>CM032630.1:33073479-33153316 GCA_019097785.1 Fraxinus excelsior
TTGTGAACAACTAATAACTTTAATTGAGTCGAATTTTTTCATTTAAATCCTTTTATTCCCGATCAAGAAAGTTGGTGACCTAATAATTGGAGAGCTGACAATCGAATCTATGATAAATGACGACATGGTGTATAGGTGAGAGTTTTCATTGTGTGCTTTTGAAGTAATATAAAAAGCTATCTTTTTTCAGAAGTGCGCCGAGTAACTCATTTACATAAAAAGTAAGAAAATAAAAGTAAGTTATTAAGTGCTTATTATCCAAAATATGTGAATAAAAAGTGGATTAAGTATTTAATCAGTAAAATGTGGGATAAAAAGTGTATTTGATTAGTTTAGATTATAATTTAAAGTTTGCAAATATACATTAAGAGCGTGTTTGAATCCTATTTTTGCCTAAAATATATTTTAAGACAGTATTTTGATAGAGAATGTATAGTTAAAAATAAGAAAAAAAAATTGGATTTGTGTGTATTTTTATTTTATTAAAAAATATATGATTAAAAATAAAAGAGAAAAAAATATTTTGAAAATAATAGAGATCAAACGAGGACTAAAACGAACTCATCGCTCTTAAAAGTAACTTCATTTTCTTTAGTAGGTGTTTGATAGAGATTAAAATTAGATTTTTAATAGAATGTGATAAAAAAATTTGAAATAGGTGATTGAAAAAATGTGAAACCGTGAAAATGTGATTAATATTGATTAATTTAATTTAATTTATATTAAAATCTGATTTTGATTTCAAACAAACCTGACCTTAATTTTAGCCAAACATAATTCATCAAAGGATAAATCTAAAAGTATCTAATATTTTACCTAAAGACTAAGTGACGGCTCTCGTTTTAGATAAAATTTTATGTAGATAATTATGTACGTATAACATGATCCTTCGTCAAAACAGGCTAGCACAAGCATCCTAGTAAGTGGGATCTGCTTACGCGGTTTACTCTCTCTCTCTCTCTCTCTCTCTACATGTCACTGTATCTATTCATTTCTACCTATATATATGCCACTCCAATCCAAAAAGAAGCCGTATCTCAAACCAAAAGCAAGACACGATAGATAGAATATAAAGAGCTAATTGAATTCAGCTTAAACCAGCATCCACCAGCTGGATTGCAAACCCGAAAAGGACCATTTTTCTGTTTCTCTCTCTACAGATGCGTTATCCATACAACTGAAAGTAACAGTCACCACTTTATATTCACACACTATTAATATGAATTATTGAATAGGATTCAATTCCAGTGGCTTCACTTTGCTTATTTCTAAAGAACCTCGTATTACTCTGCAAACTTTAGCCTGTAGAGAAAATAAAAAATAAAAAATTAATACATACATTTTCAGAAACCCACTAACCTTTGGGTTTTTCTTAATTATTTTAATCCTTTCTTCTTTTTTGCTTTTTTTAATTGGGTGTTTCTTTCCAAAGTGCTCTTCCGAATGTGGGAATTTCGGGTCAATCTCGGTGTTCCAAGACTCAGTTTTTAGCGCAAAGTTGGCATTTTTTCAATCATTTTGTAATTTCAAGTTGAATCTTGAGGTGGGTTTTGTGTATTTTGAAGAGTTCCATTTTTATTGTTTTTTTATAAAAGATGGATATTCCAGTTGTTTACCCGAGTTAAGCCTAAGAATCTTGAAGTTTCTTTTTATTATATTTTTTTTTCACAAAAGTTGTTTTTTATACATTGCAAAGTTGAATCTGAGGTGGGTTTTTGTGATTTGAAGATTTGATTTTTTTTTTCTCAAAAAAGTTGGTTTTTGATATTTTGGGAGTGGTAATGGACACCGGAGGGAGGCTTATTGCTGGCTCTCACAATAGAAATGAGTTCATTCTCATCAATGCTGATGAAATTGGAAGGGTAAGTCTCTTTAATAATTTCAGTTATTTTTGTTCTAATTTCAGTTTTATAGACATCAACTCTTCAACCCCACCCCCCCCCCCCACCCCCCCCCCCCCCCCCCCCCCCCCCCGCCCCCCCCCCCCCCCCCCCCCCCCCCCCCCCCCCCCCCCCCCCCCCCCCCCCCCCCCCCCCCCCCCCCCCCCCCACCCCCCCCCCCCCCCCCCCCCCCCCCCCCCACACCCCCCCACCCCCCCCCCCCCCCCCCCCCCCCCCCCCCCCCCCCCCCCCCCCCCCCCCCAACACCCTCTCATACTCTAAGGACCTTTTTTCTCCTCATTATTTTTTCTGGGATTAATCAGTCATTCAACTAAATTAGGAGTTTCTTATAATAGTAGAAAATGCTATATGTATTTCTGCATTTGAATTCTGATTTTTTGAATTTGAGAGGGGGGTAAAAAAAATGTCTAGTTTTCTTATTTTGGTCATTTGATTGAATACTTGGCTTGAGCTTTGTAAAAGGAAGAATGTTTTTATGCTCTGTATTTAATATATAGTGATTTGTGCATGTGATATTGATCTAATTTTCCAAAAATCTTCAATTTCATTTTGGCTTCAACTCCAGCACTGAAAATTTTCTGATATTTGTTTTATAAATACTTGTGGGAATCTATTAAAGTGATTATGTGAACTGTGAAGTGAATGAATTGAAAATGCTATTGTACTGCGTCCTCGTGTGAAGAACAGAAAGAAGCCCAGTATTTTGTTGGTGAAATATTTACCTTTGTGATCTGTTTGGACAATACAATGGACCAGATTTTAATTTATTTTCTTCGTTAATACTATTGTACTAGACAAGATTGGACAATAGAATAGCCAAGAAAATAGACTTTTAACTTATTTATGTGTTTACTATTGTCTAATATTATGTAGTCAAAATATCAAATGAAAAATGGGAATAAATTGCAATGTTAAATTGGAGGTACATAGGTTTGCTGTCAATTCAGTCCAGATGTTACTTTCTCTTCTGAGTTCTCATTTGATAAGATTGAGAACAAAGTTCATTTGAATTTATTCCCCTGAGGACCGTGTTATTAAGTACCGAAATTAACAATCATAACTTTATTTTAACAACTAATTTGAAAATAGAGAATTTTCTAATTAAATTAATGATTGAAGTATGCTAAATTAAACAATCTACATTTTGTGTTAAAAATTTTGACTTTTTAACTTTTATTTAATGAATAAAAGTGTAAGGGCCCATGATTTCGCTTAATTTACCCCCTCAAATCTTGCTTCTCAAGTTCAATTCCAAAGTTTGTATTTGTTGAATTCACTAATTTAATTAATTTACCTGGCTTGAGTTTAAATCAGTCAAATCTAGCTAATTAACTCACTATATCTCCATGTGAATCCGAATAAGCCTTACTTATTTGCATTAAATCACCTAGAAATTCAATTAAAGACCGCAGAACTAGTAAAGGTGTATTTCTACCTTTTACCAAATTGTCAGATTTTACTATGTAGTCTAGATTAACAACTCAAATCTCGGTATGTTATATCCACAAATTAGAAATATTGGCCAAATATTCACATGCACTAATAGAAGAAGCAAAAGCAGTACTTTAATAAATTAAAAACTCAAAACTTGAGACTCGAATTTAAAGTTAAAAATTATGTTACATTGTTCGTCCCTACCAAAAGTTTAGCTATTCACCATAGAAGAAGAAGAAAACAGTTTAAAGAAGTAAATACATTATCTGCTTTTAAAGGAAAATAGGACAACGATGAATATCTTGCATCCAAGAATTTGCCTTCTTTTATCATGTCTCAATTCTACATTTTTCTCCTCCAAACGTGCTCTATGATATGGTATGAAAAATTCCATTTTCTTGACCTAATTTTGTCCATTATATAGTCCTTAATTGCCTAGAAATTCGTGCCCTGAAGAATACTGAAAGTACCCCTATTTACTAGTCCAAAAAATAAAATAAAATTTCTTTAATTGGGGTCTTGAGGGCAGTTTGGGCATGGGAAAGAGGCTTTAGTGGCCACCCGTTTAGCTTTGGCTGCCATACCTCAAATGTGCATAATTTTTTATCTCCACAACTTCAAATTGTGATCATTTTTTGTTGATTCCAAATTTAATTATTTTTCGAAAGGTACATCATTTGTCCTGTGGAGATCTGTTTACCAAAAATTGTGTACTAATCTCCTTGCATGCTCTACATGTAGGTTCCTTGTCTTGCATCTTTTGGACCTTTTATGCTCCAAATCACATTCTTTTGCACCATTCATCTTCAAATTTGAGTTTGAATTATAGACAAAATATTTACACTAATATGTGTGGAATATGTGCAAACAATCAATATTAAGCATATTTAAGAGCCTAGATAAGCGAGTAAAACACACTTAGCAATGTTTTTTATGAACTATGGGTTAATAGTTCGAGGCTAACAAATATGCACTCTTTGTGTTCGTGATTCTCTAGATCAAGTCTGTTCAAGAACTGAGTGGACAAGTATGCCAAATTTGTGGGGACGAAGTGGAGATTACTATAGATGGGGAGCCCTTTGTTGCGTGCAACGAATGTGGTTTCCCGGTTTGCAGGACTTGCTATGAGTATGAGAGAAGAGAGGGATATCAGGCTTGTCCTCAGTGCAAAACCCGATACAAGCGCATCAAAGGCAAGTTTTTTTATATTTTGTTTCATTCTAATGGTTGTTGTAAGCTAACTGCACGAGGTGAATAAGGAGCTGATAGATGTATGTGAACTGCAGGTAGTCCTAGAGTCGAGGGTGATGAGGAAGAGGATGACATTGATGATTCAGAACATGAGTTTGATTATGAGGATATTGAGGCTTTGGGCCTTACACAGTGCAGGGGTGATTCCCATTGTACGTGGTTGTCATGTTGGTTCATCTGGATCAGCCCCAGGCTCAAGACATGATTTGTATTCCCAGGGTCTTGAAATCCCTCTGTTGACATATGGTGAAGAGGTAATCAAGAGGGTTCTCTCTCTCCCCCTCCTCCTCTAAATAAACTTGTTATGCAACTTAGATTTTGAGTTCTTTGTCTTCTAACTACCTTCAGGACAATCAGATTTCTTCTGATCAACATGTTGTCATAGTACCACCATTTGCCAGTCATGGCGATGGGATTCATCCATCTCCTTCTGGGACTTCAGCGCCTTGTAAGTTATTTGCTCCGTATAGCTTTCCTCATCCTAGATTAATTTTAACTTTGCATGCAAGGGAGATGAAATGTATACTTTTGATGTCCTAGTACAATCAAGGCCTCTGGTTCCTGACAAAGATATTGCTCAATACGGGTATGGAAGTGTTGCATGGAAGGATCGAATGGAGGAGTGGAAGAAGAGGCAAAGTGGAAAACTTCAGGTGGTCAAGCATCAAGGAGATAATGCTGGTGAAGACTTGGATGGGAATGAATTGGATGCAGACTTGCCTATGTAAGTGATCCGTGCATTCTCTGTGCAATTGCTTTATTATTGTTTACAATTTGAGGCATGATGTGCTTTGTTGCTCTCACTTCTGTTTTGTTTTCATATGGAAATCCCACTATAAAATTCTTAATTCTGAGACTGGAAATTAAGATCTGCAAGATGGATTATCTTGTTGCATTATCATTTATAGTATCTTGAAATGAAGTGTATGCCATTCTTGTTTTTGTGATCATTATTTTTTACCACTTAGAATTCATTTATTAACTTGAAATCTCTCAACAGGATGGATGAAGGAAGACAGCCGTTGTCGAGGAAATTGCCCATTGCTTCGAGCAAGATAAACCCATACAGATTGATAATTATCCTCCGCCTTGTGGTTCTTGGCTTCTTTTTCCACTATAGGGTCCTCCATCCAGTTCATGACGCATTTGGCTTGTGGCTGACATCAGTTATTTGTGAAATATGGTTTGCTGTTTCGTGGATACTTGATCAGTTTCCAAAATGGTATCTAATTGAGCGAGAAACTTACCTTGATCGGTTGTCACTTAGGTACATAAGCATTATAAACACAAAACTCAATTTTTCTAATTTCTTAAATATGTGAGTGGTGATGAGCATGTTTGGCTAAGCTTAGAAGCAAGTCAAGCAAACCTGTGGTAGATTTTTGTTTCAGAACGTGTTTTGATTAGTTACTTCTTTCCTACTTAAGTAAAAATTAACTGTAACACAAGGGACTAATTTAAAAACAGTTAACTTGCTTATTTCTAATTTTAACTAGAGTCTAAATGTACTTATTTACTTGTATGTGTCTTACGCTTAGCAAAACATGTTCTATATGAACTCAAACCGGCAGAACTAGGAGCTAAGTTTACATAGTTTACTTACAAGTGAATAGTTTTAAACTAAGTAAGGAAAATAAGTTACATATCCTAGAAGGGAGGTGAGAGTTATTTTCAAATTAATAATCTTTTTTACTTGGAAAAAATTAATTTACCTAAACATTTTTTTGAACAAAAATTTATTTAGAAGCAACTTTGAATTATTCTTAAGCTTTGTCAAACATCCTCAAGGATGTGAAATATGATTGATTTGTCTTGGTTATTTGATGACACCAGTGCTTTTCCTTTTTAGGTACGAGAAAGAAGGAAGGCCATCGGAGTTAGCTGACATAGACGTCTTTGTCAGCACAGTTGATCCCATGAAAGAACCTCCATTGATTACTGCAAACACGGTTCTTTCCATCCTTGCAGTGGATTATCCGGTTGAAAAACTTGCGTGCTATGTGTCAGATGATGGTGCAGCCATGCTTACTTTTGAAGCACTTTCAGAGACATCTGAATTTGCTCGGAAATGGGTTCCCTTCTGCAAGAAGTTCGATATCGAACCACGGGCACCAGAATGGTATTTTTCTGAGAAGATGGACTATCTGTAAAACAAAGTCCATCCAGCATTTGTGAGGGAAAGGCGTGCAATGAAGGTCTGCCACTTGTATATTTCTCCTGTTTTATGAATGAAATACACATACGCACACAATGAAAGAAAAAAACATACATAGCTTTCTGCGAGTGTGAGAGATTATATGAGCATATTTGGCTAAGCTTAAGTTACTTTAAGAAGTAAATAAGTAAGTTTTAAAATAAATAACTCTTTTTTTGGTCGAAGTTGGAAATAAGCAACTTATTTTGTGAGTAAGATAAGAGTTACTTTCAAATCAAGGAACATTTTTTTATTTGAATGTAAGTAAAAGTAAGTTACCAAACATGTTTGGAAACAAAAAGTTACTTTTCTCAAACTGCCAGACATGTTCTATATGAACTTAATACTCCCTAATCAACTGGGGTTGAAAACCCAATTTTTCATGGTGTTATTTGTTTGCTCTGATACAGAGAGAATATGAAGAGTTCAAAGTTAGGATCAATCGTCTAGTGGCAACAGCACAAAAGGTTCCTGAGGAAGGTTGGACGATGCAGGACGGAACACCTTGGCCGGGAAACAATGTTCGTGACCATCCTGGAATGATCCAGGTGAGAAATGCCATTATCATGAATAATGCCTCTGCCATTATTGGACATATTTTTTCAATAACCAATTTTAGGGCATCTATAAAGATTTTCCATATCAGGAGTTGAGTAGGATTGTTTTGAATATTTTAATATTGAGATTCTAGAAACAATTTCAGAATCGTGTATCCTACAAGTGCATGCTTGATCACATTATTGGATAGGATTGGACTAGATTAAGCTTATTTTTCTTCATTAATGCCATCTAGTACTATCCTATCATCCCCATCTAATGTGCCTCAAGAGAATGAAAAATAAATATATATAACCTATCAAAGTAACAAAACTGTTTGTAATACTATCTATGATGTTAGGCTTGAAAACGAAC
Source organism: Fraxinus excelsior (assembly GCA_019097785.1). NCBI lineage: Eukaryota > Viridiplantae > Streptophyta > Magnoliopsida > Lamiales > Oleaceae > Fraxinus > Fraxinus excelsior. Next base: position 33,081,172 of record CM032630.1, read on the forward strand.
GAGAATATTATTGTAGTTAAACAATTTCAAAGGACTCGATAAAAGTAGGGTCTATTTAAGGATTTGTATCAATGTTTTTCATTTAGAACATAGGATTGTAGGTTTGTAAGGTTCAAACCGGATTTTGACTACCACTATATGTATTACAAAAATCCAACAACTTGGCTGTTGCTGTTTTCATTCAATTTTTTCATTTTAAATATTTTTCCAAGGGAATACAGTGACTTATTATGTCCAATAGCAAGTATGAACAGCAACTGTGGTATAGATAATTTTTGTTTTATGTTTAATTTGTTCATTTTATGGTTGTATTTGTTTAAATTTTCATACATGGTACAGGTATTCCTTGGTCATGATGGTGTTCATGATGTTGAAGGAAATGAATTGCCTCGTCTGGTTTATGTTTCCCGTGAAAAAAGACCTGGTTTTGATCACCACAAAAAGGCTGGAGCCATGAATGCACTGGTAAAACTGAGTACCAGAATCCTTTCTAAATCTCCCACCCCACGAAAAAAACACATACACTAACACATCAGCAAATCCAGAAAAAATCAATGAAATCCTAGGTTTCTTTGTTGTGAACTTTTAGGTGCGGGTGTCGGCCGTTCTATCAAATGCTCCTTTCCTTCTTAATGTTGACTGTGATCACTACATAAATAACAGCAAGGCACTGAGGGAAGCTATGTGTTTTATGATGGATCCCACTTCAGGAAAAAAAGTCTGCTACGTGCAATTTCCTCAGAGATTCGACGGGATTGATCGTCATGATAGATACTCAAATCGAAATGTTGTGTTCTTTGATGTATGTATATTTCTCTTGTTGCATTGGCTAGATTTGCTTTTCTAACTGTCATGCAGAAGCTTACTTTAGCTATTTTTAACAGATCAATATGAAGGGTTTGGATGGTTTACAAGGACCAATCTATGTTGGAACGGGGTGCATCTTTAGACGGCAAGCTCTTTATGGATATGATGCTCCTGTCAAGAAGAAGCCGCCTAGCAAGACCTGTAACTGCTGGCCAAAGTGGTGCTGTTCATGTTGTGGGTCTAGAAAGAACAAGAAAGGAAAAACAAAGAAAGATAAGAAGAAAAAACTAAAGCACAGAGAAGCATCAAAGCAGATATATGCACTCGAAACCATTGAAGAAGGAATTGAAGGTAAAATATTATTTTAGTAAAACTAAATAAATAAATAAATAATAATAAAATAGAAGAAAACAACGGCCAGATAGATCTACAGAACTAAAAGTATATAACCTTTCCCCTGCAGAGATGAACTCTGAAAATCCATCTCGTGTCCCCCAAGAAAAACTTGAGAAGAGGTTTGGTCAATCACCTGCATTCGTGGCATCGGCTCTACAAGAAAATGGTGGTGTTCCTATGGACGCTAGCTCCACAACATTTCTGAAAGAGGCCATTCATGTCATCAGCTGTGGTTATGAAGATAAGAGTGAATGGGGAAAGGAGGTAAGTTGTTTGGCACATGTTTGGTACACAATGCTGAAGATGCAGAGGATTGGATATTATTATAAACGAGATTTTATCTTCTCTTTCATTCTTAATATTATTCAATACTATCCAATCTTCTGAGGCTTACCAAGCAAGCCACGGAGTGTTTAAATTCTCAGCACCATAATATATATGTTACCTTGTGACCTTCTAAGTATCGAATGCTGGATCAGGTTGGGTGGATATATGGCTCTGTTACAGAAGATATCTTGACGGGATTCAAGATGCATTGCCATGGCTGGCGGTCAGTGTACTGCATCCCTAAAAGGCCGGCATTCAAAGGTTCGGCTCCCATCAACCTCTCAGATCGGCTTCACCAGGTTCTTAGATGGGCTCTTGGATCAGTCGAGATATTTTTTAGCAAACACTGTCCCATCTGGTACGGATATGGAGGTGGATTGAAGTCGTTGGAAAGGTTTTCCTATATAAATTCAGTCGTATATCCATGGACTTCTATTCCTTTGATAGTATACTGTACATTGCCAGCCATCTGCCTTCTTACAGGGAAATTTATTGTGCCCGAGGTACACATTGCATCTTTGTACGATTATAGGAAATATCTGCAGATACTCACATTGAGATTAGCTACGTTTTGTAAAATTATACATATACGTACATGACTTTGCTAACTTATAATCCAATTTGCAGATAAGTAATTATGCCAGTATAATATTCATTGCCCTATTCATCTCCATTGCTGCAACGGGTATCCTTGAGATGCAATGGGGTGGTGTTGGAATTGATGACTGGTGGAGAAACGAACAGTTTTGGGTTATTGGAGGAGTTTCCTCGCATCTTTTTGCTCTCTTCCAAGGATTACTCAAGGTTTTGGCTGGTGTCAACACAAATTTCACAGTCACCTCAAAAGGAGGAGACAATGGAGAATTTTCCGAGCTCTATATCTTCAAATGGACATCGTTGTTAATTCCACCTACAACATTGTTGATCATAAATATTGTCGGGGTTGTGGTGGGAGCTGCAGATGCCATCAATAATGGCTATGATTCTTGGGGTCCATTGTTCGGTAAACTTTTCTTTGCCTTGTGGGTTATTCTTCACCTCTATCCTTTCCTCAAGGGAATGATCGGGAAACAAGAGAAAATTCCCACAGTAATTATAATCTGGTCGATTCTGCTGGCTTCAATATTGACCTTGTTGTGGGTACGAATCAACCCGTTTGTTTCACGAGATGGACCAATACTGGAAATTTGTGGACTTAACTGTGACGACTGAGATACGTTTTGGGCAGCTTACGGACAGTTTTGCACGACCGGATATACGGAAGGTTGTTAACTGATTAGTATAGTTGAGATATGTATAGATATGAAGAGGTGGAAACTTAACTCATTCATAATTTTTGAAATGGCTCGATCGATTCTTTGATAAATACGCGTGTGGTATCTTGTATCATTATTCCCCGTTAAAAGGGTTGTTCAATGCAATTGGCAAAAACTACGTAACTGTTCAGTATTTTTCTTGTTCTGCTTGTGAATGCGGATATGATTTTCAAGTTTCCAAGAACTGGAGATTTGATAGTTATGCTACAAAGTCCCATAGCCAAGGCTGTACACCAACCATGAGACTGTAGATTGTGATTATCAGGAATGTTAAATGGGCCGAGACGGGCAATGGTCGAGTAGAGCTGCTCATCTCCGCCCACCGACGAGTCATCTTGCTCAACTGTAGTGACTTGGTTTGTCCTGTGAGCTCGCCTCTTGGTGTGATGAGCTACTCGTGGCTCGTCAATAGTGTTATATATTTATACTATAAATATAATATGTGAAAGAAATAAATAATTAAGATAAAGTGTCCAACTGGTAAAAACGTGGAATTTGTGTGGGAGGTCAGGGGTTCGAGCCACGTCTCACGCATTATATCAAAAAGTCTTTGATTGGGCTTTATTGATTCTAATCAAATAATAATTATTTTTAATTATTTTCGGAATTGTTTAGTGGGTCAACTAGCCAGTAAAACATTATTATTTTAATTGTCCAGTATTTACAACCCATTACCATTGGCCATTAAAACTGTAATTTAATACTGGATCATGGGGTATGCAGTTACCTCTATTTTCTGGCTATATAAACTCACTTCTGGACTTTAGAAAACTACTACAACAAAAACGAAATTGTCTATTCATATATACAGTAAAATATTATACTCAAATTAGTTTTTTGTATTTCTGGAGTACACTTGAGAGTTCTGAAAACCTTTTGTGATTGCTGCACAATTGGTTTATTTGATCGTTGTATCCTGGAGGTGATTGTCCACGGAGGTCGCAGCAGTTATCGACGGGCAATTTCGCTTTAGGACATCGTGCTGTCACGAGATTCGATCTATTGATAAGTTTTTCTGCACTTTACCATTATTTTATCCAACAAATAGTTCTTTTTCTAGTAAAACAAAGATGATACCGGATTAATTGTATACCAAATTGTTGGAGAAAATAAGAGATTTTATCCGGTAGCCACAATATGAAGTAATTAATCACAAGAATAAAATAATTTGTAGAGAATTGAGATTTTATTATAATGTGGAGAGAGAATACAAAGATTTATGTTTACAATGTTTCTAACTTTTATTAAATCATAATGAAGAGAAAACTATAAATAGGGAACACATAATAAATGTTCAAACTCTAATAGTAAAGTTGTAATTGAAGTAAAAAGCAAAAACAAAGTTGAAAACAGAATAGAAAAAAAAAAAAAAAAAAAAAAGCATACGGTGGCCTCGGCGCCGGGGGCCTTGGTTCCCCGTGTTCAATATTACACTATCGGCGCATAGGCGCACCCCGTCTCCGTCCCAAATACCTTTCAAAGATTTTTTTTCTTCATTCTAAAGTTTTTTTTAAGTCCAACACAAATTTCAATTTCCAAATGGGGGCTTCCAAGTAGAATTTCAACTAAAATTCACCAGTAAACTTGAATCGAATTCCACAATAGCATTCTAAATAAAAATCTTCTTATTGTATACTTTAATTAGAACTCTCAATTATCTTCTACAACGAATTCGGGTCACATCCAAATTCTAACAATCTCCACCTTGACATGAGTTCCACTTTAATGAACAAAATCTCAAAAGAAAGATTCTCCATCTGGAGATAATTCTACTGCAAGTAATAAATTTGAACTTTTCAACGAAAGATACAAATGAACGTCTCCATAAAAAATTTCTATTGGAAATATTCTCCACTTCTGTTATCCCAACTAGGGACAAAAGTGATCTAATGACCACCAAACAAGGCTGAAACAAACTCTGTAACAGAATCACAATCGAATGCATCAAAATAAGAATCTTGGCTAGAATCAACACCATTAACCGCATTCAAACCATCTACTAAATCAGCAGAATCGTACATAGTTGAAGTCTTATGGCCAAAAATGGGTATGTTACTAGTAAGTGAATACAATGACACCATCGATGATGGTGGCAAGATGAATTTACCCATAACTTCTAAATTCAATTGAGATGTATCCTTAAAGAAGACCCCAAATTAGACTTCAACGGTACATAATCCAACTCTAGATTCACCCGAGTTCTTAAAATATGTTGATTGCTCAAAGATTATGTATAACACTGCAATATATATAAATGAGATTTCTATGTTCGTTTAACAAAATACATGCACCTTTACTAACCTTCAGGACTCTACCTTCAACGATATACTTGTACCATTTTGAATCAAGAGTACTTAAGGAGATAAGATTTCTCTTTAGATTTGGAATGTGTCTCCCTGCATCAGATATTCTAACTGTCCCATCAAACATTTGTATTCTAAGCTGCCAATACTAGCTATCTGACAATGTGTATTTTTATCGATACCTTTTGTAATTTCATATGCTGAAAACAAATCCCGATTAAGAGTCATATAAAAAGTGCAAACTGTATTAGAGATTTCAGCATTGTCAAGTTTGGAGTTTTAGTCAGACATAAGTAAAAGATCTCCATCACTGTTAGGATTTTCTGCAATACTTGCTTCCCTGAAGTTTCTAATTGTTGATTTGTAGTCAATTCTGATTTATTCTATAACTTATAACAATAGTTTATCAAGTGCCTCTCTTTTTATAAAAATTACAAAATTTGAATTTAGATTATGACTTACCCCTTAAACGACCACCATTAACAATGAGCCATTTCCACAACCCTCATATGCGACAAAATGCTTCATCTTCTCCTTTTGAATATAGAGCATCATAAACTTCTTCGATGATGAAAATATGAGGACTATATAAAATCTTGTCTCTAAAAAACATTTATAAAGTAGGCAATGAACACAATAAAATCACTCTCAAATCTTTTTCATCATATTTGACCTCCAAGGTCTTCAAATCAGCAACGATTTCCTCAAAACCAGTTAGGTGATCCTCAAGAGATGTATCTTCTATCATATGATGAGAATATAAACGTCGTTTCAGATGCAATTTGCTAGTAAAACTCTTCGTCATGCATAATTACACTAATTTTAACCATAATGCAGCTGTTGACTTCTCTTTCAAAACATTTTGAAGAATATTAATTGAAAGATGAAGATATATTTGAGATAGGACTTTTCAATCTCTCTGTTGTTTCTCCTCCAGAGTCTAAGTTGTGGGTATCTTGTCAAATCTCAACAATGCGTCTTTCAAATCCATTTGAGTGAGGACTGCTCGCATATTTACATATCATAAAGAGAATCTTGTATTGAGATCCAATAACGTAGTATCATACTTCATTTTTCCCATTACGAAAGATCAAGTTAAGTTGTTAACTTGATCAAAACTTCAATCTTTCCGTGTGTTTCAAAACCAAAAGCTCTGGTACTAGTTTGTTGTGAAAAGAAGACGAATTAATCCAACACCAAATTGTTGGAGAAAACACGAGATTATAGTCATAGTATAAAGTATTTGATCACAAAAACACAAGAACAAAATAATTTATAGAGAATGAAAATTTCATTATAATATGGAAAAAGAATACAAAGAATTTGTGTTTAGAATGTTTCAAACTTTACTAAGTCATAATGAAGTGCCAACGATATGGGGAACAAATAAGAGACGTCCAAACCCTAATAGTAGAGTTGTAGTTGAAGTAGAATACAAAAGTGGAGTACAAAACGGAGTAGGAGTAAAAAATAGCATTACAGGTGCTACGGTACCGACTCCGTGTGTTCAATATTATGCCTCGACGCCTAATCGTAGTGACCCTGCGCCTAGACATCCCACCTCTGTCCCAAATATCTTCCAAAGATGTTTTTCTTCATTCTAAAGTCTTCTTAAAGTTCAGCACAAATTCGAGTTCCCAACTAGGCTTCTAAGTAGATCTTAAACTAAAATTCGCCAAGTAAACTTAAATAAGATTCCACAATAGAATGCAAAATAGAATTTTTCTTATTGTGTTCTTTAACTAGAGCTCCCAATTATCTTCAGCAAAGAATTTGAGTTACGCCCAAATTCTAACACTATAATTGAAAATACATTTTTCACTCATTATCATGAGTCGGTTGGGACGAGTTGGCTTGTATGTGAAATTCCCTACTCCTCGCTAGTTGGGTGATCGTCCCACATAACACGTTTAGTGGTTAAGCATTAATGCATATGTTAGAGCGAAATCTTTCTCTGGAATGTGTCATCTAGTTCACTTGTAAATATTGTTGATCGAGAGAGAGCAATTTAGCTAACTTGAAAGAGCCTATTTTCTCCTCTTTTCTTTTGCCTATTTCACCAGCTGTAATCTATTCGTCGAACTCTCTCCACCACAACAGTGTCGTCCATTGGATAGTTTGGTTGGTGCTCGACTGTTTTCTTCATCAGTTGCCCCATCTGCGTCAAAATTTAGACCCCCATTCTTCAATCATCTACTTGGGAAACCTGAACGTGTTCAACGTGCAACATGTGGGTTAATCAACGGGTTTTTTACGTCCAAGTCAACAAAATTGATGATTTGACAATTGGGAATTAAAAACACTCAAATGAAAAAAATAAAAATAAAAAATCTACTTTAATTATGGTTAGTTTTTCAATCTTAAAACGTATGACAAAAATTACATGTTTTTTTATTGATTTTTTTTTTTTTTAATTTGGAGAAATAAATAAGGTCATTTGGTTATGCATTAAAACTTCATGGACAATGTAGGATTTTAACCTTGAAGTATATAATAGAATGATTAACAGTGCAAGCAATCGTCAGAAATTTGAGTGATTATTATCGTAAGAAAATAACTTTAATATTCGCTAGCGTAATTTAGAAAGCTCGAATATTTTTTCAATATTTTGTATTTTTGGCATGAGACAATCTTATAATACTAATTCAAGATTGTTGTTAAAAAAAAAGTCGACATCACTAGCGCCTTTCCTACTTGGGGTGATACAAACGTGTCACATCATGTATTCCGTCCACCACATCATCAAGTCCGGCAAAATTTTTAATGGAAGTTTGTTTGGTGATGGATGGGATTGTAATTTCTAAAGTTTGGTGACTAACAACATAATTTTTAAAATTTAGTGACCTGATGTGAACTTTAGGTAAATTTCAGTGATTGTTGGGATAATTAAACCTCAATATCTAGATAAATAAATACAAAATAAGAGGAGTGTTCAGCCTAGGTTGGGCGTCGGGTGAGTCAGTTCAAGTATTTTAATACTCGGAACCACTCATTATACTTCAAATATTTCATAAATGGAAAATTTTGAGTCCTTGTAATTACTAGAACTAAATCCAAACCTGAACCGACGGTTTTGATTCGGGTTTGGTTCTATCCATAACATTTTTTTATATATATTTAATAAATATTTTCATATAGGCCCTTGCAATGTATACACATAATACTAAGTATGGGAGTCAGGTGGGTCGAGTATTTAATACTTAGAACCACCCATTATATTAGGGTATTTCGTAAATGAAATCATTCGAGTCCGTTTTGAGTTTGGTTATACTCGCAATATTTTTTTTATACACTTAATAATATTTTCAAATAGGCACTTTCGATACGTATACCTAACAATAATATTTTCAAATAGGCACTTTCGATATGTATACCTAACACTCTACTACTCATACAATATTTATGTAAGGGAAAAATCTAGCTACATGACTTAAAATGGTGGAGACTAAAAACCATGAAAGGTAAGAAAATTAAATTACAATTTGAGAAGAAATGTTGTTTTCTTAATAAATCTTATTCGATCCATAAATGAGGTGTGCTATAGCCTATAATTTAATTATGGACCCTGCCCACATTCTTCTACTTTTAAAACGGGCTGATGTAACAAAATACTAATTAAATACATAATTATATATTACCAAGAAATTGTTGTACACGTATTAAACTCGCTCATTTGAGTTTTAAAAAAGAAAAGAAAAAAATTATATTTCAAAAGAGAACTACGAACCCGAAATAACCTTACACAAAAAAGCTCATCTCAGCTATTATTATATCAAGTTCAAGAACTACCCGTTATAAAAAAAAATTAAAAAATCACTTAAATTTGTAAATAAAGCAAAAAAAAAAAAAAAAAAAAAAAAAAAAAAAGCTCGAATTGTAAAGAATGAATGTTTTGATTTAACAACTTACACCACAACCTTAACTTAAACTTTTTGATTCATAGAAAGCCCAAATTACAAATATTAACATATACTCACATTTGAAATGCAACAATATGATGTGAGGCAAGAGACAAAAAAGTAGAAGCCATTAATTTCTTAGGGTTAGAGTCTAAAGTTTTAAACAAATTACTTCCAAAATTAGAGTTTTTTATGTTTTGTATATTTTTACCCAGCCAATAAATTGTAAAAAATGAAAAATTATATAAAAATCGGTTATATTCGGTTACCCATGGTTTTGATTTAGGAACTAAGAATCGATTTTTGTTTCATTTCATAATTTATTTTCAAAACGGACTGGAACATCTAGTTCCAGTTTGGGAGGTTTGATTTTGATAAAAATGCCCAGACCTATCTAACATGGTACTACTCGATAATATTTATACAATAGAGAAAATTCAGTTAAGAAATCTTCAAGAAACAATATAGTAGAGATTAAATATCACGGAAAGAGAAGAAAATTAAAATATCAAAAATGAAATTAGGGTTCGTGAAGAAATTACTTCTACTTAATGAACCTTATTCGATCTATAAGTGAGGTATGTTAAGCCCATAATTTAATTATAGACAATGCTTACTCTTAAAATGATCTGACATAAAAAATACTAATTAGATACGTAATTATATAGTATCAAGAAATTGCAGTCCACATATTAAATTCGCTCTGTTTGAATAATAATGATAGAATTATACCTCAAAAGATAATCACAAACTGAAGATAACAAAAAAGTTAAACCACGGTCCAAGCTATGAAATATCAAGTTCGATTGCCATGTGTTATCAAGTTTTTTAAACAATTAAGAAAGTAAAAAAGCTCGAATTGCAAAGAATAAACGTTTCGATTCATCAACTTACATAACAACCTAGCTAGTACTTTTTATTCATAGAAAGTTCAAATTGCAAAGATTAACATCTATTAACCTTTGAAATGCAACAATTTGATGTGATGCAAGACGTAAAAATAGAGTCATGCCAGAATTTTTAGGGTCCCATTTTTTTGTTTTTTTTTTCAAATTAACCTAAAAAGCTAAAATCGTTTTCACTTCACACTTCCCTCCACAAACCACTATTACGGCGCTAGGGGCTGAGGCAGAGGCGATATAAACTAGGGAAAAATTCATGGATCAGACATTAACTATGACAAGATCAATATTCAAGCATTAACTTTCATAGTTGCAAAACTCAGGTATTTACTAATTAGATAAATATTAATTGTAATAAATTAACAAATCAATCTCCACCATCCTACCGATACGGGATGTTTCTATTACATTATATTCCATGAAATGCACTTGCAATTAAGACTCCCTAAAATACCCAATCACCTCCCTAAAATACCATGAATTCGTTTTAATGGACTCCCCCTCATTTGATATTGACGGCAGTACAATCGGGCTTCCAGGGCACAGTTCGAAAGTGTTAATATCCGGTCACATATTCGAATTCTGACCATTGGAGTTTCTCCAGGCTCACAATTAACGGTAGTAGATTCGAGATTATCAGTCACAGTTCGAAGGTGGTAATCTCCGGTCACAGTACAATTCTATTTGTACACAATTTTTCGTTGCTGGTGCCGATAATACACATTCCAATTGGTAACTATTTCAGTTGTATTGTGTCTGCATAAGTGTGCGAATTAAATTGAAAACCTTATACGCATAATCAATATATGTTTCATACATATGGTGTTTTGATGAACTATTCCAAGGCTTCGAGATCTCGTGAGCAAACTTTAAAAATCATTAGGGGTAATCCAACTGAGTCATTTGGTAAGTATGGAATGGGGTATATGTGGCCTGGTATACCAATCTGTGACCTGATGTTTCAATCTGTGACCTGATATGCCAAGTTGTGACCTGGTGTACCAAATATGTGACCTGATGTACCAATATGTGACCTGATGTACCAATCTGTAACCTGATATGCCAATATGTGGTCTGATATACCAATCTGTGACCTAATGTACTATAACATCTCGGCAACTTGTGACCAACAAGCAATGACAGAAAACTAAAAAGTAACTTATTTTCAAATGCTCATTGTTTAACTAGTTCGCATCCACACAAAAAAAAAAAGACTTCTTTAGAAATTTTACAGACTGCAATCAACATTTTAAAATAAAAATCAAAATATATCCATCAGACCAAAGCGATTTTTGCTTTGCTTCTGGAGTTTTATTTGAACTGTCCAATGTCTTCATTTTGCTTGTTCGACTCGGTATTTGCACCGTCTTCTTCCCCTTCTTTTCATCATTTTTCTTCACCATTTCTAATCGCTACCCACTTGAGAGAGATAATCATACTGCAAACAAAAGGAGAAGTACCAGAGATTGGGTGGAGTTTGGAGGTTTCTCATAGCTGATTTTGGAAACGATATGAATATTAGGAGCAAATAAGATGGAGATGAGATTGCGATTGAGAGAAAATAGGGCTTTAATAAAAATGGAAGTTAGGATATAAATCAATTTGAAACCCACCATTAACGGGATATTTGCGTCAATTAATTAAAAGATTTATTATTTAATTAAAATGATAAAACCTGAAAATTGAATAAATAAATTACAAACCTAATTTATAAAAATGTATCTTTAAACACCTGTTTTTATGTAATTTCCCCTATAAACTATAGAGTAATAGGATATGGGTTGTCTGCGGTTGTGCTTATATACATACATTTTTGGATCGATAATAACAACTATTTTTCACTTTTAAAGGTTGGGATTTGGGTATCTGATTAAAGACAACCATCATTTCCGTTTTCCTTTATTTTCTAGTTCTAGGTTATCATTTGTTGTTTATATTCGCTTGCTGATGAAGAAACCCACAAAAAATGAACCACGATAATGACAAGTAAGTTGAGTTTTTCTTTGTTTTAGGGCAGTAGATTAATGGGTTGGCCTTCAGTTTGTGTTGATTTTTTTTTATGCGTTAATACTGAGTATTGTAAAATGCTGATAAAAATGCTATGGGTTATGCTTGATTTTGTGTTTTACTTTTACAAGTTTGTTGTTATTCTGCTTGAGTGTGTAAATTATTATGATGTAGCGAAAACTGAGTGTGTCAGCCAGTTTACAAATAAACTTGAAGGAATGTTCAAGTTGTGTATTATTTATTCTGGCTGAGCATGTGAAGCATGTAATTTGTTTTGTATTTAGTTATTTACTCTACCAACAAGTTTCCATATTGCTTCAAATCACACCAAGTTTCAGGTGTACCTCTTGCTCATTATCATAAGATTATATCTATTAAAGTGATTTATCCTACTCTCTAGTATAGGAGGCTTCTTGGCCATGAGATTTGATTGTTTTACCTGACTCCAACTTTTCAAATTTGGACATGATTATTGTGGGAGTACATTGTTTCACTTGCAGCAGGCTTTCATTCTGTATATCATTCTGCTAGTAATAGTGTGTAATCATTTGCTTAATGATGTTGGAAAACACAATACATAAGGACATCGAATTGTCAAAAGAGATTAATGAATCATTCAAGCAATCATCCTAAGCTCGGACAAAACTCCCATCGGAATCGAGATGAGCGTCCATGTCTTAACGACATGATTGGTGACCATCTTTCATTACTTTGTAGTGCTTTCAAGCTTTGATATTTTCCCTCTCATCACAGGATTCTCTGAGGAATAAAATGTGTGTATGATTAATTGGCTACAGATACTGGCCAACATATCTACCCATGGATGTTCGGCTACCACACGAACTCAATGTATATCAGGATTGTCTGCTATGACTTAGGGGTCCAAATTTTAAAATTCGCCCCATGCCTCGCGAAACACAGGTATGGCCCTAGGTAAAAACAACAGGAGACAATTTTGATTTCTTAAGGTTAGAGTTTAGAGTTTTAGAAAAATTACTATTCAAATTAGAGTTTGTATAGGTTTTATATTTTTTTTTTCCGACCTATAAATTGTAAATAATAAATTATATGAAAAATCGATTCTATTCAGATACCCAGAATTCTGATTAAGGAACCAAGATTTGACGAGGACCCAGTCGATTCTCAGTTCTCTGTTCCAGTTTCTATTTTTTTTTTTAATAGGATAGGAACGATCTATTTCAATTAAAATGTCCAATCCTAGCTTGACCTAAAGTCCAACTATCGAAAAAGGAGGAGCATATATTCACCATGTTCTAAGACGGGGATCACATGTGAAAGTGAAAGAAGATGTTTACACTTACACGATGTAGACATAGCCATTTTCATTGCTCGATAGTGAACTTCTCATGACCATACCCTAAATTCAGACAATCCAATATTATATCATCTATTTTTCCATTAAAATTAAATTGCCAAAGATTTCTTCAGCATAATTGCTCATCTTCGAATAGAATGGTTTAGCTTCAGACCTAAACTAGTGGCTTACAACTTCTATGTGGTCGATGCTCTCACCTCACTTTCTTTATCGCACGAGCTTATATATTTTGTATACTCTGTTAAAATTTGAGGTTCCATCTTAAATTGTCAACCTTATTAAGAGGAGTAACGCAATCTTTTATAAGTTGGTCTATATTTTTATCTTTATCCGAAGTGGGATTATTATCCCTTAACATACTCTTTGTTTCTTTTATCTTGAAGAAGATTTATCGGCTCGCGACAAAACTCCACACCAAATCTTCTACGGTTTATGTTGCGTATTTCATATCGCAAGTGTACGATATCGTAACAAGTAATATAGTGGACCTTTATATCCAGATTATCGTTTCTGTTGACATATGGTTATTTCATCTTCAATGTTTTGATTATAACAAATAAGATTAATATTATTTCTAACAATTGATTTTGAGTGATGATACTTCAATGTTAAAATCTATCTAGTATTATCAAAATCAACACATCATAAATCAGACTCAAAATGAATAACAAAGTGAAAGTTAAGCATTCAAGTCAAATCATTCGAGACGAGAGCTTAAAAGATCAAAATCAAAACTATTGAATCGGGCTCATGAAAAAGGTTAAGATCGAAGTCAAGCAATGAAAGAAACTTCGAAATAAGATCAAAGACTAGGCTTTCGAAATCATATGCAAAGGTATAACACTTTGATCTTTAGTAACGAATGATTATAACTTAAAAATCATTTTGTGCACAAAATTATTTTTATATCACTTGCATAAAAATTTTGATCAAATGTAATATTGATTTTTTAAAGTGATATTTGAACTTAGATTACATCTAAAAAAAAAAAAATTAACAGTCAAAGTCAATGGTCAACCGGACGTCCGGTATTTAGTGGATGTCTGGTACGCCATACCAAACGCCCGGTATGGCAGTAACGATCAATTTTTTGACCGTTTGACACAACGGCTAGTTGGTCATCCGATACGTAGCGGACGTCTGGTACAACAGATTTTGCTCGTTGCATTACTATAAATACCACATCTTCTTACATTCAATACACACTTTTAAGAGCATTATAGAGAGGTTCTTTTGAGATAAAATATTTGATCTTTACTCTTTATTTATTTTTATCAATTTATTTTCTTTGGAAAAACTTTTGATTAATCTTATATTTGAAATCATTTCTCTCATCAAATTTTTTCATTTCTCTTTGTGCTTAACTTATTTATATTTATTTTAAAAGAGAAATATATTTTTGAAGAAATTCTTGGCACTTACATTGCATAAACTTTTCTTGGTCTTGTTCTTCTTCTTCATATTAAAACTTTGATTGATTGAACTAAACTTGTAAAATCATCATTTTCATCAAAGTTTCTCATTTCTCTCTTAACACTTAATTTATTACAATCATCCATTAAAAGAGAGATATTTCTTGAGAAGAATTTTGAACTTATATTGTATTTATCTTTTCATCTTCTCATTGAAACACTTTGATTAATTGAATCCAATTTTTTATTATCATGTTCATCAAAGTTTTTCATCTAACACTTAAGCTATCATTCATTACTATTCATTGAAGTGTTAGACTCTCTTAGTACTTAATTTGTTTGTATTATTTATCAAGAGAGGAGTCTCATTGTAAAATCACTTTGATAAAGTGTGGGCCGTATTGAAGTCCCTTAAAGATCAATATTGTATAAAGATCGGTGCTCCTTGTTGTAAGTCACTGTGTGGGTTATTGAGGTCCCGTAAAGTTCAATAGTGTGGATCGTGTTGAGGTCTCGTAAAGCTCAACGTTGTGAAAGAATCGGGGCTCCTTGGTTTTAAGTCACCGGAAGCGTTGTGAAGGGTTAGATTGCACCATAAGTCAATCAACATAGTGAAAAAGGCATTGTTCGTGCCTGAGACCTTGGTAACGGGGGACGTAGATCATTGCATTGAATCGAACCTCCATAACTATATCGTTTGCACTCTCTATCCCTTTTACATAACGATTTTACTTTGTGCAAATTATATTGTCTCGCTTATTTGCTTACTTGTGTTTAGTTGTCTTCGTTTATTTGCACTTATTATTTGATTGATCTACTTGTTTGAACTAGTTTACGATTATTAATTTATCAACTTGTTTTTAACTTCTGCGATTTTAGTTGATTATCGGAAAAAGTTTTAAAATCCAATTCACCTTCCCCCCTCTTGATTAGCCAATCTTGGGCTTTCAGTTTCCACGAGTACTATACTTTAATCTTAATCTAATTTTCTTAACTTCTATTTGATTAAAGTAAACAAATAAAGAATGGTAATATTTGTGAATAGTTTTTCTTACTTGTGAACTAATGGAAAATAAAAAAAAAAAATTGCAAACACTGATTTAATAAAAATTCGAAATCATAATAAACATTAGGGCAAAATAAGTTCATTTAATGATCACCTTAATTTCTAATTGAAGATTCTAGCCTAATGTAGTGTTCTATCAAATTCTTCTATTGTATTCAATTTATCTATCTCGAGTTCTCTTTGAGCCTATTTAACTAATTAAATTTCATATCTCTATGCGAATCAATTTTAGTTAAACGAAACACTAGTTTAAGAGTTCATATTATAACTGCAATAATTAGTATATGTATCTCTACATGTTATACTAATTTACCGAATTTTATTATATGGTATAAATCTCAAACTTAACTCTCAATTCGTAAGAGATTCAATTAATCATGAAATTATTGATCAGGTAATTTAATGCATTATACTCGTGATAAAATCAACACATAAATAAATAAATCAAATAAATCTTGAATAAAAAATAAAGGATCACAAGTCGACTACATTGTTTTCTCTAATATAAAAATTAGTTACTCATATTGGAAGAATAAAAACACCAAAAATTGAAAATATATCACCAAAAATTGACGAAACATGAAAATTTATAACATTTGCAGCTCATTTTCCTTTTCCTTTTCTTTCGCTCTCCTCTTTCTGTTGCCAACTGTTTTGTTCTCTCTTTCTCTCTCTCTTCTATCTCTTCTCTCTCTCTCTTTTTTCTCTGTTTCCTTTCTAGCAGCCGTTGTTCTTCCTTGTTTTCCTCTGTGTTTCTTTTCTGTTTTTTTTTCTGTCTCCCTCTCCCTTTATATCAATAATATCTCCATATGTATATAGGTTTATATATATATATATATATATATATATATATATATATATATATATATATATATATAGGACCTCCAATTAAAATTTTCAATACAAATATATTGATGCTCATTTAACTCCAATCTATTTAATATATTATTTCTCTCCAATGACTTTTTTTTGAATTTTGTCATTTTTCGCCATTTTGCATTCTTTTCTCTAATTCTTTATTAAACATAAATTACTTACGAAATACAATATAATATAAATTATGTAAAATTTAATCCAAAAGACAATAAAATATAATGATTTAGGGCCACAAATAAGTGTACAAAATACACTTATCAGTTTATTTTAATTAGTTCTTTAGCTCTTATAATGGCCCAGAGTCTCGTGTCTATGTTTTATACTATGATCCTATCATTAACTTGGTCGGTATTTTAGGGATACTAAGAGCATCTCCAATAAAAAGGAATCTTACACATAATAAAGAACGTGTTTAAACTTAACGAAAGTAAAATTTTGAGACACCAACAATACTCTTCTTCATTTTACTATTTTTCGAGTAGACATTTATTGTTTTTCCGTTATCTTTTATTGCTCAATGAAGAACAAGGTTGAAAGCTTAAAACCTCACAATATTTAATCTCAATTAATAATGAAGTCTAATGTTTACCATGAAGAGAAATAAGTATTTATACTGAACACTAAAAACTAGGTAAAAACGGAATTAACTTGTCAAAATAGTAAAAGTTCGTAATCTATAGAATTCTAATAAAATAAGAAAATTCGCGGAAAAAAAAAATTCGCCTGATTTTTATACCACGCGGCCATGTGGAACAACAAAAAAAAACTCTTCTGAGTTTCGGTATATGCTTTTGCGGCGGCAAGGTTATTATATCTATGCGGCCACATAGACATAAATTTCAGCCTAACTTTCTTCTCTCTTGATCCGTATGATCCATTGGACTTCCGACCTTGACCCCAACATGGAACTTGCTCCTTTCTTTGTTATGAATGTCATACCATCAACCATAGCTTGAATAAGCAATGTCATCATCTCTTTCACTTGCTTTGCTCTCGATCGAGTCATCAGTCCTTCCTCAATTATCAACGGATCCTTCCCCAGGCTTGTCTTGGTTGCAACGGCACCTTGGATCACATCAATAACCTAGTGATAGAACTTATACAACTTGTTATGAATATTAAAGCCAATAAAATATGACACAGGAATATTAGATTTACGTGGAAACCGACGGACAGGGACAGAAAAATCACTATGATCAATAACAAAGAAGTATAAAATGATCTCGCAAGACTCTCAATCTATCTCAAAATATGCGAGTCTATCTCTCTACAAACTAGATCCTCTCAATTTAATGTTTTGCTTTGCCTCAAGCCAATCTTTGGAGACCAAACTATGTGGAATATATATAGGAGCCTAATTTTGGTGTTTTGAATAAAGTATAACACAAGAATCCCGATCAAAATAGAATTCTGTTTGAACAGGTGGCATGGCGCCCAACGTTGCTTCACTTCATGGAGGCCATGTCGTAACTCCATGAGCCCAACGCCCTAGCACTGGCTCCATGCTGATTTTTGCTTCCTTGGGCACCCTTGACGTCGCGACTAAACTAAAATTGTTTATTCTACCTTTATTAATCAAACAACCAAAACCTAATCAAATGAGGAATTAATGTCATATTCTAACAATCTCCACTTTGACACAAATTCTAATGTAAGGAATTATTCTTCAAACAATACTCCAAATCGAGTGTTACAAACTCACAACCCAGTATTTCACGTTGTTAATAGTGCGTGAAACAACCAATCTTAGTGAATGTTACGACGCATCAAAATAGGCCGTTCAAACTAGTATTTCGAATTTCGATAATAATCTAACTTTAAAAAAATTCGACGATTGCATGCTAGTCGAATCCATAAATCTTCAATATCCTCTCGAAGCTCATTTCGAGAACTATACCATTGACATATCGAATGATATAAATGAAACGAACGCCAAACGTGTGTGTTAAAAAGAGATGTATAATTCGTCTTTTTTTAAAAAAAAAAAATTTATTAATGTTTATTATTTTTGCACGACAAATTTCTCAATATAATTTGCATAATTTTGTTAAAAAAATTTACTTAGGTATGACGTCAAATTGTTTTTATGTAAGTAAATTTTTATTAATTTCCTAAATGATCGAGAGGCATGTTTTACATTAATATTAAAAAAATGACATTAATGTAAACAGAGACGTCATTTAAACTTTAAAAAAAAATTAAATGATGTCAAAAAACTTATTAGGAAATTTATTAAATTATTTAAAAAAAGTTAATTGATCGAGAGGAAAAATTAAGAATAATAAAAAAATTCCTCAAAATGATCGATACATATATATAACCCGTATAAAGTAATAAGAGTTTTACTAGGAATTTTTACATTAAAAAATGATATCATACCACATATAAGATTTTCTAATAAAATGATGTAAATTATATTGAGAAACTTGTCATGTAAATAATAAATATTAATGAAATAATTGAATTTTTCTTTTAAAAAAAGACGAGTAATACACTTCTTTTTAACACGCACGTTTGACATACATTTAATTATATTCGATATTCATTTAGATCATTCGATATATCCATGATATAGTTCTTAAAATGAGTTTTGAGAGGATATAGAAGATTTATAGATCGACTAGTGCAAAATCGTCGAAAAATTCTTAAAGTGAGCTTGTTATCGAAATTTTCGAAATATTAGTTTTGAACGGTCTATTTTGACGCACCATAGCATTTGCTACGATTGGCAATTTCGCGCACAATTAACGATGTGAAATATTAGTTCGGGAGTCCTTCAAAATAATATTAAAAATCCCAAAAATTAAGACAAATATATAAGTAATTTAATGAATCTATTAATAGCGAACAATCATTTCCTTTTCCTTTTATGGACATGTCACCCTCCTTTCGAATTTCTCTGTGAAGCATGTTCCAAAAATGCTAGTCATACATAATAATTATTCATAATTGTTCACATAATACTCACATGAGGTGGAGGTTAGAGATGACAACGATGCGAGGCACCCCCGTCCCGCCCTGTCCCGTCACTCCCCCACCCTGTCCCGCCCCCTCGTCCACCTTAGATGGGGCGGGGCGGGTTCAGGGCCCGACTTGCCCTATTTCTTGCCTCGTTTATTTATTTTTTTTTCAAAAAATTTCAGTTAACTATTTTTTTTTATTTGTAGTTAATTATTTTATTTATTCTTCACGGGACGGGTTCGAGGCATTTCGGGGGCACCCCCTCCCCACCCCGCCCCGCTCCGCTCCACCAACTAGTCGGAGCGGTTTTTTTTACCCCATTCGGGGCGGGACAGGTTTTTTTGCCATCTCTAGTGGGGCCCCCATCCCATGTGAATATTATGTGAATGCCTATATCAAAAAATTATGTACCCAAAGGTTCACTCAAAAAGTTTTGAGGACTACAATGGTACAGAGTAATAAATATATTAATGATATTAGATTTACCCCATATTAAATCAATTTATTAAAATGGTACAAAGTAATCAATATATTAATGATATTAGATGTACCCCATATTAAATCAATCTCTCTCCGTTTACTTTTCTGGCTTGTGATTTGATTTCCAGATCTACAACCTCCATTTCCGCATTCGTTATCTATTCCTATGTCATCCGACGAAGATGAACCGTGTACACGTTCGTTATTTCCTTCCGAGATACATTACGAAAATGAAGTGAGAGGTTTTCCGTTTTCTTCCCGTAGGAAACCTATCGATGTACGGTTCAGTGGGCTCATCGGTATTGTCGGCGAGTATTTATCAAGATCGTCACCTGAACATGAAAAGTTTGTATATGATATTTCACAAAATCTTGAAGAATATATACACAGAGATTTCATGGATATTGATACGTTCAGAGGCCTTTACCAAAACGTAGTGCTTTGCGGGCAAGAGCTAAAGGTTTTCTTCGCTGTCCCAAACCAGTTAAACCTGTCGAGTATTAATCCTACTCTCAATCCTAACGAAGCTGTTGCGGTCCTAATCAACTTTTTCCTCCTAATGGTAGATGCCATCCTACGTTTTGAGGAAGATTTAATTGATTGTGTAAAGGGTTCAGTCGAAATTCTCCGGACAGAGCTTGAATTTCTTATTACTTTTCTTGGTGATAAAGCAATGCATTTGCAGCCCACCAAGAATATAGTGATTGATATCGAAGCTGTGGTCAATGAGGTAGGAAGTTTCTTTTATTCCTTATTTTTCACGATTATTGTATTCATTGCAAAGAGAAGAGTGAAACCTACCAATAATACAATAAATGATATCGAAGCTGTGGTCAACGATGTAAAACGTTACTTGTGTTTCCCGAATCACTTATGGTATGATCTTCTACATCCTATGAGAATTCTTTATTGGCTAGTTGAAAATTGCCCCCCCTGGGGTATGGAACGAAGGATTATCCCTCGCTATGACCCTTTCAAGGGTGAAGGGCTGTGTAGAGGAAGGGATATACGGATACCATTGCAAAACACAGAAGATATCAAATCTCTGTTACGAAGTTTCTTACATTTCTTCATTTACACCGAGACTAGAACATTGAATCTTGCACTTTCATATTTGTTAAGGAAGTTTGATCTCTTGAAAACAAAGATCAAGAAGCACTGCATCACAGTCTCAAAGATGCCGAGTGATGTGGCTCCAAAGACTTCTATGGTTTCACTCTTCATTGTTGATTCCGTTCTTGATGATCTCATGGACCTAATAAATAACAAGTCTGGCAGGATTGTTGGTGTGAACGATCAGATTGTAATGCTTTATGAGGAGCTAATGTTATTGGGATCTTCTGTCAAGGACATAGTGGTGCAGCAGGAAGCAAAATATGAAGAACTTGTGATTCGAGTCGGCGACATGGCAGATGAAGTTGGATATGTTATCAACTCATTTCGTCATGTTTGGTATGTCGCCCTCCGGCTTCCTCAACTCATTGAAAAGATTCAGCTTTTTATGATGGCTATCAAAGAAATGAAGAATAATGTTGGTGTAGCTGGAATGCTAGAAGTTGCAAACTATCCAGATGAACAAGTAGAATCGCAATCAAAAAAATCTCCTGTTTTGGAAGACACTATTGTGGGGTTTAAGGAAGTGACAACTGAAATCGCAGAACAACTTGTTAGAGGAACAGACCACCTGCAAATTATTTCCATCTTTGGGATGCCTGGACTTGGTAAGACCACTTTAGCAAATAAATTGTACAGTGATCCCTGTGTTGTCCATCGTTTTGACAAGCGTTCTTGGTGTGTTGTTTCTCAAACATATAACAAGAAAAATGTGTTGATTGAAATTTTGAGCTCAATGAGTCACAGTAAGAGAGAAACATTTATGAATATGGAGGAAGAAAGTTTGGCTGAAAATCTTTACAAAAATTTAAAAGGAAGGCGTTACCTTACTGTGTTAGATGATATATGGGATTGCAATGTGTGGAATGATTTGAAAAGGTATTTTCCAGATGATGGAATTGGAAGCAGAATCTTATTCACCACTCGGAATAAAGAAGTTGGTTCGAAAGCTTCTCCTCATAGTGTCATAAATCCACTTCCTTTTCTGTCAAAAGTTGAATGTTGGGAATTACTACAATGGAAAGTCTTCCAAGATAAAAATTGTCCCCAAGAATTGATACACATTGGGATGCAAATTGCAATAAATTGTAGAGGTCTACCACTTGCAGTGGTCGTGATAGCTGGAGTTCTTGCAAATATGGAGAAGAAAGAACACTTGTGGCAAAAAGTTGCAAGAAATCTTAGTTCATATATATCCAAAGACCCAGACAACTGCATCAAGTTATTGGAACTTAGCTACATGCATTTACCAATGCATTTGAAACCATGTTTTCTTTACTTTGGAGCATTTGATGAAGACAAGGAAATCTCGGTACGAAAGTTGATAAGGTTATGGATTGCTGAAGGATATGTAAGGAAGGAAGAGCAAAATTGCTTAGAGGATGTTGCACTAAAATATCTTATGGAACTAATTGATAGGAGCTTGGTACTTGTTGTTAAACAAAGATTTGATGGAGGAGTAAAAACATGTAAGATTCACGATCTATTGCATGAAATGTGCTTGAGAATAGCTGAAGAATTTTTTTTTTTGAAGATGGTCAAATTGTAAGTTCATTATTTCTCTCCTTTTTTCTTTCCTTCTCCTTCATTTTTTTTGTTTTTTTTTGCCTACTAATAATGGTGATTATATCTGATGATCGTACCAATGGTGTGATTATGTTGTTAACAGTAATCATGTTGATCCACGGTTCTTTAGTCAAGTATTGATGTGTCAGCAATGCCATTGTCTGAGTATTGACTACAAGTCATTTCCATATCGCTCACCAGATTTTGACCAGCTTGAACTCCCTCCACGTGTTTTTTGGTTGCCTAAATTAATCTCACGCAGCTTCAAAGATCTTAGGTTCTTGGAGTTCTTGGAGTTTGTCACAGTCTCGGAACATCATGTCCCATTAGGACTTGAACATCTGCCACCATTGGAGAGCTTTCACAAACTAGAATTTCTTGTTTTGGAGAATACACATCGAGTGGAAATACCTGAGATCCTTCTTAAGATGGTGAGCTTGAGACATGTGCATTTCAGTGGCGGTGCATGCTTCAATGCCTCTTGTCGTCAGCAAGCAACCAAGGATGAAAACTTCCTAATAAATAATAACCTGCAAAGTATTTCTGTGCTTTCGATTTCCGACGAAACAGACGAGAAAATTTTGAGATGTTTACCCAATCTTCGCAGACTGAAAGCCAGGGTTAGATATTCACTCATTCATTCTTTCGACTTCCTTAATCGTCTTGAATCATTGAAGTTATTACCTGGTCAGTATGACGTGCGAGATTCATGTTCCACTTTGATGAGTCTGCCCTTAAATCTCAAACAATTGATTCTAGTTGATGTACACATGTCTCCAGAACAAATGGAGGTAATTGGGAAACTGCAGTGCCTTGAGGTTCTCAAATTAGTACAGGTTTCCTTTGAGGGAAAACATTGGGACGCGAGTGAAGTTGAATTCCTACAACTTAAACTCTTGAAACTATGTTGGGTACAAATTGCAGAATGGAATGCCTCAAGTGATAATTTTCCAAGACTTCAACAACTAGTTTTGCGAAATTGCTACAATTTGAAGATGATCCCTCCCAGTTTAGGTGATATTCTAACGTTACAGAAGATTGAGGTACATTGGTGCGCAAAAGCTATCAGAGAATCTGCCAAGCAAATTCAGGAACAACAAGAAGAAAATGGAAATGAAGAGCTTAAAGTCATAATCACAGAATGGTAAACAGAGCTGGTATACTACGATTCTCTAAGAACTCCCTTTTCTCTTATTTAATTTGATTTTAAAACATTTTCTTATTTCTTGCAGGAGACATTAACTTTAGCAGCCTTGTGAGATATTTCAGAAGGTAATAAGAGAGCTCTCCTCTTTTACCCTTCCCCATTCTCATCTAGATCCAGGTATTGTGTGTAATACTCAAATGAAAACATCAAAGATTATCTAATGTGTTTTTGCCTTGTTTTGAAATTAAGGTTGGCTCTATTTTATGATCCTGTCGATGCTATTCTACGAATTACTATCCTGTAAGGTGCTTTTTTTTGGGTTATTGATTCTGCATTATTTGAGCTTTTTAAAGTAGTTTGAAGCATGTAGGACTAATATGATAACCTTAAAAGAGACTCAAGAACTTAGCAAACCGAGGAATAAATTTGCTTCATATGGCCATAAATTGACTTATATGTGCACGAGTTAAATATTGGTCATAGTTCATACATCAATCAATTTGTAAAGTATATGAATTTTGCAAAAACATTGCTGCTTGGCAAAATTCAATTCTAATTCCATCTGTAAAATTAAGTTTAAAGATAATTTACATTTCGAAATGATTGTAATCTATTCTAGTAATGTTTTCTTACTTTTTTATTTGAAAGGGATGGATTTTATTCCTTCTACGAATTATTCACATCAATATTATGGCATATGTAAACAACATCTAAAGGATTTTTTCATCTGTCGTATTCAGAATTTGTACCTAACAAAATTTCAACCATGACAAGGAAAAAAAAGGCGATTATTGAACAGATTTATTATATAATAATTAAGGAGAACATGTTGGTCATTACATTTTCAGACATTTTTCCCCTCAATAGAATCGATTTTACAGGCAACAGGAATGAGGTAGTATAGTAGAAAGTTTTCATATTGCTAATTTTCTGGAGTCAATTGTATATGTTGGGAACAGAGCCCACAAGTCCTCAGTCTAGAGATGGCAAAAAAACCCTCCCCGCCGGGGCCCCGCCCCGATGGGTTGGCGGGGCGGGGATTGCCTCCCCGCCCCGTTTAGTTAAAAAAAATAAAAAATAAAAAATTGAACGTTATTTATTTAATTTTGGACATTGTTTGTTTTCATTGTTTGATTTGGATATTGATGTAATTATTTTAAATATTATTTGCTTTGGATTATAAAATTTTGAATTGTATTTAATTGGAAATTTTTGATTTTTTTTTTTAAAAAAAAAAAACTAAATTGGGCATTAAACGGGGCAAAAATCCGCCCCGCCCGATTGGCGGGGCGGGGCGGGGCGAGGGTGCCCCGCCCCGAACCCGCCCCGTTACCATCACTACCTCAGTCTATGTTAGACTCATTTTTATCTTGCAGTTTTATCTTAGGAAAGGCTCACCCTTTTGTCCAATTCTGTTTCAGCCCCTAAATTCGATAGGTCATTCGAGTCAAGTTTTGCACCTCTTTACATTGTACTGTGATCTTATAAGGAAAATTGTTTTGAGCATATAAGAAGCTGAAGTTTCAATATTCGTTACTGCTGTTAAATTCGGCATTTTGAGCAGAAAGTTTGAATATTCGTTGTTTCTTTAAGCAGATACAGAACATTCTTTTCATATGCTGGTGCTTGCTTCATTCACATGTTTTGGTGTACAAACAAGTAGTTTTTCTATTTAGATATTTTAGGAAGATGGTACTTTCTTTATTGCTGTTTGTCATTTTGGTTCGCCTTTTTCCTCTCTTTAGATCAATGAGTGTTGGTGTTTATGAAGTAGCGATTGTTCAATTGATTTGCATCTCTATCTTTTTTCTGCTCTTGCTTGTTAGTTTGGGAGTTCTTATTGCATCTTCTCCTTGAACATTATGGGCACAAAATTAATTGTAGTTTATACGAATGTGTTTGTTGGCTTTCCAATTGACCAATAGGCCGCAAGACAACTTCACTTCAGCCGAGTAGTAAATATCTCGTGCTAGATAACTTGGTCGAAATTGATGCACGAGGATCCGAGTTAGACAAAGTCGAGTTGCCGATAGCCGTTAATAGCGCTGAAGTACCATGAATTGGAGGATTGGCGTAAGAATGTTAAGTAATCGACGACATTTCCTAATTGGGGTCGTTTTTGGACACGTTTTGGTATTTTGACCATAACATTGGCTACGGTTATTAGAATCGCGCTCATGACCCCAATCTGGAAAGCTCTTTTTGGCGCGCACTTCGTTGTCACCCATCTTTGCTCAGTGTGCATCAGTTTCGAGGGCAAAATCTTCTATTTTCCCTTCCAAATTCACTATTTTAGTTATTTTTTTTCTTTTTTGGTAATATCTCGATTGCCTTTTTAGAATAGAATATGAACCCGATTTGAGCCAGATTTTCGGGATATTATTTTTCTTATTTTGTATTTCCTTTTGGTATAATTATTGGGATTTTGCTATTTTTGGTAAAATTTTGATAATTGAAATTTTCTAGCTATTTAACCCGGCTTATGGGTTATTTTCTCATTATTTCATAATTAATAAAGATTGTTCTTGTTTCTTAGCGTTTTCTCTTGTTTCTTTCCTGTAATTGTCCACTGAAACCTGCTTGCAGAATAATCGCTATTATGCCCTGCATTAGTTGGTATCAGAGCGTCAGCATCTTCTTGGGGTGAGATTTCATCAGTCATATCATGGTTGGTGGTCTTGGTCTTTGTCTTGGTCGTAGTCGTCGCGGGCAGGTTCCGAATGAAGAAGTCCCACACTGTGATCGTAATGTTCAAGATGTGACGATTGAAGACTTACAGAGGCAAGTTGCGAAGTTAACTCAGCATCTAGCGGTGAAGGAGTTCGATGATCATGAACTGGAGGATCACGATTCCGATACCAATTTTGAAAACCCGTATCACAACCATGCTTGAGCCTGGGAGCACCGTGGTCGGGAAGATCGTGTAGACTTCGATTTTCGGGTAGATCTGCTTGAGTTTTTTGGTACGTTGCAGGCTAAAGGATTTGTTGATTGGTTGAATGAAGTGGAGCGTATTTTTGAATATAAGGAAGTTCCAAATCGTGTCAAAGTAAGGCTGATTGCTATCAAACTCAAGGGTCGAGCATTTACACGGTGGGAGCAATTGAGGCATTCACGAAATAGGCAGTGTAAAGCTAAAATCACTGATTGGGAGAAGATAGTGAAATGTCACTTCCTTCCTTTCGGCTACACCGAGACCTT
This sequence comes from Fraxinus excelsior, assembly GCA_019097785.1. Classification (NCBI taxonomy): domain Eukaryota; kingdom Viridiplantae; phylum Streptophyta; class Magnoliopsida; order Lamiales; family Oleaceae; genus Fraxinus; species Fraxinus excelsior. Next base: position 33,108,287 of record CM032630.1, read on the forward strand.
GTTTCAACGGCTTCATTCTTTGAGGTAAGGCACGAGATCGGTTGATGATTATATGGGAGAGTTCTATCAATTGATATCCTGAAATGATTTACCAAAGACGGAAAAGCAGATGGTGGCACGATATTCGAGGAGATTATGATAGCCCTTGCAGGATGTCCTCAGTCTTCACTCGTTGTGGACCGTTTCTGAAGCATACCAGTGTGCATTTACTGTGGAAAAGCAGCAGAATAGGAGTCCAGTGATCAGGAGTGAAGGTAGTCAGCCAATTCGTCCTCAAGCACCCCCGTCCTGAAGAGAATAGATAACCCATATATGATGATGAAGATGAAGATGGAGATATGTTGGATGGAGATGGTCATGAAACCCTAGTCATGCGCAAGAATCCGTTGACTCCCAAACGTGACTCAGGGGTTGACTGGTTGAGAACCAACATTTTCCACACAACCTACATCGTTGCCAATAAGGTATGCAAGTTGATCATCGACAATGGTAGTTGCGAAAATGTAGTATCTGAAGAGGGTGTCCAAAAATTGCAGTTGAAGACAGATCGTCATCTCAGACCATATAAATTGTCGTAGTTGAGTAAATGCAGTGAGGTAACAGTCGAAAAGTGATATCTAGTATCTTTCTCAATCGGCTTGAAATATTTTGATAATACTTGGTGTGATGTCGTGTCAATGGACGATTGTCATATATTGTTAGGCCGACCTTGTCAATATGATCGCAGCGTTATACATGATGGGAGGAAGAATACATATTCCCTTAGCATCAAGCGGAAGAAGGTTGTGTTGGCCCCTTGTCGAGAAGAAATCACTCTTGCTCCAGTAGTCAATAATGCTAACCTACTTTCTATGTCCAGATTTTTAGTTTAGATTGAGCGTGAAGATGTAGTTTATGCTCTATTTCCACGTGGGAATAGTACAGCAAACGAAGATCTAAATTTACCAGCAGAGGTACAGCAAATGCTAACGGAGTTCTCTGACTTGATGCTAGATGATCTTCATCCGAAGTTGCCGCCTATGAGAGATATTCAACATCAGATCGATCTTGTTCCGGGATCGTGCTTGTCTAATTGACCGGCTTATTGTCTCAGTCCCAAGGAAGCTGAAGAGTTGCAGCAATAGGTGGTTGAGTTGTTGGAGAGGGCCTACATCTGTGAAAGTATGAGCCCATACGTAGTTCCTACTCTAGTGGTGCCGAAGAAAGATGGTTCTTGGTGTATGTGTGTTAATAGCAGAACAATCAATAGGATTACAGTGAAGTACAGGTTTCCAATTCCTCGCCTGGATGATAAGTTAGATCAGTTGTCCAGTTTTAAGGTCTTCTAAAAAACTGACCTTTTGGACTATCCAATGCACCCAACACCTTTATGAGATTTATACATCAAGTTTTATGGCCTTTTATGAGGAAGTTCGTGGTAGTCTACTTTGACGAGATCCTCATTTATAGTCCAACATAGGCATCACACTTTGATCACCTCCATGCTGTTTTTGATATGCTGAGGATGGAGCGCATATTCATTAACCAGAAGAAGTGTTCTTTCTTCACCACTTTTGTTATTTTTCTTGGTTTTATTGTGTCTACTGATGGTGTTCATGCATATCAATCAAAAATAGAGGCCATCTTGGAATGGCCCGAACCAAAAACCTTGCATGATGTCAGAAGTTTCCATGGATTGGTATCCTTCTGCCATCGGTTCATTAGAAATTTCAGCACTCCGATTGCCCCAATCACAGAATGCCTCAAGGAACAGTCTTTCCAGTGGTCCGAGGAAGCAGATACCAATTTTCAGCTGGTCAAGCAAACAATGACAAAGGCTCCCGTTATGGCACTTCCAGATTTTAAAAAGGTGCTTAAAGTAAATTGTGATGTATCTAGAGTTGGCATTAGTGGTGTTTTGAGTCGGGAGGGGCATCTAATAGTATTTTTTAGTGAGAAGCTGTCAGGATCAAAGAAGAATTATTCCACCTATGATCTCAAGTTATATGCAATAGGTCAGTCCTTGAAGCATTGGCTTCATTACCTAATACAGAGAGAGTTCATTCTTATCATTGATTATGAGGACCTGAAGTACATTAATGGTCAACGCAAATTGAGTAGACGGCATACTACGTGGGTGGCGTACTTGCAGGAGTTCACATTTATACTAAGGCACCAAGCTGGAAGTCTGAATTGTGTCGCAGATGCATTGAGCCATTCGCACATCACTCCTCACGACCATGAGCACCAATGTCGTGGGATTAGAGGCATTCCCTGATATGTATGTTGTAGACCCTTCATTCGAGAAGATATCTCGAGAGGTAACTGATAATCAATGACATGATTTCATTTTGCATAATGGCTATTTGTTTCGTGGATTACAGTTGTGCGTTCCAGATTGTTCACCAAGGCAACAGATTATTAGTGACATAACATGGGTCATTTCGGGTGAGATAAGACATTTGCTATGGTCTCATCTAAATATTATTAGCCCAAATTGAGTAGTGACGTGGCTGGTTATATAGAGCGTTGTTTTATGTATCAACAGTCAAAGGGAGTTCTTACTAATGCACGCCTTTACACACCCTTACCAGTACCTGAAGCTCCTTGGTTTGATGTCAGTATGAATTTTGTGTTGGGACTACCCCACACCCAATGGGCCTTGGATTTTATTTTTGTTGTGGTTGACAGGTTTTCCAAGATAGCCCATTTTATAGCTTGCCAGAAAACAATGGATGCTACTTGGATCGCCCATCTTTACTTTAAAGAGATTGTGCGTTTACATGGTGTTCTTCAATCAATTACCTCAGATCGTGACACCAAGTTCATGAGCCATTTCTGGAAGAGTTTATGGGAGAAGAAGGGGACGCAATTGAATTCTAGAAGTGCCTATCATCCCCAGATAGATGGTCAGACCGAGGTGGTGAACCAGAGCTTTGGAAATCTTTTGAGGAGTTTGGTAAGGACTAAACCGAAGTAGTGGGATTTCCCATTACCTCAAGTAGAATTGCATATAATAGGTTGAAGAATAGGACCATGGAAATGAGGTCATTTAAGATTGTATATGGTCGGAATCCATCCGGGGACCCTTGAGTAAGCACCTTATTCTGCGTGTGGGTCGTTTAAGTCATAAGGCAGATGAGATTACAGAACATCTTCGGGGTATTCATGAACAGGTGGAGCTAGCCATTCACGAGAGTAATGCCAAGTACAAGGTTCAGGCTGATAGTCACCTTCGTCATGTACATTTTGAAGTTGGTGATTTTGTTTGGTAGGTCTTAACTCGTAATCGTTTTCCTGTTGGGGAATATAATAAGCTTAAGGAGTGAAAGATTTGACCTTGTGAGGTCCTGCAAAAGATCGACGATAATGCTTATAGGCTGCACCTTCCCAGCCATTTAAAGACTTCTGATGTTTTTAATGTGAAGCACCTAAGTCATTGTTTTGTGGATTCTAATGACACTACTATGAACTCAAACACGAGTTCTTTCCAACTCGGGGCAACTAATGCAAGAGGATCCGAGTCAGATGAAGTCGAGTTGTCAGATAGCTCGTTAATGGCACTGAAGTACCATGAGTTGGCGAATCAGCGTAAGAATGTCAAGTAATCGATGACATTTCCTAATTGGGGCATTTTTGACACGTTTTGGTATTTTGGCCATAACTTTGGATACAGTTATCAAAATCGTGCCCATGACCCCAATCCGGAAAACTCTTTTTGGCACGCGCCTCATGGTTACCCAACTTTGCTCGGTGTGCATTAGTTTCGAGGGAAAATCCGTTGTTTTCTCTTTCGAATTCACTATTTTAGTTATTTTTTTCCTTTTTTGTAATATTTAGATTGCCTTTTAGAACAGAATATGAACCCGATTTGAGCCAGATTTTCGGGATATTACTTCTCTTATTTCATATTTCCTTTTGGTATAGTTATTAGAATTTTGCTATTTTTGGTAAAATTCCGATAATTAGAATTTTCTAACTATTTAACTCAGCTCGTGGGTTATTTCGGCATTATTGCATAATTAATAAAGATTGTTCTTGTTTCTTCCCTATAATTGTCCACTTAAACTTACCTGCATAATAATCGCTATTCTGTCATGCGCCAGTTCAGAGCGTCAGCATCTTATTAGGGTGAGATTTCATTAGTCATATCATGGTCGGTAGTCGTAGTCGTGGTCGTGGTCATCGTGGGCAGGTTCTGAATGAGAAAGTCCCACATCGTGATCGTAACATTCAGGATATGATGATTGAAGACTTATAGAGGCAAGTTACGAAGTTAACTCAGCGTCTAGTGGCGCAGGAGTTTGGTTGTAGCGCCCCGAGTTCTGTCGACCCGGATTGCCACGTCATCGTCTTTTGCCCTAATTTCATAATCAAAAATCGTGGAAATGACCTAATTTTGAAATCTCATTTGTAATTTAAAAACTTCATCGACAAGTAAACTCATAGGAATTTGCTTTAAAATTTAAATATCATATTTTAGAAATAGCGGAAATGACAAAATGTTATCAATATTCAAATACATAAACTTCAAGATTTAATAATTTCGATAATCAAATTTTTCTGTGCCACCGCTGCCCCTCAATCACGATCGCCTCCGAAGTCTGCAAATATTGTTAAAATAACAGAATGAGTATTTCGAAGAAATACTTAGTAGACTCATCGCCGATAATTAATTTACAAAATAATTGAATACACACTTATGCAATATACAACGTGATATCTTCTTTAACTTATTTTTCTTGAAAATCATATGCTCTTTAAAATCATGGGGTGTTGGTAGTCTTTCTTTCTCGTGCGTATAAAGCACATAAGTTATGCATAACATTCTCATCTTATCTCATAAGAGATTCTCGTCTTTCTCGTGCAATTAAGCATATAAGTTATGGCAAGTATAACAATATCATATATCTCACACGACATATTCTCATCTCATGCATTAAAGCATATAAATCACGTAAATTCACATAAAGCATGCAATTATAATTTAAACTAATTAATGGTGGCGAGTCTACCTCAATATCTCGAGTTTCGTGAAAATTGGTGCGAGAAGTAACTTCAATCTTCTAATTGTCCGTACATTTCGTCTAGCCAAAATAGAAAATAAGTTTGAATTACTACTTCGAAATTTTAAAGTTTTAAAGTGTTGAAATTAAGTTTAAGGGCTTAATTGAAAATTATTGAAATTGTAATAAATGGCTTAAAATGATAAAGTAAAGTTTAGGGCTAAAATGAAAATTTATTAAATCTGAAAATAAAACTTTAAGGGCTAAAATAATAACTTTTATAAGTTTAGGGACTAAACTGTAAATATAATAAAGCTGAAAATAAAACTTAAAAGCTGAATTAATAACTTTTATAAGTTTATGGACTAAACTGTAAATATAATAAAGCTGAAAATAAAACTTAAAAGCTGAATTAATAACTTTTATAAGTTTAGGAACTAAACTGTAAATATAATAAAGCTGAAAATAAAACTAAATGGCTGAAATAATAACTTATATAAATTATGGACTAAACTGTAAATATAATAAAGTTGAAAATAAAACTTAAAAGCTGAATTAATAACTTTTATAAGTTTAGGGACTAAACTGTAAATATAATAAAGCTGAAAATAAAACTTAAAAGCTGAATTAATAACTTTTATAAGTTTAGGTACTAAACTGGGGTTAATTACCCCAATAGTCACTGAACTTTAAAAACTACGTGGTTAGTCACCGAACTTTCGAAAAATCACTCCATTGGTCACTAAACTTTAAAAATCACCTCATTGGTCACTAAACTTTGCAAAACGTTTCCCAGATGGTCACTGAACCCAGTGACTATCTGGGAAACTTTTTACAAAGTTCAGTGACTCCGTAGAAATCTTTTGCAAAGTTCGGTGACCAATGTGGTGATTTTTCGAAAGTTCAGTGACTAACCACGTAGTTTTTAAAGTTCAGTGACTTGGTGGAAACTTTCGGTAAAGTTCAGTGACTATTGAGTTAATTAACCCTACTAAACTGTAAATATAATAAAGCTGAAAATAAAACTAAATGGCTGAAATAATAACTTATATAAATTAGGGGCTAAATTGAAATGAATTATAACTGAAAATAAAATGCCAAGGGCTCAAATTAAAACACTTACAATTAAGGGACTGAAATGAATAAACTCAAAACTTGGGGCTTTAATAATAAATTTAAAAAATCAAAATCATAAAATCCCTTTTTATTTCATCTCTCTCTCCCCTTCCCATTTTTCTTTTCCTGCCACCACCGACCGGCGGTGGTGGGGCCGGCTCAAGGGTAGGGGAGGGTGTTGTGGCGGTTTGGTGTTGAACTTTCGGGTTTGGGGATTTTGGGCGACGGGCGGTCTCGGTGGCTTTGGCGATTTGGACATTGTGGTGGTAGCGTGGCTGCTTGGTGCTAATCTTGGGGATGAATGGATGGTCGTTGGTCTCGGGTTTGGAGTGTTTTGCAGTTGGTTGAAACCCGTTGGTGTGGTTGATCTTGGTAGCGTGTGAAATGGCTGGTTGCATATTTGGGTAGTGAGTTGGGCTTGCAGTGGAGGTTGGTTGGTTGGTCTCGTGAGTGTGGGCTGCAGTTTTGTTTTGCAGTGAGTTGGGTGAAGTGAGGTTGGTGGTAGCTTGGCAGTGTTGGTCTTGTGGGTTGGCTTGGCAGTGGAGCTTGCAGGGAGTTGGGTTTGAGAATGGTGAATGGTGTAGTGAGTGTTGGTTGCACAGTGTTGCAGCTTGGGGGAGCTCACTGTTGAAGCTAGAAATGAATTTTCTAGCATCAATGGTGTCTCACATTGGACACAATGCAATAGAGAGAGAGAGAGTTGGAGAGATTGACAAATTCTTACCAAGTGGATATTGTGTGAGTGCGAGTGTGAGTGGAGTGGGGTATGAATAGGGATAATTAGGGCACAAAACTCTATGCGGGTAATTGGGCCAAAAAGTTGGGCATTAGGTTTTTCTAATTGGGCTATAAATAAATTCCAGTTTTGGGCTCATTTAATTGGACTTGAATGGATTGGGCTAAAAGAATTAAAATTCAAGGTGTTGGACTTATATAATTGGACTTTAATAATTGGGCTTGAAATTATTTAAAAAATTGAATTTAAATAAAATAAATCGAAATTGATAATAAAATTATTATTCGGGATTGGATTCGATCGAATAGATTTGAATTCAATTTTATAACGGCTAGAAGAACGCGCTTCTCTAGAAAATCATGGTTAACGTTTTAGCGACACGTTTTTCGAGAAAACTAATTTATATAAATTAAAAGTTCGCGGTCGCTACATTGGTGATCGTAAACTGGAGGGTCACGATTTCGATACCAGTTTCGAATACCCATATCACAACCATGCTCGAGCCTGGGAGCACCGTGGTCGGGAAGATCGTCATGTAGACTTCGATTTTTGGGGTGGATCTGTCTAAATTTTCTAGTACATTGCAGGCTGAGGGATTTGTTGATTGGTTGAATGAAATGGAGCGTATTTTGAATATAAGGAAGTTCTAGATCGTGTCAAAGTAAGGTTGGTCGCTATCAAACTCAAGGGTCGAGCATCTGCATGGTGGGAGCAGTTAAGGCGTTCACGAGAAAGGTCACTTCCTTTATTTCGACTATACCTAAACTTTGTTTCAACGGCTTCGTTCTCTGAGGCAAGGCACGAGATCGGATGATGATTATACGGGGGAGTTCTATCAATTAATAGCTCGGAATGATTTACTAGAGACGGAAGAACAGATGGTGGCACGATATTTGGGGGATTACGACAGCCCTTGCAGGATGTCCTCAGTCTTCACTCGATGTGGACCGTTTCTGAAGCATATCAGCTTGTACTAGCTGTGGAAAAGCAGCAGAATAGGAGACGAGTAAAGGTAGTCAGCCAATTCGCCCTCAAGCACCCCATCCTGCTCAACAGCTACCACGGGATAATTCTAGCTTGGGTATAAGGTATTTCAGGTGCGGTGAACAAGGACATAGAGCAACTGATTGCAGGAAGCCAAATAGTCGGACAAGTAAAAATCTCTTGATTGAGGAAGAAGTAGCGGACGAGACTAAGGAAAATAGAGAACCCATATATGACGATGATGAAGATAGAGATGTGTTGAATGGAGATGGTCATGAGACTCTAGTCGTGCACAAGAGTCTGTTGACTCCCAAAGGTAACTTAGGGGACGACTGGTTGAGAACCAACATTTTCCACACAACCTGCACCGTTGCCGATAAGGTATGCAAGATGATCATTGATGGTGGTAGTTGTGAGAATATAGTATTCGAAGAAGTTGTCCAAAAATTGCAGTTGAAGACAGATCATCATCCCAGACCATATAAATTATCGTGGTTGAAAGCGATGTCTAGTATATTTCTCAATCGGCATGAAATATTTTGATAATGCTTGGTGTGATGTCGTTTCAATGGACGTTTGTCATGTATTGTTGGGTCGACCTTGGCAATATGATCACAACGTTATTCATGATGGGAGGAAGAATACATATTCCCTTAGTATGAAGGGGAAGAAAGTTGTTTTGGCCCCTCGTCGAGAGGAAACCACTCATGCTCCGGTAGTCAATAATGCCAACCTACTTTATATGTCTAGATTTTTTTAGTTGAGATTGAACGTAAAGATGTAGTTTGTGCTCTATTGCCACGTGAGAATAGTACAACAGATGAGGATCCAAATTTACCAGCAGAGGTACAGCAAATGCCAATGGAGTTCTTTGATACTAGAAGATCTTCCTACAGGGTTGCCACCTATGAGAGATATTCAACATTAGATCGATCTTGTTTCGAGATCGAGCTTGCCTAATCGATCGGTTCATCGTCTTAGTCCCAAGGTAGCTGAAGAGTTGCAGCGACAGGTAGTTGAGTTGGTTGAGATGGGCTACATCCGTGAGAGTATGAGCCCATGTGCAATTCCTACTCTACTGGTGCCCAAGAATGATGGTTCTTAGCGTATGTTTGTTGATAGCAGAGCAATCAATAGGATTACAGTGAAGTGCATGTTTTCAATTCCCCGACTGGATGATATGTTAGATCAGCTGTCCGGTTCTAAGGTCTTCTCAAAAATTGACCTGAACTAAATCAGAATAAGGCATCGGGATGACTGGAAGACAGCGTTTAAGACGCAACATGGATTGTATAAGTGGATAGTCATGCCTTTTGGACTATCCAATGCACCCAGCACTTTTATGAGATTTATGCATCAAGTTTTACGACCTTTCATGGGAAAGTTCGTAGTTGTCTACTTTGATGACATCCTCATTTATAATCCAACGTGTGCATCACACTTTGATCACATCCATGCTATTTTTTATATGATGAGGATAGAGCGCCTATTCATTAACCAGAAGAAGTGTTCTTTCTTCACCACTTTTGTTATTTTTCTTGGTTTTGTTGTGTCTACTAATGGTGTTCATGCAGATCAATCAAAAATAGAGGCCATCTTAGAATGGCCCAAACTAAAAACCTTGCATGATGTCGAAAGTTTCCATGGATTGGCATCCTTCTACCGTCGGTTCATCAGAAATTTCAGCACTCTAGTTGCCCCAATCACATACTGCCTCAAGGGACAATCTTTCTAGTGGCCCTTAGGAAGCATATACCAGTTTTCAGTTGGTCAAGCAAAGATGACAAAGGCCCCCATTTTGGCACTTCTGGATTTTGAGAATGTGTTTGAAATAAATTGTGATACATCTGGAGTTGGTATTGGTGGTATTTTGAGTTACGAAGGGTGTCCAGTAGCATTTTTCAACGAGAAGCTATCGGGATCAAAGAAGAACTATTTCAGCTATAATCTCGAGTTCTATACAATAGTTCAGTCCTTGAAGCATTGGCATCATTACCTAATACAGAGAGAGTTCATTCTTATCACCGATCATGAGGCCTTAAGTACATCAACGTTAACATAAATTGAGTAGACAGCATGCCAAGTGGGTGGCGTACTTGTAGGAGTTCACATTTGCACCAAGGCACCAAGTTGGGAGTCTAAATCGTGCCGCAGATGTATTGAGTTGTCGCACATCACTCCTAACCACCATGAGCACCAGATTCGTGGGATTTGAGTCATTCCCTGATATGTATGATGCAGACCCTTCCTTTGGGAGGTAACTGACAATGAACGACATGATTTCATTTTGCATAATGGCTATTTGTTTCGTGGATTACAGTTGTGCATTTCAGATTGTTCACTAAGGCAACAGATTATTAGTGAACTTCATAACATAGGTCATTTTCGGGTAAGTTATGACATTTGCTATGATCTCATCTAAATATTATTAGCCCAAATTGAGCAGTGATGTGGCTCATTATGTAGAGTGTTGTTTTGTGTGTCAGCGGTCTAAGTGAGTTCTTACTAATGCGGGTCTTTACACTCCCTTACCAGTACCAGAAGCTCCTTGGTTTGATGTCAATATAGATTTTATGTTGGGACTACCCTGTACCCAACGGGCCTTGGATTCTATTTTCGTTGTGGTTGACAAGTTTTCCAAGATAGCCCATTTTATACCTTTCTGAAAAACAATGGATGCTACTTGGATCGCTCATCTCTACTTCGGAGAGATTGTGCGTTTGCATGGTGTTCCTCAATCAATTACTTCAAATCATGACACCAAGTTCATGAGCCATTTCTGGAAGAGTTTATGGGAGAAGAAGGGGACACAGTTGAATTTTAGAAGTGCCTATCATCCCCAGACAGATGGTCAGACCGAGGTGGTGAATCGAAGCTTTGGAAATATTTTGAGGAGTCTAGCAGGGACTAAACTGAAGCGATGGGATTTGGTATTACCTCAAGTAGAATTTGCCTATAACAGGTTGAAGAATAGGACCACGGGAATGAGCCCATTTGAGATTGTCTATGGTCAGAATCCATCTGGGGTCCTTGATTTAGCCTCATTCCGCGTGTGGGTCATTTAAGTCATAAGGCATATGAGATGGTAGAACATCCTCGGGGTATTCATGAATACGTGAAGCTAGCAATTCACTAGAGTAATGCCAAGTGCAAGGTTCAGGCTGATAGTACCGTCATCATGTACTTTTTGAAGTTGGTGATTTTGTTTGGGAGGTCTTAACTCGTTATCGTTTTCCTGTTGGGGAATATAATAAGCTTAATGAGCGAACGATTGGACCTTGTGAGGTCCTGCGGAAGATTAACGATAATGCTTATAGACTGCGTCTTCCCAACCACTTAAAGACTTCTGATGTTTTTAATGTTTTGTGGATTTTGATGACACTACTGTGAACTCGAGGGCGAGTTCTTCCCAACCCAGAGCGACTAATGCAAGAGGATCCGAGTCAGACGAATTCAAGTTGTCAGATAGCTCGTTAATAGTGCTGATGTACAATGAGTTGGCTAATAAGTTAAAGAATGGCAAGTAATCGACGACATTTCCTAATTGTGGTCGTTTTTTGACACGTTTTGGTATTTTGGCCATAACTTTGGCTACGGTTATTAAAATCACGCTCATGATACCAATCTGAAAAGCTCTTTTCAACGTGCACGTCGTAATCACCCAGCTTTGCTTGGTGTCCATCAGTTTCGAGGGAAAAATCCATTGTTTTCTCTTCCGAATTCACTATTGTAGTTATTTTTTTCCTTTTTTGTAATATTTCGATTGACTTTTTAGAATAGAATATAAACCCGATTTGAGCCAGATTTTCGGAATATTATTTTTCTTATTTCGTATTTCCTTTTGCTATAATTATTTGGATTTTGTTATTTTTGGTTAAATTCCGATAATTAGGATTTTCTAGCTATTTGACCCCACTTGTGGGTTATTTCTGCATTATTGCATAATTAATAAATATTGTTCTTGTTTCTTAGAGCTTTCTCTTTTTTCTTCATTGTAATTGTCCACTTAAACCTGTCTGCAGAATAATCGATATTCTGTCCGACGTCAGAAATATAGCTGCAAAAGCATGAATGGGGTCTATTGTTACATAGTTTTGTAACATTTCAATATCATTATAGAGATGAAATAAAGTTCCAACTAAGGTTGCAGCAAAGCTTGCTGCGGTAGCAATCTCCACTTTTCCCGGAATGTGAAGTTTAGTCCCCAATTGTATTAATCACACTTTTGCTCTCTGAAGTTCAAACACGTAACTTTTGATCCACCACTTCAAATTATGATTGGTTTTTTGCGTCCAACTCCAAATACAATTATTTTTTTAATGGTGTATCATTTTTTTATGGAGATGTTAGTACAAAATTTATGCTCTAATTTTCTCGCATGTTCCAAACTTAGGTTCTTGGTTTCACATCTTTTGGTTCTTTTATGCCTATGTACCAGTTTGGTTTAGATAAAAATTAGATTTATTTATTTATTTTTTGTATGATAGAAAAAAAAAAAAAAAAAAAAAAGGAAAAGTTGATGAAATGTATGATTTAAAAGTTGTGGATACCATGAAATGTGTAATTAAATTTAATTGTTAACTTTAACTTAAATTTTAATTACTTTTTTAGATGAACCAAGACTAATTATCCTTCCTTTTGCATTAATCATCTTCATATCTGGGGTTTAACATAAACATTATATACACACTAATATGAAAAGATATTCACTTAAATAATCAAATATTTAGTAAATTTAAGAATCTAAATAAGCGTGTAAAAAAACTTAATTTGCGTACGGTTTGGTAAAGACAAATTTATGTTGTTGTGTTCTTTTCCTTATGCACAGTACATGGTACATTGAATTATCAATCGACGTTGCTTAAACTCAAGTTAATTTGATTATGTGTTGATTTTATTGTATAATCATAAAATCTTATTGAGTAAGAGTGGATCATCTTCAATAACAATTAATATCAATATCTTTATTAAATAATGAATAATCATTAAATTACGAATACAAAATTATGAAACAGAATTACAAATCTTATATCAATTATGCAACCACTAGATTTTCTTCCAAAAATAACATTTTTTTTTATCATTTTCCCCTCTAAATCTTAAATAAATGAACCTTATTTCTTTGTTAAATGTAATTATATTACCACCACAAAATGTACTTACTACACTACATTATAATCACGTCACAATAAAAAGATATTTTCAAAACATTCACCACTGCTTTAAATTATATGTTTATTAATGAATGATTATTATACTCATGCAACCATAGCTTTTATTACAATTGTATCCCTAATTATTCTATATATATATATGGATTTTGGTTCTCAATATAATATGCACAAGTTTTTTGACTTTCTAGCTTTATTCTATTTTCTCATTAGTTATAACACGTTAATTATCAGTATGATTATCTCAAAATCAAAGCGAATTAGTTAAACGGTAATAATTTTTATGAGCATAATTTTCTATCACGTGTACCGAAATTAATTTGGTGAAATTTTTTATATTTTGTCTATTGATTCTGTGGCAATCAATTCACGAATCCAATATTTATTTATTTGTAACCGGTTATGCCTCTTTATTCATGCATCTTTAATGGCACAATCAATTAGTATGCAAGATTTCTTTTCACGAATCCAATATATGACCACAATCACGAATCCAGTATGTGCTTTATTAGTGTGCGTTTCGTTTCATTGCCAGAATTTGTCAAACCTTAAATATGACAACAGTCAATTTGGTGATTCGTGTTAGGAAATTAATTTTAATATATAAATTCATGTGCTATCAATTTGGTAATAAATTTTTATATATAAATCCATATCCTGTATGTATGTTAATTAATATTTTTAACGTGATTAAATACTTTTAGATGTACTTTTATAAACTTTAGATTTATAATTCATCACGTTGTTGCTCCTAAAGTAACACATCACTATATTTAATACTCTAAAATAATATAACTCACTCCTAAAGAGCATGAATTATAATTTTCAATATTCAAGAAAATGTTGATATATTGTTCTTAAAGAAGTAATTGTAAAATATAAAGTGCTCCCGGAAAAATATAACTCCATAATAATACATGGTTTTTGAAGAGCTAATGTTTATAAATAATAATTTATTATTGCTCCTGAAGTAGCACAACATTATAATTAATAATTCAGAAAAATATTATTTGCTCCTGAAAAGCATGAATTATAATTTCAATATCCCAAAAAGAATGTTGACATATTGCTCTTGAAGAAGTAATAATAAAATACAAAGTGTTCTCGAAGTAGCATATGTTTCGAAAAATATATCATTTTGAATTAGTGTTTTATCTTTTAATGAGAACATATAGCTCAAGTCATATTGATATTAATTAGTTTGACTAGCTGATTTATTATTATATGATTATATCATGTTTAATCATATTCTTCGAAAAATTAATTGTATTTCTTTTATTTTATTGTATAATCACTCAAATGACAAACATTACAAAATATAGGTTGAATTGCCAAAATACCTAGTTAGTTGATAATACAACTACACATACTATTTTTCAAGACAAATTATTTGTGAGAATTAATATTAGCAAAATTGTTAAAGGCTCCAGAATAGCTTGTATTATTTTATTGAATAACATAAAATTATTTTATCAAATGACAAACATTACAAAATCTAGATTGAATTGCCAAAATACCTAGTTAGTTGATAATACAATTACGCATACTATTTTTCAAGACAAATTATTTGTTAGACTTAATATTAGCAAAATTGTTAAAGGCTCCAGAAGAGCTTGTATTATTTTATCAAATAATATAAAATTATATATTGATGATGCACTTTATTCTAACAAATTCAGAAAAAAATTACTTAATTTTAAAGATATTCGCTGCAATGAATATCACATTGAGACGAATCAAACATTATCACGAAGCCGAAGTTGGTCGACCCAAAAAGTTTTATACGTTGACATGACCAGTTAGACCATCATTAGATCAACAATGATACAAAAACGTTGATTTGAATAAATATTAACTTCAATTCAATAATTTTCTATTTGAAACTTGATCTCTTAATTGAGTTGATCATTAATCATCACTAGCTCAAGTTGGATTAGATCCCTATATTTTTTAAAATTAATTAGAGTGATATTTGGGGTTCCCTCACCTTTCACTTTGACCATGTAGATATTATTTATATCTTATAAATTTGATACATCTATTAGATGGTTGCATGTTGTTTGCAAACTTAAGTTTGAGAAATTACTGCATGAAAGTTAAATTATAAGCATAATTTTCAGATTATACAATAAAGACAATATCTCAACATTTTAATAATTGTTAGTTGAAATTACAATAAATGGTTTAACACTATTATTTGTTAAGTGACTCCAAACTAATTTATACCATTACTATTGAGAGCAGAATACTTCCAAATTCTGTCTAGAGAATGCTATTAGTAATGTCAACATCAAAGTTTTTTCCTATATTCGGCTTATAGTCAGATTCTAGTTTTTTCATCTAAATATTTTGATGGTGAAATATATGTTCAATTGATCAACAACAATACACTATAATGAAAAGTAAATAATGCTAAGAATAAACTCTTATATAATATTTTAAGCCCTAAGGGTTGATAATTTATAACGTTATTTGTTGATTATCGATTTGATGGGACAATTCTTTTAGCATTATGGGTAGGAATTAAGAAGTTGAAAATAATGCATAAATGCATCATTAAATTATCTAGATCCTCATAAAAATAATTCGAACCTGAAGTTCGAAAAATAATTCATTTAGATGCATTTGTTGACCAAAGAGATTAACCATATCTCACACACCACTTTAAATGCTCCAACTCGAAATGACTCCTAAAATGACATTACATTTGATATATCAATAATATGTGTGAAGCATCATCACATTCGATTCCAATCTAAAAATTGAGCAAATAAGAAAGATTCATTTATGAGGCATGTATTCTTGGAGAACATATAGACATAACTAATTATAAAACCTTAGAAGAGGTTCAAGCATTTGAAATATTGAAAATAGAGATATCTCAATATTATAAAAGAAATTAAATCGAAAAGGATATAATTGTCGACAACACTTTTGCACGTGATGTCTCGCTTCATATTATGAATAGCGAATAATCGAAATAAATTCGTCGAAGCGAATTAATGATTGATCATTAAAATGACACAATCCTAGTAAATTTGATTTTACTATAGAAACTTAAAGTTTCTAGATCTGCAATCCTAAATGTTGATAAAATGTTGTATGAAGATGATAATGCTTGAAGACTATAACAAAACAGTATGAAACATACTTCAACAAAAGATAGTTCAATAATTTTGTATGAAAACAATGCATCTTGTATTGCACAACTCAAATGAGGCTATATCAAAGATGATAGAACGAAACATATTTCTCTAAAATTCTTTCACACACGAGTTTCAGAATAATGGTGACATCGATATTCAACAAATTCATTCAAGTGACAATGTGCCTGATTTATTCACAAGAGCACTGCAAACAACCACATTCAAAAAATTGGTTCACGAGATTGGAATGCATCGACTCGAAAATTTTCAGTGATCAACATTAGGGAAGTAGTTGTACTATTTTTCCTTCGATTATGTTTTATCCCACTTAGTTTTCTTGGCAAAGTTTTAATGAGGTAACATTTATTTTTAATACTCCAAAATAAATGTACTCTTTTTCTTTCGTTTGACATTTTTATCAAATAAGGTTTTAATGAGACAGATAATTTGTAATGTATCATTCAATAGCGAGTGTTGTAAATTATATGTTTATTAATGAATGACTACTATTTATGAAAAAAAAAATTCTGACCTGATATTTTAAATTGGCTTTTTAATGTCTTGTTCAGAAATGTATATTGCCAATGCTGTGAAAGAGAATTAATTCGATCAATTTCATCATTGAAAGATATTTTTTTTAATTATTTTTCTTTAATGGAATCAAATATAATTTCAACAAGTCAGATTTAATTTTTTTAATGGCCAAATTTAATTGAAAGATGAAGTTGATTAGCGAAGAAGATAAAGTTTTAAAGGTTTAGGTTGAAAGATGAAGTTTTTAAGAGTGGCAAGATGAGATGGGGTGGGGGTGGGGTGGGTGGAGGTGGGATTATGGAAGAAGATAAAGTTTTAAAGGTTTGGAATTGTGGTTGGCACACTAAAAAATTGGGTATAATCCGCAATTAATTTTGCACTTATTTTCCGTTGTGGAGGAACACAAAAGTCGTCGACGGAAAAGCGCACTGCTTTTAAGTAAATAAAAAGGAAGCTTAAAATTGTGGTGTAACTAACATTATTTGTAATGGTAATATAATTACCATTTATAAATTCATTTTGAAATTATTATAATCTATCCTAGTAATGTTTTCTTATCTTTTTTATTTGAAAGGGGCGAATTTTATTTCGTCTACGAATTCATTACAACAATATTAAGGCATATGTAAATAAAATCTAAATGGTTTTTTCTTCTATCATATTCAGATTTTGTAACTAACAAATTTCAACCATGACAAGAAAAGAAAAGGGTGATTATTGAACAGATTTATTATATGCTAATTAAGGAAAACATGTTGGTCGTTACACTTTCAGGCATTTTTCCCCTCAACAGAACAGATTTTCCTGAAGGTAGTTTAGTAGAAAGTTCTGATGTTGCTGATTTTCTGGAGGAATTTGGGTCTGCTGAGTGCTGAGAACATAAGATCACAGGTCCTCAGTCTATGTTAAGACTCATTTTAATCTTGCAGTGTTATCTTTGTAAAGGCTCGGCCCTTGGTTCGAATTCTGTTATTCAGCTCCCTCTTATCTTGAGTAGATAAGAAGCTGAGGTTTGAACATTCTGTTTTGGCGTACAAAGTTTTTCTGTTAACTTGGTTCACTTTGATACAAGAATGTTATTTATCATGACAAGATTATTTACTAGCATTAAATAAATTTCCATGTTCAACATTTTCTTCAACAAAATTTGCTCGATTTCATTCTTTAGATCGGCAGTGCCTAGCAATATGACCAAACATTTCGCAATTATAACATTGAGATTCTCCTTGACACCAATAACCTGAAGTGGAATAATTTAATTTCTTGCAGATTTTGCAATATGGAGTATAGTTCTTACCTAAGTCATCGTGATGAGTTTTTCCTCACCTTCTCCCTCATCATCTTGATTTCTTCCACAATTTGGTTTCATATCCTTGTTCAAGCTATGTCATTCAGAAAAGTTTTGAGACTTCAAATCCACCATCGATTGGAACATACTTTCATTTGGCTCCTCCAAATATATTAGTCGTCTCTTTTCATGAGCTTGTAGAAAACCTACTAATTTACGAATGGATAGCTTAGTTAGATCTTTGGAATATTGGATAACTGCAAAAATATATTCTAACTGATAGAAAAACAAGACAATTTGCAATAACTTGGTGACAGAACTTATACAACTTGTTATGAACATGAAGCCAAGAAAATATGACACAAGAATATAAGATTTACGTGGAAACCAACAGGGACGAAGAATTCACTATGATGAATAACAGAGAAGTATAAAATGATCTCACAAGACTCTCAATCAATCTCAAAATATGCGAGTCTATCTCTATGCAAACTAGATCCTCTCAATTTAATGTTCTCTTAATGCTATACAATGTTTTGCTTTGCCACAGGCCAATCTTTGGAGACCAAACTATGTGGAGTATATATAGGAGCCCAATTTTGGTGTTTTAAATAAAGTATAGCACAAGAATCCCGATCAAAATTGAGTTTTGTCCGAACAGGTGGCATGGCGCCCCAACGCTGCTTCACTTCATGGAGGCGATGCCATGACACCCTAAGCCCTGCGCCCTAGCACCGCCTCCATGCTGATTTTTGCTTCCTTGGGCACTCCCGAAGCTGCGACATGGTGCTTAGGCACCCCCGTCTTTCTTCATTCCAAAGGTGTTTTTCTTCATTCAAAAATTATTTTCCTAATCAAACTCCCAATCCTTGATAAAATTTGACCTCTCTTATCAAATCGGACTTCTAAACTAATAAAATTGTTTATTCTGCCTTTATCAATCAAACAACCTAAACCTAATCAAAATAGGGATTAAGGTCATATTCTAACAATCTCCACCTTGATGCAAATTCTAAGGCAATGAATTATTCTTCAAACAATACTCCAAATCGAGTGTTACAAACTCACGAACTAGTATTTCACGTTGTTAATAGTGCGCGAAACGGTCAATCTTAGCAAATGTTGCGACGTGTCAAAGTAGGTCATTCAAACTAGTATTTCGAGAATTTCGATAACAATCTAACTTTAAAAAACTTTCGACAATTGTACACTAGTTGAATCCATAAATTTTCTATATCCTCTCAAAGCTCGTTTCGAGAACTATATCTATCGAATGATCTAAATGAACATCGAAAATAATTAAACGAATGCCAAACGTGTGTGTTAAAAAGAGATGTATAACTCATCTTTTTTAAAAATATATATTTTATGAATGTTTATTATTTTTTAATGACAAATTTCCCAGTATAATTTACATTATTTTGTTAGAAATTTTTACTTAGGTATGACGTCAATTTTTTTTTTATGTAAGTAAATTTTTAATAATTTCCTAAATGATCGAGAGATGATGTTTTACATTAATATACAAAAAATTGACATTAATGTAAAAAGAGACGTCATTTAAACTTTTAAAAAAAAATTAAATGATGTCAAAAAATTTATTAGGAAATTTATTAGATTATTTGATAAAGTTAATTGATCGAGAGGAAAAAGTAAGAATAATAAAAAAAATTCCTCAAAATGATTTATACATATATATAACCTGTATAAAGTAATAAAAGTTTTATTAGGAATTTTTGCATCAAAAAAATGATGCCATAAAACATATAAAATTTTCTAATAAAATGATGTAAATTATATTGAGAAACTTGTAGCGTAAAAATAATAAATATTAATGAAATAATTGATTTTAAAAAAAAAACGAGTTATACACTTCTTTTTAACACACACGTTTGACATACGTTTAATTATATTTGATATTCATTTAGATCATTCAATATGTCTATGATATAGTTCTTGAAATGAGTTTCGAAACGATTTATGGATTGACTAGCGCAAAACTGTCGAGAAATTCTTAAAGTGAGCTTGTTATCGAAATTCTTGAAATATTAGTTCGGAACAGTCTATTTTGACGCACCATAACATTTGCCACGATTGCCAGTTTCACGCACCATTAACGACGTAAAATATTAGCTCGTGAGTACTTCAAAATGATATTAAAAATCCCAAAAATTAAGACGAAGATATAAGTAATTTAATGAATCTATTAAGAGCAATGCTAGGGGTACATAATTTTTTTTTAAGAAAATAAAGTTATTCATTCATCAAATCGGCAATGAGTACATTTGAAATAAATAAAGGTGGAAAATAAGATCAATCAACAATATCATGTAATGAACAAGTGGCCTTAACTAGTGTGTGAGCTACTTTGTTAGCCGATCTCCTAACCCAGTTAAACTTGAGATTCGATAAATCTCTAGCAAGAAGATGGCACTCTTCAATTAGGATACCTAAGTAAGAATTGTCCACTCCATCATTCCATAGAGCACTATAAACCAAGAGAGCATCCATTTCAATGGTTTGGACGTCAGAGAATTTAGATTTAATCCAAGAAAGGGCCTCACGAACCCCTAAAGTTTCGACAATAAGTGGATCAACAATACCTTGTACAGGAGCAACTCTGGCAGCAACGAATGACCCCAAATCGTCTCGAATCACAAGGCCGAACCCAGTCTTACCTTGGTTTTCAAAAATAGCTCCATCAATATTTAATTTGAAGGAACCCGTAGTAAGTGGTTTCCACTTATCAATCTTCGGTCTATTGGAGCTAACCGTGGACTGTGGTAGTGATTGATTAGCATCACGTCATTGCTCGAGGAAATTTTTTGCAATAGTCACCACCTTAAGCACTGTAAACTACTTTGATTTCCAAACAGTTTCATTACGGTTCATCCAAATGGCCTAACAAATCATAGCGATAATCTCTTGTTCTTGTTGATGATTTTTGAAGATGGCTATGAGCCATTCTTTGAAATTAGCAACCAAGAGGGGGAAACTAACTACTCCCACTGCCTCCCAAACTTTTTGGGCAAATTCACAAGAGACAAAAACATGGAGAACAGATTCTTCGTGCATTAAACAAACCGGGCAATGGTTATCAATGTTGACTCTTTTAGACCTCAATTGATCAACTGTTGGAAGGACATTCAGCGATGCCCTCCAAAGTAAATTTCAAACTTTTGCCAGAATTTAATATCTCCATAGGTTGTTCCAGAAGCTCTCCATAGCAGTGTGAGAGTGTATGAAAGAATCCACCATCAATAGCTTATATCCACTTATAACCGAGTAAGCACCCTTCTTGTCATGAATCCAGTACATTCGATCTTTCCTCCCATGGGCTGTTAGGGAAATTTTCATTATCTCGCAACGGTCTTCCTTATTGAAAAGATCAGCAAGAAGATTATAATCTCAACTATTCTCACCTATGATAAGTTGATCAACAATGGCATCTTCACTCCTTGGGCTTGGTTTTGAAGTTACAAAACATTGATTGGGGTTAGGAAGCCAATGGTCGTGCTAGATTCTAATCGAGGAACCATTTCCTACTCGGATGGTTATAACCATGCAGCCTCATGGTTATAATGTTTATCCACCGAACAGCATTTAGTATTTTTGTATCTTCATCTCCCAATGTCCGATTAAGATGATTTAAGATAACTCAAAGCGATACAACTTTGCTTCAGATACCATCTTCGAGTTTGATCGTTTTCCATGTCAAAAACTGGTCTCAATATGAGGCCGAAAATCGGTGAAAAACTTTTCAGCTTGAAAGTTGATATGTGATCATGTCTTGATTATATTTCATCCCTTCGACTCCTTTCTTCATCTCATTGACATCTAACACTCTCAAATCTTCATTACAAAGTTAGAAACAAATTTATATTATTTGCACTTTAGTCCCTAAACTTGTGTTTTTCCCCATTTTGGTCATTTTTCACTTGTTTGAGTGTTTCTCCTTATTTCGGCTACATCCATCACTTTTTTCCTGCAAAACACAACTTACATAGAATTAAGCTATATTCCAACATAATAAACAACAATTTTCCATGTTTTGACAGTAAAATAAGTGTGTAAAAATGCACTTATCAGCTGTACATAACTCTCACATGGAATGGGATCCACACGTGTGGTGGGTCCCATTATGTACATAAATTATGTACAACAAGAATAATCCATCTATTAATAGCGAACGGTCATTTCCTTTTCCTTTTATGGACATATCACCTTTCTTCCGAATTTCTGTAAAGTATCTATGAAACATGTTCTATGTGTAGTTTAATGGGTTAATTTCACAAACGGTCACTGGACTTACCTAAAAATTATAAAATGGTCACTAAAGTCTAAAACTTGTAGAAACGATCATTAAAGTTTCATGCGCTTTCACAAACGGTAACTGAAATTTTGATTTGTTTCACAAACGATCACTGAAGGACCGTTATGATTTTAATTCAAACTTAATGGACCAAAACATGTGAACATAGAAGTTTGACCACCTCAAGTGCAAGTTTCTTGCTATTAAGTGCCGAGCCTCGAGTCACCACCTTCAGGCCACTAAGACCACCGGATCCCACCACCACCAATCTCGCCTTACTCTCCTCTAGAACATCCAACCAACCGTCAGCTACAAAACATCAAGAATCAGCAGAAAATCGAGCCCAAAAGACTCACGATTTCTTGTTTAGCTCCTTTGATACCAGCAGAAAATCGACGACGCCCATTGATGACTCACGGTTTCTTGTTTAGCTCCTTTGATACCAAGAATCTAATTAATGCTTAAACCACTCTCAGTCAGGTCCTTATCTGGTGACTTTGCTCTTACCCAAAACCTCCTCAAAACCTGAATCTCAAATTCAACCAATTTTCTCATTTCTCCACACAATAAACTAACTCATCATTCAAATCAACCTTCAAAACCCAACAAAAAAGCTTTTTAAGAAACAATATCATCAAAACTTCGTCTGTATCTGTTTATGTAGATTTCACCACAAGCCTCCGTCCTGAATCAATTCAATGCAAATAAACAAGATAGGAACAAATTTAGAATTAAAGTAAACTACTTTTTAGAGATTAAAAGAAATGGGTTACTGCTGAAAGAGAGAGAAATTGGTGGGACAAAAAGTTGTGGAGTTCGAAACAGGTTGGACGATAAGCGTATTGAGTAGCAATGTTTAGTACGGAAGCCATAGCCAAAGTTTAGTGTTTGAGGTGGTCAAGCTTCTATGTCCACGTATTTTGGTCATTTAAGTTTGAATTAAAATCATAACAGTCCTTAAGTGACCGTTTGTTAAAGCGCATGAAATTTCTACTGCTGAAAGAGAGAGAAATTGGTGGGACAGAAAGTTGTGGAGTTAGAAGCGGGTTGGATGATAAGCGTATTGAGTAGACAATGTTTAGTACGGAAGCCATAGCGAAGTTTAGTGTTTAAGATGGTCAAACTTCTATGTCCACGTATTTTGGTCATTTAAGTTTGATATAAAATCATAACGGTCTTTCAGTGACCGTTTGTGAAACAAATTAAAATTTCAGTGACCGTTTGTAAAAGCGCATGAAATTTCAGCGACGGTTTTGTAATTTTTAAGTAAGTTCAGTGACCGTTTGTGAAATTAACCCGTAGTTTAATTGAAAACGTTTTGAGGACTAAAATGGTACAAAGTAATATATTAATGATATGAGTTGTACCCCATATTAAAGTGTCGAGCTTGGTGTACCGGGTGCGGGTTGACCGAACCCCCACCGGCACCTCACAATATGAATGGAATGGGGGGATTTTTTTGGCAATTTTTTATTACATACGGGACCACCCATGTGAGTTATATGTATAAATTCTGTCAACCCAAGACTTATTCCTTAAATCAAACTCTCTCCCCGTTTACTTTACTGGTTTTTTATATGATTTCCAGATCTACAACCTCCATTTCCGATTTCGTTATATATCCCTATGCCATCCAACGAAGATGAACAGTGGACATGTTTGTTATTGTCTTCTGAGATATATTACGAAGATGAACCTATTGATGTACGGTTCGGTGGGCTCATCGGTATTGTGGTCGAGTATATATCAAAATTGTCACCCCAACATGAAAAGTTTTTATTTGATATTTCACTAAGTCTTCAAGAATATATATACAAAGAGACTTCATGGATATTAATAAGTTCAGAGGCCTTTACCAAAAAGTACGGCTCTGTGGGCAAGAGCTTAAGGTTTTCTTCAATGTCCCAAACCAGCTAATCCTGTCGATTATTACTCATACTCTCAATCCTAATGAAGTTGTTGTAGTCTTAATCAACTTTCTCCTCCTAATGATAGAAGCTATCCTACGTTTTGAGGAAGATTTAATTGATTGTGTAAAGGGTCCAATCAAAATTCTCCGGACAGAGCTTGAATTTCTTATTACTTTTCTTGGTGATAAAGCAATGCATTTGCAGCCCGCCAAGAATATAGTGATTGTTATCGAAGTTGTGGCCAATGAGGTAGGAAGTTTCTTTTATTCCTTATTTTTCACGATTATTGTATTCATTGCAAAGAGGAGTGAAACCTACCAATAATACAATAAATGATATCGAAGATGTGGTCAACGATGTAAAACGTTACTTGTGTTTCCCGAATCGCTTATGGTGTGATCTTCTACATCCTATGAGAATTCTTAATTAGCTAGTTGAAAATTGCCCCCCCGGGGTATGGAACGAAGGATTATCCCTTGATATGACCATTTCAAGGGTGAAGGGCTGTGTAGAGGAAGGGATATACCATTGCAAAACACAGAAGATATCAAATCTATAGCGACCAAGAATTTTAAATTATATAAAATTATTTTTTCTCGAAAAACGTGTCGCTAAATTTTAAACCCTAACGTTAAAATGAAAATGTGTTCGTCTAGCCGTTATAAAACGAATTTAGATTTATTTCGAATAGAATCAATTTCCGAACGTTTTAAACAAATTTAAAACTATTTCTAGTCGAGCCCAACCTCGAATAATTTTAAAGTATCAATTTCTTATTATTTTTAAAGCCAAATTTTAATATTTTTAATGTACAATATTTTATTTTAGGGTCCAAAATTTTAATAGTCCGAATATGGATTATTTTTAGGTCAATCCATTTAGGTCCAATTAGGATTATCCCTAAAGCCCAACTTCTTGGCCCAATTAGTTTTCTAGGGATTTGTGCCCTAAAATTTATATTCATAAAAGACTCCACCTCCCTCCTCTCCTCACCATTCTAGCAGCCATTTTTGGTAAGTCTCTCTCTCCCTCAATCATTTCCACTGTGATTTCACCATTGATGCTAGAACATCAATTTCTAGCATCAACAAGAAACTACTAAGCCAATGCAGACCACCATCTCCTCCACTGCCCAACAGCACCACCTCACTACACTACCAACACCACCACCACCTCAAACTACCAAGGTCAAGCTATTGCAAAACACCAACTCACCAACACCACTCCAAATCGTAGCCAAACTCCCAAGTTCAAGCCTCAAAACCCACAGCAAACACACGAGCTGGAAGCAGCTCTTCACCATTTGAACCAACACTATCCTCCATGGCAACCATGCACGAGCTGCAGCCAAACACACAGGTTGCAGCCATCCATTCGAACGGTCCAGCAGAAACCCTAGCTATACCACCACTAGAACCCAAACCGCAGTTACAACCAAGAACCACCAACACCCAAGCTGCATCTACTCAATTCACGTCCAGCCAGCGAGCCAAATCCACCACCACCTATATATATATATATATTAATGTTTTGTTAGAAAATTATCTCCTAATCCCCAAAGTTTAAAAGTTATTTTATTTCGATTCTATAGTTTTAGTTGTTAATGAAAACAGTCCCTAGATTCCTTGTTTTCCCTCAGTCAGCCCAAATTTCAAAAAGGGTTGATTTCAGTCCCTGAACTTTTCAATTTCAGTTTCATAAATTTTCAATTAAACCCCTGAACTTTATTTTATTATTTTAAGTAAATATTTCAGTCCAAAAGTTTCTGTTATAGACAAATCAGCCCCTGAAGTTCTTATTTCCCACAGTTAGTCCACAAATTCTGAAAAGTCTATTTCAGTCCTTAAACTTTTCAAATTCCAGTTTCAATAAATTCTAATTAGGTCCCTAAACTTTATTTTATCGTTTAAAACTTTAAAAGTTCGAAATATTAATTCAAAACTTATTTTCTATTTTGGCTAGATGAAACGTACGGACGATTAGGAGATTGATGTTACTTCCCGTTCCACTTTTCACGTAACTCGAGATAATTGAGGTAGATTCGCCACCATTAATTAGTTTAAATTATAATTGCATGTTTTATGTGAATTTACGTGATTTATATATTTTAATGCATGAGATGAGATTATGTCATATGAGATATATGATATTGTTATGATTGAAATAACTTATATGCTTTAATGTATGAGAAGAGACGAGTATCTCTTATGAGATAAGATGAGAATGTTATGCATAACTTATGTGCTTAAATGCATGAGACGAGACTACTCGCACCCTATGATTTTAAAGAGCCTATGATTTTCAAAAAATGAGTCAATGATGATGATGATGATATCACTGTATATTTTGCATAATTATGTGTTCAATTTATTCTGTAAATTAATTATCGGCGATGAGTCTACTGAGTATTTCTTCGAAATACTCATTCCGTTATTTTAATAATATTCGTAGATTTCGGAGATGGTCGAGTGTGATGGACAGTGGTGGCATATATTAATAGTCGAAGTTATTTACTTTTGAAATTTACGCATTTCGGACATTATTAACGTACGTTGTTATTTCAATTATTTCAAACTCGAATTTAAATTTTAAACAATTATCTTAAGTTATTTAAATAGTTTTGTTGCCGACAAAATTTACAATTACGAAGGTGATGATTTATTTTCAAAATTCGGTTATTTCCGCAAATTTGATTATTAAAATTAGGGCAAAAAGACGATTACGTGGCAATCTAGGTTAACGGAACTCTGGACGTTACAACTTGGTATCAGAGCCAGTCTGCGTTTCTGTAGACTGACAAATTTTCAAAAAAAATTTAAATTTACTACATTATTTTATTAATGAAAGTTGTCACTGCCATCATTCGATCCACTGACTCCGAAGGTAAAAAAGTTTATGAAGTTTAACGCTATCTTATTTCGGATACCTGTTTTACGATTTATGAGACTTAGAAGAAAGAGAAAGAAAGTATATCCGAATTAGAAAAAAGAAAGAAAGACGAGTTTGAGCATAATTTGAAGAGTTTTTAAATTATTTTCTTTACGTCCTCGTAATTTTAACTAAGAGAGATGAATAAACCTTAATTGGACTTTGCGTAATTGGTTTAGGACATGGCACCCATTCGTAGAAATGTACCCAATGACGCGGAATAAGCCATTTGAGATTATGACCGCTTCAGGCCTAGACTTGATTGGACAATTGCACAACACGTAGAGCAACTGAATATCGTACGTGATCGGGCCATACAACATGGCTACGTGACCTGTAATATGGATATAGAGTATGACACCTTCTGCGTGAGATTCGTAGCATATTGGCCCATATACTTTGAGCACCACTTTGGAGTTGCACCCGAAGGGGAGCCAGAATATGAGCCAATGCTCGAACCCGAACTAGGGCAAGAAGATGAGTTAGCACCTGAGGATGATCCCGAGGAAGACCCAGAAGAAGAAGATTTTGATCCAGCGCTAGGAGAGTTCTCGAACGTCGAATCATGTGTAACTGAATAAGAGTAAAGAGATAGAATCTAGAGTAGGTTTGATAATTTATTGTATTAAAAAAAATGTTCGACATACATGTCTTCCTACTCATGTACTCCCATTGAAAGAAGTTGAGTTATTAATGAAATGATGTTTGGTCCCTATTTTCCATCTTCGAGTTATCTTTTATTTCTTATGTTGTTAGTACGCTTAGTCAACTGTTATGAACTACCTTTAATTTTATGAAGGTTATGGCACGACCGACTCAAGCCGACGTCATCAGAGAATTACTTCGGGCGGTGCAAAAGATGAAACAAGCTCCACAACCGGTTACCCTACAGTGTCAATGATCTAACATTTCAGGAGATACAATCCACCTACGTTCGATGGTGGAGATGGTCCACGGCAGTGGAAGAGTGGCTTCAGGCCATCGAGAAGAACTTCGAACACATATCTTACCCCGAGGATAAGAAAGTCGGCTGTGCGGAGTTCATGTTAGTCGGAAGAGCTGGTTTTTTGTGGGAATCTGCATCACGGACGAAGAGTGAAGAGCAGCAAGCAGCTCTAATATGGGACGAATTTAAGACTGAGATCAGGGATAAATTTTTCCCACAAGCCCTCAGAGATCACAAGGAGTCTGAGTTTCTGCGTTTGGTACAGGGTGATTTGGATATCACCAAATATGAGAGAAAGTTCGAAGAACTATCACGCTATGCTCCACACTTGGTGGAGACTGAATTCAAAAAGGCACGACGTTTTGAGAGGGGTCTACACTTGGATGTCAGGCAGATTGTCAGTTCACATGAGCTGCCAACCAATAGAAAAGTGGTAAAGAAGGCTCAAGCAATAGCCTATGCCGCCATGAAAGTTGGAAACCAAAGTAATCATCATGCGCAGAGATATCAGGGAAAGAGAAAGTGGCAAGGTCCGAATCGCAATCAAAATCAGAACATGAATCAAACATTTATCAAGAGGCATAATCCAGGATTGACAGGGAGACAGATGACCAATTTCATCCCACCTTACCCTAAATGTCAGAGGTTGCATATGGGGGAGTGTCTATTTGGAAATGGTGTATGCTACAAGTGTGGCCAGTCAGGTCACTTTGCATTAAACTGTCGTGCTCCGTCCGCTCAGGGTTCTAATCAGAAGACGAACCCAGACCAGAACAGAAAAGGAAAAGCAAGAGTATTTGCTATGGATGTAGCTGAGGATTCTGACGTGATTGCAGGTATACTAGTTACACTGGTATTCTTGTACATGTTTTAACTGTTTTCCATGCTGGTATTCTAATAGACTCGAGAGCCACACATTCATTTATATCTGATGCGTGTTTAGAAAGACTAAACCTAATAGGAGAAGAGACTGGTAGTACCCTCGAGGTTAGTTTGCCGTCGGGATGAACTATCGATACTAATAAGATAGTCAAAGCAGTACAAATAGATCTTGATGGACAAGTTTTGGAGGCAGACTTGAACATCATTCGAATGAAAGACTTCGATATTATTCTGGGTATGGATTGGCTCGGCACCAATCGTGCCGCAATCATGTGCCACGAGAAAGAGGTTATTTTTCGCAAGGATGGTGAAAAAGTGTTCAGGTTTTATAGGACGAAGATCAAAGTACTTCATCGCCTTATCTCCGCTCTACAAGTAGAGAAGTTTTTAGCCAAGGACAATTGTCAGGGTTATTTGGTTAGTTTTCAAGACAAACCCATAGAGGAGATTACTCTGGAATCAGTGCCAGTAGTATGTGAATACGGTGATGTCTTTCCAGATGATCTACCTGGTACTCCATCGAATAGACAGGTGGAATTTTCCATTGACTTGGTACCAGGAGCTGCCCCTGTTTCTAAAGCTCTGGACCATATGGCGCCGAAAGAGTTGCAAGAACTGAAGGTGCAGTTAGAGAAATTGCTAGAGAAGGGTTTCATCAGGCCAAGTGTATCCCCATGGGGAGCACCTGTTCTGTTTGTAAAGAAGAAAGATGAAAGCATGAGGATGTGCATCGACTATCGAGAACTTAACAAGTTGACGATAAAGAATAAGTATTCTCTCCCTAGGATCGAGGACTTATTCGATCAGTTGAAAGGTACAACTATTTTCTCCAAGATTGACGTAAGATCTGGTTACCATCAACTAAAGGTTTCGCTAGTTGACATACCAAAGACAGCGTTCAAGACACGATATGGGTATTACGAGTTCGTAGTGATGCCTTTCGGACTCACGAACGCACCTGCAATTTTTATGGACTTGGTGAATAGAGTCTTCCATCAGTATCTTGATAAATTCGTTATTGTTTTTATCGATAACATACTGATCTACTCCAGAGACTCGGCACAGCATGAAGAACATTTGAGGATTGTATTGAAAACGCTGAGAGCAGAAAAGTTGTACGCCAAATTTAAGAAATGTGAGTTTTGTCTTGAGAGAGTAGGTTTCCTGGGTTACATTGTTACAGCTAAAGGCATCGAGGTTGATCTTTCTAAAGTTGAAATTGTAACGAATTGCCCAACACGTGCAAATGTTGGAAACATGAGAAGTTTTCTTGGATTAGCCGGATATTATTAACGACTCATAGAGGGTTTCTCTAAAATAGCAGATCCTATGACTCAATTGACCAGGAAATGAGTTAAGTTTCTGTGGACAGAACAGTGTGAACAAAGCTTTCAGGAACTTAAGAACAGATTTGTCTCGGTAGCAGTGCTGACTAAACCAGATGGGTCTGATGGTTTCTTATTTACAGCGATGAATTCAAACATGGCTTAGGTTGTGTATTGACGCAGAATGGCAAGGTGATAGCTTATGCTTCAAGATAGTTGAAGTCACATGAAAAGAATTACCCGACACATGATTTAGAGCTCGCAGCTGTTGTGCACACTCTTAAGATTTGGCGACACTATTTGTATGGGAGTAAATGCGAGATTTACACCGATCACAAGAGTTTCAAGTGTTTCTTCACTCAGAAAGAACTAAATATGAAACAACGTCGATGGCTAGAGCTGGTAAAAGATTATGACTGTACTACTCTTTACCACCCAGTGGCGGAGCAAGCCCGTTGAAATTTTTTTATATATACATTATTAGCAAAAAAAACGAAGAAATGTGTACAAGAAAGTACTAAAAAGATATTTTGAGATAAGATAAAATAATACTAAAATGGGGCATCTTCATAACTAAAATATTTCCCGCTCTACTACATTTTGAGGGCAATCATCACTTTGGGAACAATAATTGTAGTTGCTTGGTATTTACAAAATCAGTGGATCTCTGATGCCACTAATAAATAACTAAACCTTCATCATTTATAAAAGATTATCTTATCTCAAAATTTTTAAAATAAAAAAAAAAAATTGTCAAAAAATTGTGCCCCCCCCCCCCCCCGGATCCCTCTCCCTCCGCCCCTGACTCTTACTATCATTATAGATTAGATGAATACTGAAGAAGACACGGACCCTTTTTTATCCCTCTTTACTCTTCAAAGAACTCGTCATTTTAGTAAATGTGGCCCTTTCTATGAGAAATGATAGACATAGTGGTTGTCTTGCGAGAAATTATGCGAAAATGAGATCCCGCCTCAAGCGAGTCTCATTTTGTGCATTTACCGATGGGTAACAGTTTAAATAAATGAATGAGCTATTGATAACTTTTGCTTCTATCAAAATTATTGTTCGCCTAGAACTACACAAACAACACATAGTTCTCTCTCTAATTACTTTCTAAAACATATTCAAGTGTTTCTTTTGTCTATTTCAGGAGCTTCTAGCATGTGGTTGTTAGTACAATTGATAGAAAATTAGAAATTATGGTGATTGGAAAATACAAGGGCTTAATCAGATACTTCCTAGTAACTCAAGGACCAAAGATAAATTGAAGACACTTCAGTATTTTAGGTAAATAAATGACTTCAGTTAAGACTATAAATTATAAAACTTCATTATCATAACATATTCGTTTTTCCAATATTGAGAAAACAATGAATATGTGGAGGTATGGATCATAACTTACCTCCGACGGACATTCAGATTTTTGTAACAAATATAAGTTTGATCGTGCATGTAAGACTTACTCAGATATAAATAATTCACTCAAACTCAGTACTTCAATATTCCACGAAAATAGTCACAAATGCCTAAACTATAAATTCAATGTTACTAGTACATGGATTCTATCGTAACATTGAGGAATAACCACATCCATATCAGGTAGGATCATCTGATGTTTCACACCTGATCAACAGTAGTAAATTGTTTTGTTAAACAATTCAAAGAAAATAAAGAAAAAGAGGAGACTAGGGTTTCATTAATTTTGCATAATGAAATTGAATACAAAAAAGATAATTTAATCTAAATATAAAGAGACTATATATAGGCTAAAATAAAGCAAAATAAAAAGACTATTCTACCATTAATAAACAATAAAACAAAATGACACTATATTTCTAAACATCTCTCATCAAACTCACAATGCGGCTACTACAAGGAATCATGTGAAACACCAGGAGATGGCGCCATATAAACTTCTTCTTAAAGATCTCCATTCAAGAATGTATTTTTAACATCAAGTTGAGATATAAGCCACTGACGAACCGAAGCAACTGCAATAAGAGATGAATAGTAGTCATTTTTACAACAGGAGCAAATGTCTCCTCATAATCCATACCATAATGTTGAGAGTACCTTTTTGCAACTAACTTAGCTTTGTATCGCTTAATTGATCCATCAGAATTAGTCTTAATCTTATACATCCAACAACAACCCACAACACTCTTACCAGGAGGTAGAGGAACCAAATCCCAAGTACCAGTCTTATGCAAAGCAGAAAGTTCCTCATCCATAGCTTGCTACCAAAGAGGATCAAAAATTGCCTCTTTATAGGAAGAGGGCTCATAGAGACAATGAATAGAAGCTAAAAAGGAAGTAAAAGATGAAGAATAACAAGAATAAGCAACATCCGATAACTTTGTAGACTTACGAATGAGTATGGATTGACGTACAGGTGGATCCACAATCTCAGACGGAACTTGAGGGACAATAGGAGAAGAGGGGCCTCCAGGTGTACCGAAAAGTAAAGTGTCAGTACCTGCAAAATGATCAGTACGAATTGGTTGTAAGGATAACGGGGTGAAAACATGAGAAGGGGTATTTGAAGTGCTAGGAACCTGAGATGACAAACTATCGAAATCGTCAGAAAAATGATCTATACGAATGAGATCAGATCTAGTCAAACTGTGAGTAGTAGATGGAATAGAAAAGAAAGGTATATGCTCTAGAAAAAAACATGACGGGACACATAAAGTTTCTGAGTTATTGGATCAAAACAACAATACCTCTTTTTATTTTCACCATAACCAAGAAAGACACAAATAGTAGATCGAGATGACAATTTGCTGCGTTCTATGTGAGGACGAAGAACGAAACAAGTACAACTAAAAACTCTAAAGAAAGAATAATCAGAGGCATACCCATACAACTTTTCGAAAGGAGAAAAACTTGAAATATGAGAAGATAGAATTGTATTAATCAAACTTACAGCAGTAAGAACAGTTTCACCCCAAAACACACTAGGGATAGAAACAGACAACAAGAGAGAACGAGCAGTTTCAACAATGTGCCTATGTTATCTTTCAGTAACACCATTTTGCTCAGGAGTATCTATACACGAAGTTTGGTGAATAGTTCCATCTAAGGCAAGCAGCTCACAAAATTTATTAGAAGTGTATTCCCCACACAAATCACACCTAAAACATTCGATAATAGCAGAATGTTGAGTTTTGACAAGAGCACGAAATGCTGAGTATATCTCAAAGAATTCAGAACGATGTTTCACTAAATAAACCCAACAATAACGAGTATGATCATCAATAAAAGAAACATAATATCGAGACCCTTATACATCAGAACGAATTAAATCAAATTGAGAAGAAGAAACAGAAAAACTTTGATTAAAAGGTAAAGCTGAAAATTTTGCCAGTTTACATCCACTACAATCAGAAATATCATAGGGTTGCAAATTTCCTAAAGCCTCTGTAGAAGCCAAAAATCTCAAACAAGAAGACAAAACATGACCTAGGCGAGAATGCCATAAATAAAAACTAGAAGAAGAAGGACTCAAACGAAAAGAAGACAAATCAACACTAGTAGCAACAACAGCAACTGGTATTTTTAACTCATCCAAAATATATAGTCCACCCTTCCTACGGACTGTCTCAATCAGCTTTTGAGACTGTAGATCCTACACATAATAAGAAGAAAAGGAAAATGCAACTAAATTACCAAAATCACATGACTGATCAACATAAGCAAGATTTAATGTGAGTTTCGAAATATGATAAACATTAGGAAGAGACAAGTGGGTGTGACAACATAACCAACACCTGCTAAAGGCATAGGAGTGTCATTAGCAGTCATGACATGGATAGAAGATGAAGGAGACACAGAAGCAAAAGATGAAGAATCTGGAGACATGTGATATGAAGCATCAAAATCCAAGACCCATACAGAATATGACATACCTGAAGAACTTTGAGGCAACTGACCTACGGAATAAGAAGAAGCGGACATAGCTTGTGGCTGTAAGGAGAGAAACTTCTGAAATTGCTCAGCCAAAGTACTAGGATCGGTAAAGGGACCTGATGAAACTACTGCTGCAATATTAGACTGTAGTGGTTTTTAGCCCTGAGGTGGTCTATGAGCATTCGATTGTGATTGGTTTCCAGGATTCCAAGCTTGAAATTGTTGATGTAATTGATTCTGATGTCTCAACTTAGTACACTAAGCTTTCCAATGACATTTCTGCTTACAGAAACTACACTCGTAGAGGACAACCCTTGAGTAGAACTTATTCCGATTATTAGAAAGTAACTTAGAAGGCATTGATAACAAAGAAGGATTAGAAGTAGAAAAGATTCCCTTTTCAGAATAAGACTTGAGACGTATTTCTTCAGCCAATAACTCACTAACAACCAAGTCAACAGAAGGAAGTGGAGAACAATGCAAAATTGAATCTCTAAGTCCTTCAAAATCACTGCAAAGTGTAGTTAAAGACTGTACCAACTGTTGATGTTCTCTACGAGCAATATAGGCACCACATGCCTTTAATTCGTTCAATTCTTTAATTGCCAATTGATCCCAAAGATTTGTCATAGCATAATAAAATTCTTGAATAATAATATTCTTCTGCTAAAGAGCTCATATGTCATTCTCCAATTGATATTGATTTGCAAAATTTGACTTAGTGAATAACCTTTGTAGATGATCCCAAACGTCATTTGCCGTCTCATACTTCGCCAACTCTCTACCTATGAAATGCTCAACAGAATTGTTAATCCAAGTAATAATGTTTGCATTGTTTGCTTCACAGGTATCTATCGAAGCAACATAACCCTCATCAGTTTTCTTAGGTTTCACAAAAGTTCCCTAACGTATCCCCACTTCTTTTTACCCTTAAGAAAATTTCTCATCACGTGACTCCAATACGAATAATTCTTTCCATCCAACATCACACTCACAGACTGAAGCGAATCATCTCTTTCAATAGCCATAATCAAGAAACAAGGAAAAATAGATCGCAAAAGAAAGGAAAACGAAATAACAGACGGTAGAAACTGAAAGAAAACCCTCTCGAAATCGTCTCTTTTCTAAAAAAAGAATTTGGATCCACAAAAGCTGTGTTTGAGATTAAGCATTGTCCCATGAAACTTTGCTTTGATACCATGTTAAACAATTCAAATAAAATAAAGCAAAAAGTAGGCTATGGTTTCATTAATTCTACATAATGAAATTGAATTTAAAAAAAAAAGATAATTTAACCTAAATATAAAGAGAATATATATAGGCTAAAATAAAGGAAACTAAAAAGACTATTATATCTTTAATAAACAATAAAACAAAATAACACTATATTTCTTAACATGTTCAAGCTGTACCTTTAAATTTAGCATCGTACTCGTATGGTTGCTGAAAAATAAAGACACTCATTCGTAAATGATCAAATAATCTGCAATGATTAAGAAATTGTAATTGCACGCTAAGCTAACAAACGCAGGGCTCTGCATCAAACAATGAGTTGCTTGAAGTGAGTCTCTAAGGGTCCGTTTGATTGCAAGGGTGGAAAATGGGTGGAAAGAAAATGAATTCCAGGGAAAATATTGCCTAGAACTTGTTTTCCAGGAAATTGTTAAATAAGTGTGTTTGATTGGTATAATTTTCCACCTGGAAAATTTTTAAAGTTGGTGTTCGTTTGACTTTGTTTTACATAAAAATTGTTCATTAAAGTGATAATTATTTCTACCAATAGGTCTAAAATTTGTTCTAATTGTAAAAGAAAAAATTTGAAAAAAAAAAAATTTTGAATTTTTTTTTTTTACCATACCGAATATCATTCGTTTGACTTTGTTTTGTATGGAAGTTGTCAATAAAAGTGAAATTTTTTTTTACCATTGTATCTAGAATTTGTTCTCATTGTCAAAAAAGAAAGAAAAAAAGGTGGAAAATGTTTTCCCACCAAATAGGTGGGAAAACAAAATCAAGCTTTTGTGCATAAAAGGATTGTACCTAGAAAAGGGTGGAAAACGTTTTGTCAAGAAAATAAAACATATCAAACACCAACAAAGTTGGAAAATGGAAGAATTCCACCCTTATCAAACGGACCCTAAAAGTGATCTTCAGAAACGTAACTTGCAATAAAGAGTGAAGTGTTTTGTGCCACATGGAAATTCAAATAATGAAAAATCAATTCTCCCACTTTCTCAATGAAATTGAACCCTTGTTTGGTACAAATTCTTTAAAATTGATTTTTCTCCAAACTTATTTTTAACCACATATCCAAAAAAAATTTATATTTTGCACGTGGACCCATAAATTATTTTTTTTAATCGCGTGTTCTTCATAATATCGATTTTCGCAAAATCTACGCCAAACAGGCCCCCAGTTTTCACGTTGAGGTTTTATCACTAAAGCCATTATCCAAGCCAAAAGTTCTTCATCTAACAAAGCTTCAGTTTACAATGCTGCTTTTGGACTACTAAATTTTAGTCTGAAGTAATTAATTGTGTTTGATTAGTATAATTTTTCACCTGAAAAACATTGAAATTTTGGATCTTTTGGTATTCATTTGTCTTTGTTTTCCATGAAAATTGTCCATTAAAGGGATAAAATTTGTTAAGTATATGAATTTAGCAAAAACATTGCTGCTTGGCAGAATTCAATTCTAATTCCATCTGTAAAATTAAGTTTAAAGATAATTTATAAATTTATTTCGAAATGATTGTAATCTATTCTAGTAATGTTTTCTTACTTTTTTATTTGAAAGGGATGGATTTTATTCCTTCTACGAATTATTCACATCATTATTAAGGCATATGTAAACAACATCTAAAGGATTTTTTTCATCTATCGTATTAAGATTTTGTAACTGACAAAACTTCAACCATGACGAGGAAAAAGAATGCGATTATTGAACAGATTTATTATATAATAATTAAAGAGAACATGTTGGTCATTACATTTTCAGACATTTTTCCCCCTCAATAGAATAGATTTTACAGGCAACAAGAATAAGGCAGTATAGTAGAAAGTTCTCATGTTGCTAATTTTCTGGAGTCAATTGTATCTGCTGAGAACAGAGCCCACGGGTCCTCAGTCTATGTTGTACTCATTTTTATCTTGCAGTTTTATCTTAGCAAAGGCTCACCTTTTTGTCCAATTCTGTTTCGGCCTCTAAATTCGATAGGTCATTCGAGTCAAGTTTTGCACCTCTTTACATTGTACTGTGATCTTATAAGGAAAATTGTTTTGAGTAATGAGAAGCGGAAGTTACAATATTCGTTACTGCTGTTAAATCCGGCATTTTGAGCAGGAAGTTTGAATATTCATTGTTTCTTTAAGCCGATGAAGAACATTCTTTTCATATGCTGGTGCTTGCTTCATTCACATGTTTTGGTGTACAAACAAGTAGTTTTTTCTGTTTAGATTTGTTAGGACACAAAAGATGGTACTTTCTTTACTGCTGTTTGTCATTTTGGTTCGCCTTTTTTTCGAGGAGTGTTGGTGTTTATGAAGTAGCGGTTGTTCAGTTGATTTGCATCTCCATCTTCTTACCACTTTTTTCTGCTCTTGCTTGTTAATTTGGGAGTTCTTATTGCATCTTCCTTCCATTTTTGTTTTTCCTTGAACATTATAGGCACAAAATGTTACAAAATTGATTTTCCATTTGACCAATAGGCCGCAAGACAACTTCACTTCAGCCGAGTAGTAAATGTTTTGTGCTAGATAACCTGATCGAAATATAGCTGCAAAAGCACGAATGGGGTCTATTGTTACATAGTTTTGTAACATTTCAATATTCAGCTGCAGAAATCAAGTTCCAACTACGGTTGCTGCAAGGCTTGCTGCGGCAGCAGTCTCCATTTTTTCCTGGAATGTGAAGTTTAGTCCCCAATTGTACGAGTCCCTTTTGGTCTCTGAACTCCAATTGCGCATAACTTTTGATCCACAACTTTGAATTATGATCTGTTTTTTGCGTTGAACTTTAAATTCAATTATTTTTTTCTGTGGAGATATTTGTACAAAACTTTATGCTCTAATTTTTCTCGCATGTATTAAACCTAGGTTCCTGGTTTCACATCTTTTGGTTCTTTCATGTATGTCCCTATTTGGTTTAGATAAAAATCAGATTTTAAGTAGATTTTTAGAAAAGTTGATAGATTACGTGGTATAAAAGTTGTGGATCTTATAGAATATGTGATTAAAATTAATTATTGATTTTTACTTAAATTTTATTTTACTTTTTTAGTTGAACCAAACATGAACTAAATTTCTTTCCTTTTGCATCAATCATCTTCACTTTGGGGTTTTAACATACGAACTCTTAATTTGCATACTGTTTGGTAAAGACAAGTTTGGTACGTTTTTTCTCCAAATATGAAATAAATAAATTCATTACTTTTTATTAATCATATTCATACATTCACACTATTAAGATTATAAATACATCACTTGAATTGCATATGGCTTCACTGGTATAATTAAAAACTATTTCAAGGTGCGAAACTCTCATTCAATGCAAAACAAGTCGATATCGATGAATTTAGTACACAACCTTTGATCGTTAGCAGCAATCGTCCTTCTTCACCGTTCATCCAATTTAATTGTTAATATGGTACCAAAAAAATAAATTGACGTTACACTCTAATTAAATTAAAAAATGAAAGAACAAAAAAAAAAAAACTTAAAACGCGTAGCACATACAGAAAGGAATAGTTATGCAGAACTGTAAAAGTTTGAGGACTTTACTTTTTCTGGTTTCCAGAGCTACAACCTCCATTTCCATGGCCTCAAAGCTATAAATCAATTTCCATTGCCTCAATTTCCATTGCCACTTTCGTTATCTTTTCCTATGTCATCTGACGAAGATGAAGCACTTCCGTTCACTGGGCCGATAGGACTCGTTAAAATTGTGGGCGAGTATATATCAAGATTGTCCCCCAAACATGGAGAATTGGTATCTGATATTTCATGGCAACTTGAAGGATATTTCATAGATATTGATGACTTCATAGAGCTTAAGGCTTTCTTCTCTGTCCCAAACCAGCTAATCATGTCGAGTATTACTCCTACTCTCAATCCTAATGAAACTGTTGCGGTTGTAATCAACTTTTTCCTCCTGATGATAGAAGCCATCCTACGTTTTGAGGAAGATTTAATTGATTGTGTAAAGGGTTCAATCGAAATTCTCCGGACAGAGCTTGAATTTCTTATTACTTTTCTTGGCGATAAAGCAATGCATTTGCAGCCCACCAATAATATAGTGATTGATATTGAAGCTGTGGCTAATGTGGCAGGAAGTTTCTTTTTTTCCTTCTTTTTCACAATGGTTGTATATGTAAGTGTTATGCCCTAGGTCCAATCAACTTTGGACATAAGCACTTTTAATGTATATATAATCAATGCATATTTATGGCAATATCTATTATTTATTTCAATTAATATTCTAATTAATTAAATAATAGAATCCGTAGATTCAAGTCTTGATGATTTGTTAATCACAAGGAGTTGTGATTGTGAGATACAAATTACATATGACTGAATCTTAAATCGTCCGTGGTCGTATGTAATAACGGGATACGGATATCGTTATTACGGATAGACCATCACGTGTGGCATTTCTTACTTATGAAGTAAGTAGTTGATCTTACAAACTAAAGTGTGGGGACACTTGAATGAACACGTGAATGTTTTGTTATATAACATGACATTGGAGACCCACTGAGAGATTCCACATGGAAAACTATCTGAGTGTCAGTGGTTAATCTCTAACGTTCGGTAGTGGAATTGGTCCTTTGACTTGAGGTCATCATAGTGCCTTATGTGAGGACAGTCATGCTTTGGTGATGTCGGATGTTGCTCTGTCAAGGGTCGCTAATACGACATCGTTCGGGTATGTCAAGAATCATATGAAGGTTGTGAATGATCAATAGAGGATTCGTCACTCTTAGATAGTAAGAGATTATGATCTACATTTCATCCAGTTAAGTTGATAATGAAATCCTTGGCCAAGGTGAACTTATAAGTCGGAAAAGAGTTTTCGACTTACATTGACTTAACAGTAGGATAAAAGATATGATCGATAATTGAGATTGACACACGTCCATATCTCGTAATTGATCGGATCATATTGACGAAGAGATTATAGTTTCACGGTAAACGAACAAGTTTGGTTTTGTCACGCCACGTGACATTTCCCGTCACATGTATTGCCCTGACACATTGCTAGATGTCAATCTGGGACAACGAATGTAAATTGATGATAAATTAAAAGGATATTTTAATTTATCAGTTTTGATTAGATCAAAATAATAATTTACGTCGTTAGGTATCGTGATCGGGAACCTAATGGGTCACACACAAAAGAGAATCAAAAGAATGAGATTTACCAATTAATTAATTAACAAGTGTTGTATAATTAATTAATTGGGTTGCTTATTAATAGGCCCGAATTAATTAATTGGATTAATTAATTCATGGACCGGATTTAATTAATTTGATTAATTAAATATTGGATCGGGTTAAGTTAAGAGATGGGTCAGCCCGTTTGGACTTATATTAATAGGCTGTTAGGGTTTGAAAAACCTAATGGAATTTTCATTATTCTTGCTAGCACGAGAAAAGAAAACCCTAGCCGTCATTCTTATTCTCTGTGTGGATCACCATTGGAGGCTGGACAATTGGACAGCTTGGATTGTAGATCGTGATCATTGGAGTTCGTGAATCAGCAAAAGAGTTTGCAGAATTCATCAAGGTATTATTCTAAACACAGTTTCTATCTAAACACAATGTAGATCCTTGTTTGGGAATCGAAATTGCTTTACTTCCGCTGCGCATGATTAAGTAGGTTCCCAACAGTGGTATCAGAGCCTACTTTGTGTTTGTTAGAAATTGTTTTTGCATGTTTGAACAATCAAAAGTTGATTGTTTAATTTTTCTTGAATCTAGCAATTTCACCATTTGAACGATGATAAAATGTATGGATCTGAAAAAAGGAAAAAAAGAAAAAAAAATGGTGAAATTCTAAGGTTTACAGAAATCGGGTGAAGAGGTGGAGGCGAGGGCCTCTGGTGCAATTTCAGAAATTGCAGGCCCCCGCCTGTAATTATGGAAGAAAAGGTCTATTTGCAAATATTTCAAAGGGTTAAGTTTGCAATTTTAGAAAAGGGGACCTGTTCTGAAATTTTCGAAATTGAAAGGCCCTTATTATAATTTTAAACTTGGGTCAGATTTGTAATTTACAAAATGGTTTTGAATTTAAATATTAAAATGGTTTTTAATTTTATTTTAAATGGGTTTTGACCCATATTATCAATTTTGACCCGTTTAAAATTTTATTTAAAATTGACGAGTTTTTATATTTTCGTTAAAATTGGATTTTAACTTAAATAATAAACTTTTGACCCTAAATTGAATTTTATTTTAGTTCGGAGTTTTATCCTAAATTAAAATGTTAATTCAATTTGAATTAGAGTTGGACTCTAATTTAATGTTTGATTAAAATTTGATTTTAATTAAATTATCCACCCTAATACTTTCTTGAAATTAGAGTTGGACTCTAATTTGACATTTTTAATTGAAATTTGATTTTAATTAAATTGTATCGCCCTAAAACTTTTCTTAGAATTAAAGTTAGACTCTAATTTTGTATTTAATTAAAATTTGATTTTAATTAAATAAGTTCGCCCTAATATCTTGGAATTGGATTCTGACTCCAATTTTATATTTAATTAAAATTTGATTTTAAATTAAATTTAACCGCCTTAAGTTTTGAAATTAGAGTTGGACTCTTATTTTTGATATTTAATTAGAATTCGATTTTAATTAAATTATGTTATTTTAAAACTTGAAAATTAGAGTTAGACTCTAATTTGATATTTAATTAAAATTTGATTTTAATTAAATAGTTCCGCCCTTTAATAGTGGAATTAGAATGAGATTCTAATTTGGTATATAAAATTAAAATTTGATTTTAATCAAATATATCCGCTAATGAAATTAATTGATTAATTTGATTAATTAATTGTTCCGATCCATTTGTCTAAATTAGTTTAGACGACTTTATTGCTAGAAACTTGAAACTTGAAACATGTTTGCATATAATATTAGATATTATATAGGAATGCATTTATATGATGAATGTTTTATTAGTGGATGATTATGGACTCGACCATGTGGATGTGTTGAATGGTTAGTTTTATTCTTGTTGTTATTATGGGCCTGCGAGCTCTAATTTATTTTGGACCTGCGAGTCCGTTATTATTATGGGCCTGCGCGTCCAATATTGTTTAGGCCTGCGTGCCAACTAGTATAGGATACAAGTTGCAGCTGGACTAATTGAAGATACAAGAAGAGGAGGAGACCATAGAGATGGAGCATTGTATGAATAAATGCTATACCCCCTAGGAGCTGACCAACTAGTCTTCCTTATGGCTCGGGAAGACTAGATAGTATAAGTCCATAATCGTCAACACTATTATATGTATGTTTATTTGCATGTTAGATGTATAATAAAATATATATAATTATTACGATGAGACCTTTGTATGCAAAACCCCTCGTTGAAAATATTAAGTCATTTTCTTATTCGCCTTCCATCATTATAGTGAAAAACTAGAATCCTAAATCGATCTCAGCTTGTTGAGTACACTCAAGGCTGGTCTATTATGGATATGTTTGGCACTATGAAATATTAGATATTTCTGAATGATGAGTTTTACTTAACTAAAATTTATCTTTTGTTGAGTACACTCAAGAGATAAATTTTAGAGGCATGTTAAAATATTAAGTCATATTTATATTAGCCTTCCATCATTATAGTGAAAAAC
Organism: Fraxinus excelsior; assembly: GCA_019097785.1. Classification (NCBI taxonomy): domain Eukaryota; kingdom Viridiplantae; phylum Streptophyta; class Magnoliopsida; order Lamiales; family Oleaceae; genus Fraxinus; species Fraxinus excelsior. Next base: position 33,151,320 of record CM032630.1, read on the forward strand.
GAGAGTCCGAAATCGATCTCAGCTTGTTGAGTACACTCAAGGCTGGTCTATTGGGGATATGTTTGACACTATGAAATATTGGATATTTCTGAATGATGGGTTTGACTTAACTAAAATTTATCTTTTGTTGAGTACACTCAAGGAGACGAATTTTGGAGGTATGTTAAGCTAACACATAAGATATGTGAAGACAAAGAGTTGTCAGCTTAATGATCTGGGAGTTGTATGGAGATACAATTGATAATAGTATCTACCCAAATGTTTTATTAAGATTTGTTGAGTACACTCAAGGTTTTAATATAATAAATGGGATCCCAGCCCACTGGGAATCAAGTATGGATTCCATAAATTTATGTGAGATGGTCATAAATTTGGGTTAAACAGTGGGAGCGAAATTAATTTAATAAAAGACCATGTTAAATTAATCGATGCATTTTATATATTATTCTTTTACTTTTCGTCTTTTACATTTATTGAATTTTGAGTAACCATATGTATTTGAGCGGCATACTGTATGCCAACAACCAAACCAAATTTTCCTGATTGGCACCGCAATCTGAGAATTGTTCTCATGCATGATAATTGATTATGTCCTTGAGTAGCCCTTTCCAGAGACACTTGTTGATGACTCAATAAAGGAAGAGGTGGTTGCTATAATAAACACAGTTATGACGATAGCACTGCAACACGTGTGATGTTTGCGACTATGTCACCTGAGTTACAAAAGCAACATAAGAGTATAGATGCTAACACATGATTTCCATCTCAAAGTGTTGAATGATAAATAATCACGTGTGGAAAGATATGAGACTTCCTAGCAACTATACCAGTGCATAATGGCAGAAGAGTCTCCGGCCAGTTCTGGTGTGCTGAAGACGTTGACTACTTTGAGAAGTTGTCTCAATTGAGTTCAATCATGAACAATGAACTAAGTATGACTTTGTTCTACAATCTTTGCCAGTAGGTTATTCGTGACTAATTATGAATTTAACATGGATAAATTCGAATGCACACTTATTGAGTTGCTGAACGTGCTTAAGACTGTTTTGCCCAATATCTATGTTTATAGTGGGCAAATCTTAGTCATAGATTCTTGTAAGGAAGTCTAAAGGATGTTTTGGGAAAACAACCAAGATGGCTAAGACATTTAAAGCAAATAAGGACAATACCAAATCTAATGACCATTATTATCATTTTGGAATGATAGGTTATTGCAAGACTTATATCTACTTCATTAGTTTCGTGGGTATTTGATACCAGATGTGGATCTCATATTTGTATAAATATGCAGAAACTAAACAGAAGTAGATCACTGCAAAAAGGGGAGAAGTTGACATGTACGTTGAATATGAGCAAATGTTGCTGCATTGCCTATATGAGCTACTTCTTACTTTTGCCTTTAGGCTTAATATTAGAATTAGAGAAACATTGTTTTGTTCTTACCATTACCAAGAGTATTAAATAAATTTCATGTTTGGACATGAATTATTTTAATGTCAAGGACAATTGTTGTTCTTTTTGTCTTGATAAGATCTTAATGGTCATGGTAAATTACAAAATGACATTTATATTCTAAATATTGAGTATTCTATAATGAGTATAGATACCGAAAGACATAAAAATGATAATCTGAATAACACATATATCTGGCATTGCAGATTTGGTCATATAAATGAAAATGCAATTCCAAACTTACATGGAGATGTACACTTGGGTCAAATGATTTTGAATCATTTGACAAATGCAAAATATGTCTGTTAGGCATAATGACCATATCTCCTTTTACTTGAAAAGGAGAAAGATCTGTGTAATTACTGAGTCTAATACATAGTGATGTATGTGGACACATATCAATCAATGCTAGATAAAGTTTCTCTTATCTATCACATTTACTAGACGACTATTTCAGAAATGGTCATGTATATTTGATGAAATTCAAGTATGAAACTTTTGAAATGTTCAAGGGATTCAAACTAGAAATTGAGAAACAAATAGGT
>CM032630.1:33153326-33712791 GCA_019097785.1 Fraxinus excelsior
CCCCCCCCCCCCCCCCCCCCAAAAAAAAAAAAAAAAAATTGATTTTGACACCAAGAAACAGTATCTGGAGAATTCAGAAGAACTTCATAAGAAGTTCAGGTAAAAGCTCAAGAAACAAACAGTTTTCAGATGTGTGTGTAAGAGAGAATCAAAAGATCCCAGTTTTACAAACCCACCCATATCTCAATATATTCAAACTCAGCTAACGCATTAAAATTTAACATATAATAATTCCTTGCTAACCATCCTCCCAAACCCACAAGGCTACAATTGATTTTGACACCAAGAAACAGTATCTGGAGAATTCAGCAGAAATTGTATTCTCTGCTTACCTTTCACTGATAGCTTCTTTGTAATTTTTCAAGGTTCTACTCAACTCCAAATAAGTTTTCAGTGGTATATTCTTTGTTACAGAAAAAATTGTTGTTGCAGTGGCCACTTAATTGCAGATTTATTACAGTCGTAGTCACAGTGACGCGGTTTCTTCCACCCGAGATTGATTCCATAGTCAAAGATAGGGATAAAGTCCACCTGACGTTTTAGTTGCAAGTTTTGTCCCAACTTGACTCTGTCTATTAAAATTGATGAATATAAATTAGCCACGGTTTGTTAACTATTAATCTAAAATCACGTTTGCCACATTAAAATTTTCCACCACACATTCATTCAATAAACCATTTTATACATGTTTTAATTTTCAATTACACATTTTCCAAAAAATACTATTCAAAACTCCATTATTTTCCCAGTAATGAAAGACAAACAAACTCATAAAAATATAGCTCGAAAAGCTAACAAAAAGGTCAAATCATGACATTGATCTCAAATTAACAACTAAATCTGATGATAAAAAGTTGTTTAAACCTTTTAAACTTGGCTATGAACACCCATTTCATCTGCCGATTGTTTTTTATTATATCTTAAAGATTCGATTTTTAGTGTATTTTCACAAAAGTTCATAATAATTAATAAAATGTTAAAAGTTGTAAATTCGATGAATATGTGGAAGAAAATAAATTTCATCTGCCGATTGTTTTTTATTATATCTTAAAGATTCGATTTTTAGTGTATTTTCACAAAAGTTCATAATAATTAATAAAATGTTAAAAGTTGTAAATTCGATGAATATGTGGAAGAAAATAAATTTTAGAAAAAATGAATTTTAGAAAATGAGTATCAAACATAATCCAAATAAGAAAAAGGTACTATCCATTGTCTAAGGTGCTTTCATTGTGAATGCGAGAGATACGTGCACCTTTAGAATTGCGACATATGGAAGAAGAGACCTATAATGTATTTTGACTTATGCATCTTTTCTATACTATGACTAGATGTGTCAAGACGGACGGATCGATCAGACCCGTGAAAATCGATCTGAATTGACCCGGGATCGCGGGTCGACCCGTGACCCGAGCGGGCGGTTCACGGGTCAAGGGGGTGTGACCCGCGGGTTTCGTGGGTTGCACCTTCACGGGCCGCAATTAACCGTGACCCGTGAAAATAAATAAATTAAATATTATAATTAAGTAGGTGTCAACCTAATTGATATGTACTTAAACTATAAATTATAGTAAAAGTATGTATCAATCTAGTCGAGATGTACTTATACTATAAATATTTGATAATAATAATTAGAAATGCATTTGGTTGTTATTTGTTTAAGTTAAATTTAACTTTTCAAAGTTATAAATAATTCATGCAACATTAAATTTGAATTCTACGTAAACATTTCTTGGTATAAATATGAATTTATTATTTTGTTCAATTCTTAGTTTACATTTAAAAAAAATTGCTATAAATATGAAAAATTCTATATTTTATAATTTTATTTATACAATTATACGGGTCAAATCGGAACAAACCGTGACCCGTGACACGGATGGGTCAGTGGGTGGGCCTAAGTTGTAGTCCAAAATTGTGGACCGACCCTAACCGGCCCGTAACCCGTAGCGAACAGGCTTTTTTTTACGCGGACCGTTACCGGACTTATATGCTGGCAGGCCGACCCGACCCGAACCACCGAAATTGACACCTCTAACTATGGCAAATAGAGTAGAGGCTTGCCCTATAACAAAATTATCCTTTATATCTTAATTCTTGTATAAATTTCTCGAAATACCCTTATAATACTTACTTTTTTACCATAGATGATGAAGAAAGTGTACATTAGGCTCTACGCAGCCTATACCGACTTGATATCGTATATGTATCTATATGTATTTATATATTTCATTACATAATAATATGTATTTAGGCTGCATTTGTGTTTTTATAACGTTGTTTACATTTGAATTTTGACAAATTCGAAACACGTTGTACCAATGTAACCATCAGTTTTGACTTGTGTGTGAATTCACATTTATACATCTCATTGTCAAATTGTAATAAATAGACCATCTAAAGTTTTCATTCTCATCTTCATTTAATCATTTATTCGATGATGTAATTTTTCCATTAAATATTTTCCCATTTAATGGAAGCATTAAGAGATAATAATGCTGGAAAGATTATTGGCTTTAATGGTGGGTCCCACAATGATTCACCATCAAGCTGCAATTCAATATAATTAATTAGTCAACATCACTAATGATAATTTTTCAAAATTAAGTGACCCTGGCCTTCAACCTATATAAAAGTTAAAAAGTTAGCATCACTGATTGCAGTTTCATTCAAGAAACGTGACATTTGAAAATCCCATCTCTATTTTAGGCTGGCTGTAATTTCAGAGTCTTAAAAGTAACAATACAAATTTCTACATGTTAAGGTGGCTGTAATCTATGATGCTTCTACAATTTGTTTATTTTTTTAAAAAAAAATTTGCATGAGGATTCATGAACCTCTTAGTTCATCTTGTTAGTAGGTGCTTCAGGATTCATGAACCTCTTAAGAGGCATGTTAAGAAACATGTAGCAGTCCACCCTAAAGTAGGGGTGTTGAATGGGTCGATCCGAGTGTTCCTTATCTCCAACTTCTCACCTCGAAGTGTATTGTTTTTATAGAAATAAATGCACTTCCACATCTTTTTTTTTTTTTTTTTGATGCCCAGGTGTCCACCTTCGACGACTAATCATTGAGTCTACGTCTTGACCGCTCAAGATGCAGACCGATAAACCGCGGGATGTGCCCCAAACTAGCCAGGGTCCAAGAGCCCCCCCACTGATCTGCCAAAGTGCCGAGCGAGTCAATATATGAAATGGTTAAGGAGGGAAAATTTCTTTGTATAATAAAATTATCAACAAGAGAAAAGCAGTGTAATAGCTCTTCTGACCATTCCTCTCTACAAGAGCGAGTGAGATTGCTTGTTGCGCGGTTAAGACGGATGGCTTAAGAAAATTACGCTCCATTGAATAAGATGATTCTTTTAGAGAATTGACATATAAAGGGTCTTTCCATACTCTTTTTGGGCGAACGTATGATGAGCCCACTACCGAGCTCGGCTCAACCCACCATGCAAGCAGCTCGCATCACCGATATGTGGCTTGGCTCATCCCTTGATGGGGTTATACAAGTCGGCACCTTTAAAAAAAAAAAATGAAAATGAATTGAAAATTGCACTTTCACTCTCATAACTATAATGAAGCGCAAGGAAACTATATTTCGTCAAAAAGAATTATGTTAGTGGGAGGAAAATGATGGACGTAAAAAACTATATTTTGCCAAAAGCATTATAAAAACTCTCCTCGTTTATCTAGACTTAAGATCGACTACAATACATATGTGTGGTTAAAGTTGTACGCAAATGAATATTTGTGACAATTTTTAAAAATAAACAAATAAAATATAATAATGATTAAAGAAAAAAAAATATAATTACAATTCTACTTCAATGGTCTGCAAATGTACATCTGAAAGTCGAAAGGCCACCTTCATACACGTCTTTCCGTTTGGGTTGTAATATAAATATCTCAATCTATTACATGATCTTATATTATAGACCACTTGTATGTAAGAATTGCTAAAATCGCAGTTGTTGTAACAAGTTCCGAGCTATAACGGACGACATGGGTGGAGGTAGTGGGGGCATTGGTCGGCTGTAGCCCAGCACTGTCCCCTAGCCCGTATAAATTTTTTAAGAAAAAATTGTAATTTTTGTCCAAATATTATCATTAGTAGTCCTAGCATTGCCCCAATCCATATAAAATCCTTAAGAAGAAATTGTAAATTTGGCCCAAATATTCTAGTTTGAATCTCAACCCAAGTCCAATGCTCAATTATTCAAATTGTATTAAAGATGCTACGATTATTAATTACTATTTTCATGACATTCATGAAATATGAATATTTTATTGTCAAATTAGATATTCTATTTAATGCATGTTTTTTATTGTCAAATTAGATATTATATTTAATGCACGTTTTGACTAAATTTACTTTTAATTATTAATTAAATTTTATTATACATAATTTGTATTGATTAGATCTAGAAGTAAATTACTCATTTTAGTAGTTAGAGACACTACATATTTTGCTAAATTTAAAAGTAATTAATTTTTTTTTATTTCTACGTATGTTTTCATATATTACTCATTCATATTTATAAAAGAAATTTACTTATTTTGACCATGAAAAAGATATTATAATCAAAATAAATAATTTACTCTAGATTCGATTGACAATAAAAATAATATTTGTTAAAAATTATTTATTTAATCTATATATAAGTATATTCTTGAAATCAAGCAAAAAAAGATGTAAATTTAATTTAATTTCTTTTGACCCTCAAGATTATTAGTTGATTTTTCTCAATTTGATTGAGATTCTTGACTCACTTTGAAATGTGGTAATATAAAAAATTAATAAATACACCAAATAATATTTCGAGACAATAATATATGGATTATAGTGATATATTATCGACCGCGTGTTTTGATCAAACTTTCAATTGTTTAGAATGCTGGTTGTCAAAGTTATTTGAAGCGTACTCGCTAAGTAAATTTTTAAATTTTCATTGATGAATATTAATTTTTGCTTATTTCTATCATGATTCGGTCAATTTATATTTTTTAAAGCAAGTATCGATTTTCTATTTGGTAAAAAAAATACAAAGATTTAGTAGAATATCTTAATGTGAAACATCTAAATTTTTTTTTTTTTATTTCATTGAGTTCTGTATATTTTTTTTTTTATCGTGAATGTCACGAGAATAGCCTCCGAAACTTGATTTCTTATGGTGTGAGTTTATTCGATTTTTTTAAAAAAATTTCAGCCCATTTTAACGTCATTTTCTGGCTCCGCCCCTGATGGACGATATTAGATATTGATACCAACAAGCATTTCATCATTGAAGTATATTGAAGAAGTCAACCCATATTATGTCTCATCTCATATTGGTGCTCCAAACATATTGATTTCATACATTTTAAACTCGAAAAAAATAATAATTTAATCTATGCAGTTTAAACCTGAGTACAAACTGCCATAAGGAAAAAATGATTCAAACTTATCGTGTTATTTGAAATTTCGAAACTTTGTGAGAATTACATCCTGGATAGATTCAAATCGAAAGATATTTAAACTTTATACACAAGTATTGATAGTTTATATATGTGATCCATATAATTTTAAATAAGTGGAGAATTTCGTACATTTGTCAAAAAAACTATATGAATGCGAGAATTGGATGTATATTAAAAAGGTAAAAACCAATGAAGAATCAAAAACGAAAGAAAGGGGCGATTGGCCATTTGACCACACGCACGCATGGGATAAAGCCATGCGTGGACAGACTGGCCCCAGCAAAAGCCAAGGGTAAAAGTCTAAAACTCAAATCATGCACACATGGTTCGCATGGGCTTGGAAACAAGCCGTTAAGGTTGATTTCGAGGTTTAATTTTTGGTGGTTTTTCATGAAATATTTCGACTTTTCGTGAATCATTGGCACTATTTCGTTAAGCGTGAATTGAAATGTATAAATCGGTAATAGGAGCCTGTTTGGTAACAATTAAAATCCAATTAAAATTGAAAATATGACTGTTATTGGGTCTCACTCGTCTAATAAAAGTCAACAATAAGGGTTAGTTTTTCAATTTTAATCCAATTTTAATCTCTACCATACAGGCTCTAGATTTCAATTATAAACACATAAAAATCATCAATTAAAAAACATTACATAGTGTTTTTAATCCAATTATTTTCATATTTGATACTCCTATCTGCCAATTGCAGCATTACATTCGATCCTTGGACTTCTCCAACTCCTAGTCTCATAAAAGTAGATAAATGCATTAAATTTACACTTGCACATGTATCACATAAAACATTAAAATGGAATTCCTTGCCTAGTGAAATAGGTAAATTGAAACTTCTTGGGTCCTTGAGTTTTGGTGACAATTTATTTTATAGTGTTGCACTGCTCTCCTCGGTTAATGACACTTCTTCCCAGTCTGGAAGCTTTCTTTTCTTGGATATCATATCATTTAGGAACTTTGCATATATCGAGATCTGTCGTATAGCATCGATGAATGAAATATTGATGTGAAACTTTTTCAGCATATCAGGAACTTTTCGAATTGATCATCAAACTTTTTCTTTTGCAATCTCTGAGAAAATGGGATAGGAAGCACATAAGGTTTAATATGAGTTATTTCTTTAACCTTCGGATCCTCTGATAATCTTTCTTGTTCCTCGTTCTGATCGAGGCTCTTCCGATTTTTTCTCAACCGTGGTAGGTACTTTCTCTTGTGTAGCAACGTGTCTATTCACATTTATCTCGAGCACTTGTACCCCACTGCGAGTGGTGATGGCCTCAATTTACTCTTCCTCTATAACCTTCACTGTCATTACCTGCTGTTTGGGATTTATCTCAGTGTCACTAGGCAGTGCTCCTGGTGGTCTTTCTAAAAGTGCTTTCGCTATTTGTCCTAAGTGATTTTCCAAGTTCTTGATAGCAGCTCCATGAACTTGCAAGGTTTTGTCTGCTCTTTGCGTGTGTTGAGTAGATATCTCAGCCAATTTAGTCACAAGGTCTTCTAATGAAGACTTCTTCTCAGGTTGCTGGAAACCTGGGGTTTAGTCTGAGCATCCTGATTATTGTTCCATACGAAATTCAGATGATTTCTCCACCTTAGATTGTATGTATTTGAGTAGGGATTATTTTGCTGCCTTTTGAAGTTTTGTGTGTAGTTAACATCTTCCACTGATTAGACAAATGGACTACTCACAGTACAATCTACACTCTCATGGTTCCCTCCACAATGGTTGCATTTTGGTCCCACGTCTGAGTTACATTCAATTGTTCCACTTTCTGAGTTAGAGCTGCCAGTTGTGCTGAGATGGCTGTTAATTGATCCACCTCATGTATCTTAGCTACTTTCTGCACACCTTTTCTCTCGTTGACCAAGTGCACTAGTGAATGTCAAGTCCTCCATAATTTGATACATTTGATCCTCTGTTCTCTTCGTAATTGATCCATCGCAAACAGAGTCAATGTTAGCCTTGCTTGTCGGATTTAGCCCAATGTAGAAATATTGCACTTGGAGCCATTTTTGCAGTCCATGTTGTGGGCACTGGCGGAGCAATCCCTTATATATGTCCCAAGCTTCATAGTAGCACTCTGAGTCAAGTTGAAAAAATGTAGTGATTTCATCCCTCAATTTGGCAATTCGTTTTGGTGGGAAGTATTTGTTCAGGAATTTCTAACTTAGGTTGTTCCAACTGGTGATGCTTTGAGGATGAAATGTGTCCAACCATTCCCTAGCTGAATCTCTCAAAGTGTATGGGAAGAGTCTCAGCTTGATTGCTTCGCTTGAAATACCCGGATATTCGATGGTAGCACACATGTCCAAGAATCTTGAAATATGGGCATTGAGATTTTCAATAGGTCTCCCAAAGAACTGTAATGCATTCTGGAACATGTTGATCACGTCTGTCCTTAGGTGGAAGTTTGCATGGCCAAACGCCATATATATTATGCTAGATTGGCTTTCCATGACCGGTGGAACCATATACTCTCCCATCAACCTTGCGTTTTCGTTGGCTGCAACTTCCCGTTGTTGCTCTACTCTCAGATTAGCCCTGATGGCTATTTGATTCGGATTTTCTTCGGCCATGTTTTTCTCTTATATTTTTTGCGTGTTTCCACCTGTTGTCTTTTTCAAATGTTGAATGTTCGTTCGATCTCTGAGTCAAATTGAGCAAGATCACTGGTTTTCGAACTTCGCATACACGTTTTCGAAAAAGTAAGCACAAACACAATAATATTTTTTTTATATAAAACTAAACTAAAAAACAATAAAATTCATATTAAAGTTAAAATTAACTTAACGTATAAAAACAGTAGTCCCCGACAGCGGCGCCAAAACTTGGTCGTTTGATTTCCCACAAGTGAACGAGATCGTGAACAAATAATATAATGATGAATAAAGTGTCGAACCCACGAGGACTACGTGTTTGATCGAGCCGAAATTAATTTCAACTTTAATCGAATAGCAAACAAATTTTGTGATTTTTTATAATAATCCATAAATTATCAACTAAACTAATGAAAGCAAGAAACATGTTTTTCAAATATGTGAGATGCATTGCCAAGATGTTGAATTCCCTTTATTATTCAATTTTTAGTGTAACAATTAAAGTGACAAATTTGAAATCATTCATGTTGGTCAATGTTCCTAATTTAATTGAAAGACTTTCTCGATAGCGATCAATCTATTTCCCTTATGTGACCATTTTATCTATCGATGAAAGATACAAACATCATAAATGCATTAACAAGTACTAGAAGATCTATTGAAACCATATAAAGTATAGAGGTATATCTCTATCATCTATCGAACCTTACAATATTTATTATAATGTGCTTAAACTCTATTGTCTCTCTCGATAACAATAAGATTCACTAACAATTCAATTGGTGATCAAGCAATTGAAAAAAAAAACGATAATAAATATTCAAAAATCAAATCAAATTAAAGTCAAAATAATTAATTAAGAACTGAAAATATCATAACAAGGGTTCATCTCATCCTAACAATGTATAAATTTAGCCTAACATATTGAAATTATAAAAAATCATATATAAGTGAAAAGATATAACATAGTTTTGATAAATTGAGAAAATGAATATGAATCTTGAAATCTCGAGTCTTTTCAATGGTTTCTTGATAAATCTCTACTTGCGCCTTCTCTTCTTTGTCCAAAAATCAAATTTGAATCTTCACTTGATTGGATTCTAACAAATTCCTCTTTAATTCTCTCACAAAACTTTGAATTTTCCTCCTTTGATGATATTAATTGATGAATATTGGAGTATAATATGTACATGAGAGCTCTCACATATGTATTTTGTTGTTCTCTATTTGTAGGAGTCGAAAATTGGTTGAGAATCACGTACAATTTGGTTTCCAAAAGAGTTCTAATCGAATAAGGAAACTTGTCTTCGCGCGTGGATTTTTTGGTCTCTGAGCAGTAGTCAATATATTGGTCATAACTTTCTCTTCCGATATCCGATTGATGAGATTCAAAGTGCGTTGTAAAGATAACTCAAATGACTATAACTTTGATAGAATATGATCTTTTCAATTCGGACGTCTACTATGCCAAAAATATGCTTTAATCTTCAACTAAAAATTTGGAATATAAATTGTGCGATTGGATATTGATGTTTATCATATTCCATTCCTTTTTGAATTCTAATTCATACAATTGTCTCATAAAAATCTTTCAAGTATCATCTTTTGGTCCAAATCAACTATTGAGTATTTGCAATTTGGTCATTGGACTTTGAATTTTGCCATTTTTCACCATTTTTCGTTTCTTTCTTTCGATTCTTTGTTCAACCATTGCATTTTACCTATATAACACAAAATACAACAATTTAGGATATATTTTGTCAATAGAACTACCAAATATTGATATTTTAGGATCCTAAATAAGTGTATAAAATACACTTATCAATATTCAAACTGACAAACTCTATTTGTGTTGTTCAAGTTCTTGGAAGAAAAACTCGAGTATTTTCTTCTTCAAAGTTTGTTCAATCTTTGCCTCGAGTCCCTTTAAACACTAAAAACAATTAGTTTGAGGGATAGCAATTACGCGTACAATCTCATTTTCAGTTTTCGGTGTTGTTGCTTTTACATTCCACTATTCCAAATTTTGGTTCAACGGGCGATACCTTAAAACCTATCATTTTCTTCTTTTTGCTTAGCGCTTCTTCTCCCTGTTCTGTTACGCAACTATGAGAAAAATGGAGTTTTCAGTTTAGTGACTAAAATGGCTCTAGTTGGGCTGGGCTATCTGTTCAGTAAGCCCAAAATTGATTCTTCTACATTTTTTTCATTTTTTTTTTCCTTGTAAAAATGGTATGTATTACTAAGGGCTCGTTTGGGACTTTCTGTCTTTACTTTTGCTATTTGAAAAAGTGTTTCTTTTATCTAAACTAGTCTACGCACGTGCGATGCACGTGCTGCAGTTTAGTTGTGTATTTAATAGTGTGAAATGATTTTAAGGTATTTTTTTTAACCCAAAAAACCTAAAAATTAATAATAGGACAATGGGATTTGACAAAAATTAGCAGATGCAGAACCCATAGAACCAATTGTTTCAATCCGAAACTTGTTGATCATTTTTGCAGTTCCAAATTATTAAAATATTTCAAACCAAATAAGAAACTGCTAAAATAATAAACATGATCTAATATAAGTATAAATAAAAGAAGTGTGTTAATGAGACTACTTGACCACTGCAGCCGAAGGTTATTGTGACGCGAGACCTTGAACTCTTGGACATTTGGTTGCTAACGAAAGCTCATAAATCTTGTTTACTTAATTCAATAGTAATTAAAAAAAGAAGCACAAAATCAACGAACGTTAATTACTCATGAGAAATCCATAAGCTTCACTCCACTTAAACTACGTGCATGGCTTGATTATAAAGTTTTTCAAATATTGCTGAATATTAAAAATAAAAGCTTCGACTTAAGAGGTTGATAGCTTACTCACCAATTTAATAGTCTGAAACCTGGGAGGCGCCTGTCTTCATGTGCTTTCCTAAATAAATTGAATAGCTCTCTTGCCATAAAAATTGGGATAACTACAAAAAAAATATAATTTTTTTTTTCGAGAAAGAGATTTCGATTCAAGAATATTTTTGGACACAAAATTTAACAACAAAGAAAGAAAGAAAACGAAAATGGACAAAATTGTAGTCTTTGCAATTCTTATTCACTAAAATAAAAACTTCATTCATGAAGTTAAGATAAAAACATATCAAAAGGGAAGTAAAAAATAATAAGAATAAATAAATATATACAAACAAATCCTGTGCTCAATAAGTAAATAAAAAAATTGAATATATCACCAAAAAGATCGATCAAGTACTTAACTTACAGCAGGTGGGAAAAATATCTTCTCACCAATCCCTGATAGAACATTCATTGTCAATTACTTCGTAAACCCCTAATCAGTTTTTAAACAAAAGAAAAGGAAAAAAAAAAAACTCAAAATAAATAACTAATAAACCCAAAGAAATTGAAAAAACTCAAAAGGAAATTCAACCCAAAATCATATTCATACTTGAATGAATTCTTTGCCATTCCATATTTCTAACCGTATCGCTCCTGAAAGCAAAAAGTGACTTTCTAAGAAGGGGTTTTTTTAACAAAAAAAAAAAAACTATCGTATCATTAACATCAATATTAAAAAAAAAAAAAATCCCTTTTAATTTTCCCCAACGGAACTATATATTAACTAACAAATAAAACTTCATTCAAAGGAATCTTGCCTTCAAATCCATTCTATCTCTTTGAACATGTTACAACAGGCCACCGCAGTCGAAATTTTAAAAAACGACAAGGGATGGAAGGAGAACATGATTAAAGTTTTAACGTTGTTGTCCGAAGAAGCCACCCATTTCTTCGGCTCACTTTTCTTCAAAATCCTACCATATTCAAGAGAAAGAAATAAAACCTAGCACTAAGCAACTTCCAGACCATTGCATTCCCACAACTCATATCAGTTGCTTGCAGCATGGAGACTATGCTATTAGTTAAACATATTTCTAATGCAATGAAATGTCACATGATCCAATACATTTTATTCTATAGAAATACCGCTAGTAAATAATTTATGCTATAACCAAGAAATTTGAAATTACAACATCCCATGAACAAAAATTATGCATTATGAAGAAATTTTGAACTTATTTTATACAACCAGACACAAAGCTTCCAAAAAGATAGGTACTTATAGAGTTTTGTCCCCAACCTTGAATACTCAATCTGACAACCAAGAACAGAATCAAGGTCCTAATGATGGTTGCAGCGTACAACATGGTGCACTGGGCCTTGTACCTCTTGACCCCCAACTGCCATGGCCACAAGAATCCTGAAAGCAAATGATATAGATAGACGATGAAAGTACACAAAAGGTCTTTGTTGAATGTAATCAGACTCCAGAACTTAAGGGCGTAAAAAGCACATTAATGGTGCATACATGTGTTAGCACACATCTGCATAAATATGTGAGGGTCAAAGATCAAGAGAACAGTTATTCTACTCACATCTAACTATCTAAGCTATTGGTTGAGAACACAAATGTACAAATATGCAAATTGTCGTGTCCATGTAGATAAAGAGAGCATTTGAACTTCTATATTTACATGACAGATTCCTACAAATTATAAAACTATTAAAAAACTATCATACATAAATTTGCCATTGAATGGAAAAGTTTCCATAAAAAATGCGTGTATGTGAGAGAGAGAGATGAGCTAAGAGTCCCTCCTCAGTAAATAAATAATGCATTTAAGCAAATAGCACATGAATCATTTTTAATTGTTGATAATGTCAAGTATGTGCAAATGTGAGAAGTCCAAGATTACCTCTCCAATGTTGCATATAAAGGATAAGATAGCAAGTTTGAAAGAGTTGTGTCCGCGTCCGTTATCAACTCAATCCCATCCTTCAGCAGTTGAACAGTCTCATGTACATATGAATTCACAATACAACAAAAACTATATGTAACTTCTAAGGTTCACCAACCAATGCAAATAACAAAATCAAATGCTAAGCCAACAGCTGTGAATAATCACTTTGATGTGATAAGCCTCTTTATCAAATGACCGATAGCTCAAGAAGGAAATAAAATATCATTACAAAAGCTCAAAGCAATATATAACTCCCGGGAAAACTTCAAGCTGACCAATATCTCAGTTCAATATGTGAACAATAAAATAAAGGAACATCTAGCTACAATAATGTGGAAGAGAAAACTTTTACTTCTACAAAGTTCCAACCCCCCCGGTTGATCAAGGATGCCAGTGCTCCTCCATCGCTCACCAATAAGCTTGGTTAGGTCTTCCGAAGAAAGAGATCTCAGATATTGACTATCCATCCATCTTTGATGTTAAAAAAATATGTTCAATGCCGGAATAAGATTGGTCAAGGCTGAAGCAAAAGTTGCGGAAATCATTGCCATACTTTTTAAGTAAAGATTTTGTACTGATTATTACTCTAAACTATTAAATAAAATCCATAATCATAGTCCAAACATTAATTTTGTAGTAGTGATCTTCCCACAAGGATTATATTTTCCATTACATTACCTCAAGAACTTAAAATGATATTGAGGTCAATAAATCTCAAGTGCATTTAAGGAAGTCCTTATTTGGTACACTTCTCCATAAATCAAAACATGGACTGTTCATCTTTTATCTCAAAAAAAACATATCCCAAACTAATAAGTCATTTAAGAGGTTAATAAAATTTAAAACTTACCCAAATAGAATACAAAGAAGAGCTTGGAAGACTACCATCCATGTTAAGTTGGGCTTCTTCTTCCTAAAATATCAAGAAATTTGAAGAGTCATAAGAAATTCATGTGTGCGCAATTTAGCTTTAAGATTTTCATATTCTTCATGGGATTAAATTAAATATTCTTTCTTGTAAATCTGAAAATCAAAATAAACATACATTACAACCTTTCAACCAAGAGGGCAACCGGAACCATAAAACCAGTGCCAAACATAAATCTATAGCCCACCAAAATGGACAACTTCATTCCATCTTTTGCAGCCAGTTTATAAACAATATTGACTCCAGCGAATATTGTTTGAAACATCACAAAACAAAATAAATCTACCTACAAGAAACTTGAAAACCTTACCATGAACGCCAAGAATAAATGAAAATTCAGTTTTTTTTTCGAATTCTTGCTTGAAAGAGGAGAACTTAATGGGAAATAGAAGAAAAATATATCTCATCTTCAGCCATGTCCTTCTCCGTAACTCCTACTGCAACAAATAGAAATAGAAAATAAAAAAGAAGAAAGGTAAAGTCTTGGTTGTGTGGGGAAGTGGAATACAGAGCATGGACGATTGTGTGGGAAAATGGAAATTTGTGAGAGAGAGAAGAACGAGAAATCGAAATGATGGTTGTGTGTGAAAGTCAATAAGGTAGTGGAGCATAGAAAAATAAGTAAAGACAAAAAAAAAATGAATGAATGAAAGAGGGAACTTCCAATGAACAGTGCCAAAACGTATGATAAAAAAAATTCTAATTCAGTAAAAATAGAGACAAAACCAAAAACAAAGCTTGGTATAAAAATGAAGGGAATACCATAGCGAGCTACGCTGGAAATCTTTTGACTTTTGCAAGCACAAGATCACAAACCTTCCACTGTTGGCGTTCAACAGCAACCACCTTGCTGGAACCTTTTTTTACATCAAGTGCTAGTTGTGATCCGATATTTAATTTTTTTGGGCTCTAGTTAAGTTTTCATGCCAAAGGAAATTACAAAAGTTAATACTTACTCCAAAAATATTTTGACATTTGCAAGAGCCAAGAGATCATCTATTATAACTATTTTACCTTGATATCTCAAGCTGATTTAATCTTTAAAACTAACCAGTAGTAAATTTTAAATTGTAGAAGCAGTTATTCTCAAATAATTTTGATTCTGAATATAAGTTCTTTCACTACATGAAGCATCTGATTTATGGACTTACAAAGTTAAAAGAATTTTGCACCAAAACATAACATATTACTCAAAAATTCATCTCGAAATTTCTCCCCTTAGTTTCAATTACTTTTTGACAAGACTACCATGCATCAACAATATAACCAAACTGCTGCAGTATTGAATTTCGATTTTGAAAAATAGCAAGTACAGAAATAAGAACAATTATTAAATAAAACCTAAATCAAGTAAGGTGCATATATAGTCGAACCAATACAAAACTTTACAGGACAAAAGGAACAAAGTTTTCAGCATGAAAAATACAAAGTTTTCAGCATGAAAAATCTTGTATTAAATTAGCACAAGACAATAGTCTTTAGCATGAAAATCTTGCGTTAAATGTTTAAAAAAAATGCAGTTCATGATAACAATAATTTAGTAGGTGTTGATAGTCCGGAAACGAATTTCACAGATAGCTAAAACTTGCACAGCAGTGTAAAATAGAAGCTCAAATGAAATTATAAGCCAATCCCCATTGGCCAAATTAACGAAATGGGTTGAGATGTGCTACAGTTTTTATAAAAGATTCAATACCTGAAGTGTCTTTCCAACACCCATTTCATCAGCCAGCAAGACACGCACTCCATGCTGCAATATAAATCTGGAAAAGCTCAAATTATCAATCCTCAAATTGCAATAGCAGCTTACGCTAACTCAAAAGTTGAGGTCACCAAATTATCCAATTATGCATCAAATGAAAGCATCAAAATATTTAAGACAGTGTGCTTACGTAACGAATACTTCATATTGAAAAGGTAGAAGCTTTGATTCAATGAAAGTGAGAATCAAGTCATACCAATCTGGTGAGGAGATTGAAGTAAATACACTTAAACATGACAAATGCCCATTAACAAAATACAAAGTGGATTTGATGACTGAAAGGCAAGATAAAATGTCCATACCAATTGATATTATACAGAACTTATTTTATTGGTTACAACCAAACCATTATATTAGTGTAGAAGAATTACAAATATTTACACGAAGACCTGAATCTTCAAAACATAGTTGTCCTAGCGTACATGTAGTTAAACTAAATATGGTACAACAAATTGCTTCCAATTAAAAAAATGATCCATAGTTCTGTGAAAGATATCAATTTTAGCGTGATCTTAGGAAATTTATCGATTTCAATCTTCCATATGTTGCAAGTATGATCCTTAAGCAAGTTCTCAAGGTTTTATATATTACTGCATATCTAATTCGCTCACAAATTAACATAAAAAAATGACAATATTGAAAAAACTATTAAAAGACTAAAGACACAGAGACTACTAAAAAAAACTTATGACAGACGAAAGTTAAGAAACTACACCTTCAACTACTCAAAAAGTCTAGTTGATTCTTCTTTCGCAACTGCCAACTCTTCTCTAAGACGCTCCTGAACATACAATTTTGTAAATATGTTATTCAAATATCATTCTCCTTCCTTATATTATGTTATACATGAAAAGAGAGGAAGATTAACCTTAGCTTCAATTTCAGCATGATACAGGCCAAGAGTAGTTTGCAGATTAAGAACTTCCATATTCTTAGCCTCTATTGTGCTCATACTGCTAGCCAATTTTCTATTAATCAAATCATGGCAAAATGTGGGTTTCAAAATTTTATTATTAACGATTATTGTTGTAATTTTTATTGTTTCACTCAAACTAAAAACAAAAAATAATCAATTAAAATAATTAGCTCTTCAATTTCACAATAAAAAAATGCATAATAAGATGATTGTGAAGAAATTCTCGAGCCGAATAAAATCAGAAACCCAAATAATCAAGAAAGGGAAAAGAAGAAGAATTAAGGGAAGTTAGAAACCAAATATACAGAACACAAAAGAGGAACAAAAATTTATGATTTTTACATCCAAAATTCGTGCTAAGAATTAAGAATCAGGCACTGCCGAAATTTCCTTTGCAACAATTTTATGTTTGGGGGTAAAGTTCAAACCCTCAATGAATTTAAGCCAATCACATTCAATCTTTACAAGAAGAAATAGACTTTTAAGAATTATAATCAATTGAATTAAACTCGCAATCTTTAACTTGAAACAAAAACAAAAACAAAATAGTGAGTCAAGGAGATGAAAATACCAGATGGGTTGAGCGTGGCATCAATTCTTGTAGAGGAATCGATGCAATTGCCCATGATGTGGTGCTCTTACAGAGCTAAGAAAAACTCGTGAAATGAAGCTATTGAAGATTCCAGCCTAGATTTGTAAATAAAATCCCAAAAATTAATCAAAGTTCGGATCGCCTAAATTTGAATAAAACCTAAATCGGAGCTTGGAAGTTACTCAATTGAGATTTATGGACATTACGGAACCGTCTCGTGTCTCCGTCTCGCCCGGTGTCTCCATCCGATATGGAATTTAAGGCAAAAAGAACATAACTTTCAAGCGGCGGCGGAGGCAGTGGCGGACAAAATTAGGAGCAATTAGGGCGGACAGCTTAAGCTCGAGAAATCTAAGGAATGAAAACAAATGGGGAAATGGTTAAACTACGTAGTTTTGGTCGACGATTGGAGAAGCCAACACCTGTCCAATAAAAAACTGGCTCTTTTAGTATTGTTAGGATTAGGAAATCTAGCTAATCAGTATACACTTCCATGTATCCATATTGTGTTCAAGTGTTTTGACATAAATCATAATCTCTACTCATAAATAGACTTAAAAAAACACATCTAAATTTGGAACTCCAAATAAGATTTTAAATTTCAATTTCAATCCTAATATTTGACCAATCAAAAAATCACCACTGTCGTGTGCCATCTACAATCTGCAAAACATTTCCCTCCTTTTAATATTCACATTTCCATCATTTATACACACATTACAATTTACAGGTTCAAGCATGAAGCATTTTTTTCTCTCTCTACAGTTATTACCTCTCTATCTCTAAAATTCCATGAATCAATAATTATTTCCATAATTCTTCCAATTTCAAGGATACCCTCTCCGATTCCACCACTTTCCAAAAGCATCAAACCCATAATTTCAGCCCATCATTCTTGAAAAAGTTGAATAAGTCCTAATTCGATAATAACGTTAGGGGTAATTTTAAAATTGGCCTAGTCAAAAGGCCATAATTTCCTTTTGACTTTTTCACAAGTGAATAACTTCAAAATGGCCTAATGGTGTTTAAAAGACAAAAATACCCTTAAGTGAATAATATAATTACAAAATATGATATTGTTAAAAAGACAATACTGCCCTTTTAGTTAACAAATAAAAACCAAACACTCCCTACATAACATTACAAAATCAGCTCAAATACAAATAAAAATTCTCTCATCTTCTACACTCTGAAAATCTCAAAAATATCCATAGCTGAAGAAAAAAAATTATCGATCAATTACTTTAAATCAATAAGTACATTTACATATGTTTAATTTCGTTTTCGTTAAATATGTGCATGTTTTTTACTTGATAAATTAAGATTCGACGTAGGAGTTGGCAGATAAATTTTTTTAGCAGATGTATATAATTTATTTTAAGCATAATGGGAAAAGAATTCATCTGCATAACTTTTCGATTGGTTTTAGGCTGTTACGAAAAACAACGAAAATATCCAAAAAAATGGTTGTTAACAGCCTAAAAAATCGACTAACAAAACAGCCAAATAATCGGCTGTTAACAGCCTAACAGCCCATATTTTATGGGCTATTAACAGCCTAAAATATGGGCTGTTAACAGCCCAAAAATGGGCTGTTAACAGTCGATTTTTAGGCTGTTAACGGTCTAAAATATTGGTTATATTTTAGGCTGTTAACAACCTAAAAAATCGGCTGTTAACATGCAATAATTGGGAATGTTAGACTGTTAGGTGCTGCTTTGTTTTTTAATAAGTTTCTATTTGAAATATTTACAAATTCGATTTTGTCATGTCACACAGATATGAGGATTATACTCCCGGTTTGTTATTTTGGTGATTTTGAGTTGGATGAAAATAATCGATGGACAAGGAAATGGACAAGTGACGGACAAATATGCCAACACATATAACAGAGACTACATCATACGACGAACTGTACCATGATATATAGAAGAAGCTGAACGTCGATTTAACTCTATACAATATGGTACTGAGATATCAATTCCAAGAGCATTTGCCATTTTCAATTCCACCTGCAAATGTTACATCAGATATTGACGTGAGTTATCTGTATGATTTGAACAAAACGCAAATGACACCAATTTCCGTGACTTTAGTGATGAAGGACGACTTAGAAGGTAGAAATGAACATTCGGATGGAGCTGATGACAATGCAAATAATTTTTGGGATACAGTGGAGATAGCTCGCGAGGATGACACTAATATTCCCGAGACAGTTGTTCATCATCATGACATCACTAAGACGCACATAATTCAATCGGTAGTTCAGGACAGCGAGAATGTAAATGAATTTACAAATGAGGATTTAATTACTTTATCCCGTCAGAGACATGAGTGGGGTGGGAGCTCAGGGGCCGGAACGAGCGGACCTTCATCTAATTCTTCACGTGTGGTTCCCGATGAAGAAGATTTGTATGTTGAGCAACTGTTTGAAACGAAGAAAGCTTTACAGGAAGTTGTGCACCTCCTGGCATTGAAATTCAATTTTGAGTTCAAGGTAAAGAAATCAAACAAATCATTGTTGACACTTGTTTGCGTTGACGACAGTTGTCGTTGGCGGTTGGGAGGGACTAAGATGGATAGGAATGAGAATTTTGTAGTTCGCAAATATATACGGGAACATACTTGTGAATTGGGAATTCGTCAAAACGATCACAGACAAGCTCGATCATGGTTTATTGAACGACAGATAATGCACAAGTATCAAAACCCACGGACGATCTATAGACCTTCAGACATCATTAACGACGTTCGACGAGAGTACGAAGTGATCATGAGCTACCAGAAGGCCTTGAAGGCCAAAGAATGTGCGTTGGATGATTTATTGGACTCGGCCGAGGAGAGTTATGCTAAATTGGCCAGATACTGTCATAATTTGGGGACAACGAATCACGGTTCCACTTTTTTCATTGAGACGGAGGGCGAGAAATGTTTTAAGTATTTATTCATGGCTCTTGGACAATGCATTAGAGGATTTACAAATGCGATGCGACCGGTAATTTTAGTCGACGGTACAACTCTGAAATCGAAATACAGGGGTACGTTGATTATTGCTACATGTCAAGATCCCAACATCCAGATTTACCCACTTGCATTCGGCATAGTCGACAGCGAGAATGATCGGTCAATGAGTTGGTTCTTTACGAAGCTCAGGGAAGTGATCGGGGAAGTCCCTCATCTTGCATTCGTAACAGATCGGGGTCAGTCTCTCTAATAAATGCTATCGCTGAAGTCTTCCCCAAGGCACATCATGGATACTGCATGTACCATATACAAGGTAATCTAAAGACTAGATACCGGGGCCAAGGCACCGTCAGCGGCATGCCTTTTTCCCGCCGCTACGTCAGGTGTACGCTCGCCCTCCACCTCAGGAATAACATCATCCGGGCTCACCACCACCACCAACTCCTCCGTCCTACCCTCTGCCTCTGTCCTCCCCACCACCACAACCTCCTCCGGTGCAACTGCCTCTATCCTACCCTCCTCCGGGGGAACTGCCTCTCTCCTACCCTCCTCCGGGTGAACTGCCTCTCTCCTACCCTCCTCCGGGGGAACTGCCTCTCTCCTACCCTCCTCCAGGGACAAAAAAAAGAAGCCAATGTGGCATCATCCGCCCAGAAATGACCCCCTCCATCACCCCCTCCATCACCCCGTCCGTCACCCCGTCTCATGCCTATGATATTGCCTCAGAGGGCTGCAATCTCAGCTTGAAGCTCTCGGCGCATCTCGTCCGTCTGACCCCCAAACTCTCGGCGCATCTCGTCCATCTGACGCCTAAACTCTCGGCGCATCTCGTCTATCTGACCCGCTATAAATACTGTCAGGCGATCGTACAGATCAGTGGACGGTGGAGAAGGTGATCTGATCGGCGGTGATGCCCACGGCGGCGGTGATGCCCTCGGTGGCGGTGATGCCCTCTGCGGCTGTGATGACCACGGCAACGGTGATGCCCATGAGGGTGATGAGGCACCTTACGGTGGGGGCGGTGAAACCCTCGGAGGTGAAGCCCTCTGCGGCAGTGGCGGCGATGAAGTCCTCGGCACCGGGGGCGGTGATACCCTCTGCGGTGGCGGCGACGGTGAAGCCCTCGGCACTGGCGGCGGTGAAGCAGTTGGACCGCCCCCCTACACGGATTGGAACATAAAAAATTATTGTATTTAATGAAAATTCGATTAACACATGCAAATCGATTATATTCAATTCACGTACCTCATCTCGAGCAGCTTCATCATGCGGAGCGGCCAATTCACGCACATATCCACATCCCTCCTCCTCCATCGACGGTATCAACTGCGTTATGACTCGAATCTGGCATAACAACATTTGTTAATGATCACATTAACATATTTTGGAGCTACACACAACATAAATTGCAAATGTATTATCTTACCTGAGGGTCGTCGAGGAGAGCTGATAGCTTTTTGCTAGTCGGACATCCCTCTGCTCGCCAATGATGCATCCGAGGGCAGCGTGTCTCCCCTCGCTTCGCAAACTGGGTACCTAGGAGAGGGACCGTCTCGTACGCCCAGATCTGCAACACATACAATTATTATATTTATATTTATTGTAAACAATATTATAATAAAGTATGTCAAACATTTACCTGCACGGCAAGGGGTAATCCGTATGTATCGTATTTACGCATGGTCCCCTTCGGCCTTGAGTGTGATCTGGTGAATACGTGCACCGTGTCCTCAAAACATCTCCGGCCCCACGGATATGTGTTGAACACATCAAGATCGTCGACGATCTGCAAATGGAATAGGTCAATCCCAGTCCTCCGATTGTGACATCGCAACACGCTCTCAAGGATGTAGACCAGGCCGAGCTTCAGTCTATCCAACATGTCGTCACATCTCGTGATCGCGTCCATCAGAGCCGACAGCAGCACCGTCCCATGTCCCTCAAAGTAAGTGTCGTGCAATCTGCCTCTCTGAGTATCAGTACGAGCTGCATCATCACCCGTAATCTCCAGTCCTGTGATGAGAGCAAAATCAAACATGGAAAAACTCGGAACCTTGCCCCCAAGGTCGAAGTGGAGGGCATCGCCGTCGACTGGAGTAAGCAATCGGCACAGTAGTGCATCGAGGATCTGTCCGGAGAACGTCCAAGTAATACTCCATACTGCAAAATTTAAAAAAAAAATTAACTATCAGCACTTCGAACATAAGATAATGAAATACAGTAAAATCGCATAACAATTACAATTATTTATTTCGTTATACTATTAATGATCATATTAAAATTATAATTATAATTATACATATAAATTTTATTTAAATTTATTAAATTATCAACAAAAATTAAACGAAAAAATTAGAAGTAACTAATTTGTTAAAATATAATATTTAACGGTTACAATTATTTATTTAATTATATTATTAATTATCAAATTAAAATTACTTATTTAATTATAAAATTTTTAATCGGCTTCGTAAAATATTTAATTCTATAAATATCTATAAAAAAGAATTTCTCAATTTAATAATTATCAATTTCAATTTATTTATTTCATTATATATAAAAAAAATTCGAACAAAAAGATATTATTAAAATTAAATAAGGAATATAAATATTATTTAATTAAATTTGAAAAATTCAAGACTTGTTTTACAATGAATATTTAATTACAGAATATATATATATAATTCAAACAAAAGCAAATTATTAAAATTAAATAAATAATATAAATTTTATTTAATTAAATTTGAAGAAATTAAAATTTTTTTTACAATGAATATTTAATTAAAGAATCTTCAATTTCAAAATTAAAAGGAAAAAAAGAATTAAATAAATAATATATAATTATTTATTAATAATTACAATTATTAATTTCATTATATTAATAATTATCATATTCAAATTAAAATTAAATAATATAAATTTTATTTAATTACATTTTTTACAATGAATATTTAATTAAAGAATCGTCAATTTCAAAATTAAAAGGAAAAAAAGAATTAAATAAATAATAAATAATTATTTATTAACAATTACAATTATTAATTTCATTATATTAATAATTATCATATTCAAATTAAAATTAATAATATAAATTTTATTTAATTAAATTTGAAGAAATTAAAGTTTTTTGACAATGAATATTTAATTAAAGAATCTTCACAAATTTCAAATTTAAAAGGTAAAAAAGAATTAAATAAATAATATATATAATTATTTATTAACAATTACAATTATTAATTTCATTATATTAATAATTATCATATTAAATTAAAATTAAAAATAATATATAAATTTTATTTAATTAAATTTGAAGAAATTAAAGTTTTTTGACAATGAATATTTAATTAAAGAATCTTCAATTTCAAAATTAAAAGGAAAAAAAGAATTAAATAAATAATATATAATTATTTATTAACAATTACAATTATTAATTTCATTATATTAATAATTATCATATTAAAATTAAAATTAAATAATATAAATTTTATTTAATTAAATTTGAAGAAATTAAAGTTTTTTTACAATGAATATTTAATTAAAGAATCTTCAATTTCAAAATTAAAAGGAAAAAAAGAATTAAATAAAAAATATATAATTATTTATTAACAATTACAATTATTAATTTCATTATATTAATAATTATCATATTAAAATTAATAATATAAATTTTTATATATTATCAAATTATATATATATATATATATATATATATATATTAATTATACATTTATTAAATTATATATATAAAAAAACTAAATGGGCCGACTTTAACAGCCGGCCCAATTCGTTGGGGGCCCAATTGGCCTCCAAAACGGGCTGTTAACAACCCGTCCAGTGGGAGGCCTTGGACCCCCAAAATTGTCGCCGGTCCATTTTTGGATCGGCAGTTTACCGTCTTTTGGCAGCTAGGAGAGGCGCCGGAAATGGCGCCTGAAAATCGCCATTTCCGGCTATTCAAGGTCCCAAAATGACAATATACACTCAAAAAAATTGCCCTATAACATAGATCTACTCATACATTTCATAAATAACAAAAAAATTCGAGCTTTAACACATATATACACGAGGAGTCCGTTTTCAAATCAAAAAAAAAAAAACTAACATTTGTTCTGCGTGGGTCATCTTTGTCGGTTGGTGGCCAGCTCCTTTGTGAATAGTGGTCGGTTTTTGTGAATAATGGTCGGTTTTGGAAAATATTTGGACGGTTTTCACGTGGTTAGACTTTTTCTTCTTCTTCCAATGAGGGTATTTTTGGCAAGTAACCTTATAACTTGTGTTTTCGGGTTTTCCTTTTTTTTTTTTTTATTTATTGGTCAAAGGCCAAAATTCCATTTTGGCCTTTTCAACAGGCCATTCACACGTATATCCTCAATAAGGTTAACCCTTTTTATTTTTTCGTAAATTATTGTTCTGTGGTTATAATGTTTCTTGCAAATTTGATGCTCATAGTGTTTTCAGTCATTATTGGGTATATAGTTATCAGATTTTTTTTTCAAAATTGTCTTTGATTCACGTTTTGAAGAAATGGTGGAGATTCTTGGAGGAAAAGTGCTACGTGTATCAGTTTTACAAGGTGCCGAAATTCAATGAGCACTTGCAGGAAAATCAACTTCATAGAAAAGTATATGTTTACCTGAATTCTTTACCCGACGTGGAAGATTCCGATTTCACCAATCTTTACTCAGGTAACAAATCCACTGAAATCAAGCCCTAGCCAAAAACCCCCCATCCTCGCAACAGTGTCGCTGCTACGGCTGGCGTCTCCATTGATTTCGTGGTGGTTGGAACTCAAAACACAGGCACGAGGGTGAATTTTAGAGAGTAAAACACAGGGTTTCTCGCGCAGGAAATGAAAGGAGAAAACCCCCAATATCCAAACGCCAAACGACGTCGCCTCTGTTGACGATTTATTTTGTTGACACGTGTCCTTCCAAAACTGCCTCTTTTAGTATAGTTAGGATTAGGATAGGATTAGGATTAGGATATATGAGCTGCCTCTCTCTCTCTCTCTCTCTCTCTCCCCCCCCGTTTACTTTTTCTGCTTTACAGAGCTACAACCTCCATTTCCATGGCCTCAAAGCTATAAATCAATTTCCATTGCCACTTTCGTTATCTTTTCCTATGTCATCTGACGAAGATGAAGCTGTTCCGTTCACTAAGCCGAAAGGACTTATCCAAATTGTGGGCGAGTACATATCAAGATTGTCCCCCCAACATGGAAAATTGGTATATGATATTTCATCGAAACTTAAACAATGTAGACAAGAATTTAGAGACGTCATATATATTAATTACTTCGGACACCTTTTCCAAAAAATAGTTTCATGTGGGCAAGAGCTTAAGGTTTTCTTCTATGTCCCAAACCAGCTAATCCTGTCGACTATTACTCCTACTCTCAATCCTAATGAAGGTGTTGCGGTTGTAATCAACTTTTTCCTCTTGATGATAGAAGCCATCCTACGTTTTGAGGAAGATTTAATTGATAGTGTAAAGGGTTCAATCGAAATCCTCCGGACAGAGCTTGGATTTCTTATTACTTTTCTTGGAGATAAAGCAATGCATTTGCAGCCCACCAAGAATATAGTGATTGATATCGAAGCTGTGGCTAATGAGGTAGGAAGTTTCTTTTGTTCCTTCTTTTTCACAATTGTTGTATACACTGTAATGACTGAAGTGGAAGATACCTATAACGCGATAACTGATATCGAAGCTGTGGTCAATGAGGTAAAACGTTACTTGCATTCCGACCTTTTCTCCTTTCTTGAGGATACACCGTTGCAAACCACTGAAGATATCGAATCTCCATTAGGAAGTTTCTTAGATCTCTTCATTTTCACCAAGAATGATCGAGTCCTGGAGACTGGAATACTGAATCTTGCACTTTCAGATTTGTTAACGAAGTTTGATCTCTTGAAAACAAAGATCGAGAATCACTGCATCACAGTCTCAAAGATGCCAAGTGATATGGCTCCAAAGACTGCTGCGGTTTCACTCTTCATTGTTGATTCTGTTATCGACGATCTCGTGGACCTAATAAATAACAAGACTGACAGGATTGTTGGTTTGAACAATCAGATCGTGATGCTTCATGTGGAGTTAATGTTGTTGGGATCTTCTGTCAAGGACATAGCGGTGCACCAGGAAGCAGAATATGAAGAACTTGTGATTCGAGCTGGAGAAATAGCATACGAAGTTGAATATGTTATCAACTCTTTTCCTCATGTTTGGTATGTCACCCTCAGGCTTCCTCAGCTCATTGAGAAGATTCAGCTTTTTACGGTGGCGATCAAAGAAATAAAGAATAAAGTTGGTGCAGCTGGAATGCAAGAAGTTGCAGAGTATCCAGATGAACAAATATCGTTGCAATTGAAAAAATCTACTATTTTGGAAGACACTATTGTGGGGTTTAAGAAAGTGGCAACTGAAATCGCAGAACAACTTGTTAGAGGAACAGACAACCTGCAAATTATTTCCATCTTTGGGATGCCTGGACTCGGTAAGACAACTTTAGCAAATAAATTGTACAATGATCCCTTTGTTGTCTATCATTTTTACAAGCGTTCCTGGTGTGTTGTGTCCCAAACATATAATAAGAAAAATGTGTTGATTGAACTTTTGAGCTCAATGAGTAACAGTAAGAAGAGAGAACAAATTTTGAACACGGAGGAAGAAAGTTTGGCCGAAAATCTTTACAAAAAATTAAAAGGTAGGCGATACCTTATTGTGATAGATGATATATGGGATTGCAATGTGTGGAATGATTTGAAAAGGTATTTTCCAGATGATGGAATTGGAAGCAGAATCTTATTCACCACTCGGAATAAAGAAGTTGGTTCGAAAGCTTCTCCTCATAGTGTCTTAAATGCACTTCCTTTTCTGTCAAAAGTTGAGTGTTGGGAATTACTACAATGGAAAGTCTTCCAAGATAAAAATTGTCCCCAAGAATTGATACACATTGGGATGCAAATTGCAATAAATTGTAGAGGCCTACCACTTGCAGTGGTCGTGATAGCTGGAGTTCTTGCAAATATGGAGAAGAAAGAACACTTGTGGCAAAAAGTTGCAAGAAATCTTAGTTCATATATATCCAAAGACCCAGACAACTATATCCAGTTATTGGAACTTAGCTACAAGCATTTACCAATGCATTTGAAACCATGTTTTCTTTACTTTGGAGCATTCGATGAAGACAAGGAAATCTCGGTACAAAAGTTGATATCGTTATGGGTTGCTGAAGGATATATAAGGAAGGAAGAGCAAAAGTGCTTAGAGGATGTTGCACTAAAATATCTTATGGAACTAATTGATAGGAGCTTGGTACTTGTTGTTAAACAAAGATTTGACCGAGGAGTAAAAACGTGTAAGATTCATGATCTATTGCATGAAATGTGCTTGAGAATAGTTGAAGAAAAACAATATTTGAAGATGATCAAATTGTAAGTTCACTATTTCTCCTTTTGTTCTTTACTTCTCCTTCATTTTTTTATTTTTTTATTTTTTTTTTGCCTACTAATAATGGTGATTATATCTGATGATCGTACCAATGGTGTGATTATGTTGTTAACAGTAATAATGATGATCCACGGTTCTTTCATCTAGTATTGATGCGTCAGCAACACCATTGTCTGATTATTGACTACAAGTCATTTCCACGTCGCTCACTAGATTTTGACCTGCTTGAACTCCCTCCACGTGTTTTTTGGTTGCGTAAATTAATCTCACGCAGCTTCAAAGATCTTAGGTTCTTGGAGGTCTTGAATTTTGTCACAGGCCGGGAACATCATGTCCCATTAAGATTTGAACATCTGCCACCAATGAAGAGCTTTCACAAACTAGAATTTCTTGTTTTGGAGAATACACACAGAGTGGAAATACCTGAGACCCTTCTTAAGATGGTGAGCTTGAGACACATGCATTTCAGTGGCGGTGCATGCTTCAATGCGTCTTGTCGTAAGCAAGCAACTGAGCATGAAAGCTTCCTAAGAAATAGTAACCTGCAAAGTATTTCTATACTTTCAATTTCCGATGAAACGGACGAGAAAATTTTGAGATGTTTACCCAATCTTCGCAGACTGAAAGCCAGGGTTAGATATTCACTCAATCATTCTTTCGACTTCCTTAATCATCTCGAAACATTGAAGTTATTACCTGGTCAGCATGATGTGCGAGATTCATGTTCCACTTTGATGAATCTGCCCTTAAATCTCAAGCAATTGACTCTAGTTGATGTACACATGTCTCCAGAACAAATGAAGGTAATTGGGAAATTGCAGTGCCTTGAGGTTCTCAAATTAGTACAGGTTTCCTTTGAGGGAAAACAATGGGACACGGGTGAAGTTGATTTCCTACAACTTAAATTCTTGAAACTATGTTGGGTACAAATTGCAGAATGGAGTGCCTCAAGTGATAATTTTCCAAGACTTGAACAACTAGTTTTGCAAAATTGCTACAATTTGAAGATGATCCCTCCCAGTTTAGGTGATATTCTAACGTTACAGAAGATTGAGGTACATTGGTGCGCGAAAGCTATCAGAGAATCTGCGAAGCAAATTCAGGAAGAACAAGAAGAAAATGGAAATGAAGAGCTTAAAGTCATAATCACGGAATGGTAAACAGAGCATCTGTTGGTATACTACGATTCTCTAAGAACTCCCTTTTCGCTTATTTAATTTGATTTTAAAACATTTTCTTATTTCTTGCTGAAGACATTAACTTTAGCAGCCTTGTTAGATATTTCAGATGGTAATAAAAGAGCTCTCCTCTTTTACCCTTTCCCATTCCCATCTAGATCCATGTATTGTGTGTAATACTTAAATGAAAACATCAAAGAATATCTAATGTGTTTTCCCCTTGTTTTGAAATTAAGGTTGGCTCTATTTTATGATCATGTCGATGCTATTCTACGAATTACTATCCCATAAGGTGCTTTTTTGGGTTATTGATTCTGTATTATTTGAGCTTTTTAAAGTACTCGACTATTTTGAAGCACATAGGACTAATATGATAACCTTAAAAGAGACTCAAGAACTTAGCAAACCAAGGAATAAATTTGCTTCATATGAATTTTGCGAAAACATTGCTGCTTGGCAGAATTCAATTCTAATTCCATCTGTAAAATTAAGTTTAAAGATAATTTATAATTCATTTCGAAATGATTGTAATCTATTCTAGTAATGTTTTCTTACTTTTTTATTCGAAAGGGATGGATTTTATTCCTCCTACGAATTATTCACATCAATATTAAGGCATATGTAAACAACATCTAAAGGATTTTTTCATCTATCATATTCAGATTTTGTAACTAACAAAATTTCAACCGTGACAAGGAAAAAAAAAAGGCGATTATTGAACAGATTTATTATATAATAATTAAGGAGAACATGTTGGTCAGGGGCGGACCCACATGGGGTCATGTGGGGTCAGATGACCCTACAAAAAAAATATTTTGAGTTTTTTTTTTTTAGCCTAAACATTTTTGAAATCTCATTTTTGACCCCACAAAAAATTTGTCTCGATCCGCCCCTGCCGTTGGTCATTACATTTTCAGACATTTTCCCCCTCAATAGAATAGATTTTACAGGCAACAAGAATAGGGAAGTATAGTAGAAAGTTTTCATGTTGCTAGTATCTGCTGAGAACAGAGCCCACAGGTCCTCAGTCTATGTTAGACTCATTTTTATCTTGAAGTTTTATCTTAGTAAAGGTTCACCCTTTTGTCCAATTCTGTTTCGGCCCCTGAATTCGATAGGTCATTAGAGTCAAGTTTTGCACCTCTTTACATTGTACTGTGATCTTATAAGTATATAAGAAGCTGAAGTTTCAATATTCGTTACTGCTGCTAAATCCGGCGTTTTGAGCAGGAAGTTTGAATATTCGTTGTTTCTTTAAGCATATGCAGAACATTCTTTTCATATGCTGGTGCTTGCTTCATTCACATGTTTTGGTATACGAACAAGTAGTTTTTCTGTTTAGATATTTTAGGACACAAAAGATGGTACTTTCTTTACCGCTGTTTGTCATTTTGGTTCGCCTTTTTCCTATGTTTAGATCGAGGATTATGAAGTAGCGGTTGTTCAATTGCTTTGCATCTCCATCTTTTTTCTGCTCTTGCTTGTTAAGTTGGGAGTTCCTATTGCATCTTCCTTCCATTTTTGTTTTTCCTTGAACATTATAGGCACAAAATTAATTGTAGTTTATACGAATGTGTTTGTTGGCTTTCCATTTGACCCATAGGCTGCAAGACAACTTCACTTCAGCCGAGTAGTAAATATCTCATGTTAGATAACTTGATCGAAATATAGCTGCAAAAGCATGAATGGGGTCTATTGTTACATAGTTTTGTAACATTTCAATATTTAGCTGCAGAAACTGCTGAGCATTATATAGTTGAAATCAAGTTCCAACTACGGTTGCTGCAAAGCTTGCTGCGGCAGCAGTGTCCATTTTTTTCCCGGAATGTGAAGTTTAGTCCCCAATTGTATGAATCTCTTTTGGTCTCTCAACTCCAATCGCGCATAACTTTTGATTCACAACTTCGAATTATGATCTGTTTTTTGCATTGAACTTTAAATTCAATTCTTTTTTTAATGGTATATCATTTTCCTGTGGAGATATTGACAGACCCCCTATTATCTTCAAATTTGGGATTTTAACATATGAACTCTTAATTTGCACACTGTTTGGTAAAGACAACTTTGGTACGTTTTTTCTCCAAATATGAAATAAATAAATTCATTACTTTTTATTAATCACATTCATACATTCACGTTATTAAGATTATAAATACATCACTTGAATTGCACATGGCTTCACTAGTATAATTAAAAACTATTTCAAGGTAAGAAACTTTCATTCAATTCAAAACAAGTTGATGTCGATGTCAATGAATTTAGTCACTAACCTTTGATCGTTAGCAGCGATCGTCCTTCTTCACCATTCATCCATTTTACTTGTTAAGATGGTACGAAAAGAAAAATTTACCTTACACTCTAATTAAATTAAAAAATAAAAGAACAAAAAAATAAAAATAAAATCTTAAACGTGTAGCACAAACAGAAAGGAATGGTTATGCAGAACTATAAAAGTTTGAGGACTGAGATAGTACAAAGGCAATAAATACATATGAGCTGCCCCCCCGCCCCCCCCCCCCCCCCCCCCCCCCCCTCTCTCCGTTTACTTTTTCTGCGTTTCAGAGCTACAACCTCCATTTCCATTGCCACTTTCGTTATCTTTCCCTATGTCATCTGACGTACTCATTGACATTGTGGGCGAGTATATATCAAGATTGTCCCCCCAACATGGAAAATTGGTATCTGATATTTCATGGAGACTTGAAGAAAATATACAAGAATTTAGAGGCACCTTAGAAATTGATGACATCAGATACCTTTTCCAAGATGTAGTTTCACGTGGGCCAGAGCTTAAGGTTTTCTTCTATGTCCCAAACCAGCTAATCATGTCGACTATTACTCCTACTCTCAATCCTAATGAAGCTGTTGCGGTTGTAATCAACTTTTTCCTCCTGATGATAGAAGCCATCCTACGTTTTAAGGAAGATTTAATTGATTGTGTAAAGGGTTCAATCGAAATTCTCCGGACAGAGCTTGGGTTTCTTATTACTTTTCTTGGCGATAAAGCAATGCATTTGCAGCCCACCAATAATATAGTGATTGATATCGAAGCTGTGGCTAATGAGGTAGGAAGTTTCTTTTTTTCCGTCTTTTTCGCATCTGTAATGACTAAAGTGGAACATACCTATAAAACAATGACTCGTTTCGAAGCTATGTTGAGGGGGGGAAAACATGACTTGTATCCCGACCTTTTCTCCTTTAATAAAGATACACCGTTGCAAACCACTGAAGATATCAAATCTCCGTTAGGAAGTTTCTTGGATTTCTTCATTTTCGCCAAGAATGATCGAGTCCTGGAGACTGGAATACTGAATCTTGCACTTTCAGATTTGTTAACGAAGTTTGATCTCTTGAAAACAAAGATCGAGAATCACTGCATCACAGTCTCAAAGATGCCAAGTGATATGGCTCCAAAGACTGGTGCAGTTTCACTCTTCATTGTTGATTCTGTTATCGACGATCTCATGGACCTAATAAATAACAAGACTGACAGGATTGTTGGTTTGAACAATCAGATTGTGATGCTTCATGAGGAGCTAATGTTATTGGGATCTTCTGTCAAGGACATAGCGGTGCAACAGGAAGCAGAATATGAAGAACTTGTGATTCGAGCTGGAGAAATAGCATACGAAGTTGAATATGTTATCAACTCTTTTCCTCATGTTTGGTATGTCACCCTCAGGCTTCCTCAGCTCATTGAGAAGATTCAGCATTTTACGGTGGCTATCAAAGAACTAAAGAATAAAGTTGGTGCAGCTGGAATTCCAGAAGTTGCAGAGTATCCAGATGAACAAATATCGTCGCAATTGAAAAAATCTACTATTTTGGAAGACACTATTGTGGGGTTTAAGAAAGTGGCAACTGAAATCGCAGAACAACTTGTTAGAGGAACAGACCACCTGCAAATTATTTCCATCTTTGGGATGCCTGGACTTGGTAAGACCACTTTAGCAAATAAATTGTACAATGATCCCTCTGTTGTCCATCGTTTTGACAAGCGTTCCTGGTGTGTTGTTTCTCAAACATATAATAAGAAAAATGTGTTGATTGAAATTTTGAGCTCAATGAGTCACAGTAAGAGAGAAACATTTATGAATATGGAGGAAGAAAGTTTGGCTGAAAATATTTACAAAAATTTAAAAGGAAAGCGTTACCTTACTGTGATAGATGATATATGGGATTGCAATGTGTGGAATGATTTGAAAAGGTATTTTCCAGATGATGGAATTGGAAGCAGAATCTTATTCACCACTCGGAATAAAGAAGTTGGTTTGAAAGCTTCTCCTCATAGCGTCATAAATACACTTCCTTTTCTATCAAAAGTTGAATGTTGGGAATTACTACAATGGAAAGTCTTCCAAGATAAAAATTGTCCCCAAGAATTGATACACATTGGGATGCAAATTGCAATAAATTGTAGAGGCCTACCACTTGCAGTGGTCGTGATAGCTGGAATTCTTGCAAATACGGAGAAGAAAGAACACTTGTGGCAAGAAGTTGGAAGAAATCTTAGTTCATATATATCCAAAGACCCACACAACCGCATCCAGTTATTGGAACTTAGCTACAAGCATTTACCAATGCATTTGAAACCATGTTTTCTTTACTTTGGAGCATTTGATGAAGACAAGGAAATCTTGGTCCAAAAGTTGATGTGGTTATGGGTTGCTGAAGGATATATAAGGACGGAAGAGCAAAACTGCTTAGAGGATGTGGCACGAAAATATCTTATGGAACTAATTGATAGGAGCTTGGTACTTGTTGTTAAAAGAAGATTTGATGGAGGAGTAACAACTTGTAAGATTCATGATATATTACATGAAATGTGCTTCAGAATAGCTGAAGAAAAAAAACATTTGAAGATGGTCAAATTGTAAGTTCACTATTTCTCTTCTTCTTTTCTTTCCTTTTCCTTCATTTTTGTTTTAGCCTACTAATAATGGTGATTGTATCTGATGATCGTACCAATGATGTGACTATGTTGTTAACAGTAATCATGATGATCCACGGTTCTTTAGTCATGTATTGATGTATCAGCAACACCGTTGTCTGAGTATTGACTGCAAACAATTTTCAAATCACTCATCCGTAAACTCTCGCAGCTTCAAAGTTCTTAGGTTCTTTGAGTTCTTGGATGTTTGCACTGATTGGAAACGTCGTGTCCCAATAGGAAATGAGCATCTGCCACCAATGGAGAGCTTTCACAAACTAGAATTTCTTGTTTTGGAGAATACACATCGAGTGGAAATACCTGAGATCCTTCTTAAGATGACGAGCTTGAGAAACATGCATTTCAGCGGCGGTGCATACTTCAATGCATCTTGTCGTCAGCAAGCAACTGAGGATGAAAGCTTCCTAAGAAATAGTAACCTGCAAAGTATTTCTGTTCTTTCAATTTCCGATGAAACAGACGAGAAAATCTTGAGATGTTTACCCAATCTTCGTAGACTGAAAGCCAGGGTTAGATATTCACTCAATCATTCTTTCAACTTCCTTAATCATCTCGAAACATTGAAGTTATTACCTAGTCAGCATGATGTGCGAGATTCATGTTCCACTTTGATGAGTCTGCCCTTAAATCTCAAACAATTGACTCTAGTTGATGTACACATGTCTCCAGAACAAATGGAGGTAATTGGGCAATTGCAGTGCCTTGAGGTTCTCAAATTAGTACAGGTTTCCTTTGAGGGAAAGCAATGGGACACGAGTGAAGTTGAATTCCTACAACTTAAATTCTTGAAACTATGTTGGGTACAAATTGCAGAATGGAATGCCTCAAGTGATAATTTTCCAAGACTTCAACAACTAGTTTTGCGAAATTGCTACAATTTGAAGATGATCCCTCCCAGTTTAGGTGATATTCTAACGTTACAGAATATTGAGGTACACTGGTGTGCGAAAGCTATCAGAGAATCTGCGAAGCAAATTCAGGAAGAACAAGAAGAAAATGGAAATGAAGAGCTTAAAGTCATAATCAGAGAACGGTAAACAGAGCTGGTATACAACGATTCTCTAGGAACTCCCTTTCCTCTTATTTAATCTGATTTTAAAACATTTTCTTATTTCTTGCTGGAGACATTAACTTTAGCAGCCTTGTGAGATATTTCAGATGGTAATAAGAGAGCTCTCCTCTTTTACTCTTTCCCATTCTCATCTAGATCCATGTATTGTGTGTAATACTAAGATGAAAACATAAAAGAACTTCTAATGTATTTTCGCCTTGTTTTGAAATTAAGGTTGGCTCTATTTTACAAGCATGTCGATGCTATTCTACAAATTACTATCCCATAAGGTGCTTTTTTTGGGTTATTGATTCTGCATTATTTGAGCTTTTTAAAGTACTTGACTATTTTGAAACACGTAGGACTAATATGATAACCTTAAAATAGACTCAAGAACTTAGCAAACTGGAATAAATTTGCTTCATATGGCCTTAAAATTGACTTATTTGTGCACGAGTTGAATATTGATCATAGTTCATACATCAATCAATTTGTAAAGTATATGAATTTTGCAAAAACATTGTTGCTTGGCAGAATTCAATTTTAATTCCTTCTGTAAAATTAAGTTTAAAGATAATTTATAAATTCATTTTGAAATGATTGAAATTTGTATCATACTCATGCATTAGTGGTCCTCTACCTAAGATATAAAGATAATTCTTACCCTTTTGGGAGTGACCGAGTTGGTGGAGCAGGTATACGCAGAGACCAAAAGTCATGATTCCCTATCAACACTTCCTCGATCGAGCCTGTCGCACCAAACTTGCCTAGTGCGATTTACCTCTCATGTGTGGTTTACGAGTTACTGTACATGGAGCAGAGTTCACCTAGTGCAAACTCACAATGGTCGAGCCTCCGCCCCTTTAGAGTGGTTGGGGTTTCACGACGGTAGCAGTTGCGGTTCCTATGTCAACCAAAAAAACACAATTTTTTTTTCGTAGCAATACTCAATCCCATACTGAAAATTAAAACAAACAAAATATACAATGACAAGAGAAATTAAATATATATTTTTAAATGAAATCATTGCATATCGATGTTTATGTAACAATGTTTAAACGTGACACGATAAAAATAAAAAATAAAAACTAAACATAATTCTAGTACATAATCAAGTCGTCGCTTCATTGAAGTATCACTGCCATGCACTTTAAACTCGGGCCGAACGAAATTTCAATCTCAATTTATTCTTTAATCCTATTGGATGCTATAGCCCAAGGTTTTTTTTTTTTTTTTTTTGTTGGACAAGCCCAGTTCAATTAAAACCTAGCCCAATTCACAGCACAAAATCAATTCGAAATCTCATTACCTGGATCAGCCGAGCGCCGAGCAGGAGCAACCTGCAGCCAATTCCATTATTCCCTTCAAATTACCCTCTTCTTGTCCGTTTTCTGAAGGAATTTGATAACTCTCTCCTTGCGTCTAAACTGAAAATGGTAGGGTTCTCGATGCAGCCGTATGGAATACAGGGAATGCTGAAAGAAGGGCACCGACATCTCTCCGGCCTCGACGAAGCCGTGATAAAAAACATCGATGCTTGCAAACAGCTCTCCACCATCACCCGCACTTCCCTTGGTCCCAACGGTGAAGATCTTCTCACTGTTATCAGATTTTTTTTTTTTCTGAATGAGATATTTAATCTGGTGTGTTTGCTGAGACTGTCGCTTGTCATCATGTGTTATGTATGAAAACCGTTACGTAATTCGTTATACTCACTTAATATTCTTACTCGTTACTCCTTCGAGTTAGGAATATTATGTAGAAACCTAAATGGAAAAATTGTTTATTATCAGTTGGGATTTGGAAATGTTTGGATGCCTTGTGAACAAGTTCAAACAGGAAGCACCTTTATTATGATCTGAAATGATACAGTATATCAACCGTTACTGTTCGTATCAGTTGATAAGAGTTCCTTGCTTTCCCTTCATTTTTTGAGTTTCATACACCTTCCAATCACGGGTTGGAGCTCTTCATAGTTACCGAAGCACAATCATTTTATATTTGATGAGGGATGATTGTATTCCTGCCTTTATGTTTTCCATCTCAAGGGTATGAATTGATAAGTTGGGAGCTTTAGTTTTTTTTGGGTGGCTATGAAGGTGGGTTTTAGTCTTGATGTTTGTAAAAGATTGCTTTTCAATCTTAAATGGATTTTTTATTTAAATCTCAATTAAAATTACTTACTCCGTACCTTTACACCTAGTGGGAGATTAATGCGGAGTTAGCAAAATTATTGGGCATGGGAAGACATTGCAAGAACTCACCATGTTTTTCTTTTCTTTTCTTTTCTTTTTTTCTTCTAGATTAGAATCATTGTCATTGCAATGAAGTGAAGAGTACCCGGTATATGAGACAGTAGATTTGCGCTTTGGCTTATTTATCTTCAATTGATGTTCTATCTTCTCTCCACTGTCCTTAAAAAGAAGGATTTTTTCTCGATCACTTGTTTAGCTTGATATCTCATAGGCTTTTTGATCTTTTGACTGGACAGCCTTTTTTACTTGCGTTGAACATTGTATAATGTTATGAGATTGCCTCTCATGTTGTCTATTTTATTTTTTTAGGTATGAATAAGATGGTAATCAATCATTTGGATAAGCTCTTTATCACAAATGATGCTGCCACAATTGTGAATGAGCTCGAAGTGCAGCATCCTGCGGCTAAACTTTTAGTTTTTGCTGGGAAAGCTCAGCAAGAGGAAATTGGAGATGGTGCTAACTTGACCATTTCATTTGCTGGTGAACTTCTCCAAAATGCTGAGGAGCTAATCAGGATGGGTCTTCATCCCAGTGAGATTATTTCTGGGTACACAAAAGCAATAAATAAGGTTTGTAATTGTTATTAATTTTTTGATTATGATGTTAGCTACTTCTATGCTGATTCATTCCACTTCTCATTTATTTGTTGTCACAATATTATATGCTTGCAGGCAGTTGAGATATTAGAGGACCTAGTGGAGAAAGGATCTGAAAATATGAATGTAAGAAACAAAGATGAAGTCATTTTACGAATGAGAGCTGCAGTTGCTAGCAAACAGTTTGGACAGGAGGATAGATTGTGCTCCCTCATTGCTGAGGTAATACCTATTTACCATTTCTGACATTTGGGTTATCTACCACTTGAATTGGTGAGTACAAAAGTTATTTTTGTGTAGGCTTGTATTCAAGTTTGTCCCAAGAACCCAGCAAACTTCAATGTGGATAATGTTCGAGTTGCAAAGCTATTGGGTGGAGGTCTGCATGATTCTACAGTAGTTAGGGGCATGGTACTGAAGAATGACGCTATTGGGACTATAAAGAGAATGGAAAAGGCCAAGGTGAGTGCCAAAATTCGGTTGTTTTCTTATTTATATCGAAAAGAGAATACACATGTTCTTTTTTTGTAAAGCATGTTATTTATCTCTGTAAAAGAAATTACTTTTTTGTCTTGTGGCTTGCTATGTTACATTGTTATCATAATCTCCTCCATGCGTGTAGCGAAGTCTGAAGTGGGTGTTCTAATTTAGACGTCATGGTTTTTAGTTATGAAGTCACCTAGTTAAGAGAAGTCTCTGAGTCAGAACTATGAATTATGAGGGCAGGCCTAGAGCTTGATTTCTATGCTGATAAGCATGTTGGTTCGCCTGCTAACCTCTACATTGTCTCCAACTTTGATATCGTGATATTCTTTTGTATTTGTTATATGTCTCCAACTTTGATATCGAGATATTCTTTTGTATCCATTGATAATTTTATCATTTTTTATTTCCCTAGATTGCTTTAATCACGATTGCAGCTGATTCTTTATCTCTAATATTTGCTGGTTACAGGTTGCTGTGTTTGTTGGGGGTGTTGATACATCTGCAACTGAAACAAAAGGAACTGTTCTTATTCATAATGCTGAACAGGTATCACATAGTGTTTACTGATTAATTGTCTGGTACTTGTATAGTTCTTATGAACTATTATAATTATAATACACTAAATACGGGTGCAAGATCGATTTCCGGTCAATTATATTTGTTTACTGTTCTCTCTTACTGTTGTACTAAGGGTATTCCATCATGCTTCAGTGCATTGATCATTTTAGTTTTTAAGAGTTTATGCAGAATTTCCAAGATATTCTAAGATTTGGTCGCAGATATTTACACCTTATTGGTTACTGTTTACTAGGTCTTAGACGCTTCACTGTTTTGGTCACACTAGTGATTTGTAAAATGTAAATTTCTACATTGTGTAGTCACTTTTTACCGAGCTTTGATTATCAGTAAGAATTTAGCCACTTTTATGTCCTCTAAGAACAAGCTTCTGTTGGAATTGCCCATTTTATGATCCTATTTTATCAGGTAGCATCTTAGATTTGATTGTTTTGGTGATTACAATTTGTTACTTAAAAATTTTAAGATTTTTTGAGAGGGATTATCCCCACATATAATGTGGAACTAATAACTTCTAGTCTTAACCTGGCTGATTTCAAGTCTCTATGTGAGCAAAATTATTTAAATTTGAAGTCAATGCCAACTGCAATATTTAGATTTAGTAACCTTTGTCTTTATGCAACTACAATAGCTTGA
This sequence comes from Fraxinus excelsior, assembly GCA_019097785.1. NCBI lineage: Eukaryota > Viridiplantae > Streptophyta > Magnoliopsida > Lamiales > Oleaceae > Fraxinus > Fraxinus excelsior. Next base: position 33,192,537 of record CM032630.1, read on the forward strand.
GAATTATGCTAAGACTGAAGAAGCAAAGGTTGAGGAGCTTATCAAGGCAGTTGCCGAGTCAGGTGCTAAAGTCATTGTTAGTGGAGCTGCTGTTGGGGAGATGGCATTGCATTTTTGTGAGCGTTACAAGTATAACCTCTTTTTTCTCTATTCTATTACACTACCTTGATATTTGATTATTTCCCCCCAGGACTATTCTTGATTGAATAATAATGTTGTATCGTCCTTTTTTTCTTCATTAACATGGATCTGAAGCCTTTTATTTATTTCTTGACAGTCCATCTTTATGTAAATGCTAGATTATGTAGCTATTTATAGTGTATTTACACATTTCTAAAATATGAATTCTGTTGTGATCAGTTCATCATATCCTGTCTATACCAGTATGTTTCCCTTCTTACTTGCCTTTTCCGTTCTTTTGTTTAATTGCAAACTTATGTCATTGAATTTCTTGGGATGCTCGGGTGATGGGACATGACTGAAGCTTTTATTATTGGGAAACTTTGGACATCTATTGAGATCAGTGTTTAAAAAGGCTAAGTTGAGATGTATTGCCTATGTGAGGCGAGGCGTTTGCTTCAACATAAACCAATAAAATAATTCAAAAAGTCTTAAGAATAAAGAATTATATTCATAGTAAAACATAAAACATCTAAAAGAATCTATGATTTATTTAAATAGAATTAAAATCCTAAGTTACAACCAAAAACATATGCGAATCACCAAAGTGAAGAATGTATATTAATGAAGTCTAAAATTAATTGTGAAACAGTACCACTATTATCGAATTAAAATTGGAAGTCTAAAAGAAATGAGATATCTAACCAAATTATATAAGAAATTTGACTTTGAAAGAAAACGAAAACCAGAGAAAATAAAATAAAACTCAAGAGATTCCAAAAGCCCAAGTCAATTTGAAAACATTGATGGATATTAAAAGTGAATGACTAGCTGAGCGGTAGTGTTCAATGCCTTCTTTATTTCATTTATCCTGGCTGTAAGAATGTTTGCAGATTTGTCCTTTAATTTGCATGTTTTGAGAATCCGTGTCAATCAGAATTTCTGCATTGGGCTCTGTACTCATATGATACTAAGTATTATTACCTGCCTATCAATTAATAAATCAATGATTCATGCACGGTTGTCCTGTTTGAGGTTCATTGAAAGTATTTAAAAGATATTATTGGAATATCAAAACTTTGTTTTTCAGGCTTATGGTGATAAAAATCAGCTCGAAATTTGAACTGCGGCGGTTTTGCCGCACCACTGGCGCTGTTGCTCTTGTAAGCACAATATATTAGCTTCTTTTAAAGTACATTATATTTTTACATTTGCATGACATTCTTCTTTCATGCAAGAACAGTTAAAGCTCAGTCAACCCAACTCAGATGACCTCGGATATGTTGATTCTATTTTGGTGGAGGAAATAGGCGGGAGTAGGGTACAAATATATAAGTTTGACACATGATTATTTGTTTTAATTTCTCATATGTATAGATTCAGCCATTATTTATATTTGATTTCCTTGATATTTGACAGGTTACAATTGTAAAAAATGAACAAGGTGGAAATTCTGTTTCCACTATTGTTCTGCGAGGAAGCACTGACAGTATACTGGATGATCTTGAAAGGGCAGTAGATGATGGCGTGAATACATACAAGGTATAATCTGTAATGTATTTCCTGACGGTCCTTTTTTTGTTTAAATAACTGAAAATCAGGTGATTATCTTTTGTTCGTTATCCAGTGCTTAAGTTTAGTCAAATTCCCCGATCAAGCAAAGGATTTACCTTAGTTCATTACATTTTTTCCGTCTAGGCTATGTGCAGGGACAGTAGGATAATACCTGGGGCTGCAGCTACTGAAATTGAATTAGCCAGAAGGCTCAAGGAATTTTCTTTCAAAGAGACTGGGTACTATCTTTTGTTCCACCTATTTGAGTTCTCTCATACTCCTTTTCTCTCTTGAGGTTTCAATTTGTGCCATTTCATTATAAATGGGTGTATTTCTTAGACAATTTTTCATTCAACTTATTTCTAGGTTGAGACTAAACTTCAACTCATATCGCATTTTGAATTTGATAAGCAAAACAATGTATTTTCTGTGTGCTTCTTGCATTTTATTTCATATTTACATGATGTTCTATCGATTGTCGTCAAGCAGCGTGAATCACTTGCTAATGATATTTTGGTGCTGAACCTTGCGTCTTCTGCCATATGGTTTGTTTGGCACTTGTGTCATAAAAAGTGTACATCGCCTTTCTCATAGCTATGCTTTTAGCCAATTGAGAATATATTTAGAGTGAGATGGCTTAAATGGTTGGGGCATGTCTTTCACAGAAGAAGGGAGATGCTATCCTAGTGCATGTTAGAAAGGGAGATAGTTCAAAATTAATATGACCATATGTTATTGCCAAATGTTTTATTTCTTTTGCCTTTCAATAAATGTAGTGCTGAATCGGACAGGGTTGTGGACAAGGATTCATGAAGCCAACCCTAGTCTATTGAGCATGTGGATTTAATACGGTTGTGATGTGCTTTTAACGAGTGAAGATGTAAATATAATTGTTACATTTGTGACCCATGTTTGCCAACTCCCTAACCATCCCTAGCTAATGTTGAAATGTTTAACTTGGATGGTATCTCATGTATTTCCGAATGCTGGTGTGCACGGTTCAAGTCCCAACTCCCAACCAGGACACCTTCGGGTGTATTGCATGTGTACTGTTGTGGCTTACCAATCATTGTACCCTGGAGCGTTTTGCAATTTTTTCATGTTCTGGATTTGCAGAATCTACATTTTATTCATTTAACGCATGATTTATGACTTTCTAACAGTTGTGTTTAGTTGAATTATATCTGCTTTGTCAAATCTAAAGATCAATTCATCCTCTGGCAGACTAGATCAGTATGCAATTGCTAAATTTGGTGAAAGTTTTGAAATGGTACCTAATACCTTGGCTGAGAATGCCGGGCTTAATGCAATGGAGATCATATCATCTTTATATGCTGAAAATGCATCTGGGAACACCAAAGTGGGCATCGATTTGGAGGAAGGTGTTTGCAAGGATGTGTCTAAAATGAATGTATGGGATCTCTACATAACCAAGTAAGTTGCTTTTGTAAGTAAATAATAATTTGGACTTTGAAATGCATAGGTTTGACATGACATGCATTAGTAAGATAACGGTGGCTGATTGATAAAGAAAGCGAATTTATATATTTTAGACAATACCAAAGAGACCCCCCTCAGCCCGCGTTTCTCAAGACCAGTTAGTGTAAAATCAGTTAAATACAAAATACTTTCACCTAAATTGCCCTTGAGAACATATGATAGAACTATGTAAGAAACATCCTACAAAAGAGAGTAAATATTAATACATTATGGACAAAATATAGCCCCCATTTGGTATGGATTAAAATAAGATTTTTAATGGATTTTGATAAAAGTTGATGAAATGTGTGGTTGAAAAATTGTGGATCCATGAAATATGTGGTTGTAATTAATTGTTGACAATTTTAATCCATACCAAACATGGGCATAATATTGGTTTAATCCTTTTCAAACTCACAAATTATTGACAGAGAAATGGAAAAAAAGTCTAGGTCCAAGGTCAAAATCGGTAATACACATTTATAATAGTGTTTGATTTATAGTTATATTTGATAAGGGGAGGTTAATGTAATATTTTAAACGTGAGAGCGTGTCTGATATTGTCAATTAGCTGAGGGGTTATCCAAGCTATTGTCTTATATAATCTATATGTTTGCAGATTTATAGTAAATTAGTAACGGTCTATTCCTCTTTTAGGCAAAAAATATTAAAAATTTCTACTATATCAAGCGGGTTGAGTTGCTGTTATCAAGTGATTAATCATTTTACCTGTATACATATTGCATGTTTATCAGGTATTTTGCTCTCAAGTACGCAACTGATGCGGCCTGTACTGTGCTACGAGTAGACCAGGTAATTGGCTATATCAGTTATTAGCAACGCTCTCTTTTATAAAATCTTCTTGGTTCAAATTTTGATTTGTTCATTGGTGCTCAAATTTGCCATAAACCCTAAAAAAGATCAATTAAATTTAAACATAGTATCCACTGACCTATCAACCAAAACTTGTGGAAAAGATAATTTGGGAATGGCTGATGTGTGCTATTTGTATCTCCACATCATACTATTTGTTTTCTAGGTGAGGCATTGCCATATTAGATGGAATTGGATGCCCCCTTCCCATAGAAATGCAGACATTGTGAATGTCGTTCTCTTCTCTGGACCTCTGAAGAGTTAATGTTAATGTTCCCTCACTTGCCTGGGTTGTGCTTCCTTCTGTTTCCTGCCTATGAATATTGAGGAGTAACCAATTTTTGTGAGATTTTCTGTTAAGGTTTTGGGAGATCTGAATATAGTTTTCTAGCTGATTCTTGAACTAACTAGTTGATTCTGTGAGATTTTTGTACTGTTTTGGGAGATCTGGATATAGTTTTCTGTCACAATTTTTGCAATAATATGCTATAGATTTCGTCATTAAGAAGTCCAAACAAAAGTAAAGTTAGTAAGAATGAGTGGAGCACACTAGCCAACAGCATACCCAAACACACACAACCCAAAACCAAAAAATGAAAATGAAGAAAGCATCACTAGTGGTAAGAATGTGATCGTAGTTCGATGATCTAAGTATGCATTACTTATTTCATTACATATCAACTATTCTGCATACAAAAATGATATCTTTATTTACTTCTTTTATTCCTTTGTTCTCTGCCTTTTTTCTTAAACATTGGCCTATGGAATTCTTTTTTTATTCCATTTCTTGCTAATTTGTTTTTGTTGCTGCTGCAGATTATAATGGCAAAACCTGCTGGTGGTCCAAGGAGAGATCCACCAGCTGGTGCAGGGATGGATGAGGATTAAGGCTATGTTGGCAACATATATGCTTGAGATCTTGCATATACAGTGTCCCCTTGGACTGATATGATTCAACTGTTTTGACTTTTCTACTATTTCTCTTTTTCTTTCTTTCTTTTTAGTGCCATTTCATGCTGTGGGGGAATTATTTTGAAAAATCTGTAGCAAGTATTGGGTGTGTACGCCTTTTAGAACTTTAGACCCTAAAAGAGTTTTGACTCTTCAGCTGATTTTCATCTCCATGGGGTTTTTCTTTAGCAAGTCATAGAATACGATGCCAAGATGTCTTGCATTGTTGTATCTTTTGTGGGACAAACGTGTGCATGTTTATTGAACATCACAAGTCTGTGTTGTGATAGTTGTTTGTACTCCATAATTAGTGCCAGAAGCTAAGGTTATTCGTCATTCGATGATTAATATAGGGAAAAAAATATAAAAAAATTTCATGTAGTCTGTCAGAGTTGTGTATAAAATAAATACATTTGGCAAGTTGTGGGGAAAAGGGGTCTTCAATATTTTGAGATGAAATAGACCATGGGAAACTAAAACATGAAATGGTAGAAAATGACACTGAAGAAATACAGCTGAAAGCTCATACACCTGCGATGTAAAACCTGTTCCTGCATCCATGATTAGGGCCCAAAGATTTGTCGCTGAAGCTACGCAGATAATATATAATCCATCTTCATTTCCCTTGCCTACATGTTGATGAAGTCTCGAGTCTACAACATTGTAGTGACTTCTACAAAAGAAAAATCGGACGTAAGAAGCTATAGAGCGACTATGAACATGTTTCAGTTGAGCCATTTCTCACACCAAAAAATGTGAATCGTTTATATAACCCCAAAACGGTAGAATGAGACAAACAATTAGCTTTAATAAGTTGCCAAAGACTCTTCTGGTCAATTTCCCTATAGGAAGAAGGTCAGTCATAAAATAATACTAGCATAAAAAAAAAATTGAAACCATTTTGTACTATACTAAATACACACCAAGTGTACCAAGATTTTCAAAAATGCACCGAGCTTTCAATTAATAGCTATCCTAAAAGAAAATTATGAATTGGAAAAGAAATGCCCTTAAATTTGTAGCGATGAACATGCCTTGAAACCAAATCAAATCTATGATGAAAAACTAAACTATAAAGTTATTCCCGCTTGGCCTTGATAATTGTTGCGTTTTTTATATCGCAAATGTACGATATCGTAACAAGTAATATAGTGAACTTTTGAATTCGAATTATCGTGCCCACGAGGATTATACTTTAAACTTAATGTACTGCATGTATCATATACTGGGTAATTTGAAGATTAGATACCGAGGTCAAGGCATCGTTTCATTGTTCAGGAGGGCGGCTGAAGCTTACAATGGTGAGGAATGTAATAAGTTTTTGATCGAGATATGAAAGAAGTCCATGCAAGCACGGGATTATCTTACAAAAATGGGGATAGAACATTGGGCGCGATCACATTTTCCAAGACATCGGTACAATTTGATGACGTCAAACAACGTCGAGTCTCTAAATACATTATTCAAGAAGGATCGAGAGTTGCCAATTATCGCAATAATTGAAAACATCCGAACCAAGCTACAACAATGGTTTCACGACCGACGTGTTGAATTGCAGAACTGCTCGACCTGGTTAACCCCAGCTCAAGTGGAGAAATTATTCAAGGCCGCAGAGGTTAGGAGGAAGTTGATTGTGGAACCGATGGACGAGTCACGCTTCTCCGTACATTGTGCACGTCATGTGGCATACATGGTGGACCTGACTAACAACACATGCACTTGTACTTGATTTCAGTTGGAGAGTTTTTCGTGCGAGCATGCAATTGCAGTAGCTTTGAACAAAGGCTTTGCAGCGAAAACGTTATGCTTTCTTTATTACATGATTTTTGGAGAACTGCACATGTTGAGATTATATTTTCCCTACCAAATGAATCCAATTGGGAAGTTCCTGATGATATTCTCCCACTTAATAGTTTATCTCCACTAGTAGTTGAACTGTGTGGCTCTGGACGTCCACGCACTTCTAGAATACCCTCTACGGGAGAGTTCTTTCGACCGTGTCAGTGCGGCAGATTTAGAGCTGTAGGCCATCCTCGCCAACTTGTACGAGTCAGATTTCCCTGGATGACAACTAGTCGAGTATGTAATGGTATTACTGTTAAATGAACAATAATTTGATAATCATTTTGTTGTAATTTGTTAAAATAGCATATTTCGATTTTTTTGCTGGTAAATATTTACACTATTTCAATTGACAATTTTTACAATAGGTACAAGTTGAATGTACAACGTTTACGGATCACATTCGTATTCGTACAAATCGCACGCTAATTTATTTCTCCAAATTTGTATCCATGCTTGGTTGATTCCATCAACCTTGTGTCCTATGCTCAAAAATTCAACGTATGTATCGTACTTGCGTATGGTCCCCTTCGGCATCGAGTGTGATCTGGTGAAGATGTGCACAGTGTCTTGAAAACATCTCCAGCCCCACGAATATGTGTTGAAGGCATCAATATTGTTGACAATCTCCAAGTGGAAAAGGTCGGTCACAGCCCTCCGATGATGACATCGCAAGACGCTCGAAAGGATATAGACGAAGTCGAGCTTCAATTTGAATAACATATGCTCACAACCCTTGATCGCGCCCATAAGCTCATGCAGCATCACAGCCCCCTGTCCCGTGAAGTAAGTGTCGTGCAGCCTGCTGCCTGTATCAGTAACGGCACGAGCTGCATCATCGCATGAAATATCCAGTCCAATGATCAGGGCAAACTCGAACATGAAGAAACTGGCGACCTTGCCCCCAAGGAGGAAGTGGAAGGTATCGTCGTCGACTAGACTTAACAACCGACGGAATAGGGCATCGAGGATCTGCCCCAAGAACTGCACATCTCTCAACCCCTACATGGGCCAAAGAAATGATCATTGTAATAGTGTAACTGCCAACAGCTCTAACACAGCAGTGTAACTACCAAGGCTACTTAGCCTTGCCTGGCATTTGTCTCAATGCAACGCCCAAGTGATAGTCCATGCTGCAAAAATTTAAATATTAGCTCATCAATCATAATATAATGAATACAGCATGAACAATATTTTTTACACTTAAGTAAACATGTAATATTTAATATGGGTAATTATCAATTTACAATTATTTATTTAATTACATAAATTTTATTCACTTACATAAAATATTTAATTATATAAAAAAATCATTTCTATTCAATTTATTAAATTATTAATAAAAATTAAAAGAAAAATAATAATAATTTGCTAATTTGTTAAAATATAATATATAATATGGGAAATTATCAATTTACAATTATTTATTTAATTACATAAATTTTATTCACTTACGCAAAATATTTAATTATATAAAAAATCATTTTGTATTCGATTTATTAAATTATTAATAAAAATTAAAAGAGAAATAATAATAATTTGCTGATTTGTTAAAATATAATATATAATATGGGAAATTATCAATTATTTATTTAATTACATAAATTTTATTCACTTACATAAAATATTTAATTATATAAGAAAATCATTTCATATTCGATTTATTAAATTATTAATAAAAATTAAAAGAAAAATAATAATAATTTGCTATTTTGTTAAAATATAATATATATAGTATGGGAAATTATCAATTATTTATTTAATTACATAAATTTTATTCACTTACATAAAATATTTAATTATATAAGAAAATCATTTCATATTCGATTTATTAAATTATTAATAAAAATTAAAAGAAAAATAATAATACTTTGCTATTTTGTTAAAATATAATATATAATATGGGAAATTATCAATTTGCAATTATTTATTTAATTACATAAATTTTATTCACTTACGCAAAATATTTAATTATATTAAAAATCAATTACATAATATATTTAAATATTATTCAATTACTAAAAATATTTAAATATATAAGTTTTATTGAATTACATACAATATTTAATTATATAAATATTTGATTAATTGAATTATTGATAAAATAATTTTTAATTAAACAATTTTATAGGGTCGGCCCAGTTATATTAGTTTTAAAAAAATCGTTGGCTGGGTGGGCTATTGTACAGCCGGCCCAACAGTCGTTTAGTATGGCCCAGTTGCACAGTCAGGCCGGTTCGAGTGTACAGTACAGTCGTCTGTACAATCAGCAGTATTGTACAACCGGAATCGCGATTCCACCAGAAATGAAGCCGGAAAACTCCATTTCCGACCATTACACCTCCATTACTACACCACTAAACATCAATTTCCTCCATAATGACCAATAATCTACACAAATATGCACAAATAAACTTTAAAAAAAAAAAAAAAAAAGTAAAATGATCGCTATTTCTTTAGATCGTAAAAAACCCGGTTTTAAGTGCAAAAACTTACCTTAGAGGGTGGTTGTCGGCGCCGGTGAGTTCGTGGTGGTGGTCAAATGTGGAATGTCCATCGGTTTTCACTAATTTTAGTCGGTGAGAAAGAGGAAGAGAATTAGCGAGGGTATTTTCGGGCTTTTGGTGTGTTATGTATTATTTGATAGTTTCTCCTTTTTTTGAAATTTCAATTATTGGTCAAATGTTATATTGGAAATATGGCCTTTTATTTGGGTCAGTTGGACGTATTCCTCATTTTTTCATTGTGTTCCATTTTTTCAGAAAATTTGATCTTTTCCTCCAAGATTTCGATTTCTTTTTTTTTTTTTTTTTTTTTTCACATTTTGTAAGTTTCGAATAATCCATTTTTGTAACATTGCAAACTAAAAAAATTCGAACACAATTCGTGTGGTTCCATAAGGTTGATTTTCTCATAGTACAATTCATCCCTGTTCTGATCTGGAGGAAGGTTTATAGAAACTTATGTTGGGTCTCTACAACATATACAACCTTTTCTTTGCCATCCTCGTATCATTTACATAATAATTCCTTTGCTATGTTTTATCAGTAAATATAGTTTTCACTTGGTTCTTTCCTTAACCTAGCAGAGAGTTTGACGGTTAACCCATAAAGAATTTTTTTATTGAAACATAAAAAATTGATTTATCAGAAAATTATATTGGTGCTCTGTTTTTTTACCTTTTTTTTTTTTTTTTTTTTTTACTCAGCATTTCAGTCTATTGACAATGTATTACACTGCTATTGAACGCCTAACACCGATGCTGGAGAGAACCAAGTGAAGAACTCGGCAATAAACCAAATAGAATAAGCAAAAGTAAACGAGCCTAGGATTTCAGATACATGAGAAACCACATAATGGAATTTCATGGAACCATCAATTTTATTTGCTAAACTTGCTCCTGCAGTAATTTATATATCTCGTCTTCTATCTATTTTATTTACTCCAATGTGCTTCTCTATTGAATGCTATGGACTTATTTTACATTATTTAATTGATTTGAGTAGCATTTTACTTTGTTGATTATTTTTGCTAATTATATGTTTAAGCAGCTTATAACCAATACAATTTTTGTGATTTAATTTTAAAAACTTGTGTTTCGTTCTTTTCTTTCTTCGTAAAATTATTTTTAAAAAAAAAAAAAAACAACGATTTGACCCTTATAAACTCTTTTTCTTTTCCGTATTCAGAAGAAGATACTATTCGTTTGATAAGAAATAAAAAGAAATATCAGAAGTTTGAGTAGCTGAAACTAAAGCAACTACTTTCGAAGTTATAGAAAAAAAAAACAACCAATGGAGTGGGAAAGTCAAAGTCGAAAAGAGGATTTCTCACTTCTCTCTCATTCAAAACCGTGCATGAGACTTTCATCTCACACGGCTCCTAAGTAATAAAAGAAAGAAGAACTCATCTTCTTTCTTTTTTAATTATCTTCATTTTTAAAATATTAAGGAAAAGAATTGAATTGAGGATTTTTTCCAATCTAATTTTCCGCATTTTTCTATTTCAATTATGGGACTCTTACTATCTTTATAGATTAGATGAATACTAAAGAAGACTGGACCCTTTTTTTTATCCCTCTTTACTCTTCAAAGAAGAATTCATTTTAGTAAATGTAGCCCTTTCTATGAGAAATGATAGACACAGTGGTTGTCTTGCGAGAAATTATGCGATAATGAGATCCCGCCTCAAGCGAGTCACATTTCGTGCATTTACCGGTGGGTAACAGTTTAAGAGTGTTTGGTAGAGATTAAAATTGAAAAACTAGCCATTATTGTTAATTTTTATTAGACGAATGAGATCTAATAACGACTATATTTTCAATTTTAATTGAATTAAAATTAATACCAAACAAGCTTTAAATAAATGAATGAGCAATTGATAACTTTTGCTTCTATCAAAATTATTGTTCACCAAGAACTACACAAACGACACCGATTTCTATCTCTAATCACTTTCTAAAACATATTCAAGTGTTCCTTTTATCCACTTCAGGAGCTTCTCGTATGTTGTTAGTGAATTGATAAAAAATTAGGAGCGATTCCCTGTGTTTCGAGTTTTAAATTCATTTTAAATTTTACGTTTTGAATGTTCATTTTGAAATTGTTAAAAATATGCTCTTTTTGACATTCTGAAATATTGTTTTATACCCAAAATGCATTTCGAAAATTTTGACTTAATTATAACCAAAAACACCCAAAACGACAAAATTGTCGTTTTGAATTTTCTTTATAAATTTTTAACTTGTTTTCAAAAACGCATTTTCGAAAAATAGGAAAAAGCACTTTTTCACTATTTCGGAAAAGCAAAAACAAAAAAAAAAACTTGAAAATGGAAAAGAGCACGGATCCTTAGAAATTATGGTGGTTGGAAAACACAAGGGCTTAATCGGCTACTTCCCAGTAACTCAAGGACCAAAGGTAAATTGAAGACACTTCAGTATTTTAGGTAAATAAATGACTTCAGTTAAGACTATAAACTATAAAACTTCGTTATCATAACATATTCGTTTCTCCAATATTGAGAAAACAATGAAAATGTGGAGGTGTGGATCATAACTTACCTCCAGAAGTACAAAGAAATAAGCAAAATAAGAAACAAAACAAAGATATCGACATTCACATTTTTGTAACAAATATAAGTTTGATCGTGCATGTAAGACTTAATCCAATATAAATAATTCACTCAAACTCAGTAATTCAAATATTCCACGAAAACAGTGACAAACGCCTGAACTATAAATTCAATGTTACTAGTACATGGATTCTATCTCAACATTGAGGAATAACCACATCCATATCAGGTAGGATCATCTGATGTCTCACACCTGATCAACAGTAGTAGATTGTTCAAGCTGTAACTTTAAATTTGGCATCGTACTCGTATGGTTGCTGAAAAATAAACACGCTCATTCGTAAATGATCAAATAATCTACAATGATTAAGAAATTGTAACTGCACGCTAAGCTAACAAATGCAGGACTCTGCATCAAACAATGAGTTGCTTGAAGTGAGTCTCTAAAAGTGATCTTCAGAAACGCAACTTGCAGTAAAGAGTGAAGTGTTTTTGTGACACGTGGAAATTCAAATAATGAAAAATCAGTTTTCCCTCTTTCTCCATGAAATTCAGCCCTTTTTTGGTACAGATTCTTTAAAATTGATTTTTCTCCAAACTTATTTTCAACCACATTCTTCAAAAAAAAAATTATTTTGCACGTGGACCCATAAAAAAATTTTAATCACATTCTTCAAAATATCAATTTTCACAAAATCTACGAAAAGCAGGCCCTCAGATTTCACGATGAGGTTTTATCACTAAAGCCATTATCCAAGCCAAAAGTTCATGATCTAACAAAAGCTTCAGTTTACAATGCTGCTTTTGGACTTTACAATTTTAGTCTAAAGAAATAACTTCCCATAAACACTTCTGGCGCTAAGTAGAAATTTTACTCCAAACAAATAAACACATTTCTCCAAGTTCCTTTAATTTCGAGCACTGTTTGAACAGATGACACAAAATGAGAAAAATCAATTAAAAAACGGAAAGAAAAAAAAGCGCAACAAGGCAAGAGCCTATTTCCAAGATTTTTCATTATATAATTATTGGACATAGAAAATTTTTTAATTGTCTGGTTAATGTAGGGGCCTTGTGGTTATTAGAGGTTACCCTTTGTCAAGAATCTTGCAAGATCCAACATGGGCACTATAGGTATTTTAGCAGTTCTGAGATATTCAATTTAATTTCCAAAAGTTGGTTGCAAATAAGAGTAACCATTTTTCTAGCTCTAGGCTCTCCTTAAGGTGGGGAAGTGCACTGATGTGTAAGTATATTACCAAGAATATGGCTGAGATCAATCTACGAGCAAACCATCTTTTATGCATTGCTTGTTGAGCTCGTGATGCTGCTTCCACACTTTCAAACCTCAAGTATACATAACCAGCACTATTCCTGCAAGTAAGAGTATTATTAGACAACATCTAGTTGTTCACCAAGGCTGATTTACGAGATTTGTGGGGGGTGTCATAGCCAATAGGCACAATTGATTTTACTACGAATATAAGCATAAACTCGACAGGATACCAATGATGGGGATGGGATTTCAGTTTTCCCTTTCGAGGAGAGAACTCGCTCTCCAGTGTGGTTGTGTATTCAAAATTATCGTGCTCTCAAGGTATCACAGTATCTTTATATAACATGCAAATAAAAACAGACATTATATACAAACTTACTTGTCCACAAATATATGTTTTACTCGCCCATACTTAGAACATTCTTCATGCACATCATCTCTAATGTCCAGATCAAACTCCGGATCCGTCTGCCACGTCATAAGCAAGCATAAACAGAAAAATGTAATCAAAACATTCCTCCAATTGTATGCATTAACAACAGATAACTAACTAACCTCAGTGGTTGGATCAAACATATTCTTCAATAGTAAACACTCGCTGGGGTTCCCAATAGGTTCTGGGGCCATAGAAACAACCTGGGCTGGAAGAATGGGAGTCGGAAGCACTGTCGTAGGATTCAGGGGCAAGTTCATAGCTTGTTGTGATGTAGCTGATCCATTGAACCCAGACACTCCTCCAAGGGGCCCCACGACACTAAATCAAATGGATAATCAAGCCAGAGTAGAAAGTTAAGAAAAAAGGTCAGGAATGAATACAACTTAATCCCATGTACAAACCTTGAAGCGATACCACTGCGATCCAGCCTCTGCATAAGCAAAGCTCTTGACTGAGCATTCAAAGCCTGTGGAAATCATACAACCATGATCGAATGAGAACCTCACGAAGAAACAGAATACTCAGCACTTATTATGAATTCTTAACACTTTGTTTTGGGGCTTCTGTATCTAGGATTTCAAGAGTGTATGGAAAGCCGTAACAACGAAAAATCAGGGATCGTATGGCCCCCAAGCTCCAGCGTTCACATGGTCATCTTATATAGTTTTTGCAGACAATTATCTCTACATCATTTAATTAAAAAAAATTCCATTCAAGTCCTAAGTTTGGACACAAATCCTTGTACGTGAAATACAATAATAGAGCCTCATTTACAACCCTAGCACCACTAGAAAGTAAGAACGGCAAGCCTTAAATTTAAAATGAACAGTTTTCCACGTTATTCATCATATGCACTAAAGTTCCCCAACAATAAAGGGTTGTATATGACACAAACAGAAAGCCAAATACCAAACCAGAAGAGTACCACGCAAACGTGCACATTTTTTAACACTGCTGGACAACTTAAGAACCAATAGCACTACTTATTCGACCTACTCCACCAGATACGATGAAAAGTACGTCCAACGACCTTACTCAAGTAGAAGACATCTGTCGAGGGTGGTCAAGGTTTAAAAAAGCGAAACTAAGTACAGAGTCGATTTTTCTTTATGAGGCGAGACGTAAGCCTCGAGGTGAACTGAGGCGTAAATCTCACAAAAAACAAAAAATCTAAGTAAAAAAATTATAAAATAATAAAAAAAACTAAAGTTGGAGCATATAGTATATAGGATATATAGTCATTAGCATATTGAGATATATAGTCCACTTAAAGAAAGAATATGTTTAGCAAAAAAAAAAAAAATTACAAAAGTTAGAAATCACTCCATTTGCAATGGAAAAAAAGAAGCAGCTTAAACTAAAAATATATATATATATTGATCACTTGTTCATTCATTGCAATGGCGTTAGGTGGCTTTGGAGTAGTATTCTTGTCTACCAACATTTGGATTGGGTGATGCCTAGGAGAATTGAAGATGTGGTGCAGGCATGGAGGAGGAAATTTCGAGATAAGAATAGTAGGATTGTGTGGAATCTTATTCTGGGATGCATTGTCTGGTGCGTGTGGAGAGAAAGGAACAACCGTTGTTTTGAAGATCAAACAAGAACTTTTGAGCAGTTCCGAGAACTGTTTTATCTCACTTTGTACAATTGGTTTAATATTGTGGCTGATAACCATATAGAATGGTTGCCTAATTTCATGTCATTTTTGTACTGTTTAAGTTAATAATACATTCCCCATGTACTATCTTTTGATTTATTAATTAATATACTGATTACTTATCCCAAAAAAAAAAAAAAAACTAAAAAAAAAAAGTCTTATAGTCTGCACTATCATCACTATTACTAGCATCGTTAATGGAATCATCATATCTAATGAAAAACATACATGATGAATTGATGAAAAAGACAATACCCTTCTTGAATTCTGACTTTTGAATCTGTTCCGTTTTTGTTCTCTAATTGCTGGCTGCTGTTTAGTTTTCTAGGTATTTTATTGTTTTGTTTGGGCTCAAAATGCTTTTTTAAATGGGACTTTTTCTTTTTTAAGAATGGTCATTTCTGATTTCTTTTCATACAATTGAAAAATCAAATTTTTAAACGATTTTTAGCCTCAAAAATACCGCATCGAGACATACTACATACGCCTCAAGGTGAAGCGTGCCTCACTACCACCTTTTTAAACCATGAGGGTGGTAATAGATTCTAATAATTTCATGTACTTGTTATACTGAAAAATTCCCATCTTTCAAGAATGGTCATATATAGTTATGCCCATGTTTGGTGCTGATGAAAATTTTAATTTTAATATAAGTCAAAGTCAACAATTCATTTCAACCACATTTTATGGATCCCACAACTTTCCAAACACATTTCATCAACTTTTAACAAAATCTACTAGAAATCTGATATTGATCCCTACGACCCTACCAAACAGGGGCTATATATGATTTTGCAAAATCACATTAATGCCAAAATCAATGTTTTCTAAAAGCATCCCAGGGTTACCATATCTTAACAGACTGACTGCACTCTAGTTCTCATCCTGCGAATCATAGTCGTTCCGCTCTCCCTCGGTGAATAGCCTTGGATTGTTTCAGTTACTTACAGTCACTCTATGCTGACTTCCATATCCAACATAAAAACATGGAAGAAAAAAGTAATGCAGCTGCTCGTCAAGCAATTTCAGTTACAAAATTTACATTTCTTAACTACTTCAGCAAAGCAGAAATCAGGATTCAAAAGCATAACTAAACTGTCAGCTTGCAGTATTATAACAGCACTTTCATAACAATTTAGAAACCATAAATGAACCACATCTTCACAACAATATGATCCTTTAATTAATGCCAAAATTCAATTTTATGAAAATTTAACTCACCAAACCGCCACCATCATCATCATCAAAATCTGCAGTTTTTGTTCCTGCATCTTGAACTCCAACATGATCAGTAACAGATGAAACCTGTATTGAATTCAATACAGAAAGAGGTGAGTCAGGAAACAAACTGTCAAACAAAATTGCCCGTGGAGGGATGAGGAGGAAAGAGGGTGCACTGCAGCGGATATGTTAAGAACATGTGCATATCCACGGTATCAACATGGAAAGTTAAAAGAGAGATGAGCCTAATACCTTGATTGTCCGACCAGCAATTTCTAATTTCCCATTCAAACTTTGTGCTGCCTTCGCATGTTCGAGTTGTGCAAACTGCAATGATATTGAATCAATAAAATTCATGTTAAAGCACGAGATACAAAATCAAAACTCCTAGATATTGCAAAACACTTTTCAACACAATTAACTTCCACGAAATACTGACCTGAACAAATCCGAAACCTTTGCAATGTCCTGTCTCTGGATCCGTGGGTAGTTGCACAAGCTCAACAGGCCCAAATGCTTCAAAAATCTAGAGAAGTATAAACATCAAGAGAGAGCTAACTCCAAAGATAAATGAACGCTTAGTAATGGAAACATGTAAATAATAGTCATAAACAAGCAAATGATAGGTTCCCAGATAAGAGATTATCACAAACAGCAGACTAGCGGCAAAATTAAAATTAGTGATACAAGGCATTTGTCTCATAATAAACCCAAAAAAAATGTCAAAAATCTATTAAAATGCAAATCAGGCTAATGAAACATTGTAAGCAATCTTCAAAGTGTGCAAACAAACAAAAGAAAAATCTACAAACTATAACTTTAGTTGGTCAGGACAGGAGACTATTCAGAAAGTGGGTCTATGAGGAGCACAATTTTTTAATAATTTTAGTGAGTACAGGTTATTCTCAAAATGGGTCAACAAGAATTTCTATGTTTTGTGAGCCACGAGCCTTGGGGCAGTGCTGTGAGGCATGTGCCTCACATAAACGCACAGGCCTCAAAAATTGCCTCACAATCAGCTTCTTGAGGCCGCCTTCTCACACCTCACCAAGGTGGGCCTTAAGGCAGTTCAACTGGGTTTTAAACCATGGGATTTAACACTGATCAACAGTCTCAACTCTTTAGTCACCCCATCACAAATAATCTCCACCCATAATGAGTATTCAAGTGTACCCTATTTTGGAAAATAAAATGTAAATGTTAAGAAATAATAAATAAATATCAAAAGGTTTTGATGTACACTATAATAGTATAATAGTCTTCTCCAAAAATATCCCCAATTCAAAATTTGAGTTTAAGAGAGAGAAAAACTCCTAGCTCAGCTTATTAGATGAAGCTGTCAAAGTCATTCAATTGAAAGTTGAGAGGGCAGAAAACTACTTCAGTACAACCAACACCGAGACACTCAACAGGGACAGACAATTTTAATGAGAAACATATAGAAAGGAGAGAGAAATAGTTTCTGCAAGGCTCATCCTCTTCACATTTTGGCACTTAATTTTAGATGCCAAAGATGTAGAATATATATTATGGTCGACAAATGTGTCATTTCCAAACCTTCAGATAAGTCTTCTTGTTAAATTTGGAGTAATTAACAGCAGAAGTGAAAGGCGTGAAAATCAATGACAATACCAAACCATATACCTGTTTAAGCTGAAATTCTGTCATGTTGAAGTGTAAATTGCCCACATACAACTTCCTATCAGTTGCACCATAAGGTCCCACAACACCTGAACCACCAGCAGAAGTATTCGATTGGACAAGATTTTTTTCAGCTTCCGAAGGTTTAACCATTACTGGTTGTCCAAGAAGTAGGTGACCAGACAGGGCTATAGCCATAGGCACAGACATAGCATCATAAAATTCAATATACCTGTTGACAAGGACACGCACAATGCGGCTATAAGGCACTATGGTAGCACGAGTTTGTATAACACTGCTCTGGATAAAAAAGCAATAAAATCTTAGTCAAAAAGTATGAACAGGTCAATGCCTGAAAATTACCAATTGATCTTTCCTTTATTGAACTTTGTGCAATCTTTATAAACTATGTTGGTTGTATTTCCTGCTATATAATTTAATTAGTGGCCTATATTTCGAATTTATTGTCCATAGTAGAATATCAAAATTAGTTGCTTGCATGACCAATTTGGCAACTAGATAAACTTCGGTGGAGTCACCACTCACCAACAAACCAAGCCCAACACATGTTAGAATGCAACCAAGCTAGAAAGCCTTTCAACTAATTTCGATACTTTACTATGGACCTGTAAATCACGCCATCATCATTTAGAAAGGTAGGTATGGAAACGAAGTAGAATGGTGAGAGGCCCAAATATCTTATAAATACATATCTGATGACCTTAAAGTCCAAGAATCAAACGAATAATGAAGGTTGTATAGTTACTTCTAATGAAGATCAAACTCTTCCACGTTCAATCCTCAGTTAAGACCTCACATCACGCCCGCAATTACACTTCTACAAAGTATACAAATTAAACAAAACCCAACAAAGATCCAATGGAAAGTTAATTTCCTCTCACCATCTTCAGGTTACAACGTGCTAAAGGAAGAAAATCTGAGTACAGTGTTACACCACGCTGTAGTAGTACATGCATCAATAAATAGAAATTATATTCAGCACAGCAGCAAAGTAACAGAGGAATGCTGCTTGTAGTCAAGAGAATGTGCAGCAGTAAACGGTGAAGAAAGTATTATCAAAGTTAGAACATATTCTTGTGTCCCAATGCAACAATGAAACATTGATACATTGACATTTTTTAAAGTAGGGAATAGAAAATTGATACATCTGATATAAGCATAAATTACATACCCAACCCCTTTTGATCTCCTTGAGTTCCGATCCATAATTAGTCGTACATCCCTTACCTGGATATGGAAAAGGGGAAAATACAAAGTCAATAAATAATAAAGTTGCAGGAGAAAAAGAATTCAGAACCATCCCATGCCTCCAACTACTATTAAACATGTGCCAGGGGTGCCACAGGATAGCAAGTGAACCCATTCAAACAATTTCTACACGGCGCATACATGTAGAATGTTGATGCATCAGAAAGCATTTACACTAATTGTAACTGAAGCAGATGTGCATTTACAACAAAACAAAGGAGATGCATTTTTGTAAGAAAGCTATAATTCAAAAAGTAACAACTCACAACAATATCTATTAATAACAATCAGTAAATTTTGTACAGCAGAATATGCATTCTACAACAATAGGAAGGAGGTGTATACATGTAGAACCTAAATACTCAAGAAAGCATTTACGCTAATTGTAACTGAAGCAAAGGTGATTTACAACAATAGGAAAGAGCATTTTAAGAGAACTATAATCGAATAAGTGACAACTTACAATAACAATTAATAATAATCAGTAAATTTTGTGCAGCAGAATATGCATGCTACAGTAATACAGTGATTATATGCCTCCAAATGATTATTCACTTGCAAACAATAAAGAAAAGGCAGCATTTTGAACACTTCAATGATATCAAAATCCCCACATACCTTTCCTGCTTGTGAAAAGAACTCATAAACATCTCTCTCAGTGGCCTTAAGTGGCATCTGCATAACAAGAAAAAATAGGAAATCAATAGTCATTGAGCTTATTTTAAAACAATTGATTATTCCAGATGTAAGCTAAGTGTGCCAGACCTGGTATGCAAAAACAGTTCTTTGATCCCTTTCTGGATCAGCTTCGGGCTCTACTGCTTCTTTCATTTCCTTAAATCTCCTGCATTACCGGCTCAGGAAAAAAATGAGTATAAATCCAATAGTAGGAACACAAAAACATTAAGATATATGAAGCCTTTGTACGCATTCTGGAAGTTGTTGTAAGAACATAATTCCAAATGATTGGTCATATTCTCCCCCAATGTTATGTATTTCCACGCCCACAAACTCAAAGTTAGCAACCATCCAGTGAGCGAATTCCACTTTACATGGCTAAAAGCTAGACCAGAAAACTAGTTTTTACACAAAGTAACAAGAAATCCAACATAGTAGATAATTTTTCCACAAGTCATAAATAGGTTATATCACGAGCCTTAAAGGAGATAATGATCTAATCAATTTTGCTATGTCCAGCTTGAGACAATCGTACAATGGCAAAAATATAACAATAAGAACAGTGAAGAGAACTGTTGAACAGAAAAGATACTCAGATCATTTATACATCGAAAGGAAATGTTGGTAAAAATCTCCAGTCTCACTCAATTTTGCAGCCAGGGAACAATTACGAGAAACCAATTCTTCCATCATATCTAGAAAGAAAGGAAGTCTACAAGTTTTCTCCTTAAATTCATGAAGCATTATCCACAATCAAATGTACTGTTGAGTTCCCAAACTTTACATTTAATCTATGCACATTTTTTAATATTTCAGTCAACTCCAAATAGTGAAATTTGCTAATTATAATCCCTGTTCAGAGCAAAGGAAGGCCACATATATGGAGCTAAAGCATTTTCGTCTGCGAAGTGAAGAAAATGTTGAAAACTGATACAGCTTCACCACAGGCGTTGCAGACCTAAAAATTCAACACACCAGTGGTCAACATCTCAGCTCATAGGTAAGAAAGTAACCTTAAATCCAGCTATGCAAAGAGTACGCCAAATCTAAAAGCCCAAATAAAGAAACTCAACAGACCTTATCAAACTCAATATGTGGAAATGCCATTTTCTTCCATGAAGAAGCCTTCAAGGGGTTTCCGCATTGTTAGCCCATTAAGATGTGCAAACAATCCATCTACGATTTCAATCCAAGTTAGAATATTATATCCTCTACCCATAAACTCACACTTTTTTCTGCAGTCAGACCATTTTATACATTTCCTTCATGTTTCAATCCCACAGTAAGGGCTACAGGAGAAAAATAATATTTAACTGAAATGTAAAGAAATCATTTACTTAATTGTGCCTTTGAAAACAGTCAACAGTCACTGAAGGAAAAAATATATTCAGCAGAGCATGCTTAACCCTAACAAATTAAATTCAGTTACCAGCAGTTCTAAATGGTTGTGAATTGAAACAACCAAACAAATATTCTTAATTATTTTAATATTATGAAATGAATGCAAATTTCTTAAAGGCAACTGTGTGGATGATGTATCAAGAAATGAAACGAGAGATATGTAGAATGGAGTTCAAGTCAAAACAGCAACGGAAAATACAAAATTGAAGCTTCCATCTTATTACGGACCAAATTCGAGGAAACAAAAAGGAAAAGCAGCATGAACAGCAAATTAAAGGCATTGCATCAGGAAGACACACTATTTCACCAATTCCCAGAAATATGACGCTGACAATACAACACTGTGCAATATGAAAGTTGGTTCCACCAGATTAAATAATCCTTAACTACAACTGAAAAGAATAACTCGCAAGTTCCAAGTGAAAACTACTAAACCAACCAAACTTTGAAAGTCCACAAATTTGAAAGCAAATTAAATATTAAAAATAACTACAAAACCCTAAAACAGCAATTATATTGAGAAAGATGGGTTAAACACCGATAAAAGAAAAGGTTTTGACATCACCTGCTCTCACGCAATTCAAGGTCTCGCTCCCTTTCCCGCATCAACTCCATCTCCTTTTCGCGATCCAGCCTCGATCGACTCCTACTCCTCCTCGATATCTCCCTTTCCCTCTCGCGCTCCCGCTCCCGCTCCTTCTCCCTTTCTCTCCTTTCCCGCTCCTTCTCCCTTTCTCTATCTCGATCTCTCCTCTCCCTATCTTTGTCCCTGTCCCTCTCCCTCTCTTTCTCTCTCTTCTCCCTATCCCGGTCACGGTCCCTCGAGCTCCGATTCTCTCTATCTCTTTCCCTCTCCGAATCCCTCTCTCGACTCCTATGTCTGGAACTCCTCTCTCTATCTCGATCCCTATCCCGCTCTTTTTCTTGATCACGGTCTCTATCGCGCCCGTTCTCTTCGCTTCGCCGTTTCTTGCTGATGCTCTTTCGATCCCTTTCCTCTTCTTCCAAATCATCTTCCTCGCTCCTGTCCCTTCTTCTGTGCCCCTTTTCACTCTTCTCTTCGTCCTTTTCCTTCTCCGAAGTTTCCTTGCAGCTAGTTTTCACTAATCCATTAGTTTCTTCCACAGCCTTCTCCAAGTAATCGTACTCATCGAAATCCATGCTGCTGGCGTCAATTGAGAACCCACCGGCACCGGCGGTGAAATTCTGACTTTTGTGAAACCCTAGCTCAGCGGGCTACTGTGTTCACAAATTGGCAGGCGGCTTAAAAATTGTGCAATATAATTACAGGTGTGGTCAATGGGGTTCAGGGAAAAATTCAAATTGGTGCTTCAAATATTATTTTCGACTAATTTAATCCCTAGAATTAAATGAGGAAGTGGAACTTTAAAAAAAAAAATGTTCACAAACGGAGGACAATCAAGTTCATGAGACTCGGGTGAAATCTTACACCGAGGGTAAACACAATCCCGAAATCTCCGTCCTAGATTAGTTTTGGTCCATGAAGTTTTCATGATGCTTTGTATCTCCCACAATAACACTATGATGCCATAAATGTTTGGACATCAAATCGATTGTTCTTTTCAATACAAAATCGAGCCTAACTTTGGAGCAAATTGGGCGAAATCGAATTGCAGGGGTTTGAAAAACGTATGGGTAAAATAAGTAAGTAAAGCATTAATTTATGCATTGAAATCATATCGTAACCACGTGATTAACTATATTAAGGTAATCGTAAGTATACAATATTGCAATGAGTAATAACGTGATGAATTAGAGCTTTTTTAACTACCAAACTAAGTTATTAAGTATCGTGATTCTTAACCTAACTCTATGTGAACGATTAAATGCTCAATTTAAGCTAATACTACTATATTAAAAGAGATGATGGTTAAATTGCTGTTCATTTTTGCACCTTCCATTTCATACTTAAAACCAGTTCGTCACTGTTCATTATATAGTTTTGCTACGACAGCCATTTTTGTTGACTAATTGGTATTGCAAATTAAATTTTATAAATATATCTTCTTTCTCCAAGCATTGCAGATTTTGTAAAATATCTTGTTATCATTTGTGTTTTTTTTCCTTTTGTAAGGTAAAATCGTATAACAATTGGAAAATGATTTTGCGTTAAAAAAAAAAAAAAACACTAAATGCAGCAAAAAAAAAAATATCGTCTTCGACACTCCATGTCTCCTCATTGTCCGCATTGCTCAGAGACACCGTGTCCGCATTGTTCGGGGCACACCGTGTCTCCAAACAATGTGTTGTCTCTGAATAATGCAGAGACACAGGGCACTCCATGTCTCCCGTGTCTCCGCATTGTTCGAAGACACAGAGCACTCCATGTCTCCCGTGTCTTCGCATTGTTCGGAGACACCAGAGACATGGCTCTGTGTCTCTGCCTCCGAACAATGCAGAGACACAGGGCATTCCATGTCTTTCGTGTCTCCGCATTGTTCAGAGATATACTATTATATTATTTTTTTAAACGTACATGATTATTGTACCTAGAGAATTGAATCCTAAATTCATTAAAATTTTCACTTCAATGTGAACAGTTTTTTTTTACCCTAAGCTAAGCTATATCGTAGTTATGTTACCGCATAAGAACTAACTCATCCCCAATGGTACTAACTTAGTGAGTGCTTGTTTGGTAGCGATTTTAAGTGCTTATAAGTTGGTTAGATTCATTAGGACCCACGAATTTTATCTATTTTTTTAAACCAAACATCCCATAGAACCCATTGCTTGTAAGCACATAAAAGCTTAGCAATACAAGCAATTATTATGGTGATATACTTTTTTCTTCTTTAGTTTCCATAATGAGCAGTTTGCACATAATTCTATTAGCTGTTTTCTGATTATATTAATTGGTATGAATGTTCGCAGTTTAGGAAAGTAGCCCACGGTATATTGTACCTCGAGCAATTGAGGGGAATGAAGATAATGCTGATTTACCCAAAGCAAATGAGCTAGACAAGAGAATGGTGAGTTATCTGGCAAGAGAAGACGGAGATCGCTCACCTAAAGCAACTGAAGCAAGAGATGGTAATGGTGAGTGCCTGCATCAGTTTTTTATGTCTTTTTCTTAACTATCAAATTTGCTCTAGCATGTATTCAATCTTGTGCAGGACAAAATGAAGATATTGTGTCTGTATGTAAGCTTGAAGAGGCAGCCCACCTACAATACTCGGTCGTCGTTGTGTAAGTTGTATCTAATTTAGATATTGTCTTGAGTTATGGAGCATATCTAATGCTCAATATAATATTTCTTTTTGTTTGATTAACGCAGGTTGAAAGTAATGGCAGTTTAGGGGATGTTCTCTTTGTGTTTGAGTTTTGAATTCATTTTGTATTTTGTTTTTTGAGTGTCTGTTTTGAAATTTCTGAAAATACGTTCTTTTTGCCATTTTGAAAAACTGTTTCTGAAAACATAAAAAAGGAAAACGCGTTTACTTTAAAATTTTGAGAATTTTTTTTAATAATAATAATTTATTCAAGAAATCAAATTATTCAATAAATTTTAATAGTTTAATGTTAATATAGTATTAAATAACATATAAATTTTGAAGTTGGTGAATTTTGAAATTTTTTTCAAAAATGAAAAACACAACCTAAATTAAATTTGACAATGCCTTATTTTTGTCCTTGTACGTAACTTGTGACAAAAATTAACTAGCATCAAATCACAGCCAAATCTAATCAAGTTGTAAAAAAATTTAAATTTCAGCTCATGTTGACATAGTAATAAATATTTTGAAATCAATTTTATCGAGTTTATGTTATTTCTCACAATTCTTGCCAAATACAATTTTTGATCGTATAAACACGATGACTATCGTCAGTGATAATAAATAACATTACTCCTTAATTATATATAAACCACTTACAAGTAAAAAGACAACATAAGCACACAGACTTTAGAAAATCCAATGATGCATCAATATCGGTATATTGCAACATATGTTTTCAAACCATTGTTCAAGTTTCAATCTCTCCCAAAGTAAATTAACAACAAGTAAAGTAGAGTTACACTAGAAATGCCAAAGTTAGGGCCATTCACACTTATTTAATAAAGAAACATATATTCAGTATTGGCATTCATTACAACTTCTCAAGACATTTCTATGTAACAATGAAACTACTAAAAAACAAGAAGAACATAGTTAGAATCTAGAAGAATAATAAATGAATAAAACAATCGAGTCAAAATCTTTGCACATTTTTCTCTATTCCCTTTGCATCTCCCTTAACTACACAACTCCAAATGATCTTCCTCCTTCCTTTGTATACATGTTAATTGACGAACAAACTCATTCAAAGCTTCCTTCATCCACCAATGTGCACATACTTCTTTTGCTTCGTTTACCGTCATTTGTGAAACGGAATTCGAGTTTCTCGGTTATAAGCAAGGGAAACATGGATCCCTCATGAAACTTTTCTTGGATCCTCAGAGGTCTCTCTTGAAGCTACCAATTGAATATCCTCATCAATTTCCCAACCACCTTAATATTCTTTGACGAGCAAGCATATCCTCATCTCTCTGACGAGCAGCTGCACCATATCCTATAGCAGTGTGCCCAATGTCCTTTGCAACACTCCTTATGTGA
This sequence comes from Fraxinus excelsior, assembly GCA_019097785.1. Lineage (NCBI taxonomy): Eukaryota > Viridiplantae > Streptophyta > Magnoliopsida > Lamiales > Oleaceae > Fraxinus > Fraxinus excelsior. The sequence goes on from CM032630.1 coordinate 33,218,624, forward strand.
ACTAGCCATTTGTTAACTTCACTGCAACCCCTATTCTCAATGTGTATTTTAATTAATGACATTCTTTTCTCTATCAGAATCTTCAGTATCTTGACAGGAATATTATGCAAATATTTTTTCTCAATCAGATCTATATCTTTTAAAGCAGGATAAAACTAACATTCTAAAACACACACATCAATGGAGCAGCTTAGAGAACAAAAATTGAAAACATACCTCAATTTGAGAGAGATCACATAAAGGATCATTTAACTACTTCAGAGTTTCCTTGAATTCCTTTAGATCAGTGTGACTAAAGGCATCCCTTTAGATAATCTACTGAGGGTTTGAGAAAAAAGGTTATGATGTGACTAAAGGCATCCACTTTGAAGATCCTAAACAACACTTGTTATTTGTTTATAAGATCCTTGATTTTTATGCAGGTTGAATTAGTATGGCAATGTGATTCTTAATGGTCAATAGCTATCTTATTTATATGTAGATACACGGCTAATTTTGTATGGTTAAAGTGTTTCTTTGGGACAATCTGCAAAGTTAAAAGGACATGGATACATGAGAAAGTATTCCAACTTATGTAAAATGGAAATGCTCTGTTTAGTATCAATTCATTCAATTTTGTACCTTATTCACTTGGTCCCATATAAAAAATGAAAAGCTAAAAAAGATCCCGCATGAAAAAAATAAACGTAAGAGTAAAGTAAATCACTACGGAAATATACAGAGTACCGTAACACGTAAAATTCAATAAATAATTGAATCTTGTATAAATTCCAGATAAGAAGATAACAAATTGACTTAAAAATTTTGAAACTTGGCCAGGAAGACACGATTGAAGATTCATAGAAATTACATAGTTGATTTCACAATGAGCGCATTTCATATATGGGAAGATCAAATAAAGTTTTTTGTTGAGGCATTGAGAATAAAGTGTTCACCAAGAAATAACAAAGAAGCTACTTGCACCATTTACTACCTAATAATCATATCCTCTAGGGAGCTGACTCATTCAATTATAAAACTCATTGTAAAATAATCCAGTTTATTGTGTGAAACCTAGTCTTTATATTTACTTCTGGCACATAGAACTCAATTTCCCAATTTGAGGTGAACCATGTGCTAGGTTAGGAATTATAGGAGTGTTTCCTATAACATTCTCCAAAGCAATACAGAGCAAGAGAAACTTCGCCTCTACTTCCATACGTTTTCATCATTAATCTTTGACTAATCAAAAATTTCTGAAGCAAGACAAAATCAGAAAGATGGAGAATATGATTTCACATTGAAAAAACTACAAATTAGAGCAAAAGACAAAATGTCTTTATTGATTTTAACATCCACATTTGGATTCATTTTCTTTAATTAAGTTTGATTTCTTGTTTATTTATCATTTTCTGGGTAAGAAAATGTTCATGTGTATATTGATTAGTTGATTCTTCACACATCAATTAGAAACTGCACTGTAAATGAGCAAATTGAAAAGAAAAATAAAATCCTATATTTGATTATTTGTACAGAATATGATAGGGGATACTTCTGAGATTGACAACGATGTTCAATTGGTTCTTGAGCTTTCTAAAGGAAACCATTTCTTGGGTAAAAAGAAGGTAAGATTATGAATTCTATGGAAAAAATATATTTTTGCTGTAAAATTGTAATGAAGTAGCTATTATCCATTTAAGATTTGATTTTTTTTTCCTTCGTTGCATAACCTGATATCGCTTTTTTACTTTTGTTAGAAAATACTAGAGGTTATGGGTTTTGATCCAAAATGATCAATGACCATTAGGAGCTCCTTTACTCCTAATCAGTTAACCTCTTTCTTGGATATGATGCTTCAACGAGCAAGAATCATAAACGTAGACGAGGTAATCTCCATTTCTAAATCTGCAAACTCATATCAAATTTAATTCTCTCTTGCTATTCTACGCCTTATTATTGTGCCTTAATGTTTCCGCCTCCACCACCGAACGGATACCCCCAAACATCAAGAATAGCCAAAACAAAAAACACCCATACATAACATGTAATTCCACCTCCACCACCAGCTACCCTTCCCCTGCGAATTCAATCTGCAATTCCGCCTCAACCACCATCTACCCTTCCCCCTGCGAATTGACCGCTTCAACTATTATCCAACCAGCATCAATTTTTACACCCAACAAATAAAAAAAGAGGCGAAGTTGGACCCAACAACTATGACATGGAATAACAAAAAAATAACCAAAGATTAACAAAAGCAAAGAATCAAAACCTTGATTTGAAGATGCGAAATCTTGATTCAAACAGACAGTCGATAAGCCTTCGATTTGACTAAACCAGCTCAAAACCTTGATTTGAAGATGTCGTAGAGAACCCTTCGATTTGTCTTCACTGTCTGTTTTTGTTTTTTGATTGTGGTTTGTGAGAGGAAATCGATTTACAGAGAAAATAAGGGAAGAGAGAGGGAAAGAGTTGAGAGAAAATAGGGGAGTAGAGAGGGAGAGAGTTGAGAATTGTGTTTCCCGTGTTTTGTGAATTTTCATTGTTTTCTCGTTAGATTTTCCAAAACGACGTTTTAATCATTTTCTGTTTTCAGTTGTTTTTTTTTTCATTTTCAAAAACGCATTTTCGAAAATAGGATAGAGAACGCGTTTTCGCTGTTTTGAAAAATTAAAAATGGAAAACGGCTTGAAAACGACAAAGAGAACATGACCTGAGCAGTTTTCGATATTCATTTTCTGAAGTCAAGACACGCAAAATTAGAAATCAATTAAAGAAATTTCAAAATTCAAAGAAAAAGCACTTGTTAGATGATTTGAACGATGAGCAAGTAAGATTAAGAATGTTTATTTGAATAGAGTTTTGAACTTCTAAGAATAATTTGATGAATATTTATGTTCATTTCTCTTATTGATCTAGCTTTATTAACTAAATAAATTCCTAGCAGACATCATGTGTCCAATAGATATGCTTTGTCCAGTGTTATATGTTATTAACCTCAAAGATAATGATGGTCTTACAAGATTAGTTTTAGACTTGTTTATGAACCTTTCTTGCATGCAAAAGCAAAGTGGACTAGATTTGGATTCCTTGATACTTTGGCAGTGGAAGGCTTATCATGGATGTCTTCAAATGATTTTAATATTTTCTAAATTTTCTGTTGTTTAGTGGAGTGTCTTTAAGATTTTAGTGTTTTGCAGAATCTTTTGGACGATTTCTGTCTAGGCCATAGGTCAAAGTACTATTACATTTTGTTGATCTATAGTTTGCAATATAAAAGAGGAAGTGAGGGGATCAATTTGCAATAGTTAAATCTTTATATTAAGGGGAATAATTGATCTCTCCAAAATAATAAATAATTATATAAACTATACTTAGCTTGTATGGCTTAAACTATTTTGTTTTGTAGTTTCATTTTGTGTGACTTTGAAATGGGTAATGTGGATTGGTACGAAGAAAGAAATGCATTTTTATACACGTGAACCTATGTTGGGCCCTGGCCATTCGTCCACGCTCTTGAATAAACTGATCAAGTAGCTTTTTGCAAGTATTTGACGATTGGTGCCCTATTTACATAGCCATAGATTTCTGGTTCCTATTCGTAAATTTGTTTTTTTTTTTTTTCATTTTCTTAGTTCGTGGCTTTTATCATTCCTACTAATCAACTTAAAATTTAATCTGCTCATGCTTGTCAAGCTATTTATTACGTGGCACTCCATATCTCCCATGTCTCCGAACATGCCATGTCTCCGCATTGTGCAGAGACACGGGGCACAATGCGGAAACACAATGCACTCCGTGTCTCTGTGCTGGGACTCATTTTTTTTTAATTTCTTAATTTTTTTTTGCCAAAAAATCTACTTATTTACATTTTACACAAATAAAAAATATAACTTCACTTATTAATATTTTAATTCAAAAACATTAGAAAACATTCATTTTCATACATACATAAAAATCAAAATTCCTTTCGGTCCATCAGTTACTGTTCACAAACAAGTTTTTCACCGTTCATTACTAAATATCTTCTCCATATATACATTTTTCTACTATCTCTGAGGCTTTTAGGATTACTGTTCATTTGTAATTTCTACTCACATATCATTGTTCCATATGTGGACAAAAAAAAAATATTTAGAATACTAGCCGTATTTATTGACTTTGGAATACTTCAATTCTCCATGAATGTTTTTGTAGCCGGTTCTCCATCAATCTTTTTGTAGTCGGTTCGGTTGATATTTTTAAAATATCTTTGTTCATATATTGGAGAAGTAAATAGCAACAAAAATTTATTACACTCCATCGTCGTCCTCTTCAGCTTGTAAAAGAAATTGTGAAGAAATTTATTTCACTCCACCATCATCCTCTCCAACTTGTACAAATAAGAAATCTTGAAGGTTTGGTCTTCCAACATAGAAACTTGAGATTTCCTCTTAACCTTTATTCCATTTTACTGTAAGTAGTTATGTAAAAGTTAATTTTGTCTACTACTACTTTTGTATGTTTAGTATTTAAATACAATTGTCTTCCCATGTTTAAGATTTTTCTAAGTAGTTATGTAAAAATTAATTTTGTTTTTACTACTTTTGCATGTTTAGTATTTAAAGACAATTATCTTGCTTCCTCGTGTTTAAGAATAAATTCCAAAACATATTAGGTTAAATGCTTGTATTTGGAGAAGTATAAGAGAATAAATACAAATAATGACACCCATGTATACATAACAAATATGTTGTCATTTTCTATTTGTAATTCCATTGGGTTAGGATTAAGGTTAGGATATGGAAGCTGAGTTTGATTGCTATTTGTAATTCTGGGTTAGCATCCTCTTCAGCCGGTACAAAAAATTACGAAGAAATTTATTTCACTCCTACAATAGCCATTTTTATTGACTAATTGGTATTGCAAATTAAATTTTATAAATATATCTTCTTTCTCCAAGCATTGTAGTTGAAATTTTGTAAAATATCATGTTTTCCATGTATATCATTTGTATTTTTTTTTTTTTGTCAGCAAAGTAAAATCGTATAACAATTGGAAAATGATTTTGCATAAAAAAAAAAGGAAAAAAAAATACCATGTCTGTGTCTCCGAACAATGCAGAGACACGGCGCACTGCATTGTGCGGAGACACGGAGCACAACGCGGAGAGATGGGGCACTCCATTTCCCCCATGTCTCCGCATTGTGAGGAAACACAGAGTCTCCTCACAGTGCGAATAACTTGCTCAGACTTTGAGTGCAACTTCCACAATTTTATGCTAAATTAGTTACGAGTTTGTTAATTATCTTGTCTTTGTGTATGCTCTTCTTCTTGTAAATATTATGTTAATAGAGAACTGTTGTAGGCTCCAAGATCTGGTGTAAAATGGATATGCTGCTATGAAATAAGTGGATCTTGTTAATTCTAGGACACTGCTAATCTGCTGTGCTTCCCGGGCTTTCATTTAGTTGAGTATGAATTTATGTAGATCTTCCTCCTTGGCCTTAGACTTGCATGCTTGGTAGGTGATAATAATTGGTGTAATTTGATTGACCTAGACCTGCAAAAGATAAATCAAAACTTATATATTTGATCAGAAGGCACGAGAATTTTACTAAATTTTGCTCCACGGAAGGCCTGATGAGACTAAAATAACTATCCCTTTTTAATGTTGGTTAATTTTATGTGGTAAAATTGCATTAAATATTTTTACTTCCAATTTTACCCTTAATATCAGTGTTCATGGGAATTCGTTTTAAGTTATTATATTAAGGTATTTTTGGTAAACTTATTGTTAAAATAGGGGATATAATTATCTTTTCAATTCTCAGTGCAATAAATGTTTTCTGTCAAACAATTGTAATTTCCAGTGCAACCAAATTTTTAATGGCAGTTTCATTTCTTCTCAAATCTCTTCTCCAAATTTCATTCATTCTCTTTAATACAACCTATCATCTAATCTTAGCATTCAAGACGCTAATATTACATTCAATAAAACACAACCCGTGCGTTGCACGTGCAAAAACTAGTAATTAACAAACTATTGAAATTAAGGAAAGTCATTCAACAATCTCAGCTCAAGATAAGTCACCAAAATGAAGAGTTAGAGCACTTAATCTTCTATTTGAATGATTTTCAAAGGCACTGTAATACGTTCAAGGATATTGGTTGAGTAAATATAAGGAAAATCAAAATACTTGGATAAGTAAAATCACGCACGCAAGTAATTCTTTGTTCTTAATACGTTAGACAAATAAAGTATTACCTATGCATTTGACTAAAATAAGTTATTTGGGTAAATGTCTACATATGTCCACAAGGTTGAGATTGTACATTCTAAATTGAGAAGAACTCCTTGCATATTGTCCATTTCATTTGGATGGGTAAAAAAAAAAAAAAAAATGTAAAAAAATGTATTTTTTTTTTATGGGGAATATATGTATTTTTTTTCATACTAGCCCCAGCTTAAATTTTTTTAATGTGTTTTTGAATCCGCTCCTGATCTTCATTGCAAAAAATAATCTCTACATTATAACACTGGTAAATTTGTTATATGTCTATAGAGTTGCGATCACACTTTATTTTTTTCGCTACAACCAACTTTTATGCAAAATCACTGGACCCTAAATCCTTCAAAACTTTTGTTTAGTACACATATCAATAATTTATTCATAGTGTCAAGATCTCCAAGCAAAAATTTTAGTACAACACTCACACGATCGATACAATTTTTGTTTTATAGAAAAATATTTTTTTTGGACATGTATATGCAACAAATATGAGTAAGCCGTTATTTAAATTTGAAATTCATTCATTCGACTCTTAAAGTTCGTATCTATGACAACATAAAATAATTCCACACAGAAATGATGTCAATTTGTTTTCCTTAGTTTTTAAGTCATGACAAATTAGAGTTATAAACATGTAATTTATGTCGAAAACATCAATATCGTACTTTTTATAGAAAAATCTGATATTCTTTTTGTTGAAATATGATGCCATTTGTGACATTTATTTCTAACATTTTGGGCAATGATGAAAATGGGCTAAGCCCAACTGCTGGAAATGTTTTAAGTAAAACCATAGCCCAATAACTCAATTTGGAGTTTGGCCCAAAACCCAAGCCCAAAAACTAATCCAAGTGTGCTGCTCTGGACCGTTGAATGGAGAATAAATCTACGGTGATGTCTTGGTGTATATATACCAGTTGGACCGTCCCCTTTTGAGAGATTTTTTCATTCCTTCTTTATAGCTTTGTACGAAAAAGCTTCTGGGTTTTTCTTCTTCGTGATTCTGCTCGTTTGAGTTTCTCAAATCTGATTCTTTGTGAATAGATTAAATCCCCTGGTTTAATCATTGATCTTAGTGAATATTGTCTTAGTGATTGAGGGTTGTTTTCGAGTGATAGATTGATGTGTTCATCTATGTCCATTGTAGCAGCTTCTTCGGTATTTTTTGTCTTAGGGTTTGGGTCATTTGTGACCGATTCTAGATTGTATAGACAGGTATAATGAATTATTTTTGAGCCCTTATTGAATTTGATTCTACTTGGTGTAAATCTTTAGTTGGTATTCTTGGTTAATATATTACTGCTTTCGCTAGATTCTTGAGGCTCTACACCTAACAGGTTTAAAACAAAATCTAGTCCATTGTCCCTCATTTTTTGGAATTGTTCTTCAAATATTTTACCAATCTCATGATATTGACCATAACTTAATCTCTTATTCGTATTTTTTTCGACGAGGGAAAATGAGAATTATTTGATAAAAGTGGCTAACATATGTATAGGGAGAAGAATGTACTCGAGTCTTGAAAGAAGTTTGGTACGCAAAAAGTGCAAGGCAAAAACTCGTGATGGGAAAAGGTGAATAAAAAAAATATACAAAATTAAAAAAAAATTATGCAGTTAGCTGGCCCTAAATGAACCCAAAGTGTATCGGTGCATGACCACAATGTTAGTTTGAAACGTCATGTGTTACCTTTTGGAATTGTCATTCCTTGAGATAAAAGGCTTTGTTTGAGCAAAGCATGAATTTAAGGGAGTTGAGGGGTTTTGTGTCAAGTAATTTAATAGATCTAATTTTGATCGAGTCACGATAAACATAAAGCATTGATTTGGACAAGTGTTTGTCATTGCACTCTTAGGTCCACATACAATTTTCAATGTGTACGTGAGGTTTCAAATACCTAATTACAAGTTAGTCAATTTTATTGTCAATTGTTCATACTCAACGCGAGAAATTGGACATTTTAGCTTCGTCATACAACGTTTCTTCTGTGTTAAACGTTGAAGTTGAAGTGGAGAATATTTAATGTTTTCCGGTGCAAGTAATCTAAAGTTTAAAGCGAAGTTATGAGAAACATAAAAACGATCAACTCATCTCATTAAAAATTAAGAACAATCGAAACGGATCCTTCACATTTTGAAATTGTCGAGTCAGGGGACGACATACATTCTCCTACCATACTCGACTTTATTAAAATTTCAAGATATGATAATTTTAAAGTTTGAAACACCCTTTCATATAGTTTTCACCAATATTCAACTTATATCCATGACAAAGTTAACGAGTTCGTGTTTAACGAAATTAATGTTGGGTTTGTCGGTCACCATGGTTTTAGGGTAGTGGCTATTTCTCTTGGAGTGGGAGAAATTTGGTATCTTATTTGACAAAACATTGTCTGGGAGGGCTTTTCATCTCTCCAAAATTGATTATTGTGCCGTTGTATTTTTACCGTTTCTCACAGAAGAGGCAGCCGCAATATCCCAATTGTTATCGTTTCTGGCTTCAACGGACAGAAAAGCAATTTTGAGCTCAATTTTATTCACGGCCAGACAAGCTCGATCTGAATTGCAATTTAATTGTGACACATCTATCAGATGAAATAATTCTTTTTATTATTACTTTAATATAGTTTCCAATTTGACCTATAGATGACGATGCCCGATATGTGCCATTTGATTGCATCTAGTTATGGTGTCGTACTTGTCCAACTATTATCTATACATTGTTTAACATTCTTACCATTTCATCGTCCACCTCTTCCATCATTAAGTCATAACATTGTGTTATTCATTTTTATGAATGACAATCACTTTGTTTGAATATTTTATTTTAATGAGACTCCTTTATTCCATTGGTTTAATTTGTTTTTGTTATTAAATCCCTATTTGGTATACATTTTGAGTTAAGGAATACATTTTTTTTGTTTGATGTGATAGATAATATATGGTTGAAAAATAAAGAAAAGTTATTGATGTGATGAAAAATAAGTAGAATAATGAGAATGAAAAAAACAATTTAACTCAAACGAGGCCTAATCTATTTGTCGCTTGCTCGGGATAATGTAAAACCTACTTGTCCAATTATAATCATGGCTCGTAGGTAAGAAAAGTCTCTTTAAAGCATGAATCAAGCATTTAAAGAGATGATTGGTGGCTATGTTGGAGACTCTCCATTATTATTTTTCATTGATGTATCGTTCTTAAACCACGTGATATTGTTTTAGTAATGCTATCAATGATTTTTCATGGAGTAAATTAGATAAGTGTTGTGTTTTTTTACTCGATGAAATAACTTCATATATTTTATCTCATCATCGAGAAGATCCCACAATCCCTACTTTTGTACGAGTAGGGGTCCTCCAATGATAGCTCTTTTTTGGCAAGTGCAAGTGTTCAATGTTTCTTAAACTACATGTTTAGTGTTTTTGCATTATTCAACATCACGATATTGTAACGGTTCCTTTGAAAATGTAACCTAGCACAACTTCAAAATCATTTTTCTACTAAGAACCCGTTCGGTAGGGATTAAAATTAAATTAAAATTGAAAAATGAGTCGTTATTGTTGACTTTTATTAGACGAGTGAGATCCAATAACGACCATATTTTCAATTTTAACTGAATTTTAATCCCTACCGAACGGGGCATAAATATTTCCAAGCATTATCGTCTCTATTGTCAATTTGACTTGTATAATTCTAAACTCTTCTAAAGTTTACTTTTTTGCTTTCCATAGTAATGATAAAATCTCGATATTTCTAGTATGGAGTTTTAAGTTGTGTTTTATGTGATAGATGTAATGACCATAATGCCATTAGGATGAATAGTTTGATCCAGTGTTCTAAAACGCGTGAAAACGCTCCGCGTATGCGCGCCTAAGCTCGGAGCGTGGTAGAAACGCTTCGCATGGAGGGTATGCGTGTAAAAACGCGGTCAACGCCTTTGTTGACCACCCAAATGCTTGCAAAGGCGCCCATTTTTCTAATTTTCAAAATCTTTTTTTTTTTTAATTTTTGTTTTTACCCAACTTTCTGATTCAAAATCAAAACAAAACCGTTCTAACTTCCAGCCCACCAATAGACAGGCCCAGGAAGCTGATGAACTACAAAACTTTTGTTGGCCCATTTATTTATAGCCACAATTTCTTGTGCTTCATCTATGGGATTTCGATGTGGGATACTTTGGTTGTGTTACTGTGCAAGCAACTGCAAGCATTACATCAGTGGGATGGTAGAAATCAAATTAAATTCTTGTTCATTTTAGTGGAGTCCTCTCCAGTCGAGCGTATCAAATGATACCGATGATTTAACACAAGTTAGTTGCCATTCAAAAACCAACCTGTTAGGTTCCTTGTAAGAGGATGTAGAAATATTTAGATCAGTTTTGGAATAATATAACAGAGGGGTCTCATTTGATGCAAGAATCTGGTCTGAGGCAGCACTGGTAGCTTGCATATTGGTGCAGATAGAGGCATTGTTTTTTACTTCCACAGGCTTTCTTGAACGAGGACGGCCCCTGTGTAGGTGGCGCTCACAATATTTCTGGTTCGGGGCCACTTCTTTGGAGCACCTCCATTTCTTGCCGTCCGTTCTCTTGCACCTTTCTGGCTCGGGATCTCCATGTTTCGAATTTATCAGGTTAAACATGTCTCCACCATTCACTGTCCCCAAATCACCAAACAAGCAAAGCCGTAAATCTAATCAAGTACAGAAAACTCAAAACATACGAAAACGCAATTACAAATAAATTAAGGAAAACCCACAAGTCGAATCACAAAATCACAATGGAATCCAGCCCAATGATATAGCACAAAATCACAAGGAAAGTGCGGCGATTTCCATGGAAGCTGAGCTGTCCAGTGATTCTCTTTACAAGGAAAGTCTTGGTGGATTACAGGGAGCAATCCCACGAGTTTTTCCAGCTTCACAGTCATTGGATCCCAACCAAAAACTGGCCCAATTAGAGAGGCTTTTGAGCCCATATAATTTAACAAAGAAAAAGGGCTTGGCAATATTAATTAATCATTTTCCTATATTTCCTTAATTAATAAAAAATTTAAAATTCTTCTAACATTAATTAGCAATATTATAGTATTATATTAAATGTAAAAATTTATCATTTTTTAATTATCATTTTTTTAAGGTAAAAATTTTATTTTTTTATATAAAAATATATTTAATGTCTTAAAAATAATTAAATTAATATTAAAAATACAAAACGCATTATGGCGCTTATTCTTCGCATTGACACGCCTAAACTTGTGATTCTTGATTCTCGACCTCGACGCCTCGCAATGCATTACGCATTTTAGAACATTGGTTTGATCATCGTTGCTAATACCTTGATTTTAGTCACGTATCAAAACAGGATTTCAAGATCATCATTACTTCTTTTAACTTGAAGAAAAAAAAAACCGATACATCATTCTTTGAATCAATTATGCCCCGACAATATGATATATTTGGCCCCTGTTTGATCTATATTATTTTTTCCATTCGCATTCTTCAATAAAATAATATTTTTCATCACATCAATAATTTTTCCTTCATTTTTAACCACACATTCTCCGTCAATTTACTATTTCAAAATACATTTTTTCCGAAATAATGTGGATCAAACACACTCTTAAAATTCATTTTCAACCAAACATTATTCAATAAAATAATATTTTTCATCACATCAATAATTTTTCTTTACTTTTTAACCACATATTTTTCATCGTATCATTATTTAAAATACAATATTTCTTTAATTATGCCCATATTTGGTACACATTAAAATTTTCATTTTCATTCTTCTACTCATTTTCAACCACACATTTTTCAATAAAATAATATTTTCCATCATATTAATAACTTTTTTTTTTCAACCACAATTTTTCCATCAATCTACTATTATAGAATACATTTTTTTTCAAAATAACGTGAATGCATCAAACACATCCTAAATTCCATTATCTTTCAAAAACAACAAAATTACTCGCGTGGACCTCACTTTCAGCTCCACTTTCCCCTAATTCCAGGCCACCTACCCCATCTCAAATCTGGCGGGAAACTTCAAAATTCACAAACTCGTTTTAGAGGGAAACCCAAAATCTCTAATAAAAAAGTTTCAAAACATTCCATTATATTCATATAATAATTACTATGGGCCGTTCAATAGGTATTAAAATTGAAAAATTAATTGTTATTGTTGATTTTTATTAGACGGACGAATAAGATCAATAATGATTATATTTTAAATTTTAATCCCTAGCTAACAGGTCTTATATATACAACTATGCGTAGTGCTGATTATAGAGTTCTTCATTGGAATAATAATATCGTATAATCTGTTCGACGAAATTCCTGACCGAGTAGAATTTTGAAATAGCCAGAGAAAATGTATGTGGTGAAAAGGGACGAGAAGCATGAGGCGGTGCATTTTGACAAGATAACGGCACGGCTGAAGAAGCTGAGTTACGGGCTGAGCAGCGAACACTGTGACCCAGTTCTCGTGGCACAGAAGGTCTGTGCGGGGGTCTACAAGGGCGTTACCACTAGTCAGCTTGATGAATTGGCTGCTGAGACTTCCGCCGCCATGACAGCCAACCACCCCGACTATGCTTCTGTGAGTACATCATTTCATTGTTAAACCCTTTCTGTGTTATTAATTTAGGATTCTAAGTTCTGGGGTCTATTAAATTTCTGTTGGATTTGATGAGTTCATTTGTTTAACTTCATATTATGTTGCTGTGTTTCCTTTGAATTTGTATTTTTGCCTCTTGGATTTTTATTTGTACTTCGTTGTGCTTATACAGAAATTCCCTGTTTTTTTTTCGGGGGAATTTTTTATTTTGATTTCTTGACTGTAATTGTCTCAACAACGATGTAAAGCCAAGCAAATTATTGTCTTGATTAATTTGAGATTAGTGTTGAGAAATGATGGAATTCATTTGATGAAAATTTTGCAGTTGGCAGCAAGGATTGCCGTTTCAAATTTGCACAAGAACACAAAGAAGTCATTTTCTGAGACGTAAGTGCTCTACACTGTTACAAAAACATACTAACACATTCCCAGCACAGGTTTTCTCTTCAATATATGCCTATATCTGGATTGTGGAGTGGTCATAATGGCGAGATGGTCTTGATTAGTGTTATTTTTGCAGGGTTAAAGATATGTACAACCATGTGAGTGAGCGCTCAGGACTAAATGCTCCTTTGATTGCAGATGATGTTTATGAAATAATAATGAAGGTATTTGCACTATAAGTGGATATTGGGCTTGAAATTCATCCTCTACTGCATATACTGCATTATATTGAAGGTCTTTGAATTGAAACTAAAGCTTCAATGCAGTCTCGTGACATTATTATAGAATTTTTGAATTGCCTGAAATGGTGAAACAAATGAAACAGAATATACTGACGATGAACTCAATTTATTGAGAAGTTCTCAAAGTTGAAATCCCAATGTTTATTCATCCTATCAAAAATTTGACCAGTTGCTAATTTTTTTTTAACACATTTTTCCTTCCAGAATTCTGCTCGTCTTGATAGTGAGATCATATATGACAGAGACTTTGATTATGATTACTTTGGTTTTAAAACTCTGGATAGATCTTACCTCTTAAAGATAAGAGGTAAGGTTGTTGAACGACCTCAGCACATGTTGATGAGGGTTTCTGTTGGGATCCACAAGGATGATATAGATGCAGCTATCAAAACATATCATCTGTTGTCTCAGCGATGGTTTACTCACGCATCTCCTACCCTTTTTAATGCTGGAACTCCAATGCCACAAGTAAGATAATTTTGATGGCGACTAAACACTTGCAATTTTGTTGGACTTACAACCTAATTGTTTTTGTTAGGTTTTTAATGCATTTTTCAGTTTTGATTCATAATTTCGCTTGCTTGCAAGAGTTTTATAGTTGCTGATTGTCTTGGTTTATTTGTTACCTTGATAGCTTACTTAGTTCTCACTTGCGTATCACAGTTGAGTAGCTGTTTCCTGATATGCATGAAAGAAGATAGCATTGAGGGCATATATGATACTCTAAAAGAGTGTGCTGTCATCAGCAAATCAGCTGGGGGAATTGGTGTCTCTGTTCATAACATCCGTGCTACTGGAAGTTACATTCGTGGAACAAATGGAGCGTCCAATGGCATTGTTCCAATGCTACAAGTGTTCAATGACACAGCTCGGTATGTGGATCAAGGAGGCGGGAAGAGGAAAGGTATGCTACTGTGCATTTTCTCTCATTGAAAATATTTTTGTGATAACCTGTTTTGATTATTATGTCCTTTCTGTGATATGAATAGGTGCTTTTGCTGTGTATCTTGAGCCATGGCATGCTGATATCTTTGAGTTTCTTGATTTAAAGAAAAACCATGGAAAGGTACATTAGGAGCTACATATTTAGTGTCAACTAATGCATTATGTCTTGCTAGTAATCAATATTTACATTTTCTACGTGTTCAAATCATTGCGTTCATGCCACTCCATTTCATTCATTAATATCAAAGTTCAATGTCGCTCTTCTTCCCATGTTTTGCAGGAAGAGCACCGTGCCAGAGATCTATTTTATGCTCTTTGGGTGCCAGATCTGTTTATGCAGAGAGTCCAATCTAATGGACAATGGTCATTGTTTTGTCCAAATGAGGCTCCTGGGCTGGCTGATTGCTGGGGTGAAGAGTTTATGACTTTGTACACCCAATATGAGAAACAGGTGAATAGCTATATGGATTCATTTGATTCACATCTATGATACATTTTGTTTTATTTTTGGTGGTTTAAATTTTTCTTTTTGGGCTCAGGGCAAAGCTAAGAAGGTTGTCCAAGCACAGAATCTTTGGTTTGAAATCTTAAAATCCCAGATTGAAACTGGAACTCCTTATATGCTATATAAGGTGACACTGATAACCGTCCCATCTCACTTTATAGTTTTCTTTTGATCTCTTTTGCTTGCAATTTTTCTTTTTGTTAACTTTTTCATTTTTGCTCTTCTCCAGGATACTTGCAACAAAAAAAGCAACCAGCAGAATCTAGGCACCATTAAATCCTCTAACCTGTGCACTGAGATAATTGAATACACAAGTCCAACTGAAACTGCTGTATGCAATCTAGCATCAATTGCTCTACCTCGATATGTTAGAGAGAAGGTTGTTGATGGCATATACTGTTGGAAGAATTGATCTTTTCTGTTCTTGGTTTCTTATTTTTTTTTTCCCTGGCAGGGAGTGCCAATGGATGCACAATCATCTAAGCTTGTAGGCAGCATAGGGTGTAAAAACCGATACTTCGATTTTGAAAAACTGGCTGAGGTTTGATATTCTTTATTTACTAATTACCTAGTTTATTAGTTTTCAATTGCATAACATGCAAAGACTAAGTTATCTGGATGTTTGATTTTTTACTCTGGTTTCATTGTTCTGTGGCAGGTCACGACATTAGTAACTACAAACCTAAACAAGATAATTGATGTCAATTATTACCCTGTTGAAACTGCAAAAAGGTCTAATATGCGACACAGGCCGGTAGGGATTGGGGTTCAAGGTCTTGCAGACACTTTCATTTTGCTTGGCATGGCATTTGATTCTCCTGAGGTGAGGTTACTTTGCTGATCCAATTGCTCTTTCATGTCTCTATGCTAAATGACTTGGGTCTAATCATACCTTTAACTTCAACTGCAGGCTCAACGGTTGAACAAGGACATATTTGAGACCATATACTACCATGCTTTAAAAGCTTCATCTGAATTAGCTTCAAAAGAAGGTGCATATGAGACATACATTGGCAGTCCTGTGAGCAAGGTGTGTTTTTTAGCAGCTTTTCTGATTCAGACTTTTAACTTTTTGCTTCAAGACATGTCTAAATATGTTATTTTTAATTAAAAAAATTAATTTGAAATTTAGGAAACTATTACTATAAAAATGGCTACTTGATTCTCCACTTTTTGATTTAGTTGCCTCTGTATCTTTCAGGGAATTCTTCAGCCAGACATGTGGGGAGTAAAACCTTCAGATAGGTGGGATTGGGATGCTCTCAGAGAAGCGATAGTGAAAAATGGAGTTAGAAATTCACTTCTTATAGCACCTATGCCCACAGCTTCGACCAGCCAGATTCTGGGGAATAATGAGTGCTTTGAGCCTTATACTTCCAATATCTATAGTCGCCGAGTTTTAAGGTTCTTTGTTCATTAACTTTCATTTTGCTCCTCCCTATTTAAATTTGTTTTCTAATATGTTACTAAGTAATGGTTGCTCTTTCAGTGGCGAGTTTGTGGTGGTGAACAAACATCTTCTTCATGATTTGACTGAGATGGGTCTTTGGTCGCCTGCTCTTAAGAATAGGATAATTTACGAAGATGGTTCTGTTCAGAAAATCCCAGAGATTCCTGAAGAACTCAAAGTTATTTACAAGTATGCACTTAGTTTTGGAGTCTTTTGTTAATCTTTTCATTACCAATTTTAATATGATTTATCTGTTTATCAGGACTGTTTGGGAGATCAAACAACGAATACTGGTCGATATGGCTGTTGACCGTGGATGCTTCATAGACCAGAGTCAAAGCCTCAACATTCACATGGATCAACCAAATTTTGGGAAGTTAACTTCTCTGCATTTCCATGCTTGGTCAAAGGTAAGCAATACAAGTTCAGATTAGCATTTTGCATTGTTTTCGAGTAGCATCACTATTTTAGAAGTGATACTAGAAGGAAAATGTGTGGAAAACATGTTTGGCTAAGCTTTTTTAAGAAGATAAAAACTACTTTTAAGCTTCTATTTTCCAAATGTAATATGAAAAGATATTGTATTGGAAGGATGGTGAAGATCGAAGGCCTTAAGCTAGTACGCCTCGGGCAAAAGGCTCTGTTTGTTCCAAGAGGTGTAAGGCTTAGCATGGTTCACACTCTTCTGTTGGCCCTGCAATTTACTTTCCCATCAACCTTGAAATGATCTTGTACCAGTCAATTACACCCAAAACCCTCTCTTTTGCATTAGACGTTTTATTAACATTTTTTTTTTTTAGAAATTAAGCCCCTGTTTGGTGCACATTATTTTCAAAAGAATGTATTTTTTTGGTTGATGTGATGGAAAATATATGGTTGAAAAAGAAGGAAAATTTATTGATGTAATGGAAAATATTATTTTATTGAAAAATGTGGTTGAAAATGAGTAGAAGAATGAGAATGAAAACATAATGTGGATCAAACAGGGGCTAAGTCTTAGCTTACTTTCTAAAAGTTGCTTTTAGGTTAGCCAAATTTCTCTAAGTATTTGATTTTGAGGGTTTTTTTACTTCACCCTTTGTATTTGTCGGTTTTGGTATGTAAACCCGTGCTTGTTGGTTGTGCTAGGTCTAACTTTACTGTAAAGTGGCATGGCCTGCTTTACATTTCTGTGTTGGTTTATCGACTAGTGTTTCCTAATTTTTATCCTGGTACCTTGACATGAAGGGTTTGAAGACCGGGATGTATTATCTAAGATCACGTGCGGCAGCTGATGCTATAAAATTCACAGTCGACACTTCAATGATAAAGGTAGACACCATTTAAGGCTTATTCTGGTCAATTTTTAGTTATACTGAAATAGTTCGTGACTTTGTATTTTATTGATTGCAGGATAAGCCCAAGGTGGCAGTCGAGGAAAATAGTGAGATGGCTCAGATGGTATGTTCTTTAACTAATCGTGATGAGTGCTTGGCTTGCGGAAGTTGAAGCTTCAAAGATTTCAAAAGTTTTTGCCGGTTGCTATTTAACGAGGATTCCTTCTCTATGCTAAGAATGATACGTGTACTACGTTGAGATTCAGTCATTGGGATGTTATACTTGACATTAGTGCTCACGATCTTTGAAAAGTTTGATGATCAGATCCTTACATCTGTGTAACATACTGTATAGGTAACTTGTAGGTATTAGCATGTTTGGGCCACATTTTTCCTGTTCATGTAGTGGAAAATGGAAGTTGGAACAGTTAAACTACTGACAATTTGATGAGGCTTATTAGCACAAAACGTCCCTACGTTTGACAGTTAGTGTGCAAAACATCCCAACGTTTCATTTTTTTGCATTTTTGCCCCTATTTCAACGTTTCAGTGTGGAAAACATCCTTTTCACTATTTTTCAGTGTAAAATGACCAATTTACCCTCAAATTTAAATAAAACAAAGAAAATGAAATGAAAAATAAAAAAATAAATTTTAATTATACTCCCAAACTTTTTAAAAAGTGCAAGTGAGTTTAAAAGTCTTATTAAAAGGTTTAAGCACAAAACGTCCCTACGTTTGACACTTAATGCGGAAAACGTCCCTACGTTTCAAACATGTTTGTATTTGCTCAATAGCACAAAATGTCCCAACGTTTGACACTTATTGCGTAAAACGTCCTTATGTTTCATTTCTTTTTACATTTTCGTCCTTATTTCAACGTTTCATTGCGGAAAAACGTCATTTTCACTATTTTCAATGTAAAATGACCAATATACCCTTATATTTAAATAAAACAAAAAAAAGGAAAATAAAAATAAAAATAAATTACAATTGTGCTCCCAAACTTTTTGAAAAATGAAAATGAGTTCAAAAATCTTATTAAAACATTCAAATCACCAGTCTTCTCCTCCTCCCTTAGCTTTATCCTCCCTCCACCACCTAAACCACCAGACCCCACCACCATTCAAACCATCTCACCTCCCTCTACAATCCTGGGGCTGATAGTTGTGGTCAGCATTAACAGTTTGAATGGTGGGGTCTGTTGGTTTAGGTGGTGGAGGGAGGAAAAAGTCGAGAGATGAGGAAAAGACTGATGGTTTGAATGTTTTAATAAGATTTTTGAACTCATTTGCACTTTTTAAAAAGTTTGGGAGTATAATTGTAATTTATTTTTATTTTATTTTTTTTTTGTTTTATTTAAATATGAGGGTATATTGGTCATTTTACATTGAAAATAGTGAAAATGACGTTTTTCCGCAATGAAACGTTGAAATAAGGACGAAAATGTAAAAAGAAATGAAACATAAGGACGTTTTACGCAATAAGTGTCAAACGTTGGGACATTTTGTGCTATTGAGCAAATACAAACATGTTTGAAACGTAGGGACGTTTTCCGCATTAAGTGTCAAACGTAGGGACGTTTTGTGCTTAAACCTTTTAATAAGACTTTTAAACTCACTTGCACTTTTTAAAAAGTTTGGGAGTATAATTAAAATTTATTTTTTTATTTTTCATTTCATTTTCTTTGTTTTATTTAAATTTGAGGGTAAATTGATCATTTTACACTGAAAAATAGTGAAAAGGACGTTTTCCACACTGAAACGTTGAAATAGGGGCAAAAATGCAAAAAAATGAAACGTTGGGATGTTTTGCACACTAACTGTCAAACGTAGGGACGTTTTGTGCTAATAAGCCATTTGATGATGGTCCACTGTGCAAACAGGAACAAGGGAAAAAGAATTTGTCCTCTTTTATGGCGGTTCGATTCTAAATTTTTTTGGTATTTAATAAATGGAACTGTCGATTTCAAATATAATTATGGAATCGTTTGGGTTCGATTCCGTTTGTTTTCGTACTATAATTAAATTTTTTAACATTTATAGTAACATTACATAAATGTAATTAATGATATTTCATTCGTAATTTTTACAAATTAACGTAGGTTAATTTAAAAATATATAAATAATTAGTTGTTGAATAATATTAATTTAATGTATACAAATATCAAAAAATAGATATTAATATTTGTTGACACCGACCTCCGAGGTCGTTGAGCTCGGACTGTCGTATCCCAATGAGGGTAAGGACTTGGGAGTTCGGCCATGTGAGGTCAGGTCGGCAGGAGCGTAGCTTCTTCGACAAGCCATTGTAGTCTTTCAAGACGCTACAGTGGCTAATGATTATGAATCACTGACAAGATCTCTGAGTACCAAACCAGAGACATACACGTGGAAAGGTCTTGTGTCAGCGCCTACTTATTCCTCCAATCAGAAGTCTTAGCTTGTTTTAATAAGCAACACATTTACTACCAGGGTCAGCAAGTCCCATCATCCTCAGTCAACAGTACAACATTGAGCTCGGGCACCAATCCCGTTAGGACAACACACAATTTAGCTCAGCTCGGCCTCTGAGTTGACAAGACAGGAGGATTAGACGTTATTGTCTTCCTACTATAAAAGGCCCAGAATACAAAGAATAAGGGAGGCAGACAGAAAATCTAAAGGAATATACTAAGGAGAGAATCCCTAAAAATCCCCTTGAAGATCCCATATAGTTGTAAAAAGGAGCGATTGTTTGAGGAACGATCTTGTATTCTTCCTTATTGTAACTTTTAGACTACTGTCTGCATTCTAAGTTGGCTTTAACCTTGTCAATACAATTTTGAACGTCAACAGTTTGGCGCTAGAAGGAGGGCCCCCTACTTGATAGCAGCCCCATCTCCGCATACAATTCATCAGAATAATCCTATGGACGAATTGTCAACATCAGGGAACCAGTCCCACGCGGGCCATACCCACCCCGGGCGAAGCAATAATCCCAGAAACTCTGAAAAAGGGGGTCGAGATGAAATCGCTGACCCACAAATGGCGACAATGAAGGAAGCCATCGAGAAACTAACGAATATTGTCGGTAGGTTGGAACAAAACCAAGCCCAATACCTGCCACAGGGAAACAGAGGGGAATCCCCTCGCCAGGAAAGGACCGAACGGCTCCCCACAAGGCGGACCCTGCATTTTTCAGACGAAGGATCTTCCGAGGATCACACTGAGGAAGTCAGAAGCTCTCCTGTGGCGACTAAATCAAAAACTAGAAGGACGAACAGTGCATTGGACAAGCCGGGCTCCCAGCGTTCCTTAACTCCCACCAGAAAGCAAGCTGAACACCAAAGGGACCACCCTGGAGAGCGACCAGAAAACGAAGTAAGCGCCCTGAAGAAGCGCATTGCAGACCTGGAGGCCAAAAGTAAGGGGAGCACAGATGAGTACTTCACCAAACGCCATTCACCATTTACTGAGGATATCCTAGCAGAACCACTACCCGAAAAAATGAAAATGCCCCAGCTAGCCGGATATGACGGGGAAGGAGACCCCCTCAGTCATCTTGACAAATATTCTTCTTGGATGGAGCTCCAAGGAGCAGGAGAAGCCATCATGTGCCGTGCTTTCCCCTTGACATTGGGAGACAAAGCTCAAAGATGGTTTAGAAGATTGCATCAAAGATCTATAAAGTGCTGGGACGATCTCGCCACAGCGTTCCTCGCCCAGTTCATGGGCTCAAAGGCAAGGACCACTCCTAAAGAAAGCCTGGTGAGCATAAAGCAGGGGAAAACGGAATCCCTTAAAAGCTACCTGGACAGATTTAACAAGCAATCTATGGAAGTCGAGAAAGTTTCTGATGACGCTGCGCTCATGGCAGTTTTGTCTGGACTGAGGCCCAAGACACGATTCTGGTGGTCAGTCCATGAAGATGGCCCGCAAACGTACCATGGACTCCTAGGCCGAGCTGAAAAGTACATCAGTGCAGAAGAAGCCACTTCGGATCACGAGGATGCTAAACAAATCTCCCGGTCCCCACGGCGAGCAAAGGGGAAACAAACGGAGAGGGACGGAGGTCAGGAGAAAAGGAAAGATAGAAGGGATCAAGGCCGCACTAGACCGTACCCCGATAAATTCCGTGGCTATCACCCTTTAAATGCCAGTCTGAAGGAGGTCTTTCTTCAATCTGAAGCAAAGAAGTCTTTTCGCCGACCCCCGCTGGGAAGCAAAGAAATGGCTGGGAAGAATCTAGGAAAGTATTGCCGGTACCATAGAATGATGGGACATGACACTGACAACTGCCGAAACCTAAAGGAAGAGGTGGAAGCACTCATTCAAAGAGGCCATCTACAGGAGTTTGTAGCAAAGCCACAAATAGCAGGTCCATCCGGACTTCAACAGCCTAACCAGCGGGGAGAAAAACAGCCGGCACGACCTGAACTCCCAGCTCGCGACCCACAACCCCGCGCTGAAATCCGAATGTTGGTAGGTGGAAACCAATATTTAGAGGGCTCAAGGAGAATTAGGCGCAAGTTGGCGCGCGATGCCCACGTACATCAAAACTTTAGTGTAAGGTACCCCGCATCGGAACCTGCTGCTGTCCCGGGCTCTGAGTGGTTCGGGTTTTCGGAGAGAGATGCACAAGGAGTTCTGCAAGACCAAAGTGATGCACTGGTCATCGCCATGGATGTGACAGGAGTCCGCATACACCGAACTCTAGTGGACAATGTGAGCTCGGTAAATGTGCTTTATTACCAAACTTTGAGACAAATGGCCATACAGGATCAATACCTTCAACCGTACCCCCGGAAACTTCAAGGATTTTCCGGCGATCCGGTCGAAGCTCGGGGGCAGATAGTACTCAGCGTCGAGTTCGGCGAACCCCCATGTTACAGAAAAATTTTGGCGAATTTTGTTGTGGTTGATATCCCTTCAAACTACAATGCTATACTGGGAAGACCCCTATTGCATGAACTTCAGGCGGCCACATCAATGTACCACTATTGTCTCAAGTTCCCCACTCCGAATGGACCAGGGGTAATACGTGGAAATCAAATTGAAGCAAGAGCCTGCAATGTAGACCTACCCAAGCCCCTGGTCGAAATGCTGGATAACCAACACATAGATCCAATGGTTACCGAACTAAACGAGGTCGGCATGACAAGTACAAAAGAATCCCCCCTAGACACGTTGGACCCAAGAGTAAAAATACGAGGTGGAGAACCTATGGAAGAGCTGGACATCATCAAAGTTGGACTAGGCGTCCCGCCCAAGGAGGTGAAAATAGGTCACGACCTCCAGCCACCAGTGAGGGATCAAATTATCTGTTTCCTCCGGAAAAACCTCGACGTGTTTGCTTGGGAACATGCGGACATGAAGGGAATCAGCCCTAAAATCATGTGCCACAAGTTAGGAGTGGATCCCTCAGCACGGCCCAAACAGCAAAGAAGGAGACCCTTAAACCCAGAACGATATGAAGCCCTCAACAAGGAAGTACAAAAATTGCTCGAGAACGGATTCATTCGTGAAGCAAGATATCCAAAATGGATCGCCAACCCAGTCTTGGTGAAAAAGAGCAACGGAGATTGGAGGGTATGCATAGATTTCACCGACCTGAACAAAGCATGCCCTAAAGACGGGTTCCCTTTGCCAAGAATCGATCAAATGGTGGACGCCACTACTGGGCACGACCTGCTTAGCTTCATGGACGCATATTCAGGCTACAATCAGATTCCCATGCATGAACCGGACCAAGAACACACGGCATTCGTCACCGACAGAGGTCTGTACTGCTATAAAGTTATGCCGTTTGGGCTCAAGAATGCAGGAGCGACCTACCAACGTCTGGTCAACTCCATGTTTGCCAAACAGATTGGAAAAACCATGGAGGTCTACGTGGATGACATGTTGGTTAAGAGTGCAGAGGCTTGGGAACATCAACAACATCTCGCCGAAATGTTTGAAATCCTAAGAACATACGGGATGAAGCTAAACCCCCGTAAGTGCGCATTTGGAGTGAGCTCAGGGAAATTTCTTGGATACCTGGTAAACCGCAGAGGAATTGAAGCTAACCCAGAGAAGATAAGGGCCATCATTAAGATGCGTCCTCCATCCAGACCTAAAGAAGTTCAAAGCTTAACAGGACGGATAGCCGCCCTCAGCAGGTTTATGTCGAAATTGACAGACAAGTGTAAGCCCTTCTTTGACGTGCTAAGAGGAGGACAGAAGTTTGAATGGACGCCAGAATGTCAGGTTGCTTTCAAACAATTGAAATCACACCTATCACAACCACCCGTGCTGTCTAAACCTAGAGAAGGAGAAACACTTATGCTATACTTGGCAGTCTCTGAACACGCCGTCAGCGCGGTGTTGGCCAGGGAGGAGGACGGAGTGCAGCATCCAGTTTACTATGTTTCCAAGGCCCTGCACGATGCCGAAGTTCGCTACTCCCCACTGGAAAAGCTGGCCTACGCCGTGATAATTGCTGCTAGGAAACTGAGGCCATACTTCTTGGAGCACTCCATCGAGATCCTGACGAATCAACCTTTGAGGCAGGTACTACAGAAACCAGACACTTCAGGGAGGTTGGTAAAATGGTCAATTGAGCTCGGCCAGTTCGATGTAAAGTATAAACCCCGCACCTCAATCAAATCTCAAGCGCTAGCCGATTTTATTCTTGAGTTCAGTTCGGACCCTATGGAACAATCACCTCCCCATGCCCCTTGGAAACTGTTCGTTGACGGATCTTCCACGGATGAGAAAGCAGGGGCTGGGATAGTTCTAATAAGCCCGAACCAACAACTGTTCTGTGAAGCGTTACCTTTTGACTTCAGCGCTTCCAACAACGAAGCTGAGTACGAGGCCTTGATAGCCGGCCTCCGGATGGCAATCGAAATGAAAATTGATTGGCTGATGGCGTACAGTGACTCCCAACTGATAGTGAACCAAGTCAACGAAACATATCAAGCCAAAGAGGAAAGGATGGGCAAATATCTTCAGCTCGTCAGAAAGGAACTCCAGAAGTTTAAAAATATCCGCGTCAGACAGGTCCCCCGAACTCAGAACGGGCACGCTGATGCACTAGCTCGGCTAGCAACCAGTGAAAGAATTGAAAGGTTTGATAGCATACCTGTTGGAAGAATACGCCGCCCTGCGATTGAAGAAGCTGAGAAGATCCACATGATAACGGAACCCAGACACACTTGGATGGAAGAACTCGTCACGTACCTCCAAACGGGTACATGCCCGGAGGATCCCACCTCAGCAAGGAAGCTGAGAGTAAGGTTAGCAAGATACACATTGATCGACGGCGTCTTGTATAAGCGAGGATATGCTGCGCCACTATTGAGGTGCCTGGATAAAGAAGAAGCCCTTCACGCTATGAAAGAAATACACGAAGGAATATGCGGAAATCACGCAGGAGGACGGTCATTAGCACACAAAATCATGCGCCAAGGATCCTTTTGGCCGACCATGAAAAAGGATACTCTGGAATTCACCGTGAAGTGCGACAGATGCCAACGGTTCGCACCTAACATCAAACTTCCCCCTGGGGAGCTGCACTATGTAATGGCACCTTGGCCTTTCGCAAAATGGGGGGTCGATCTTATTGGCCCCATGCCAACGGGAAAATGGGGGACGAAGTTTGCAATTGTGGCTGTTGACTACTTCACCAAGTGGGCCGAAGCCGAACCTATGGCGAAAATCACCGAGCACAAGACTACTGAGTTCATATGGAAGTCAATCATATGCAGGTTTGGAATACCTCACTCCATAGTGACGGATAACAGAAAACAGTTTGACAACACCCGCTTCGCTAGTTTCTGCGAGGAATTGGGAATACAGAAACATTTCTCCACGCCAAATCACCCCCAGGCTAACGGACAAGTTGAGGCCATCAATAAGATTATCAAGCATACGTTGAAAACGAAGCTCGACACTCTTAAGGGAGGATGGGCGGAAGAACTCCCCAGCGTGCTATGGTCTTATCGCACTACTGCTAGAAGCAGCACCGGAGAAACCCCCTTCTCCCTAGCCTTCGTGGTAGAGGCCGTAATTCCTCTTGAGATTGAAATCCCATCTATCAGAACTCTGACGTATCAAGAAGACAGAAACGAGCAAACGCTACGAGAGGAGTTTGATTTAATAGAAGAAAAAAGGAATGATGCCGAAGCGAGGAATGCGGTATACAAACAGCGCAACGCGAGGTACTACAACCAGAAGGTGAAGAAACGAGAATTCGAGGTTGGCAACCTTGTCCTAAGGAAGGTCTTCCTGGCAACGAGAGAACTAAATGCTGGATCTTTAGGACCAAACTGGGAGGGCCCTTACCGGGTAAGCAAGATACTGCTTAAAGGGGCCTACGAACTGGAAGATATGGACGGCAGGACTCTACCGCACCCATGGAACGCAGAACACCTCAAAAAGTATTATCAATAGGTCGCTGTAGTACGCTATCTCTATGAATAAAAGCATGGTTATCAGAATGACTCTGCAAGAAGTGCGGCATCCGCGCCGGGTGATTCCTAAGCCCTACTCATGAAGTGGGCAGAATCTCCTGTAAGCCCTACTCATGAAGTAGGCCGAGCTAATGTTGCAAGTGCCTCAACACTTAGCAAGATCCCTAAGCCCTACTCATGAACATGAAGTAGGCCGAGCTAATGTTGCAAGTGCTGCAACACTTAGCAAGATTCCTAAGCCCTACTCATGAAGTAGGCAGAATCTCCTGTAAGCCCTACTCATGAAGTAGGCCGAGCTAATGTTGCAAGTGCTAATGTACTCATGAAGTAGGCAGAATCTCCTGTAAGCCCTACTCATGAAGTAGGCCGAGCTAATGTTGCAAAGTGCTGCAACACTTAGCAAGATTCCTAAGCCCTACTCATGAAGTAGGCAGAATCTCCTGTAAGCCCTACTCATGAAAGTAGGCCGAGCTAATGTTGCAAGTGCTGCAACACTTAGCAAGATTCCTAAGCCCTACTCATGAAGTAGGCAGAATCTCCTGTAAGCCCTACTCATGAAGTAGGCCGAGCTAATGTTGCAAGTGCTGCAACACTTAGCAAGATTCCTATGCATAAGCCCTAATGTTGAAGTGCTGCAAATCTCCTGTAAGCCCTACTCATGAAGTCTCCTGTAAGCCCTACTCATGAAGTAGGCCGAGCTAATGTTGCAAGTGCTGCAACACTTAGCAAGATTCCTAAGCCCTACTCATGAAGTAGGCAGAATCTCCTGTAAGCCCTACTCATGAAGTAGGCCGAGCTAATGTTGCAAGTGCTGCAACACTTAGCAAGATTCCTAAGCCCTACTCATGAAGTAGGCAGAATCTCCTGTAAGCCCTACTCATGAAGTAGGCCGAGCTAATGTTGCAAGTGCTGCAACACTTAGCAAGATTCCTAAGCCCTACTCATGAAGTAGGCAGAATCTCCTGTAAGCCCTACTCATGAAGTAGGCCGAGCTAATGTTTGCAAGTGCTGCAACACTTAGCAAGATTCCTAAGCCCTACTCATGAAGTAGGCAGAATCTCCTGTAAGCCCTACTCATGAAGTAGGCCGAGCTAATGTTGCAAGTGCTGCAACACTTAGCAAGATTTTCCTAAGCCCTACTCATGAAGTAGGCAGAATCTCCTGTAAGCCCTACTCATGAAGTAGGCCGAGCTAATGTTGCAAGTGCTGCAACACTTAGCAAGATTCCTAAGCCCTACTCATGAAGTAGGCAGAATCTCCTGTAAGCCCTACTCATGAAGTAGGCCGAGCTAATGTTGCAAGTGCTGCAACCTACTCATGAAGTAGGCAGAATCTCCTGTAAGCCCTACTCATGAAGTAGGCCGAGCTAATGTTGCAAGTGCTGCAACACTAGCAAGATTCCTAAGCCCTACTCATGAAGTAGGCAGAATCTCCTGTAAGCCCTACTCATGAAGTAGGCCGAGCTAATGTTGCAAGTGCTGCAACACTTAGCAAGATTCCTAAGCCCTACTCATGAAGTAGGCAGAAGCGCCCTAATCATGAAGTAGGCCGAAAATGTTGCAAGTGCTGCAACTTAGCTTAAAATGTACGAGAAATTCCTACACAAAAATCCCTATACAAAAAAACGACTTCTACCGCAAACCGCAAATAGGCGAAAAGCGAAAAGTTCTATCAGCTAGTTCGTTTGAGAGTTGCGAATTCAAATTATGAAAAAGCAAAAGTAAAACATTAAACAAAATGTTTTCATTCATAAAATAAAGGGTACAAGAGTTGAAGAACTTAAAGAAATACATAAAGCTAAGGATTAGGGGGATTGGGGAGCGAGCTCATCAAGAACAATCGGAGGGGCTTCGGTTTGTCCGGCCTCAACCGCTTTCAGCATTGCTCCATCTCTTTTTCCTGCTCCTCCTGAGCCCCACCAAAAAGGCAGTATCCCAGTCCGGCCTTTTTTGATTAATGAACTTGACGATCTCACCCATAGCCAGGGAATATGCTTCCTGGGCGATGGCATCAAAAGCCGGAGAAGCCCTCCATTCCTCCACAGCTTTAGAAACCTTCAGATCAGTCTCCGCCCTTAAAGCCATGGCCTGAGCTACCGCCTCGTCAGCACGCCTTTTCTCCAGCTCAGCACGAGAATTTGCTTTCTCCCCCCAGAGATGCAGTGCCTTGTTCTCGTCAAGCAGTTTGTGCTCCCTTGCAAGGCAGGCGTCAAGCTCCTCCCCCATCTTGTTCAAACGGTCTTCATACCTCTGCTTCTCCCCAGCAAAAGCCGACCTCTCCGTTTCAACTGCGGTAAAAAAGCTCGTCAGCTTTAGCTTTAAACTCCAGCACGGAATCAAGCTCGGCCTTGACCTGAAAAACACAAAGGCCATTAAGATGCATAGAGAGGTTACTGATCAAAGCATGAAAGGCTAAAAATGAGCTCTTTACCTTATCCACCACAGAAGACATGTGGAGAACGGCCCTGTGACAGTGGAGCTGAGCTGTGAGGACGTTCTCCCCGATAGGCATCTCAGTCAGAAAATCGCTGCTCCTTGTCATTCCAGCTCCGCGTCATTAGGACGGCAGATTCTCTGAGGGGCGAGGGGAAGGCGACAACTGACTCCTTTGCTGGGGAAGGAGCCCTGAGAAAATCTAGAAGAATCTCTGGTCGGCGCCCAACCAAATCTTCAACACCCGACCTCTGAAGGTCTGGACACTTCTTCTGGGGCTTGGAGGAAGAAGCACCAGCAGCCACTGGGACGTCGCGGGGACTGGAGAGGGCCGGCAGGGCAGGTCGGCAGGGCAGCAACGGGAAGGTCGGCAGAACGGCGCCTCTGCAGGGGCAGCTCGTCTTCTGGATCCACCTCTGGACTCCCAGACCGACCTCTCTCGGTAGTAGTGATTTCCTCCCTCTTCCTTTTTGCAGCTTCAGCCACCTTAGCCGCTTTAGCCGCGCGAAAGTTCAGCATTTCTGTTCTTGACCTGAGACAAAGGAAAAGAAGTAAAGAACAACTCAAAGACGGGCAAGAGTAACCAGAATTAGTAAACCCTTACGGGAAGGAGCAGATGCTGAAGCCCTTTGCCTGCTGACTGCCGAGCTCGGAGGTACAGCTCGGAGTAAACCCGCTGAGAAGAGGTTGTCGTTTGTAATCACGAACTTGCTTGGATCGCTCCTTGTGAGACAGAGCTCGGATAGCGTCAGCCCGCTTCTTGATTGCCGAACTTAAGTGACAGGGTCGATAAACTGCAAAACAAAACAAAGCACAAAGCAAAGAGTTAGCCTCTTCATTCGACAACAGAACTGGAAGATGGCATTGAGCACTCTCACTTACAAAGGGGGTGATATAAGTGTAGGAACTACATCCTCCCTATCCACCTCATCAGGATGGAATTGCCACTCTCCCCCAGGACATAGAAAAACTCCTCCTTCCCCCTTAATCGAAGAAGGAGTATCTAATACCAGCGAACCCCCCGTCCTAGGTCTGGGCACTAGTATACCACCAGCCCGTATTTTTTCCCATCCTCCTTAAAGGTAAAAAGGGAATTGAATGTGGCGACGTCTATCTCGGGGTGGACCTGACCTAACTGTTTCCACAAGATTAGGGTAGCCACGAGGGTTCTCCACCCGTTAGGACATAACTGGGTAGGGGCTATTCCCCAGGAGGCAAGGAACGACCTTATGATCTTGGGGGGAGTCTGAGGCCGGCACTGAGAATAGCGCCGTTTAGAGCCACGCATCCTATGGGAGGACTGTCAGCCCGGTCGGAGGAAGAGGGTATAACTAACTCTACCGTCGAGGGAATACTATACTTAGCCCTAACAGCAGCTAAGGACCCTCCAGATATAACCGACTTAAGGGAGCTAGCCCCCCAGGTGCCCCCCCCCCCCTACTACTGCTTTCGTCTTGCTTCCTCTCCTCCCTCAATTTTCGCCTGTGCTCCATACTCCTAGGTGAGTTTGACAATGGGTTTGGGGGAGAAGGTTGGGGGAAAAACGAAGCTAGAGGAACGGGCGTGAAAATTTCCTGACAGTCGGAACTAGCGGTGGAAGGACTATACGACTGAGTAGACGAAGAAGGTGCAAGATCTTCCTGTTGGTTCCCCCAGGAGTGCACTCGAGATTCGTCCGAGCTCATACACAAGCAAGTTGAAGAGAAAATAATGCGTAAAAGAAAAAGGTGTTCCGAAATGGTAGGAGAGTACCTGGATAGTTATCTCGTTTGGGAGTATAGGGAAAATAAAGGAATGCCGAAAAGTTATGAATTTTGGAATAAGGAAGATCGAAATTCAAAAGGCTAAAGGAAGATGAAGGGGAACGTTTCGGAAATGCAAAAGGCGGGATATGAACCGGCAAGGATGGCAATAAATATGAAACGGCTGTCAATCAATGCCTAAAAAGAGGTGAAGACGTCCAGCCACCCTTTGGGCGACACGTGCATCTGGCGGCTGTAGGAGTAATTATTACGCGAGTTGGTACTTGTGCCATGTCATTCCAGCAAGGTCAGACTCTCATTTAAAATTAGACCTGACCTGGGGGGTAACTGTTGACACCGACCTCCGAGGTCGTTGAGCTCGGACTGTCGTATCCCAATGAGGGTAAGGACTTGGGAGTTCAGCTATGCGAGGTCCCGGTCGGTCGGCAGGAGCGTAGCTTTTCCAACAAGCCATTGTAGTCTTTCAAGACGCTACAGTGGCTAATAATTATGGATCACTGACAAGATCTCTGAGTACCAAACCAGAGACATACACGTGGAAAGGTCTTGTGTCAGCGCCTACTTATTCCTCCAATCAGAAGTCTTAGCTTGTTTTAATAGGCAATGCATTTTTACTACCAGGATCAGCAAGTCCCATCATCCTCAGTCAACAGTACAACATTGAGCTCGGGCCCCAATCCCGTTAGGACAAACACACAAGTTAGCTCAGCTCGGCCTCTGAGTTGACAAGACAGGAGGATTAGACGTTATTGTCTTCCTACTATAAAAGGCCCAGGATACAAAGAGTGAAGGGGGGCAGACAGAAAAAATCTAAAGGAATATACTAAGGAGAGAATCCCTAAAAATCCCCTTGAAGATCCCATATAGTTGTAAAAAGGAGCGATTATTTGATGAACGATCTTGTATTCTTCCTTATTGTAACTTTTAGACTACTGTCTGCATTCTAAGTTGGCTTTAACCTTGTCAATACAATTTTGGACGCTACAACTGTTATCTTCCATGTGAAAACAACAATACAACCATTATCATTTATGTTAGGTCCCATTTCATTTATAATACATTGTGGTTACTTAATATTAATTTCATTTTCATAAATTATTTTGATATATTAACTTGAGTAAACTATTTAACTTTTTATTTTAAAATTTATATGGTATCATTTATTCATATCGTGTTTACATAGGACCGAGTATCCGTGCTGTTTTCATTACAGTAATGGCAACATGTGTTGTTTTGTTGTTTCATGTCTAACTTGCAATTTAAATGATTTTTTTTCATTACTTTTTTAAACACACATTTTTTCAAAAAAATCACTATTCAAAAACACTGCTCTTTCCAAAATAGGGACTCAAAACAAATTTTATCAAACTAGACAAGGGCAAAGTGTGTGTCAATTAAACAAATCACACATGTATAAACTCTTTCACTTGTGTTGCGTTAACGTAATAATTTAGTCGACAAAAGCTATTTAAAATAATAAGTTGATAAATCTTATAAAATGTGCGGTTAAATATTGTAAGTCTCAATGAAATGTATCAATAAAAATAAATTTGACTACCTTATAATCTAAAAAAGTAGTCAATCACATCATGGGTTTAATTGAAAAGATTTTTAAAGTTCGATAAAGTGAAACATGTATAGAATGAATCTAAAGTGGCATAATTTCTCCTCCTATTTCATTTTAGAAAATATTATTTCGTCAACTTTAATCCTAACTCTTGTTTGGCGAAGATTAAAAAAAATTAGACTTTTTAATAAAAAATTGATAAAATGTGTGATTGAAAATTGTTCATCTCATGAAATATATGACTAAAAATTAATTATTGATTTTAATTCAGATTAAAATCTGAATTTTAATTTTTGCCAAACAGAAGCCTAAATATAGCCCTCGTTTGGGGCCTCCTTTTCTCATTCTCATTTTTTTTTTTTCTTTATCTTATTTTTTAACCATATATTATTTAAAAAAAGATTACTATTTCAAAAAACATTAAAAATTGAAAGAAAAGGGGCCAAACGTGTTGATAATATGTTTGGTTATAACATTATGTGATTTAAAAAGGAAAATTTCTTATTGTACATCGTTCATTTACATACTCTTTTATTGTTTAAATGTGACGATGTGTTAAGAAAGAAATTGGGGAAACTAGGAAAATTTTTTTTATTTGATTGATGAGATTTATGACCTAATCAAATTTCCTCATCACATCATCTATTACTAAATAAATTTTTTAAGTTATAATGTATAATCCGACGTAGCACAATCGAATTTATAATCGAGATGGTTCTAAAAATTATGATACCAAACAATGTAATGAACAAAGTTTTGAGAATAACCGATTAAAAAATAATTTCATTATTTTTTTAAAAAGCCTCCCTTTTGATACCCCATTTTCATTTTTTATTAAATTGTAATTTAATTTATTTTTTTCTCTCTTATCAAGGGTATATTATTCGAATAAAATAATATCGTACGTAGATCCCAAAAAAATTTCATTCCTTTTTAACATATATTCTTCTTAAAGGGTACTAGCGAGTAGCTTTTACTATTCTTCTCCTTGGGGCTTTATAATGCGAAATAATGAATGGCCAAATTCAAAACCAAGCAGCGAAGGGTGTAATCAGTGTGTGCTCACCGTAATTTCTTTCTCTAGCTCCACTTTTTCCAAGCGCCCTCCGCCTAATCCTCCCCAGCCTACCCCCATCTCAACATCTGGCGGGAGACTTCAAAATTCACAAACCCATTTAGAGGGAAAACTCAAAATCTTCAAAAAGTTTTCAAAAAATATTCCATTAATTCTTTCAAAATATCTATTTATATACGTCTCTGTGTGGTGCAGATTTTCAAGAGTTCTTCACAGGGAATAGTAGTATACTGTTCGACAAAATTCCTTACGAGAGTACTAATCTTGAAGATTGCCAGAAAAAAATGTATGTAGGTGAAAAGGGATGGGAGACAGGAGTACGGGTTCACTTCAGACAATAGATAACGGCACGGCTGAAGAAGCTGAGTTATGGGCAGAGCAGTGAACCACTTTGTGATCCGTGCTTGTGGCGCATGCAGAGAAGGTCTGTGCAGGGGTCTACAAGGGCGTTTACCACTAGTCAGCTTGATGAGTTGGGCTGCCGAGACTGCGGCTGCCATGACGGCCAACCACCCTGACTATGCTTCTGTGAGTTCATCATTTTCATTTTAAAAAACCTTATTAATTTATAGATTCTGAGTTTTGGATCTTAATTTCTGTTGGATTTTATAGTTTTATTTATTTTTTGATTTCATATTATGTATCCATGTCTCCTTTAAATTTGTTTTCTTTTTCCTCTCGGATTTTTATTGGTACTTTGTTATGCATAGAGTTAATTTAATCAATGACCACTGAATTTGCTATAGGTTATCACTTCCTCATCAAAATTAAAAATGTTACTCCTTGCTCACTGAAGTTTCTGTATGTTACTATTTGTTCAATTAAATTTAAAAGTTACTCATTGTTCACTCAAATTTGAATAAAGTTACCCATTAATCACCTATCATTTTCATAATTATTACCTATAGCAAAGTTTAGTGAGCAACGAGTAATTTTGTTCAAATTTAGGTGAGCAACGATTAAACTTTTAAATTTCTAACATATATAGCAAAATTTAATGAGCAATGGGTAAGTTTTTATAGATTGATGAGCAATTAGTAATCATAGCAAAGTTCATTGGCCATTTATTAAATTAAATTGTTTTGCATATACAATTTTTATTTTTTATTTTTATTTTTGTGCAATATTCTTTCATGATTCTCAATTCCTTGATTGTAATTATCTCGACCAAATGTAAATGGAAGCAA
Organism: Fraxinus excelsior; assembly: GCA_019097785.1. Classification (NCBI taxonomy): domain Eukaryota; kingdom Viridiplantae; phylum Streptophyta; class Magnoliopsida; order Lamiales; family Oleaceae; genus Fraxinus; species Fraxinus excelsior. Next base: position 33,252,858 of record CM032630.1, read on the forward strand.
ATTTGTTATTTGGATAAATTTGAGGTTAATGTTGGGTTTCATTTGATGAAAATGGCGCAGTTGGCAGCGAGGATTGCCGTTTCAAATTTGCACAAGAACACAAAGAAAATTATTTTCCGAGACGTAAGTACTCTTACAATTACGTACAAACACATCCAGCACATATTTGTTCTTTAATACATCCCTATATCTAGATTGTGGGTTCACGATAGTAATAAGATTCTAAGGTGGTCTTGATTTGTGTTATTTTTGCAGGATTAAAGACATGTATAGATTCATTTGATGAAAATTTTGCAGTTGGCAGCAAGGATTGCCGTTTCAAATTTGCACAAGAACACAAAGAAGTCATTTTCTGAGACGTAAGTGCTCTACACTGTTACAAAAACATACTAACACATTCCCAGCACAGATTTTCTCTTCAATATATGCCTATATCTGGATTGTGGGTCAGTGGTCATAATGGCGAGATGGTCTTGATTAGTGTTATTTTTGCAGGGTTAAAGATATGTACAACCATGTGAGTGAGCGCTCAGGACTAAATGCTCCTTTGATTGCAGACGATGTTTATGAAATAATAATGAAGGTATTTGCACTATAAGTGGATATTGGGCTTGAAATTCATCCTCTACTGCATATACTGCATTATATTGAAGGTCTTTGAATTGAAACTAGAGCTTCAATGCAGTCTCGTGACATTATTATAGAATTTTTGAATTGCCTGAAATGGTGAAACAAATGAAACAGAATATACTGACGATGAACTCAATTTATTGAGAAGTTCTCAAAGTTGGAAATCCCAATGTTTATTCATCCTATCAAAAATTTGACCAGTTGCTAATTTTTTTTTTTAACACATTTTTCCTTCCAGAATTCTGCTCGTCTTGATAGTGAGATCATATATGACAGAGACTTTGATTATGATTACTTTGGTTTTAAAACTCTGGATAGATCTTACCTCTTAAAGATAAGAGGTAAGGTTGTTGAACGACCTCAGCACATGTTGATGAGGGTTTCTGTTGGGATCCACAAGGATGATATAGATGCAGCTATCAAAACATATCATCTGTTGTCTCAGCGATGGTTTACTCACGCATCTCCTACCCTTTTTAATGCTGGAACTCCAAGGCCACAAGTAAGATAATTTTGATGGCTACTAAACACTTGCAATTTTGTTGGACTTACAACCTAATTGATTTTGTTAGGTTTTTAATGCGTTTATCAGTTTTGATTCATAATTTCGCTTGCTTGCAAGAGTTTTATAGTTGCTGATTGTCTTGGTTTATTTGTTACCTTGATAGCTTACTTAGTTCTCACTTGCGTATCACAGTTGAGTAGCTGTTTCCTGATATGCATGAAAGAAGATAGCATTGAGGGCATATATGATACTCTAAAAGAGTGTGCTGTCATCAGCAAATCAGCTGGGGGAATTGGTGTCTCTGTTCATAACATCCGTGCTACAGGAAGTTACATTCGTGGAACAAATGGAGCGTCCAATGGCATTGTTCCAATGCTACAAGTGTTCAATGACACAGCTCGGTATGTGGATCAAGGAGGCGGGAAGAGGAAAGGTATGCTACTGTGCATTTTCTCTCATTGAAAATATTTTTGTGATAACCTGTTTTGATTATTATGTCCTTTCTGTGATATGAATAGGTGCTTTTGCTGTGTATCTTGAGCCATGGCATGCTGATATCTTTGAGTTTCTTGATTTAAAGAAAAACCATGGAAAGGTACATTAGGAGCTACATATTTAGTGTCAACTAATGCATTATGTCTTGCTAGTAATCAATATTTACATTTTCTACGTGTTCAAATCATTGCGTTCATGCCACTCCATTTCATTCATTAATATCAAAGTTCAATGTCGCTCTTCTTCCCATGTTTTGCAGGAAGAGCACCGTGCCAGAGATCTATTTTATGCTCTTTGGGTGCCAGATCTGTTTATGCAGAGAGTCCAATCTAATGGACAATGGTCATTGTTTTGTCCAAATGAGGCTCCTGGGCTGGCTGATTGTTGGGGTGAAGAGTTTATGACTTTGTACACCCAATATGAGAAACAGGTGAATAGCTATACGGATTCATTTGATTCACATCTATGATACATTTTGTTTTATTTTTGGTGGTTTAAATTTTTCTTTTTGGGCTCAGGGCAAAGCTAAGAAGGTTATCCAAGCACAGAATCTTTGGTTTGAAATCTTAAAATCCCAGATTGAAACTGGAACTCCTTATATGCTATATAAGGTGACACTGATAACCGTCCCATCTCACTTTATAGTTTTCTTTTGATCTCTTTTGCTTGCAATTTTTCTTTTTGTTAATTTTTCATTTTTGCTCTTCATTCTCCAGGATACTTGCAACAAAAAAAGCAACCAGCAGAATCTAGGCACCATTAAATCCTCTAACTTGTGCACTGAGATAATTGAATACACAAGTCCAACTGAAACTGCTGTATGCAATCTAGCATCAATTGCTCTACCTCGATATGTTAGAGAGAAGGTTGTTGATGGCATATACTATTGGAAGAATTGATCTTTTCTGTTCTTGGTTTCTTATTTTTTTTTTTTCCCTGGCAGGGAGTGCCGATGGATGCACAATCATCTAAGCTTGTAGGCAGCATAGGGTGTAAAAACCGATACTTCGATTTTGAAAAACTGGCTGAGGTTTGATATTCTTTATTTACTAATTACCTAGTTTATTAGTTTTCAATTGCATAACATGCAAAGACTAAGTTATCTGGATGTTTGATTTTTTACTCTGGTTTCATTATTCTGTGGCAGGTCACGACATTAGTAACTACAAACCTAAACAAGATAATTGATGTCAATTATTACCCTGTTGAAACTGCAAAAAGGTCTAATATGCGACACAGGCCGGTAGGGATTGGGGTTCAAGGTCTTGCAGACACTTTCATTTTGCTTGGCATGGCATTTGATTCTCCTGAGGTGAGGTTACTTTGCTGATCCAATTGCTCTTTCATGTCTCTATGCTAAATGACTTGGGTCTAATCATACCTTAACTTCAACTGCAGGCTCAACGGTTGAACAAGGACATATTTGAGACCATATACTACCATGCTTTAAAAGCTTCATCTGAATTAGCTTCAAAAGAAGGTGCATACGAGACATACATTGGTAGTCCTGTGAGCAAGGTGTGTTTTTGAGCAGCTTTTCTGATTCAGACTTTTAACTTTTTGCTTCAAGACATGTCTAAATATGTTATTTTTAATTAAAAAAATTAATTTGAAATTTAGGAAACTATTACTATAAAAATGGCTACTTGATTCTCCACTTTTTGATTTAGTTGCCTCTGTATCTTTCAGGGAATTCTTCAGCCAGACATGTGGGGAGTAAAACCTTCAGATAGGTGGGATTGGGATGCTCTCAGAGAAACGATAGTGAAAAATGGAGTTAGAAATTCACTTCTTATAGCACCTATGCCCACAGCTTCGACCAGCCAGATTCTGGGGAATAATGAGTGCTTTGAGCCTTATACTTCCAATATCTATAGTCGCCGAGTTTTAAGGTTCTTTGTTCATTAACTTTCATTTTGCTCCTCCCTATTTAAATTTGTTTTCTAATATGTTACTAAGTAATGGTTGCTCTTTCAGTGGCGAGTTTGTGGTGGTGAACAAACATCTTCTTCATGATTTGACTGAGATGGGTCTTTGGTCGCCTGCTCTTAAGAATAGGATAATTTACGAAGATGGTTCTGTTCAGAAAATCCCAGAGATTCCTGAAGAACTCAAAGTTATTTACAAGTATGCACTTAGTTTTGGAGTCTTTTGTTAATCTTTTCATTACCAATTTTAATTTGATTTATCTGTTTATCAGGACTGTTTGGGAGATCAAACAACGAATACTGGTCGATATGGCTGTTGACCGTGGATGCTTCATAGACCAAAGTCAAAGCCTCAACATTCACATGGATCAACCAAATTTTGGGAAGCTAACTTCTCTGCACTTCCATGCTTGGTCAAAGGTAAGCAATACAAGTTCAGATTAGCATTTTGCAATGTTTTCGAGTAGCATCACTATTTTAGAAGCGATACTAGAATGAAAATGTGTGGAAAACATGTTTGGCTAAGCTTTTTTAAAAAGGTAAAAACTACTTTTAAGCTTCTATTTGCCAAATGTAATATGAAAAGATATTGTATTGGAAGGAGGGTGAAGATTGAAGGCCTTAAGCTAGTACGCCTCAGGCAAAAGGCTCTGTTTGTTCCAAGAGGTGTAAGGCTTAGCATGGTTCACACTCTTCTGTTTTGTATTATTGGGCCCTGCAATTTACTTTCCCATCAACCTTGAAATGATCTTGTATCAGTCAATTACACCCTCTCTTTTGCATTAGACGTTTTATTAACATTTTTTTTTTTCTAGAAATTAAGTCTTAACTTACTTTCTAAAAGTTGCTTTTAGGTTAGCCAAATTTCTCCAATTATTTGATTTTGAGGGTTTTTTTTACTTTACCCTTTGTATTTGTCGGTTTTGGTATGTAAACCCGTGCTTGTTGGTTGTGCTAGGTCTAAATTTTCTGTAAAAGTGGCATGGCCTGCTTTACATTTCTGTGTTGGTTTACCGACTAGTGTTTCCTAATTTTTATCCTTGTACCTTGACATGAAGGGTTTGAAGACCGGGATGTATTATCTAAGATCACGTGCCGCAGCTGATGCTATAAAATTCACAGTCGACACTTCAATGATAAAGGTAGGCACCATTTAAGGCTTATTCTGGTCAATTTTTAGTTATACTGAAATAGTTCGTGACTTTGTATTTTATTGATTGCAGGATAAGCCCAAGGTGGCAGTTGAGGAAAATAGTGAGATGGCTCAGATGGTATGTTCTTTAACTAATCGTGATGAGTGCTTGGCTTGTGGAAGTTGAAGCTTCAAAGATTTCAAAAGTTTTTGCCGGTTGCTGTTTAATGAGGATTCCTTCTCTATGCTAAGAATGATACGTGTACTACGTTGAGATTCAGTCATTGGGATATTATACATGACATTAGTGCTCACGATCTTTGAAAAGTTTGATGATCAGATGCTTACATCTGTGTAACATACTGTATAGGTAACTTGTAGGTATTAGCATGTTTGGGCCACATTTTTCCTGTTCATGTAGTGGAAAACTACTGACAATTTGATGGTCCTCCACTGTGCAAACAGGAACAAGGGAAAAAGAATTTGTCCTTTTTAGGGTTGTTCGTGTGTTGATTCGATTCTAAATTTTTTTGGTATTTAATAAATGGAATCCATGGTTTCAAATATAATTATGGAATCGTTCGGGTTCGGGTTCGTTCCGTTTATTTCCGTACCATAATTAAATTTTTTTAATATTTATAGCAATACTACATAAATGTAATTAATGAAATAGTTAATTTAAAAATATATAAATAACTAACTGTTGAATAATATTAATTCAATGCATATGAATATCAAAAAGTAGCTATTAATATTAAAATGTCGATGATTCATATTAATAATTTATTTGTTTCAAGTAGTTTGATTGCATAAAGAAAATGAAATATAAGTTAAAAGTTATACAATAAAATATTTTTAAGTATTTGTAATGTTCATCAACTATTTGATTAATTATTAATTGTTTGACTTGTTATGGTAAAAAATTCTACAAGTATAATTGAAAAAGTATAATTAACAAATACAAATAAATTAAAAAATATTCAACCAATAAGATTTAATAAAAAAATATAATATATATTTATTACTTGTTTCAATGTCTTCATAGAATTCTATTTCTTTAATGCAAATTTCATTTTAGGAAACTTTCAAAAATTTAGAATCTTCTCTTAGTCAATTTTGTGTACAAATTAAGGCTTCAATTATTTTAGGAGTTAAAGAACTCCTAAATGGATCAAGAATGTCCCTTCCAATACTAAATGTTGACTCAAAACTCCTGAATGATTTGAGTTTTAAAATTATAAAATGATTATTTAATTAATTTGTTAATTTATTTAGAAAAAATAAAATAATTTAATTAATTCAATAAAAAAATTATTTAGTTTCGGTTCTTATTCGATTCTTGGTCTAAGATCTGAAACTCGATCCAAATCCATCGATTTTTTATTCGGGTACCCATTCAGGTGTTTAACTTATGAAGAATCGCTCGATTCGATTTGGATTCGGTTATGTTTGATTCGATTCGTGACTTTTGGACACACATACCCTCTTTACACATCCCCAACATTTGCACACGTTGACATTTTCTCTTTCCAAACAATTTTTTTATCCCTTCTCCAATTGCCACCGCGAACCTTCGTCTAGTGGAGAGATGTAGAGACGGACCTTCACCACTGTGGACGATTGCTCAAACGTTGAATCCTTCAAAAAATATTAAGATGAAGACATGCAGAGAGACGGACCTTTATAGCAGCCCATGGAACCGCCATGCTGAAGGCAATCGACATGGCAAGTGTTTCACGAAGCATGGCTGAGATCGTGTCATCACGTTGTTCATCTCCATATTCTGTCAAAATTGGAGCAAAATCCAACTTCGCAACTATTGGGACGCAATGCGTTGAGAATATAAACGTCTGACCGAATTGCTATCTTGTGTCGGGGTTGAGTACATCCGTTCGATGGTTGAATAGTTGCATCCGAGGAATGGTGGAACAGAAAAATTCAGGTACGATGGCGACTATTTACCTTCAATTTTGGAATTGTAAATTTTCGTTAGGAGTAATCGGTAGTTAGTTTTGCTAGTATATTATTTGAGTGGTTAGTCAAACTTTTTTTCTACATGTGAAATTTTTGGGTTTCAATAGCATATCTAATAAACTTTAGGTTGTGTTGTAGAGGTTTACTCAACCTAATTCGGTTTGGTGAATAACGAAGGCAGCAGATGATGCATATAAAAAAACCTGGATTTGATGAATTTGAAATGCAATTCACGCTTCAATGATAAGCAACCAGTGTCTTTGCATTTCTTTAGAATTTGTGATTGGATATTTAATTTATTGTTTGTTTAAGATTGACAAGAATCAATAGTCCAATTCAATCTTCTATATGGAATGCTTTATTTTTTAATAGAATAAAGTCGAAGAACACGATCGGTAGATTTGACCATTTGTTCACTTGGTGTTGCAGGAAAAAAAAAGGAATATAAGGACTTTAATGACAAAGACATTAGCGAGATACATTCGATATTGTCAGTTTTTCAGCAATAGCTACGACAGTGATAAGTATGCAGTGACCCCCACGAAGTTACGTCGGACAGGTTTTGGTTTATTTGAGGATATTGCAATCAAGGACCAAAGAGATGCCATCCCTGTCGATGGGGAGAATATTGGTTCGAGTGCTGAGTGTTGAGGGAGACGAGAGAAACCGTGTCTCAAGCATGAACGCTATTGGAGCCAGAAGCAGCGAGAAGAGGAAGTCTGCGATGAGTATCCGCATAGGGAAGAAGAAGAAAGTTTCCGCTCAGGAGTTGTCTTTTTCCGTTGATCTGGCGAACAGTGTCGACGAGGAAATGGTGGCGAAGACAAATACAATTATGGCCTCGAAAAAGAATGTTGGAGTTGCCTGTGTAGAGGAGTTGTTAGAGGTAGGATTGCTCACGCGATGGATGCCCTTTTACTTTTATGCCTGTACGCTTCTGGCACAGAATGGATATCAAGAGATACTTGACATCATGCAAGATGCAGATGAGAAATTTGGGTGGATTGTGTGGACGTACAATGAGCATAACAAGTCTCTTCATTAAGTTCTGTAATAACTAAAATCTACCTTTGTGTTTGAACATTTTTCTCGTATTTGCTGGTGACATTTGTAGTTTGTACTGTACTAACGGGATTAAGTTTGTAATATTATGTTTCGTCTCTCAAGGGTTTCCAATGCATGGTGGACAACTCGTACATGTGATTTTAAATTTTATTTTTGGGAAGACACATCTGAACAATACAAAAATAGGTTCACATGCCCACGCTGTAGCATCAAGCTTTACTTTTTGAACTTTGGCTTACAATTTGCATTGAAATGTGAAGAAACGGAAAACACGAGCAAACAATGTAGACTCTTATATTAACCATTTCATTGGATGAAAGTAATGATATACTAGGTTAGTCTACAAGTACACAGCAGATGATCTCGAATTTAATTGTTTGCTTCAATCGGGATCCGACGAAGAAGAAGTCGATGATGAAAAGTTTCTTAGCCAACTAGCAGATGACGTCATAATAATGTATGTTGAAATGAAGATGGAGCTATCAATCGCCGAAGATGAAATGCATGTCGAAATGAACGCACTCGAAATGCAGCGAAGTGAATGTGATAGATTTTGCGATTATATGACACAACAATAATGTCTAGTGCTGTAGGGTCGTGGGAAAACAATTCGAACCATTTATTGCTCTAGCGAGGTTCAACGTTGTGTACGTATAAATTCACGTGCATTTGAAGTAGGGAAATGGACAAATCACAACTGTCGAGGCTTGCAAGCAATTTGAAACGGGCAAAATGCAATTTCATGATCGGCCCTTGAAAGAATATAGACTGTTTGTTGTAATGTGCACAAGATATTTATTGCAAATAGTACCATGGGCAAAAATGGAAAAAGGGAAAATAATTGAATTTTAAATTAAAGAATCTTCACTGTAGACACTATCAATGATTTGATATGAGAATGCATTTTTTTTTTTTTGGGTTTCAATGTGCACCAAACGGAGGCTTAGTTTGTGTGTTCCAAATTTAGTTTTTTGCTTTCTTCACTGTAGTGTTTCTATAATCTAAGGTTATGAGAAATGGGAGTTAATTCAATCCATGCAATTTGCGGGGGCGGAGTCAGGATTGGTGTTCAATGTGGGCACAATTTGTCCACGCCGAACATCGAGTTTTTAGTTATGGATGTGAACACCTCAATTAGAATGTAAGGGTGAAAAGCCAATAGGAGTTGAAGAGGATAGGAAATTTGAAGGGGAAAATATGGAATCCCTAGTTAAGGCGGATGAAGAGGAAATGGAACAAGTAGTAGAAAACCAAAACGAATCCCTTGTTAAGGGGAATATAGTTTCAATGGAGGAAAAGGAACAAGAGCATGACATGAATGAAGAAATTGAAATGAGAATTGAATTGGTGGAAGATGAAAACAAGGAAAATGGTAACGATTATGCTAAGGTTAGAGAATCCATTAAGGATGATCAAGAGAAACTACTTAACAAAAATGACATTTTAGAAGAACAAGGATACGATGAAGATAATTCGCTGAAGAGAATTGATGATATTGAATTTGAAGAACTATGAGCCATCTCGATTTTCCAAAACCTTTGAGCCATCTCAATCCCCCTCTCCAACATCTCCCTCCAAAACCTTGGAGCCATCTTGATTTTCCTTATTTTACACCACCGTATATCAAAATTGTATAAACCTTAAAGTCAGCCTCAACTCAATATTTCTCCTTATTAAACACCTCAAGCTCGATGGCTTCACAGGCCTAAGGCTTCTATGTCTAATTTCAAGAGCAATTGAAAAGCAATCTCTTCATAAGATTTCAGTTTTCGACAATACTCAAAGAACAACAATTTCAATTTAATTATTCAACAATACCCAAATTTCATCAATTTAAATTCAACAATTCCCAAATTTTAACAATTTCAATCCAACAATTCCCAAATTTCAGCAATTTCAATCCATTAATACCCAAACAGACTAACCAGAGAAAGCTGAATCAATTTTTGCCTCTGTGTTCTAATTTAGCCATTCGAAATCAGGGGTGAGGGGCCAAATCATAACTTCGCCTCTGTAAGGATGAAAAACACAAAATAGAAGCAATAAGCAAATGATTCAACAAAACCAATCAACTCAAATTTCAATAGTGTCAGAAGGTAAAGGGCAGAAAATTCCAGAATCCACCAATAAAGCGAAACAAGAAGAGGGCAGAAAATATTACATAATAAAACATTATTGGGCTTTGAAACTATCTTCTCCTAGTTCGTGAGATGGAGGGCCCGGGCCTGGAGGCCGGAGGTGAGGCGGAGCAGGCGGTGCGAAGTGAAGTGGAGGCTTGGAGCAAACGGGTCACTGACGGACTTACCACGATCACGAGTGCGGAGTGCCAGAAATGGAGCAGTGCCTGAAGTGAAGTCATCTCAATGGCTCGCCAGCAACGGTGCCGATTTGGGGAATGAAAATGTGAAATGAGGAGTGAAGCCGGAAATGGAGCAGATGGTGCCGATTTGGGGAGTGAAAATGTGAAATGGAATGGAGCTGTCTGGGCCTGGGTGGGAATGAGAAAAAAATGTTTACAATGGATGGGTCTCCCTTAGACGCTGGGCCTTGTATAACTTTAAAAAAAAAAAAATCCAACCCAAGTATTTGAGCCCAGAAGTTCAGTGTGGGCCTGTGCCCACACAGGCTCATATGTGGCTCTGCCCCTGGCAATTTGTGAGAATGTTTTTCTTTACTATTGATGTTATTTAGAGCTTTTCAACAAAGGAAATTCCTTTGAGACTACAGCCTGCATAGTTCTTGAACACCAACCTTCTGGGCTAAAATCAAAAGTGTGTCATGGGCTGACTGAGCATGTCAAATTGAGCTAAAATAAGATGGGAAAATTTTATATTTAAGAGTTTAAATATAATTCATTTCAAAATTAAGAAATAAAGTTTAAAATTTCAAAAATTATATATTGATTAAATTTTATTTACAAAATAATTAATTAAAATATGTTTTATTAATTAAATATAATAATGTTACAATTTTATACAATTTGATTACAAATTATTGAATTAATTACTCACAAATTATTTTTCAGTCATAAATCATGAATTCAAATTATTTCTTCATCATAAATTTATCAAATTAATAGGTCACATTATTCTTTGGTTATAAATAAAAAATTTATAGGTTAAAACTTATTTAATGGTCACACAATATCAAATTAATGGGCTGCTAGTTATTTTTAGGGTACAAATTATCGAGTTATTAGTCACAACTTAACACATTTTTAGGTCACATATTATTTATTGGTCACAATCAACCAAATAATTTGTGATGACCATCTCACTGCTACTTTCGATAGCATCATCGCTAACGCTAACGCTAACGCTAACACCAACACCACCGCCACAAGAATCGCCACCATCTCATGATAATCGACATCTACACCACCAACTCCACAATCTTAAACAAACCAACACCACTATGATCACCACAACTACCATCTTCACCATCGTCGAAGACAATCGCCTGTACCCACCATCCACACCATCGTTGAACACACATCACCCACACCACCATGGCCACCCAAATAAATGGACACAAACACTCCCCAATACACACCACCACCCACAACATAGCACGACACAACCACAATGCAACACTGCACCTACATCACACCACAATCGAACCACACAAAAAATCGTCGGCCACCAAAATTGAAAAAAAAAAAAAACTTATCTAGGAGGAACATGTAGCAACAAGAGCAGATCGCACAATTATGTCAGTGGCAGAGCTCTCCAACAATGGCTTCTAGCGACAGCTTCCGATGGGATAGAGAGAGAAGATAGATAAGAGAGAGAATGAAAATAATTAGGGTTTTTTGTCAACGGTTAGGTATATGATAGGTGAGATGAATTAAATATTTTGTAATATAATTATTAATATTTAAAATATCATTTTTCATTTGATTTCTGAAAAAAAAAAATAGTAAATCTTAATTATCATTGCAGATTTTCGATAGCATCAATGAAAATATTAGTGTCGATATTTTTGTCTAAATCATGAACTCTAATACTGTCGACTATCATTGACAAAAGTTGTATATAATGGCCATTGAATTACTTGCGCAATCAATGCACGGTTGTGATGTTTTGAATCCCTAGAGTGGGCACACAAATGATGTTGATCTCTTTGGACCAAACTAGTAGCTAGACTATTGGAAATTTCCTGTACTGGAAGCGAAGCATGCTAGTCAGTCGACAGCGAAAGAAAGGTTGATATTCTCCAGAAATGCCAACAAATACGTCGGATAGAATGTATGGTTCTCGAGAAATGCTAGATGTGTGGGATCAAATATTTGTACAATATGCATTGGCAGTCCCCTACGTAAAATATAAAGATTATTCTTCTCCACTTCACTTTGAAATTTATACCATATTCATGCATTAGCGGTCCTATACCTAAGATATAAAGATAATTCTTTTTCGTAGCAATACTCAATCCCACACTGAAAATTAAAACAAACAAAATGTACAATGACGAGAGAAGTTAAATATATCTTTTTAAATGAAATCATTGCATATCGATGTTTATGTAACAATATTTTAACGTGATACGATAAAAAAAAAAAAAAAAACTAAATATAATTCTAGTACATAATCAAGTCGTGACTTCATTGAAGTATCACGTCCATGCACTTTAAACTCGGGGCATAACAAAATTTGAATTTGAATTTATTCTTTAATCCTATTGGATGCAAACTAATCTAACATACTAATGCCATTATAATTTTGAAACATGTAAGACTTACTAAATCCACTGGCTTAGCCTAAAGTTATAATCATATAAACATACAGTTTGTTGGGTTTTAATTTGTCATGTAGACTTACATATGTAATTAATTGTGTATAAGATTTAAGGAAAATTTCATAAGAGGTTTAGTGTACCATTTCACATTTAAAAGATAAGGTTTAAAATTTAAAATTTCAGATTTTTAAGGTTTAAAATTTCGAATCTTAGATTTTTTTAAATTTTATTTATAAATTAACTAATTAAACATATATTTTATTAATTAAATATATTAAAATCACAATTCCAGATAATTTGGTCACAAATTCAATATAATTGGTCACAAATCACAAATTTTATCGGTCACAATTTAAAAAAATTATAGGTCACAATTTTGTTAATCGGTCACCAATCATAAATTTTACAAGTCACAATTCCAAAATTTTATAGGTTACATTTTGTTCATCGATCACAAATAAAAAATTGAAACGCCACAAATTAAAAATTTTATAAGTCACAATTTACTTCATTATTCACGAATAAAAAAATTATAGATCACAATTTATCGATAGGTCACGTATTTTCAATTTTCTTGGTCACAAATTATTTTTTAGTCACAAATTATCGAAATTTAATGTCATGGATTAATAATGAGTCACAATGAACCAAATAGTTAGTCACATACACCAAACACCCCATCCTCGTCCCGATCCTTCACCAATACTTGATCACAAATTAACCAAATAATTGGTCACAACAACTAGTCACAGATGGCCAGATAATTACTCACATACACCAAAATAGTGGTCACATACCACATCAATAAACACTACCACTACTGTCACATGCGACCACTCTCACGTCGCCACAACTGCACCACCACCACCACCATCATCGCCAGAAAATGCACCACCACTGTCAAAATCGCACCACCGCCACAACCACCAACATACGCACCACCACCACTATTTTGCAACCCCAACAACTACCTGCACCAAGCAACTTGCACCACTAAACAACCTGTACCCAGCCACTGCACACCACGACTGCACCCAAACCAACCACCGCGCACAGCACCACGCCCCACCACAACCGCACTCATCAACGCGCATAGCTCCATCGAACTACCACTACACAGCACCGCATCAAAAATTAAAAATAGAAAAAAGAAAAAGAAGAATGGCAATGCCGACGGCTGCCATTGGGAGGGAGATGAAGCGACAGTCTTCGCTGCACAACGAACCTTGGAGATGAAGTGTCGCTTGCTGCTGCACATGCGAAGGAGATGAAGCGCCGCTCACTGCTACACAGGGAGAGTCGCGAAAAAGAGAGGGAGGAGCGGAAGAACCGAACCGAACCCTCTTTCTCGCCACTCTCCCTCTTTTTGTGCATCTCCCTGTAGTTCGATTCTCCGCTGTGGTCTTCCGCGACGACGACGGAACTCAGAAAGATGGAAAAGCGAAAGAGAGGATGGGAGAAAAGGGAGAGTGACGAGAGAGAAAGGGAGGAGGGGAATAAGAGAGAGATTCAAATTTTGAAAATGGTAGTGGGGATGAATTGAGTGAGGTAGAAATAATTTAAGATTTGAAATTGTGTAGCAAAACATCTGAAATTTGAAATAGTAAACTAGACCTCTGATTTATGAAATGTGATCTCTAAATGTCCGAGTTCATGTAATTTCCTCTAAAATACATCTTAAAGTTAAAATCAATTAAAGTGATATAATAAAGAATTAAAATTGTTGAGCCTTGAACATCTAAATAAAATGTGGACATAAATATATGTAGAGATCAGATCTATTAGTGTTGTATTGGATGATGAACCAAATACATATGAAAATATAAATAGAGTTATGATCCTCAATTCAAGATTATTCGCATTCTTTGTGTCATCACATTAATACAAGAATACAAGAGAAAACAATCAAGAAGAAGTAATTGAAACAATCTAGATTGTGGAACAAGAGGTCAAAGTCAAGAACAAGAATTTAAGAATCAAAAGAGTCAATATTCAAGATTAAATATTAAGAAGTCAAGCATGAAGAGATTACAGTTGATCTTTAAAATCTAACACATAACACTATTATTAGGCATGATGGGAGACGTGATGGCTTCCCATACTACTTGTTGTCGTATACCGTTCCATTACCACATTTGCATGGTGCTTTCCACGCGTTTCATGAGCCTTAACGTGTATGTTGAATTCATTTTTCAAATATTAAAATTCTAATATATGCACAATATTTATAAATGAATACTACTGAAACTTGTACTAGAAGAAAAATAAGAACAGAGGAATTGGGGAAATTCAACACACCTATTACAGGATGTAATGCTTTGCATTTATAAGACCTTGCATATCTTTACAAAATAAGAGTTACATGGTAAACTACTATAATCACGCTAACATTAATTACAAGATTTCACAAAGATCATGGCTGTTATCACGTAGGCCTTTAATTGCTGATTTGTTTCTATGTTTAGCTATTATGCCACAGCATTTCTGAGCTGTAGTGTTGATGTATTTTCCTAGTCTTCATCCACAATTGTAGCCTTCATTTTATCATCCCCCCTCAAATTGAGCATTGTTGAAATGCATAATTTGTCACGTAGCAATTCTAAAGCTGGTTTCAGTTGAGGTTTTGTGAAGACATCTGCAATCTGAGACTGTGTTTGAATATGTTTGGTAACAAGGAGCCCGAGTGACACACGTTCCCTTATATAGTGGTAATCTACTTCAATATGCTTGCTTCTTGCATGGAAAACTGGATTAATTGTCATAAACAGGGAACTCATATTATCACAGAACAGAATTGGAGCTTGAGATAGAGGGACATCCAGATCACGAAGGATGAAAGTGAGCCACGTAATTTCAGCTGCTGCTTGAGCGAGTGCTCTATATTCAGCTTCGGAACTTGACCTGGATACTGTTGGTTGCTTCTTTGAGCACCATGAAATGATGTTGCTTCCTAGGTAAGTACAATAACCAGTTGTTGATCTCCTAGTAATGTTGCACCCAGCCCAATCAGAGTCCGAGAATCCATAAAGATCAAGAGAACTGGAAGCCTGTATATGAAGACCAAGATTAATTGTTCCTTTGACATAGCGTAAGATTCGTCTTACCAAACTAAAATGTGACTCAGTAGGCGCATGCATAAATTGGGAGACATAATTCACACTGAAAGAGAGATCTGGACGTGTCAAGGTTAAGTATTGAAGGGCTCCCACCAGAGATCGATATACATGAGGGTCGAGGTGCAGAGATGAATGAGGATCATATTTGGTTTTCGTACATAGTGGGGTCTTGATAGGTTTTGATTCAAGCATCCCACTGCGTTCTAGTATTTCGATAGCATACTTGGTTTGTTGTAGAAACAACCCAGTTGGAACGGTCGAGACTTGAATTCCCAAAAAATAATGAAGGACTTCGAGATCTTTCATTGCAAATTCTGCATGTAAGTTGTTGATGAAATCTTGTATTAGACTCGAAGAGGAACCTGTTAATATAATATCATCAACGTAAAGTAAGAGAACCAAAGTTCCTTGATCTGAATGGAAAATAAATAGACTTGGATCAGCTGTGCTGCATTGAAAACCATATTGCAGAAGATAGGAACTGAATTTGTCAAACCAAGCTCTTGGAGCTTGTTTAAGTCCATAAATTGCTTTGTTCAAGTGACAAACTGAATCTGGAAAATTTGAGTCGTTAAAACCTGGGGGTTGCTCCATGAAGACCTCCTCGGTTAGAAACCCATGCAAGAACGCATTTTTTACATCAAGCTGTCTGATATCCCACTTTTTTACAGTTGCAATGGATAAGATCAATCGAATAGTTCCTGGCTTCACAACAGGTGAATAGGTTTCAGTAAAATCAATTCCGGGTAATTGATGATACCCTTTAGCAACTAATCTTGCTTTGAGGCGTTCCACTTTGCCATCTGCTTTGAGTTTTACTTTGTAAACCCATCGGGATCCAACAACATTCATTGATGTTGTACGAGGCACCAAGGTCCACGTTTTTTGTTGTTGTAGAGCAGCAAGTTCATCAACCATTGCTTGTTTCCATCCAGAGTGTGAGAGAGCAGATTTAAGAGACCTTGGTTCTTTTGGTATTGAATCAAAGTCATGTAGGAGAGCATACTTGGGGTTTGGTTTTCGAACTCCCACCTGACTGCGTGTAACCATGGGATGAGTGTTTCCAGAGTTTTGAGGCGTTGGAGCAATTGTGGAGATAGGAGTAGTATTGTCAACAACAGAATTGAGTTCCTCAAAGTGTTCAGTGGCATTAGACTGAGGGAGATGGGTAGTAGCGATTGAATGTGAACCTGACACGAGATCACCTATAGTGATTGTTGTTTTGAGTTGAGCATTTGGTGTTGGTAGTGGTGCTTCTTCTTCAGGTTGAGGGAAATGATCTGAGTGCTCACAAGAGGGAGTGGACCATGAGTCAAATTCTCGAAAGGTTATGGGTTGTATTCCAGCAGCTGTGTCAAAGAGATCATTGAAGTTTTTGTAAGGTAAAGATGATTCATTAAAGACCACATGCCTGGAGACATAAAACCTTTTATTTGATGGAGAATAACAGTTATATCCTTTGTGTCTATCACTGTAACCCATAAACACGCATGGTACTGATTTGTTATCGAATTTATCCTTCTTAGAGTCCCATATGTAAGGGAAACACCTTGAGCCAAAGACTCTTAATGATGAGTAATCAGGATTCTTACCATACAACCTATAGAAGGGTGAGTCCCATTGTAGTGTGGATGTTGGAACACGATTGATTAGAAACACTGCCGTAGTAAAAGCTTCAACCCAGAAAATTTTAGGAACATTGGCATGAAGTAACATAGTAATGCCGAGTTCTCTAATTACCCGATGCCTTCTTTCAACTATACCATTCTGCTCAGGTGTATAAGGACATGATAATTGATGTTTGATTCCTGAATTTTGAAGATGTGTTCTAAATCTGTGATTAACAAATTCTCCTCCCCCATCTGTCTGAATTATCTTAATAAGGCCATCAAACTGTCTCTTTACAAACTTTTCAAAGAGAATGAATTGATCATAGAAGTCTGATTTGTGCTTTAATGGAATTAACCATACAAACTTTGTAAAATCGTCAACTATAGCAGCATAAAATCGAAACTGATGCAAAGAGGTAAGAGGAGCAGGTCCCCATAAATCAATATGAATTTTCTCAAAAGGAACAGAAGTTTTTGATTCTGATAAAGAAAAGGACAACTTAGATAATTTTCCTAATTGACAACTCTCACATATGGAATTGTCTTTATTGGAAATAGTTTTTATGAATGCCTTTTTTCGAAGGTGAGCCACTGCAGCAGCTTGAACATGCCCGAGACGTTGGTGCCAGATGTCTTCTGAAGCAACCTGAAATCTGGAGGAGAACAAAGCCACTGGAGGTGCTCGGATTGCATACAAATTACCCCTTTTTAGGCCCCTCATCAGCACCTTCTGTGTTAATTTGTCCTTAATCACAAAGTCATTATTAGAAAATTCACAAGTTACTGAATAATCAGATGTAAGTTGTCCAATAGATAATAGACTCCGTTCTAACTCAGGTACAAGAAGAACATTCCTTAAAACAATAGCAGACTGTCCAGAACCGAGTAGTGCATCAGTATGCGTTACTTTTAGAAATTCTCCATTTCCTAACATAACATGATCACTACCAGTATAAGGTCTAAGATTGTGTAGGTTACCTTCATTAGATGTCATATGTGCTGATGCTCCAGTATCTGATGTCCATTCCTCATGGTGTGCCTCAGAATTAAGTTGCAAAGCTGTGAATGCTTGAGGCAAGTTGTCTGGTTGGATAGAATGATTGAACCTATACCAACAACGAATAGCAGGGTGTCCTTTCTTACCACAAATCTGACAAGTGATGTCTCTGTAATTCTCTCGAGAGGAAGTGTTTGAAGAAGAGACATTGCTGAAGTTTTTGTTGGGCTGATTAGCAGGGATGAAGCCTCTTCCTTTGGAGGAAAAATTGTTTGTAGGTTTGGGATTTTTAGGTGCATTTTTTGGAAAATTTTTGTCAGCATAGAAGGCAGTATATTGCGAGGATTCAGGAGTGTGAAGGTTCAACCTTGTTTCATAGCTCTGCAGTAGGGAAATTACCTCATTATAGGATGGCATTGGTGGTTTGAGCATTGATGTAGTGAAGGGTTCATAGCGGGTACCAAGTCCTGTAAGCAATGAAAAAACTTTGTTTTTGTCATCAATCATGTGCCCAATGGCAGCAAGGCTGTCACATATCTCTTTGAACTTTCGAATATATTCATTGAGAGGCACTTCCTGGGTTTTCTTCATATACATGAGTTGCAAATTCAATTGAAATCGCCTTTCTTGAGAAGACTGGGCATATGCTTCCTTGAGTGCTGCCCAAACTTGTGTTGAGGTATCAAGGCCAATAACATGGCTGAGTGCCTCTTCTGCAAGAGTGCCAATAATCCACCCTCTGAGTAGACGATCTGCTGTTTTCCAGAGTTTGTATGCTGGATTAGCAGTGGGATTGTTACCATCAAGTGCTGGAAGTACAGCAGATGGGCATGGGTTTTCTCCTGTGAGAAAGTCTGTAAGTTCTTGACTTTCAGCAAGTGCAAGCACTTGCTCACGCCATAGTGGGTAGTTTTCAGGTCGAAGCCTGAGGGTAACAAAGTTACTAACATTCAACGAAGCGGAAGACATTGTTTAGCTCTGATACCAAGAAGAAAAATAAGAACAGAGGAATTGGGGAAATTCAACACACCTATTACAGGATGTGATGCTTTGCATTTATAAGACCTTGCATATCTTTACAAAATAAGAGTTACATGGTAAACTACTATAATCACGCTAACATTAATTACAAGATTTCACAAAGATCATGGCTGTTATCACGTAGGCCTTTAATTGCTGATTTGTTTCTATGTTTAGCTATTATGCCACAGCATTTCTGAGCTGTAGTGTTGATGTATTTTCCTAGTCTTCATCCACAATTGTAGCCTTCATTTTATCAGTACTTAAAACCTTTGTATTCTAATCCTACTTAGAAGTAAAACGAGATAATTTTTCTTTTTTACCTAAGTTTTATCTCGATCTTAAGGTTAATCCAAAACTTTTCTAAGTATAGAATATGGACCCCATCTTTCTTAAAATCAGTAGGGGTCGATTATATTCAACCAAAAATCATTCGGTTTTCGAATGAGTAATACTTCGTATACTAATTTAGATCAATCCTTCAACCCTACAAAATAAATAAACTAAGAAAATAATGTGATCGAAGTGAGAAATGTATGTTTTTTATTCAGTTGGAAGCAATTAAGGAAAAACGATTTTGCATCATGTACCATCTGGATATGACAATCGATGATATATTTTTTTATCGTATTTAATTATTAATTTTGTTTATTTTGACATATCAAAAATATTATTTTTATCTATTGTTATGCTCAATATTTTTGACAATCAACAGTATGGGCATAAGAAACATCTTGGGTTGAAAACTAATAGATAATAGAGAGGTGGTGATTAGATCACTTGACTTATTCTTGCTATGGATGGAATCATGAAAGTGATTGGGGAAAAAATTAAAAAGAAAAAGAAAGAACCGTTTCAGGGTCATTTGGTTGGATGTGAATTTCTTTGACTTCCAATAAATAAAATAATAATAAAATAGGGTTTTGAATATTGATTTTCATGAGAATGTTTAAAAAGTATGAAAATTTTTAGCTTTACATACAGAGTATTTTATGTTATGAATGCAAAATTAAAAATGAATATATTAAAAAAAAGTTTAAAGATAATGATTGTCAAGCAAGAGCATTGTTACGCCCACACTAACCAGAGCCCAGTGGCCCAAAAATAAAGAAATGGTCGAAACCCATTTACAAAGCCCAATGGCCAATGCCGAGACGCCATTGCCCGAAGCCCAATGTATCTCTGAGGCCCAACTTACCGAACATAATCATTCAATATCGTATCTTTTTGTTCTTTTATTTACCGGATCCCTAACATATTTGTCTCATGTCAAAAAAATTTCCCATATTCAAACTCAACATTTTCTACTAATAATCTGTCAACACGTGTCGAAATTAACTTGCCAAAACATGAGTGGACCTAATATCTGTTGGTGCATTTTTTGTGATCAATAGACAACATGCATAATCTTAAGAATATTTATCATCTCAAAAAAAGTAATATAGCGCTGATATTTAAGACGATTTATCAATCGATGACACTTAAAATGACACCTAAACTTGTGCAATAATTTACTTTTATCTTTTTTTAATATTTTTTTTCCCGATATTTACATAATCTAGATTGTCTCATGTTCATGTTAATTATGCTTACATTTTTCATGTATGAAAAGCCGACGAGCCTTGGGAGAGGAGATGGTCCGGGCCCGCTTCTCCATACGTTTAGTGATTTATTTTTATTTTCGGTTAAAAACATAAAAGTTAAAAAATATTGGTCTCAAACATTAAGAAGGTGTTTGGTAGAGATTTTAATTACATTTTTATTAGATTGTGATAGAGATGTTTGAAATGTGGTTGAAAAGTTGTGAGACCTATGAAAGATATGATTAATATTAATTATTTAACTTTAACTTATATCAAAATCAGATTTTAATCCAAACCAAACATGCTCTATATGTGCCTTGCCATTTTCGTTTCGAATTTGATTAACTTATTCATTTTGACACCTCTACATTAAAAGGTGATACATCTTTATTTTGGGGTGGAACCCTCTATCTAATAAAGGAAAAATCAAGATATACTTTCGGTTTGGTGAGGATTAAAATTAAGATTTTAATTTAAAACAAATTAATTATTAATTTTAATCACACATTTAATGGTACACACAATTTTATTATCACACATTTCATCAGTTTTTATCACAATTTACTTAAAAATTCGATTTTAATACCCACCAAACAAGAATATAATATTTTGCTATTTCAACTTTAAAAAATAAAAAACAAAAAAAATCAATTCCATACGTATTATTAATAAATCAATTTACAAGAACAAAAGTTTTTGCACGTGTTTGCATTTGTTTCTATAAATTGACATTTTAAAAGTAAAGCTTTTGACTAAACTCAACGTTTACTAAAATATATCAACACCGTCACTGTGAGCAAATAAGAGAAAAGTATAATAGTTAACACCGCCGTTAATTAATGTACAGTCACCGGTCAAATATTATGTTTTGACCTCGACCGACCGTGCCACCGCCACCGTACACGAGTTCAAATTTGTTCTCTTCTTTGTTTGATTGTACCAATTTTAGTGGACATGGTTCATCGGTTAAAAAATAAAAAATATTTTATTTAAATTGTAGAGTATGAAAACTTTGGTATTAAGACAGATAAATCAGGATTATAGATCCAAATCAAATTTATGATAATTGCAAAACAAATAAAAGAATTATTATTTAAAAAAATTATTAAGTGATTATGACTGATAGTTACGTGATTATGAGCGGGCATTCAAGTATCTACTTCAAAAGAAATTTGTTTAAAATTACTTATAGATGGTAGGGGTCGGGTTCTTGATGTGATTGATATAGAACATCAATTGTTATTATTGTTGGAGGTCGGCATTGCTTGTTGACATTTGATTGTTGAAGTTGGGGATTGATGACTTCTTTGAATTATGGATGGGTTGTGGCTTGGCGCCATTCGATGTTAAGAGTTTTGAAGCTAAGTGCCTAGTGGTCCATTATTGTCCTCATGATTGACAAACCGAGAAAAAGTATGGTTATAAATTTTATGAGTGATTACTTACTTGCGACTAGCAATCGACAATTGATATGAGTAATCACTAGTCAAAACTAGTGACAGTTGACCGATTAGAGATATTATTTTTTACGGTAACAGACTAATAAATTTATTGATTCATCGCTGATACTTAGGGATGTCAACGAGCCGAGCCGAGCCGAGCCCGAGCCCAAAAAAAAAAGCCCGGGCTCGGCTCGAGCTTTTTTGTTCCGAGCTTTTTTTGGCCCGAGCCGAGTCGAGCTGAGCCTGGTCAAAAAAAATAAGGCTCGGTCCGAGCTTTTGGTCCGAGCCTTAGAGGGCCGAGCCGAGCCAAGCCTGGGCCGGCTCGGTTTTTTTAATTTTTTTTAATGTCAAATCTACATTTTTTACTTAAAAAATTTAAAATTTGTATGGTTTATACGTATTATAAATTAAAGAAAAAAGCTCGGGCTCAACTCGAGCTTTTTTGTACCGAGCTTTTTTTGGCCCGAGCCGAGCCGAGCAAAGCCTGGCAAAAAAAATGAGGCTCGGCCCGAGCCTTGGCTCGTTGTAACCGAGCCCGAGCCGGGCCAAGCTCGAGCTTTTTCCGAGCCGAGCCCGAGCCGTCCGAGCCGACGAGCTTTTTTGCCATCCCTACTGATACTTGGAAATACCAGTGATATTTTTTACAATATATACAACGTTATACACAAAACTCGCATTAATAAACATTGTTGCATAATTATGTCTTAAAATGTTAATAATCAAATTTATACCTTTAGCTACGTGAAATAATTCGAACAAAAGATGTCAAGCCCATCACCTCCCCACCGACGTATATATGAACTCTTAACCGTGTAACCCATATTCCCAAGCTTTGTTTTTGACGGTGTGAATTCACACCCCAACCTTAGACCACCTACCCCACCCCCACCTTACCCCAACATGCATCCACCGTTTCTCCACTCCTCGGCCACCCCCACTTGGTTCAACAGATCAATCCAACTTATAAGTCAATTTTCACAAGTACCAACCAAAAAGAAGTCAGAATCCGACCCATTGTTCACTGTGTAGAAGCTTGTTGTCGACTCTTTTAAGTCGGCCACTGCTATAATTAATTTATTCTGTAATATAATAAAAATCTCAACTCCCAACTTGTTTATATATGTAACGTTCAGGTCAAGAAATTCTTGGCAACTAGATGAACATTGTTCTTGTTCTAATTCCTTTCAAATCTAAAAAAAACGATTGTCTATTCTCATTTATGTGTTAGTATTTTGTACTTTCTGAATCCACATGTGCGTGTTCAAGGTGGCGAATTCAAGACCAAACAATTCTCAGAGCACAAGGAGGAATGATCGGTTGGAGTCATTACTTCCAGGATTTAACAGAGAAGAAGAAATGTCAGCAATGGTGTCGGCTTTGGCCCATGTGGTAGCGGGTAATGTGAGCCAAGAGGTGGAGCAGCCTGCAGATGGTGGCGGAGCGGCAGTGAGTGGTGGTTCTTCTTCATCTGCATGTTCTTTGGGTGTTGGAGATAAGAGGAAAAGAGAAGAGAATAGCAGCAGTCATGAGCAGGTTCCTGAATCAGTTGCAAGAGTTTGCAGCGCTTATAATGATTTTACCATTGGAGGTTCTGAAATAGCATCTGGTAATAATAAAACTTTGCAACTCTCTTTCGTCAAATTTTATCTTCATCACGTTCTCTCATGTATCGGAAATTAGTTTTTTTTTTTCATTGTTAAATACATAATACTCAAATTTTCATTAATGGGTGGCGTTAAAATTTTGAAGTCAAGAACTTCTATACCTTATAATCTAAGATTTTGAACCAATATGTTCGCACATTACCTACATGGTTGCTACAGAGGATAGATATTAGATAGTACATATAATTAAGTTAAAAGCTTGTTTATAATAATATAGATAAGTCCTATCGAGTACTATATAGACTAAACATACATGATTGCAATGCGTGACCAGCTTGCACGAACCAAAAAAAAATGAAGAAAAAGAAAGCAGAGAGCAAACGCACAATGTAGCGAACTGGTCTTTGCTTCGCCCACCTCAAAAATACGGCTGTACTATCCTTTTCTTTTCTTTTAACAGCTAGCCCGACCCATTTTCACACCCCTTGAGAACTTTGATCCAGTTCTAGTCTTTGACATGAATGTGCATGATACACAGGTGCAGAAGGTCCAAGCACAAGAACAAGCATCATAACATCAACAGAAGCAGTATATACATACTGCACTCCCACAAATGACACTACAGAATCCCATGGAACAAGAAAATACAGAGGTGTCAGACAGAGGCCATGGGGCAAATGGGCTGCAGAAATAAGGGATCCCTACAAAGCTTCTAGGGTTTGGTTAGGCACATTTGACACTGCAGAGGGTGCTGCTAGGGCATATGATGAGGCTGCCCTTAAATTTAGAGGCAATAAAGCAAAACTAAACTTTCCAGAGAATGTTAGGCTCCTGCAGCAAATGCAATCACCAGCACCAAATGAACTTGTTTCAGTTCCTACTTCAACGGAACCAATTGTTCACACTCATCAAGTTCAATATCCCATGCAGAATATGAACTCCAGCTCACAAGTTCTGATGAATCTTGATGATATTCCAACGCACCCTGCAGGGAGTATATGGAATCAATTATTGTTTTCATCTTCACCCTTGTCGTCGTCTTCTTTTCCAGTGTTTTTTCCAGCTAATCCGCAGGGTAATGTTGGGCCAGAGGATAACGGAAGAAGCGGAGCTGAAACTTCAACGCCGGATTCAAATCATCAGACATCAGGATGACCTGATCAGATCAGAGTATACTGTACAAGTTTATTTGATTTTTGGTTTCTGGGTTGGTCAGTTTTAGCATTATTTTAGATGGGTCGATCAATTTAAAGGGGAAAAATGGATATAATGTGGCTAGATTGATACAAGTTCTTGTATTGTCGTTTATGAAGAAATGGTGCACACGACCCGAATCATGCATATAAGCACGCACACAACTGCAGTTCGACACTTGTACATACTCCCATCAAGCACCACGTACTCGAGCAAAGTCCAAAAGATACACGAACTGTAAACATTATACTGGCATAAGTTCAAAGCGAGAAACTCAAAAATGAGAAGCCTTGATTATCGTGGATTAACTGTGTGCACAAACTGGTACAAACATCATCAATCTATTTCACAGAAGTACATATCCAAATGAATGAATTAAGTGAAATAGTAATAACATCACAAAGGACTACAAGAAACAACTTGAAAAGTCCAAGGCAAACTGCGGTAAAAGCAAGTCCCACCTCTAACGCAACAGAGCCAGTCGAGACAAAAACAAGAAGCTAACATGACCTCTCGACCTCCAGTAGTCAGTATCATCATTTTAAACTTTCAATGCAGCTTTGTGTAAATAAAAACCTAATGCAGAGAAAATTAAGGTAAAAACGCTTTGGAACTATTATCATACAGAAAGAAAAGACTAGGGAATAAAATAAATACGGATAAAACCAAGGGGAGGAACTTAAATAGACAAAGAAAAGCAAACTTTAAAACGGACTTCAGACCCATGCTTTTTATGACTAGTCACGACAAGTTCGCTTCACTGGAAGATTTTGGTAGGGCTATGGTTTTTTAAGTCAATCTTGTTTCACTCAGAATATGGAATATATTACACAGGTGCAGCTTAGATGGCTATACTCTAGCCAATTTCATGCCCAAAAATGAGCCACACGAACCCAGCAACCATTTGAATGACAGGGCACTATGAAAAACTAAAAACCAGTCCCTTCCGTATATATCTTATCAAGTGTTTATATACATTCACAGATGGAACTTCTGAATACCATGTGATTCATTTAGCATATGTTTGGCAAGTGTTTATAAATTGTTTATAGACAGTCAAATCAATTTTTATCCACATATTTCATGAGACCCCCAAGTATTACCCACTTATCTACCACCCATTTCTATCTATTTATAAATAAAACCATTTATGAACACTTCCCACACAAGCTTTTAGATTTACAAGGCTAGGAGCATTTCTAAAGGGGACACAATTATATTAACAACAGAACATGTTATTATTCACTAGTTACATCTTACATCCCTGAACTAATTCCAAGAATTCCCAAACGCTAATTAAATTCAATTATAAGGCATCAAATATAAATCTTGACTAGCTCCTGTTTGACACACATTCTTTCAAAACTCATTTTCAACCACATTCTTTAATAAAATAATATTTTTCATCCCATCAATAGTTTTTCCTTACTTTTTAACCATATATTTTCCATCGTATCACTATTTAAAATACATTTTTTTCTCAATAATATACATCAAACACGCCCCTAGATAGCTTCAAGAAAAAGATTAGGGGTGTGTCTGAGTCACATTATTTTGGAAAAAAATGTATTCTAGAATAATAGATTGATGAAGAATGTGTGGTTGAAAAAGAAGGAAAAGTTATTGATATGATGTAAAGTATTATTTTATTGAAGAATGTGTGGTTGAAAATGAGTAGAAAAATGAGAATCAAAATTTTAATGTGTACCAAACAAGGGCTAAATAATATAATTTTCTAGTAACTTCAAACTTGATAAAAAAATTCCAGCAAGAAAAAAATAGTTACATATATCATTAAGAAATTAAAGAATACTTGGAATCAATAGAAATCACAAAAAGGGGACATTCATGAAGCCTGACCTGGATGCTAAGACACAGTAGATCTGCCATTCTCTTCAAGGTTATCCATGAGTAGTATTTTGAGATGACATGCAAGAAAACGATCTCTTAAAGAGTATACAAATTTTAGAAACAATAAACAAATCTAAATTGCTACATGCAACTGTGCATGGATCTTCAAGTACCCTTGTCAGAGATGCGACACACAGACAATGAATCCACAGACTATGGACAGTTTGATTCAAGCATAAAGTTGTAGATTTTTGACATAGGATGACTGGAAAAGTGGGTTTAAGGATTACATGTTCTGTTATTCTCAGTCTAAGATCTTCGGCTGCTTTTTCACTCAAAAGAGCCACCAAGCACGTTCTTCTCATTCTCAAACTCATCTTTGAATGTGTTCCACAGAGCTGTCCACTGGACAACCTCCATGGTAACTAATTGTTTCAACAGTAACCTTATGACGGGGTAGGTGAAAGTAACAATATAAGTGAATAACATGATGCTGGAAAGGAAAAGAAATTAAAAGGAAACCTTAAAAGAGCTATAAAGGGCTAACCTGAAATGAGGAGTTTCTGAAAGATTCTTATCCTCCAGAGCTGAGTTAAGCAGGCTAGACTGCATAGGATCATACTGTGCCAAGACCACGTACCAGCATATTTTTTCTCAACAGCTGTTGAAATATAAATAACCCTAAAGTCAACTGGGATGAAGACGACAGAAATCAAGGAAAATATAAGAAGAGATTCTTTACTGGTATTCATTGTGCTGGGTCCTCTTTCACAGAGGGAATCTCGTACATCGCTTTGTAACATCGGCATATTTCAAGGTAGTCATTGCTATGTGAGTGGTGGTACCTACACCATATGAACATGAATTCAATAAGTCTGGGAGGTATACAGCAGACATTAATGAAACAAAAAGATCTAAAATTGAACCATGAGCACTGAGATAAACTGACCTAAAATCAGGGTCGAAGATACTAAATATTTTCAACCATGGATCACAACTCAAAGAGGTTATTCAATTTTAGTTATCAAGCAAGATATGTAGGAAATGTGTGAAAGTCATTTATATAGCTCCATCCACCTGTGTTTAGTGACAGACATAGCTTCATCCAACTTGTGTACGATAACTCTCTTTAGGTGTATTATAGACGCATTCAACACTTACATATACTAATTATTTCCATCTAAAATCAATCTGCTTTATCAGGACAACCTTGTTGATTTGATGTCACTAATAATTATAATGCCTGAATTTAGATATGTTTGTCAAACTTAAATTTCTAAGTTTCAGAGCCCTAAGAGTAACAAGATTATAACACTGAACTGGAGGATATGCTATAGAATATGTATCTGATGTTAATTTATACGAACCGTATGGATTTTGTGGATATTAAAGGGATCAAAACAGAGTGACAAAAAAATAAACCATGTCACATTTGACCTATAGAGAATCCTCAGTTGACGGTTCTTCAGAGAAGATATCAACAAAACATGAATTAACCTATTTACACGTAACGACCTATATGTCACTGAATCAACCTCCCTCCCCCCATTTATTTGTCGGTCTTAGCGGAAGTTTGCAGATGTGTGCATGGATGCATGCATGCAAATGAACTCTCTCTGTGAGCAATTGTATTCTATTAAAGACATTCAACACTAAATCCACACTAGTAACGGAGAGATAGAGGAAAAGAGTATACTAGGATCGTGCCTACCGAATCATTAATTGGTAGTAGATCCGCTTCAAATCTGACAGTGATGGAATATCAGCAGGAGCTTCTTCTACAATACTTTCACCTTCTTTAGGTTTCTTCCTTTTCTTTTGAAGCCAACTTTGAAAAATCTCACTGATCTTTCTAGAGAGTATTTGTGCACGTACATAATCCTGGCGATCTAAACACAGACGAACCTACATAATTTAAAGAATAAGCTATCTCATCGTGTGTGCCAAAGTTCTCAATTCCAAACAACGTTGCAAGAATAGTTTAAGGAAAAGTGAAAATGCCACATACCTGTTCAAGTATGAATGCAATTTTTTCTTTTTTGCCATTGCACCAAAGGTCTCCATCCGTAGCTGAACAGTGTTCAGCCACAGGAACGAAGAAAAACTGGGCATGCTACTTATGAATGAAAAAACATGAAGATCTAGAAGTCCATTTGAAAGAAATTCTCATCCACCGACCGCAACTTGCATCAAATCGGCAGCCTTAGCTATAAGCCCTTGTTCTTCTTTAATCTTGGCAAGCTTCTTTATCAAGCGAGATCTCTCTATCTCAACATATACCTGCCAGATATTTTGGCCATTTACGATGTAAAGGCTAAAACCAAAGACTTGGAAATAAGGAAAATGGATACAGATCTGCAAGCATTCATGCATGAACAATCAACTTTTCTGCAGATACATTGTTAATCGTCTTAATTAGCTCTATTTTAGTGTCAAGATCTGGTGTCTGGTCAATATATTGCATTGCCTGTTGGACCATGGCTTGCACAGCCTGCACTAAAACAAGAAGAGACCAACAACAACACTACATTAATGCCGTAAAGGATGCCTTTTCCGTGATTTATAAAAGGAATTTTTTTATCACAGAGTAATAACAATTGTAATTGCATATAAAAAAGAAACTAAACTAAAAGATATCTAAAGGTGCATTTTCAAATATAAAAGCAACAATGAAATTGCAGCCCTGTGAACTGCAGATCAAAAATACTAACATAAGAAGCACGGATACATATATATAGTTCGAATACGATATAGTACAATACAAGTACGTCGATACGACATTTTTAAGAAAAAATAGGATACGTGAATACTTGTTATAAAATTCAACATAATTTCATTAATATAATAAACATTAAACATAAGCAGAATAATAAAAATAAAATAAATATTAAAGCATTTTATTTTAATCCGTACTTGTCCTGACTTCATTTTTTTAACATCATCAACATTAGATTCTTCATTATCATTAAAAATAACTCTTCAACTCTGGCTTGTCTAATGATAAATTAGTAATCTCGAGCAATTCAACACCTTCGAAAATGAAAATATCATATGAATTTTCGGCAATGTCCCACATTTTAGATTATTCTTTTGAATAGAGATCTAATTCTTTTGATAAAAAGACGTAGATTGATATGAATAAAATCAATTATTCAACTCGTTGTAGAATTATTTTATTTCTTCTCATAGAGTGCACAAAAGAGCATATATTCCAGTTTCTTTCAGCACAAAGATGAAGAAAAAGGTTGCACAAGAAGTTTTAAAAGAATGCTTTGAAATAAAGATGCACGTGAACCATGGAACAGCTATCAGGTCTATGTATAAGAGGGTATCAAAGTTTAGATATGTATCGAAGGGTACATAATAAGTTTATAAGTATCCGTGTTTCTTAGAATTACCAACTAGATGCATATATATATATATATATATATATATACATATTATGTTAGTGAATATACCATAAATGATGTTTAGGTAGGGATGAAACTTCCTAACATTAAGCCTGCTTTATATGGTGAGCGATCACAAAAAGATTATGCTTTGTAGTACAAACATCACAGTAAACATAGCCTAGAGAACCAGCTATGTTGTAGGGTTTGGACTACTGCCACGGGATGGATGGAGAGCAAGAGGTAATATTAGTGGAGAATTAGTGTGCGTTAATAGCTAGAATGTTTTATTCATCTCTCAACATTCACCACATCAACACTATGTTGATTGTATAAGTGTGTTACAAACAGATGCGTAACATCCCGAATTTTTATTACTAGTTGTTAGATTTAAATTAAGAACTTAAGTGCGCTATTATTAGTGTCTAATGACCTTACTGGTTATTGGCCTAGTCCAATAACCTTATGGTTAATCACCAATAGTTTGAGGACCTAAGTGGAGAGTTATTTTGGAATTTAGATGAAATTATGCATAAAACATATGTAAATATGCCAATTGGTCTTGATTAAAGATGATTTATTGACCACATGTATTATTTACACTACATTTTAAGCCAATATAAATGATTTGACCACGTAAATATAAGTAATTGATTTAACCACATGCATTATTTACACCAAGTTTTAAATCAAGTCAATTGATTTGAACACATGATTAAAAGTATTAATTTGACCATTTTCATGACAATACACCATTTATGCATTGACCATGCCTAATATCTAGCAATTTCCTTTCACTTTTCTACCCATGGTCCAAGAATTTACACTATAAATAGGAGACAAACCAAACACTAAACTACCCATCACCAATTATTTACACTTTCCCTCTCTTTACACTTTCACTTTGTCTCTCTGCTCTTCTCTTTCTCTTGTTCCTTTTGTATTAAATATAGCCGTACACTTATACAATCACATGTGAATACTCAACCCCACATGCAGCTTACGGATCTCTCTACAACAATCACCTCTTCTGTTTGTCTAGTGAAAGGTAAGTTGTGTTTTATGTTTATGGTGGTTAATATTTATGTATGTAATATTCTTACGGCTATGTTTTGGTCCATATTACATATGTTCTATTCAGACTAGTGTTTAGCAGCGCTACGCACGAGAATTTAGCACCACCTAAGTTCGGTCTAATTTTTGTGTCTCCTTATCAAGTTATGAATTTTCCGTAGAAACACATATATGAATCCATTATACACGCACACTTATTGAGAATTATTTTCACCCATTTTTGTCTCTACTTTCAGATAATTGATGATTCGAGGCGGTAATAATAAAATTATTACATTGTCAAACTATTGTTATTTCATTTGATTTTAAATATTTTAAGACATTTCTCATTTCAAGTTAATTTATTAAACTCATTACATTATTTGAATTTTGATAAGTGCTTATTAATTTATATAATTGTGTTGAATACTCTTTAAATTAGTTTTAGTTTATGATTTAGTGGTACTTGGCTAGTTAAGTCGTCACAAGATGTCTGTCCAAGTGTCTAGTTCGTTGAAAATTATCATTTTAAGGATCCACATGGCACATTCCATACCCACATCCAAGTGTCAAGTGTCCAACGAGGAAATTTGATAACTAAAGAAGGATCGTATAATGCGGCTATGAAAAAACAAGAATGACCCTAGACCTCTGATACTCGGACTCTTTGAAATAGTTGGAAACCCTGTATCGGACACGACACGACACGGGTATGGGTATGGAATGTGTCGGATCCTCCAAGTTTCAACCGGACACTTCGTCGTTTTTATTTCTTCTTCTTCCTCTTCTTTTTTTCTTTTCTTTTCTTTTTCTTACCCTTTTCTTCTTTCTCACTTTTGCTCTTTATAAACCTAAATTACCTAATGTCGTCGCCGAGAGGGTGGAGAAAGGCGGCAACGCTAGGTTTTACCTTCTTCTTCTTCTTCTTTCTTTTTTTCTTTCCATTTTCTTCTTTTTTTTCCCTTCTTTATCTCTCTGTATCGGTGGTTTAGGGTTTTTTTTTTTTTGTATAAAATGAAAATGGATTCCATATAGTGCTACTCAGTGTTCCACTAAGTCAAAATTAAATCAAGTTCCTCATTTTTTATTTTATATAACATTTAATAATTCCTATAATTGAAAACTAAACCCCAAAATTCTATTTTAATCGTCTTAACCAAATACCCATTTCCTTCATTGTGAATAATTAATTTTGGTATATTTAAATGGCATTCTGGATTAGTAAAAAAAATTGAAATTTAAAAAACGTATCCACGTACCCGTGTCTGAAATTTGGATTTTTTTTAGCCATGTCCCCGTACCCTACATTTTAGAAAATAAAAGACCTGACTCTCAGATACACATCCGTATCCGATACGTGTACTCGAGTCCGAGCATCATAGCCCTAGACCTCCTTTACACCAGTGTTTATTTAATCTATTTATCTTTACGAAACAGAAGAGGTTTACATCATCGCTCTAACATGGATAGAAAAAGATGCGTAAAACAAGCCAGAAAGCTGACATTACAACACTCACGTACATGAGCACACTGCAATTCTTTTCTCAGCCCTTGTGCTTTTGAGGTTTGGGTACCAACAGTTTTGAGTTTGGGTTGCAATTTAGTTTTGAGTTCATGATTAAGAGACTTATACAAATAATGAAATGGGTTATACTTGTCATGCACAAATTAGGGATGCAGCGCAGCGCAACTTTACATCAATAAGTTGGGATAAGTTAAATTTTTCTTACTTTTAATTAAAATAAAGTTACTGAAAATAGCTCTTATCTTGCCGTGAATATAAGCAACTCGTTTCTAAACTTGATCAATAGAAATCTATTTATTTTAAGATTTACTTATTTTCTAATAAGTAAACTTTTTAACTTAGACAGATATGCTCCTAATCGTAAACTAAAAGTACAACCAAACCCACCAAAAAAATGAGATGTATCATTCACAATTCCAATCATTCAAGCCATAAGTTTAACAAAACTACCAAAGCCAGATATGTCTATGAAGGAAGAAACATATACACATATAAGGAATTGTTTAGACCTGTTTCAACTGGCCACGGCGCTTAGATAAAAGCACAATCTGGTCATTGAGAGTTTTCCATGCGCCGGCGTCGAAGCAGAGCTTCAGAATGTCAGTCACGGCCTTCCGAGTGCCGGCCAAATCATCCGCTTGCCTCGTCTGCTTCTCCAGATTCAGCAATGCCTCAATTTGGGCCTCCAAATTCCCCCCTCCATTTTCCTACAAAAAATTCAGAAAAATTAAACAAAAATATAATTCGAATTTTATATTTAACATTTTCATACCATTTCGATGGGTTCAAGCTGAGAAATAATAATATTTTTTAATTTTATTTTATTTCAAATTTATGATCTGACGAACATGGTCTGGGTTTTTTTCCTTGGAATAAGGGAAACTTCAAATGCAAGGGGATAAATTTGTGTTTATAACCAAATTATAGGGGGCAAACAGAAAAAGAAAATTAAACCTTACTCCCGAGGCAATAATTTACAATGACCTCCCACGAGTTTGAGGAAATGACACTTCAGCCCATAAAATATATACTACTTATGATTTTATTATGGAAAAATTGCAATCGCGGAACCAAATTTTTTACTTTTATAAAAAACTGATCCAAACTTTTAATTTGTGACAACCACAAAATCTTTCAAAAACTCGCATCGAAGTACAAATTGATGATTTTTGTTAATTTGATCATTAGTTGTCCATGAAAAAAGTTTGACCTCTTTTGATCAATTTAAAGAGATAATAAGGTGCTTTTAATAATAATAATAATAATAATAAAAAGATTCTTCTCCTTCTTCTTTCCTCCACCATTAGTGATGACTAAAAAACTTGTCCCAATGGATTGGCGGGGCGGGGATCGTCGCCCCGTCTCAAGTCACGGGGCGGGGCGAGGGTGCCCCGCCTCGTGAAGAATGAAAAAAATTAAATACAAATTACAAAAATAAAATAAAATAAATAGTTAATTGAAAAAAAATTACAAAAATAAATGGGGCGGGAAACGGGGCAAAATCCCACCCCGCCCTGCCCCTGCCCCTGCTTCGAACACGTCCCGTTGCCATCTCTATCCACTATCCCTACCCCCGAAATCAAATCCAAACACAAACGTCACCTCTTCAACGTCTAGCCCTATCACCTAGAAAAACACTTAATAATCAAAATACACACAAAAGCAAGCCAAAAGGAAAAAAAAACTTTTAGATTTCACAATCTCAAACTACACGTCCTATTTTTTAGATTCAAAATCATTTCTATGAAATTAAAACTTGCAAGAATCTTCTCTTCCTCTGCAATTCATTGCGTATAATATTTTTCTCGCCACTCGATTCCATCAAATATGATCACTACATTCGTATCTTAATCTTGAAAACTAACACAAGAATTGAGGAAATGGAATAGGAGCCGGGACAGATGAACCCTCCATTGCCGTCTATATAGAATTCGATACGTCGCAGTCGACGAAGCTCCTTTAAAGATTCTTTTGCTTTAGAAATTGAATCTGTTTACGCTGTGATGCCAAATATCCAAATATTTTGGGCTGTGATGATGAATTGGGCTTGGCCCACTAATAAGTGCGATTTTACACACTGATTAGAGCCGTTAAATGGAAGACGCAATGATAAATTGAACGAATTTCTGCTCATAATTGTGATTATTTTGTCTTATATAGGTGAACGTCGCATTGAAAGGAAAACAAGCAAAATGAAAGAGATTGAAGCTTAATTGAAAAGTCGACTTTGAAGTTCATCATCAAAATGAAGGAATCAAAAAGTTGATAACCAAAATGTCACTTATCAAAGTTGAGGGACTAACTATACAAAATATCCTGAGGACATCCTGTGCAAATTTTGATTTCACCAAAAGTGTGTACCCGCGTACTTTACTTTTGGAATGGTGCACACATGCGCACTTTTAGTGTGCACTCGTGAACCTGTGCGTTGAAAATTGTCGAAAATCAGAAATTTTGACGGCATTTTGGGCTTTTATTTGTGCTCGATTTTGGGAGTATTTAATGACCAAATCTCATGACTCAAACCCGAGCTTTTTTTAGTTTTTTAGAGTTCTCATCTTCCAAAAAGCCTTGGTTCAATAAAGAGAAGAAGAAGAAAAACAAGAAAAGTGGAATTTTGGATGAAAATCAAGAGTAACATTTCAAGAATTTCATTCAAGAGACGGGTTCCTTTCTTAATTTTGAATTTTAATCTTTGATTTGTTCACTTTGTAATGTACTACTCTAAATTTCACCATTTTCACTATTTTTATACAATGAACTAAACTTATTGAGGTTGAGATGATTGATGCAGCTTAACCTAATTTGATTAATTTCAATGTCTGCCTTTTGAGTTAAAGTTGCTTATTTTCATGTGTGTTTGCTATTGCATTGATTTTCTTTCATTTATTTGGCCATTAAATGATTATGTTAAGTGAAGTGTATAATAATCGAGAGATGTTTTGCATTTTAGACCAAATAGCAAATGCTCTATGTTCTTGTAAGAGATAGAGATATACTCCTAATTCTAGGTGACCATTTGAGATATTTTCACAACGAATTAATGCAATTTATTGGGCTTTAATTGACAAAGAGATATAATATATTAACTCAATTAATTAGGGCCAATTTGACGCTCGAGATAGGTAATTGATTAAATGATGGTTAATGGAAATCATGAATCCCAACCATTTCAACCTTCCAATTCTTCTCAAATTTGAACCTTGTTTATTTTAAGTTATCTTTAGTTGTTTTTATATATAAATCGTTTATTCTTATTTTAATAACTCAAAATGAATTGTGTGTGTTTCTATTGTTAGAACTAGTTAAACGACCCGTGCACTTGCGGTATATTTTAAAGCGAACAAGTTTTTGGCGTCGTTGCCGAGGAGTGATATATTTTGATTACTACTTTAGTTGATATTAGTTTTAACATTTTATTTTATTTTACTTTCTTTCGTTTTGATTATTTTGTTTTGGAAGTTGAATTTCTCATTTGTGTTGTGCTAGGTCTTCGATCGTGTATGTGTCATTTGAGAAGTCTTGATCTAGTTGATTTTGATCCGGACATTGAAGGAACCTTTCGAAGAAGACTAAGAGAACAACGAGAAGAAAGACGACAACTTCAAGTTGAGATGGCTAATCATGGGAGAAATGTCAATCCTATCGCTCCACTGGACGAAATTCCACCGGGTGTTATTCCTTAAGCACAAGGAGTTCAATGACCAGTAGAGGACATGCATTTTGGAGACTCCATGAATCCTCCTATTGTAGAAAATCAATCTAGTATTGTGTACCCATCATATAATCATCCAAATTTTCAACTTCGACCAGATGTGATTAACTTGTTTTCCAATGGGAATTCATTCTATGGGAGAATTGAGGAGAATTCACACTCTCACGTGGTACAATTTTTAGAAGTTTGTAGCAACTTCAAATATGAAGGTGTTAAATGAGGCAATTCAAATGAGATTAATTGTGCATACATTGAAAGATAAAGCAAGGGAATGGTTTGACACTTTACCTCCGAGAAGCATCACTAGTTGGGCGGACTTTGTTCAAAAATTCACTAAAAGGTTCTTTCCACCATCTAGAGTTGCTAAGCACAAGCACGACTTCACTACTTTTCAACAGTATGAATCGAAGAGCTTTCATGAGGCGTGGGAAAGATTCAAAGGCATGCTTCGAAAAATGTCCAAACCATAGAATCTCAATAGGGCAACAAGTCAACCATTTCCATGATGGCTTAACTCCCTCGTACCGTTCTAATGTTGACTCATCTTCTAATGGATCGATCCAACAAAAGAGCATTCAATAAGCTTATGACATGTTTTGAGATTATGAGTGAGAAAAGTGCAATGTGGCCGGATAGATGTTCGTAAAGAAAAGCAAGTGGAATACACAATGTTGATGCCTATGCACTTGTTCTATCTAAGATTCATTCTCTATCAAAGAAGGTTGAAGGGCTTTCTACTTCTACTTCTCATTCCATGAATATGATGCAAGCTTCTCCACCAGTATGTGACATATGTGGAGCAAATCACCAAAGCTCGGATTGTCCTTTGGTAACTCATGATATGGCTTTTCCCAAACAAGTAGCTTATGCTCAAAATTTCAACTGCCAACAAGAGAATCTCTACTCCAATACATATCATCCAAATCTCTCTTGATTTAACAATGAAAACTAATCGAAGCTGCTAGGTTTTCATCAACCTCCACCACCTCAAGAGAAGAAACTAACATTAGAAGAATTCATGATACAACATATGACCAAAATCGACACTGCCTTCCAAAATCAAGCGGCTACAATCAAGAATCTTGAGACCCAAATACAATGATAATTCATCTGAGATCTACGATGATGGTTGAGTGGTATAAATTAGAGTCGTGTTTGCCCTAATTACTCTTTCACGCCGTCTAATTTCTTTAGGGTTCTAGAATTCTCTCTGGTTTTGTCCTCGTTTTTCCATCTTTTCTATCGATCTTCAACTTTTTGTTGTTTGATTTTTTTTAGTTCATTTGTGGTTTTGAGTTTTTTTAATTTTTGTATAAGAAGTGATTGTTGATTTCAGTTTTGGAACTTCTGGTTCATGGAAGTAGATTCGACTAGTCTTTGAGGGTTTGTGGTTGGTGTTTTTGATTTGTACAGAATGGTACAATGAGCCTGAGCCCAAGATCGATGATATTCTAATACTAATGATCTGTTTTTTTCTTTACATTCTGATTGTAAAGTTGAAAAACT
Source organism: Fraxinus excelsior (assembly GCA_019097785.1). NCBI lineage: Eukaryota > Viridiplantae > Streptophyta > Magnoliopsida > Lamiales > Oleaceae > Fraxinus > Fraxinus excelsior. Next base: position 33,290,929 of record CM032630.1, read on the forward strand.
GTGTATGACCTTTGGGTTATCTCTGATTTCTTGATGTAATAGAATCATTTTCTTTGTGTAGTACGAAAAATCTACCATTCTTCTGCTCTTCTTTTTTGTGGTCAACTAATGGCGGTGGTGGTGCCTGGTTTTCAAAAAATGGTGTTGGAGGTTGAGACGGTGGTGCCGACAGTTGTGATGGAAAGTGGCATCTATGTTTGGATTTGGTTTTAGGGGTAGGATGGAGGGGAGGAAAAGATTTTTTTTATTTAATTAATATGATTATTTTATGTATAAAATATAAGAGTATCATATTACCCTCTTTTAAATTGGTCAAAATTGATCAAAAGAGGTCACATTTTTGTTTTTGGGAGAATTGCGACCATGGTATCAAACATTTCATTTATTGGCAGATTTAACCTAAACATTTCATTTGTGCCACACACGATACCAAATTTTTTAAAAATTCTCACTTGAAGTTCAAATAGATGGTTTCATTGTTCATTCGTTAGTTGGCTAAAAGTCAACGGTTTGACCAAATGTTGACTAATTTTTAAAGGGTAAAATGGTAAATTAATTATTTTCATATCTCAGTGTTTTACTGTCTCTCTCTCTTATTCATATTTGAAAATCGAAATTTATTTTGAAATCAGATTTGATTTTGAGGTTTTTTTATTATTGTGGTGTAAGTAGTGGTTCTAGTGAATGAATATGGTGATGGTAAGGAAAGGCGATGTCGAAGGTAGCAATTAGATGGTGGCGATAGCGTGAAGGATTGATTTCTTGAGGAAACTACTGGTTTTGAGGGAGCTATATGTTCAATTTCTCTCCGAATGCTTGAGGGAGCTATTGGATGGTGCCGATTTTGAGGCGGTGTTAGGGTTGGAAGTTGAGGCTGTGGGGGTTGCGGTTGCGGTTGTGATTGTGATTGTAATTGGAATTTTTTGGAATTTGTTGCCGGCAATTGTAATTTTTTGGAATTCGTTGGTTTTTTATTTCAATGGTAAAAGATATGGATTCAAGAGAAATTGTGTTCTCTTCAATTTGGGCTGGGATGATTAGAGAGTTTGCGATGATGATGAAGGCACAATCTGAATTGAGGCGTCAGTGGTGTCTACGATAGTGTGTAGGTGGCTATCAAGGTGGGTGGGTGGGCAGGACGAATTATCCTAAGAAAGGTTTAGGGGGTGGATGGAGGTGGGAAGAAGATGATGGTTTTATTTTAATTTTTTTCAACTTTTTATATTATTATTTTATGTGAAAAATAGCTAATTTACTGTTTTGCCATTTGTAAATTTAGTCAAAATTATTTTTGGGGTCAACTATCGGAGGAACTAACGGAACCCATTTTGTTGACCTCAAAATGAGATTAATAAAAGGTTTGATACCATAGTAGGCAGAAATAAAAGGTTTGGATCAAATCTACTACTGAATGAAATGTTTGGTACCGCGGCTACAATTTTTCTTTTTTTATGGACAATTAACAGAAATCATCTATTTAGATTCCATGTGCGAGCAATTTAAAAGTTTGGTACCGATGGTGTCACAAATTAAAGGTATGAGTCAAGTCTGCTTAAAAGTGAAATGATTGGTATCTTGACTGCAATTTTTCCTTTTACTATTGATAATTGTTTATGTCAGAATTTGATTGAGAGAGAAGTTTTTTTTATATTTAAGATTAATTTAAATTTTAAATTGTACATTGTCATAAGAAGATAAGAGTATTCATTCTATGTTAGTTGTTAACGAAATTTATATTTTTTCCATACAAATATTTGATTGCTTATCGAATATAGCCCCCGTTTGGTTTGAATTAAAATATCAAGTCAAAGTCGACATTTAATTTTAACTACATATTTCATGGTACTCACAAGTTTTACTACACATTTCTTCAACTTTTATCAAAATCTACTAAAAATCTGATTTTAATCTCTACCAAACAGGAGCATAATCTCTATTTCCAAAGGAATTAATAATCTAGACATTATCGTCAAGTTGAGATTTTTAATGCAATAAAAAGAAGAGGGAACCTTTGAGCCCCTGTTTGATTGGTCATTATTTTGAGAGTATGGAGTTTTTAATAGCAATTTTTTGGAAAAATATATGGTTGAGAAATATGGAGAATTTTCAAATTTACAAGAAAAATATTTTATTGTGTAAATTTATGATTGAAAATGAGCATGAAAATTAAGGAGTTTTGAAATAATGGATGTGAAATGGGGGCTTAATGGACTAGAATTTCTAATCAACTTTGCTTAGTTTGATCTCGTGAGTCGTGAGCCCTATATTTTGATCACTAGCCCAAAAATTTAATAGAGACCCAATTTGGTGCACATTCACGGCACTAGGCCCATTAGAATTAGCAACCTCCTTAGCCAGATGCAAGGTCGAATTTACACATCAACAAGAGAATAAAGATTACATTTCATAACTAAGTGTTGAAGTTTATTTGTTCACTTTTCAGGTTTTTAACATTTTAATTAAATATTAAATATGTTAATTAATTGACGCGCGTATCATGTAAAGTAAGTATTTCAAATTTAGGATTATCTCAACTTCCTTTATCATTTGAACCCTCTTTCTTCTCAAGCACAATCTCCACATTATTCATGATCAACCTCCATGATTATTCTACATTCCACTTTCATACTATATAAACTTATTTTATCTACATTGTGAGAACTGTACAATTCGAAACCGAAAGGTAATGGTAAAATTGAAGGGTGAGATTAAGGGAATGAAGGTGGTGGAGATGCCCGATACAAGAAATAAAAGAAAGCCAAAGGAAAGTCCCAAGAAAATGCCATCAAAAAGGCAAAAGTCGTCTGGGTCACATAAAAAATAGTCCGCCAAGAAGGTTTTTTTTATTTATTTATTCAAAATTAGTATCTAAGGAAATGTGTGGGGGTTTCTATTTTAAAGTACTATTCTAAATTATAGAATGATTTATGACATACAATTGGCAGTATGTGACATGTCAATCCAAATGTGACCAAGATTATTATACATCTGTGACCTGATTGCAGAGAATGACATTGCATCTGTGACCTTATTTGCATGATGATATACGGTTATATGTTTTTATGACCTCATTTAAGTATATGTCTTAGACTCTATATGTCAGTGGCCTGATTTAGTCTAATATTTCCATTTGTAAGTGATGTTTATGGATCTGTCATCTAATTACATTCCATTCTATGTATTTGTAACATTAAATGCATGATTATACGATTATATATGTGACCTATTTTTCCTAATTATTTTGTGAACTAATTTATAGTCCAGTCTACCATTCGTTGTATCTATGACTTTGTTTATTTTACTAATAGTTCACAAATTTGAAATTAACATTGTTTTCATGTAAACACGTGATGTAGGTGCGGAAATTCATTATACCACAAGATAGTTAGTTTCCTGGAAAAATCACCACTCCAATTACAAAGGTTGTTCCGACGAACCTCAAAATATATCTAAGTGAAGTCCCATGACGTATATTATGGGAACATTCTTTATGCACTTTTTGGAATGACAAGAAATTGTGGTTCAACCACAATTGATACATTATTTTCTACTCAGGCAAGTGCATTAACCCAATGAAAATTAAATGTGGGTTTGCATATTAGGTCGATTTGTTAGGTTTTCTTTGGTCGAGTTCTCTTTAGTAATAGGATTGAGATGCTCTAGATATGATGATATACATACACTTGAAAATATTCCTTCACGTTTGAAGAAAAAATATTTTAGTCAACTGAAGATTGTGATATATGAAGATGTCAGGGATGCAATTATATCAACCTACGAACTTCCAAACCAGGATATTGTTGAAGTCCTTATAGAACAGGATGTCGCAATGCTTGGAGCTGTGTATATTATTACATCTTACCTGTTTCAAGAAGGTTGTTGATCACTACTTGTTTGTACTTGTTGAAGATTTTTCTGCAATGGACATGTTCCCCTAGAGAAGACCCTCTTTGATACTACCTTGAATAATTGAGAGATTGTTTGAGTAAGAGGACAATACATTATAGGCCTATTGGTAGCATTTCATGTGTGGATATACGAGACAATTCCTAGTCTCGCTGGAATTATTGTCAAAAGAATGTCCAAAATGCACCATTGTATCAGGAACTAGATGGTAGATGAGCACCCATTCGCTACTAAACTTGAAGGATCTGAATGCTTCTCAAATCCTTATGTAATCTTTCAAATATATTGAATTACTAGTGTAGTATTTTGTCTATCGTCAACAATAATTTTTCTAACAATCTTATTGAATTGCAAATTCAGATATGTGACCTAGACCTATCGGACATTGAGATGGCAATGTTGTATGAAGGGGGTCCATTATATCAGACTAGTTCAACAAGATAATACACATGATGGCCAGAGAAAGAAGGTTACGATGGAAAGTTCAGTTGACCGTGGGGGAATGTAATGCCCCGAAAATTTTCATAGTATAGAATTTAATTTTGTTTGTTATATTTTAATGTTTTGAAAAGTTATGGACTAATATATATATATATATATATATATACATACTAGTTTTTGCCCGTGCATCTTATTTTGAAGGTAATGCTAGTGTGTTAAATATGTAAATTTATGTTAAATTATCATGAATTACATTTTGAATGTTAGATATGGGCTATTTAAATCATCCAAATTGAATCATTAGAATTATAGTGAATTTCAATTATGTTTTAATGTCAATATTATTATAATTTCATTTACGTAAATTTGGATGTTGTCTATCTCATATCTTAGGTGATCCCTTGGTGTAGGGCACAATGTGATTTTACTTCAACATCGAATTTCAATTTTACCGTAAATATGGATTTTTCATATAATTTGTAATCAAACTCAAATGAAGAATGAATGAACTAATATTGACATTGTCAATCTATGCAAGTGAGACTAATTCAACGAATAAACGACATCAATCTGGACTCAAAATTATGGTTATTGTACTTCATTAATGTCAACATCTACTACTTTGAATAAGCTACGGCAGTAACAAATAACAGATTTTATAAAGGTGTAGGTGAAAAGTCAAACAATATTGTATCATCTCAATTTGATTTCAATTTACACACTAACAAAACTATTGAACATTACAAAGGATAAATGTTAAAATAACAGCCTTTGAATAGTTGACTTTGGTATGTGGCTGCTTCAATCGTTTCATACTCTATAACTTGGCTGCTTGAAGATTTCATATGTGCTACGTAGAATGGAAAGACATCAAAGGCAAATTCATTGTTGTATTATAATAGAATAAATTGCCAAACTTAAGAGTCGAGAGATGCCTATATAGTACAAACTGCATGCAAGATGTTGAATGTTATGAAAGGTAGGGGGATCCTGGGGAGGACCCGGACCCCCTCAATTTTTTGAGATTTTATTTATTTATTTAAATTTTTATTTTGTATTTTAACATTTGAGAAGCTTAGCTAGGTACAATGAGTGATGAAATTTGAGAATTCTCAATATGATTTACTGCTCAAATTACAGAATGTTTTTCACACACTAATAACAGAATATTATATGGAAATATATACGGGAGTATAGGCTCTATTCTAGGAAGAAAAGCTAAATGTAAACCTTGACTAATACAAGAGATTTGGCCTTGATTTGCAAGGCTGATAAGGCAAGTCTGCTTCCTAAAATCAGGTTCCATGATTTTGTGCTGGAGTTAAGGAATCTTCCTTTATAATGAGAACATCTTCTAACATGTTCGTGTACTTAGTACAGTATTCAACTTTAACATGAGCTCTATTTCTGCCATTAATATCATCAATATCTTCAATGGAACTTGCAATTTAGGAACATTGTTTGGTGCTTTTCTCTTTGATACTTATCTTGGCCGATATAAGACCCTCGGAATTGCTTCAATTTCCTCTTTCCTGGTACAATTTCTGTTCATAATCCTTCATCCTATGAAGTAGAATCAATATAAATTTGTTCAAACTCGAATAATTTTTATGTTAATTGCAGGGGATGCTACTTCACCTTCACTTTATTTGTTTTTTTTTTTGTTAATAAGGTATCTAAAAAAAAATTCTGGTGTGCTGCCCCCGTGGCCCCCACCCGTTCACCTCTATATCTTCAATTCTAGGACCTCCCAACTTCAATCGGCTGGCTCCGCCCTGATGAAAGGTATATGTATATAATGTAGTGGAATTGCATTGAAGCGATAAAGTTTTATATGGTTAGTGTGAGTTAATAACATAAATAAAAATACAAAAGGAAGAAGATGGATACTTTACCAAATTTGAATCTAGGTGATTGGTATAAGTGATTGATAGGTTTGTATTTAGCATTATGTAAGTTAACTATTCCATCAAAAAAATTCTAAGTGTGTGCTCACATGATACATCAACACTGCAAATCAAGAATGGTTATTATAAAAATATAAACAAAAAATGTTTTCAGTCATTAGTATGTCAAAGTCGAATGGGATACGACTAAAGAATTAAAGACTTCAAGATTATGTGAGTGTATCAATACCTACGTTTTTCATTTTGAGGAAGCCAGAAGTTGTTGTCATAACTTTAAGATACAGTTTTTTGTAATTGAACTCTAAGTATACCAAATCAAACATTACAACTCAGCACACAAAAGCAAATCTTAAAAGAAAAATAAACTAGAGAAATTCAATTATGAGTTAAAGTTTCATCAACTACAATTAGCTTAATACATACTAAAATTTTATGAAAGAGAAGCTGAACGCATAATGTCCAATTATTGATTTAAAAAGGATTAGAACGAAGAATAAAGCACATATTATTCAACTAACATATAATTCGTGAGAAATAAACAAGAGCACTCACATGTTTTTATGTTTGAAAGAAGTAGACAAAATTTTTTCAAATCAGTTAAGCGATCCCGTTTATTTGATTTATTTACCAATGGTGTCAGAAGAGAAAAACAATAGTGAGTGAGACAATTGCACTAAGAGTCCAAGACACAATATTCTAAACATATTGTAATAGCTAAATTTAGTGTAACCGTATAGAAATAGTAGACACTCTATCATAGGACAATCGTCACATGCACATACCTTGATCGAAACTATAATTTATTTTTTCTGGGTTTCTTTTGCGTTGTCCCATTTGTCCATTCTCTGCAATCAAATTTTGAATCATTTTTAGTTTTATACTGGAAAGCAAATATAGTAAAAATGAAACATGAACATGTTTTTTTCTAGAGATATGTATAGAAAGAAGTATTCACAACTATATGGAAACTTTCTTTGAACTTTCTAGAAAAGAAGCTTATTGCAAATGTTATAAGGTGGTTTCCTCTTTTGGACTTGCATTGCTTCGACGATGTCTTCTATCGATATATGAACGAAAGAATTTTCTTGTACACTACATTTTTAGTACATGTGACGTGTGAAACTTCAACAGTTGATGGGTTTAGTAGAACTTTAAGAGACTTTCTTGTTTTAGCTCTTGACAACGCTACAGAAAGTTGACCATGATAAAAAAAATTGGCTCTGGAAGATATAAACCAACAAAATCAAGTGTTTGTCTTTGAGCTTTGTTTATGGTTATTGCGAAGCAGAGCCTAATTGGAAATTGAGTTCTTTTGAATGGAATCGAAGTTTGATCACTTTGAAGCGGTATAAAAAGTATTCTTGGCAAAAAAACATATTTTCCAGAATATTTGTCAGATGTAATTTCAGCAAGAATTACATTTTTATCAAATTTTCGACAAGTAAGTCGTGTTCCATTGCATAAACATTCGGAAGGATTGATATTCATAATAACATGACAGGACAGTTTGCTTTAAGATTCAATTCATGTGGTGGAATATCATTTGAGGTCAAACTATTCAAGAAATCTTCTTGCAAGCTTTGTTCTGATTTATCGATTGCTTCATCAAAGCTATAGTACGTAAAATCTGATCAGGAATTTGTTCCAGTAGAATCTTGTTAATATGATCAACACATTCATTTCTAGGAGTAAGAATAACTCGATTTGTCATCGTATGTAAATTCTTAGCATATGCTTCTATATCTGGAAAGACATGATAAATTAAAGTTTTTAAAGATGTTATTTCATTATTGAATGGTACAATTATATTGTTGGGAAGTCGAATACAATTACAAGTATGCTGTTGTTCTGTCCTATTTCCAATTTTTAACAAGTAATCACAGAAAATAGGATCAAATTGCGCTCCCATATTTTCAACTAATGGCAGATGTAGTAGTAGATGCCATAGGTTAGAGAAAACTAAACTAGCCTTTATTATATCTTTTTTTCCCTCTTGATACTACTGGTAGAACTTGTCGAAAATCCCCTCCGAGAACAAACTATCACTTTACCACCAAAAGGCAAGTTACAATCATTAATATCTCTCAGCATTTCATCGACAGCTTCAACAACACACTGATTTACCATAGGTGCTTCATCCCGAATTATTAACTTACACATTTTCAATAAAATTTCTAAAGCTGATTGTTTGCTAACAGAATATCTTACTTCACCAACTATTTCTAAACGAATTTTAAACCTTGAATGAGCAGTTCGAGATCCAGGTTAAAAAGATGCAGATACTCGAAAACATACAGTTGTCAAAGCAATAGAATTTTGAGACCTTACAGCAGTTAGCAATGCTTTATACAAAAAGTTTTGCATGTGCCACCTGGACCATCAATGAAGAAAGCACCACATGATTCCATTGTTATTTTTCCATAATTGTATCATATGCAAATTGTTTTCTGTCATTTAAACTTGCTGCACAAACATAGCCAACTTCAATATTCAAATTTGTTGTCTCATCTTCAAGCATTCTCCTTAATCTATCATTTTCATTTATATCTACATTGAATGGTACCATTTTATAGTCATTTATATTTTTGCCCAAGCATTCTAAGATACAATTAATATCCTCTAGAGCGCGCATTTCAGCAATATGTGAAGGTATATTTTTTTGTACATAATCATCAATCATATAAGATTTGAATTTATTTCATAACAACTTTGGATCATTAGGGCTACAAAGCATAAGAAGTGTAGCAAAGAGTCGTCTTAAAGAAATAAGTATTTCATAAATAATAGCTTCGGATAGACATTCTTCACAGTGATTATCTCCATTTAATAAACCATGTAAAAGCGCTACTTCTCGATACGTAATAACAATGACTTCATTTAAGATTTGTAAATCATAAAATGATGTTGGACCAAGAATATGATTCATAAGAACACGAAGAAAATATCGTTCTCCATCAGATGGATTTACTGTAACAATTCGTCATATGACAACCTGTTTCTTTCTGCTAGTCCAACTTTTTTTATTTGCATTCCAAACAAAATGTGTCAGGAAATCTCGATATAAAAGTGTACAAGCAAACTCATTTGATTCATTCATTCGAAAAAATCATGTCAACATTATTTTTCTTGTATTTCTGTTCCGGACAACAGTAGATGAATCATCTTCATTGTCGTACGTTACCTATTGATGATTTTCGATGCGGAGCTGTAAAGAATACACCGTCGGGCAAATTTCTAACAGATTGAAGGAAAAAATCCTCCACAAAGCTTCAGGTGGAGATATCCATCTATCAGTTTGGTAAGCAAAAATTTCAACTATTTCTTTCTCTTTTTCATTTGTGTGAACTGAAAAATTGATACGATCATATCCTTTGTATACATATTTGTATAAATATTTCACAATTTTAATAGATGAATATACTTCAACATTAATATGACAGTCAAATTTTGCACTTAAATAAAGATTATATGGTACAACACATCGATTGTCTAACATATGACATCTAACTCGAACAGAAATACGACTATCACGACACTTATATGATGGGTATGAGTTTTGACCAAATATAGTAATATTACAAAAATCTCTTGGGCATTTATTTTTACAACCTTTATTTGCCTCCATGCATACATTTTTTGGATTCATATTCCACAAGGACCATACATATTATGTTTAACAATAACATAATGAAGATGAGGATATTTATTTTTGTTAGGAATTTCACATGATACTATCCTATCAATTTCTTTAGCACAAGAGATTTTATATTCAGATTTGAATATTAACAACATATGTGCATGAAGAAGTCCTCTTTTCTGGAATTCAATCACATATATGTGTGCAATAATATGGCATAAAATACTTGCTTTGTGTAAATCATGTTTCTATTCTTCCAATTTTGCTTTAAATATATGTACGATTAAATCAGGTCGATTTAGAACTTCATCATTGTCTTTTAGTTCGTGTCTAATCTCTGGCCAATTTGGATTACACGTTATAGTCAAGAATATATCAGGTTTTTCATAACGTTGCATGATAGCTATTCCATCTATGTATTTTCTTAGCATATCACGAGGCGCGCAAGTAAATAATTGTGGTAAAATAAAATTTCTTCCAACTTTGCACCCTCTTATTTCCCCATTTTGAAAACTGTTTACAATACATTGGTAAAGCTAAGCATGAATTTGTTTTTGATTATTGCGAAAATAATCTAACCTAGCAGTTTCAATCTTAACATACATATCTACAATATTCTGTTGAAATATTCTTCCAGCGTGAAGCAACACGGATTTACCAAAAGACCTTATTTGTAATTTATAGGAATAATATTCTCGACAAGATACTTGAGTACGTTTTTTCGCTTGATTGAGCACTGTAAAATCCAAAGGAAAACCAAATTAATTACTCATTTATAAGACCAAATACTGGAAAAATATAAAACTCTACTAGATGATATATTTGTGAACCTTTATTCTCTTTTTCGATAAATTCAGTTGCAATAGTTGTGTTGCGAAGGACATATATCGGCATATGTTGAGGCTCGAAATATGTGCTTCTATGTCTCTCAATTCCTTGATGCCAACCAGATTCCCCATATGGGATGAGTGATGGATACTGCAACGGATCATAGCATCCATAATTATAGTGGACTTTATGTGAATCATTAGAATGGTCGTATATAGTGATATCACGAGCACGAACGTTAGCATTTTCATCATCTTCAACCAATATAGCAGCTACTTGGGATGATGTAGGTGTATTGAAAACTCTTTGATCAAGTCTTGGGTCTCATTGTATTTGTATTTGATGACGATATAAGTTACTCATATCACTTAAAGACCTAAAAAATTTACTATATGAATTTGTTTTCAGATTTCAATTAAAACAATCAACGTAGATTCAACAAAGTTTGATAAAACTTTCATACGATTTTCAACTTCATTGTCTGTATCATAAAAATATAATTGCATATAAGAAGGCATATTATTTTGTGACATAAGTTCGTTTACATAATGATGTACTTGTCCTTAAACTCTAAATGTTATCTTTTTATGTTTTAAAGAGTTCTTTATCGTACTTCACACCAAATAAAGTGGAAGTAAAATAATTATTATATCCCCTTGCAATTTTTTTGAATTCCATACAATGAACTTCTTTAGATGTAAATAAGTTATACAGTTCAGCGGGTGAGTCACATATAAGAAGCTTAACTTTTCCATCAGAGCAACAGAAACATTTACATTCTCTATAAAACTTGCATGCCTTATAATGTTTACAGGAAGTAGAAGTTGGTAATATAAATGCTGTAGATGGTATGTTTAGTCATGTTCACTAAAAATATGCCGCAAGCGCACGGGTCCCGAAAAGTAGTAAAATGGACCTTTCAAGTCCGAGTCGATCCCACGAAGAGTGTTGATCTCAATTACAGGTGTATTTGATTTAGAGGTGGCAATTAGGTCGAGCGGCTCGTCAGCTCGGGTGCTCGGCTCGTACTATTCATACCCACGAGCCCGAGCCGAACCTGCTCGGCTCATCAAACCAACGAGCCGCTCAGCTAGCGGCTCGTCGTGGGCTCATCTAAACAAGCCCACGAGCTAGTTCATGGGCTTGCCTTTTATGGAGGAGCGTCTTGTGGCTCGTGTACATATTTAAAAAAAAACAAAAGTTCAGTGACCGTTTGGTCCTTTAATTTTATTTTTTTTCAATTTCACATACATTTTTTCCTCTATAAATATCCACCATAATCAACCATTTTTTACCACTAAAATCAATTTCTCATTATTTGCTATACAATACGCTCTACAATTTACATTCTCCATTTATCAATTACCAACAATATCATTCTCATGCATTTTCATTCATTCTATAATCATCTTCTACTTTTTTTTACATTATTTCTTACTATTTTACAATTACGTTCGACAACTACTACATAATTTTCATTCACTTCTCAATTCTACATTTCTAAATTCAATTTATATTATTCATAACAAATAGATTCATGATCATTTGTTGAAAACTTGTTCGGTATGGGGAACGAAACACAAACACCTGCCCAAAATCAATTTGGGAATGAATCCTCCGGTCTCAATAAATTACCAATCCCCGAAAATATTGAAGATTTCGACGTTCGTGATAGTCATCCAATTGATTGGATGACATTGATGTTGCAGCTAGTGTTCCAATTGATTTGGAACAAGATGAAGAACCGACATTAAATATTCTCGATGCAAGCGAGAAGAGAAAGAAGAAGAAGCATGCAAAATGTTGGGACCATTTCAAATTAGTTCCCACTGGTCGTGTGGTCGATGAACTTCGAGAAACCAAATTAGTATGTAAATACTGCCAACAACGACTGGCATGGCAAAAAGGCATTGGAACCACCCACCTCAACCGTCACTACAAATCATGTTCGGCCAAACATGGGCTTCTTCCAACTGGTCAAACGCAACTACAATTTGGTACTCCACAAATCGGTGTTATTACTACGCCAATTTCTACATGTATGTTTTCGGAGGAGGAAGCTTGAACGGGAATGGTGAAGTTTGTTGTCGCGGCGGAGTTGCTACTATCAATAGGGGACATCCAAAATTTTGTTAACTACATCAGAAGATATCTTCAACCGAGGTACCAATGGGTAAGTTGAAATACTCTTCGTTCTGATACAATTACATATTTTCTTAATACAAAGCAACTATTGATTTCGGATTTGGAAAAATATAGGGATGTGATATCTTTAACTTCAGATATGTGGGAATAGATTAATAAGAGAGGTTATATGGCTACAACTGCACACTATATAGACCCACTTTGGGTGGTGCATAAAAAAATTATTGCTTTTAAAATTGTTGAGTATCTGTACAACGCTCAAACTATATTTAATGCTATTATGATAATAATTCGAGAATATAAATATCAGAGTAAAATTCATTCTTTTACTTTCGACAACGCTACTGTAAATAAAGTTGTTATCGATAAATTGTAAGAGTTCTTAATCCTGATTTCGGTGACTATTTATTTTATATTCGATGTGTATGCCATATTTTTAATTTAATAGTATAAGACGGCTTAAAATGTGTTAAGGATGAAATTAACCGAATTAGGAATGCACTTATATATATCACGTGTACACCTAGTAAAAAACAAGGATTTGAGGATTTTTGTGCAGAATTTGGAATGACGGATACAAAAACCTTTATTACTGACGTAGGTCATAGATGGAATTTCACATACTTATTACTAAAATCATGTGAAAGTTATAAAGCGTATATTACCGAATTTTATAACAATAGGCATATTAGAGAAGAAGACTATACTATCTTGAGTGAATTCAATTGGAATATAGTTTTTTAAAAAAAAAATTGACAAGTTTTATGAGTCTACAAATATATCGTCTGGTGTTTATTATCCAACTAGTTGAATGGTTTTTGAACATTTTTATATAACTGCTAGAGCTTTTGCTAGATTTCAAAATGACCCCGATTTTCATGATATTATATATTCCATGGAATTGAAATTGAGAAAATATTGAAAAGAATTACTACGTTATTTCCTTTAGCATGTGTCATAGACCTCCGATATAATTTATCAGGTACTAAATTTATAATTGATCAAATGTCAAATACTTTAACTTTTACTACACCTATTACATATAAAAATTTAGAAACGACGTTCCGTGAAATGTATGAATTATATGCTTCACGAGTGAGTGCACATATTAATCGTGTACCTGCACACACTCCTCTTACTAATATAACAGAAGACGACGCTAAAATTTTGAACTTATTTGAAAGTATGCACTCATATAGATTTGATGCAACTGCATATGCATGGGTTCCTCTAGTAGTAATTTTAGTTTGACTTCCACTACATGTACTCAAACTTCCAGCGAAGTCAAAATCCAAATGTGTTGCCATATGAATTAATTGATTACTTTAGTCAACATTTACCTACTAACAAAGCAACTAGTAAAAGTTCAGAATATGTCATTGATTTCTGGCGAAATAACGAACGCCGATGGCCAATAGTTTCGACAATGGCAAAAGATCTACTAACACCTTCGGTTAGCACTGTAGTTTTAGAATCTGCTTTTAGTGCAGGGCAGAGGGTTCTCTCTGAAATCAGAAGTCGACTAAAAGAAGATATTTTGGAAGACGATAATTAATGTGCGTAAAGGACTAGGAAGACGATAATTATCGAATTCAAGATAAATATGTCGAAATTTCATATAACCAAGTGAGTGATATTTAATTTCATCACATTCATCACAATATTTTATTTTCATATTTTTATAAATTTTAAAAAAAAAACTGTACACGTAACAAGTTGTTTGTGTACATTTTTAACTCCACCTACTCGAAATTGAAGTAGTCAGTCCCAAACTCGGATAAAGGATGAGGGTTTATCTTTATTTTTTAATTGTAAAAAATAAAAAGTTTTGAAAAATGTATATTTAAAAAATTATTTACAAAACGTGTTTTTATATATTTTTCTTTAGGTTCTCATTTCTTAACAAATAAAATTTTGTTATTATTATTTTAAAAATTAAAATTGTTTTGAAAAATGTATATTTTTTTTAAAAAAAAATTAGATAATATTTATGTATATATATTTTTTTAAGTTTAGTGATTTAATAATTATAAATTTATAATGTTATATATATATATATATATATATATATATATATATATATATATATATATATATATATATATATAACGAGTCGGCAAGCCTCGCCGCTCGTCTCGTCTTGGACGAGCTCGGGCCCCAGTCGAGCTCGCCCAAAATGGCACGAGCCGAGCACCCGCTCGGCTCGTGGTAGACGAGCTCGGCTCGTCCGAGCATGGGCCGAGCTGGTTCGGCTCGACCAATTGCCACCACTAATTTGATTCAAATTAACCAAATTGACACACATTAAAAAAGTTGATTTTTAAATTGAAAAATAACAAAAAATACGATTTATATTTAACAATTTAAAATAACACTTAAAAGTGATAAGATCTTGATTTAAAAGAAGTTGGAATTTATGATTTCACTTGACCTTTATTTCATTAATATCAATCCAATTATGTTTCAATGGAAATTACCAAAATACATAGTTAGACCAGATTTTCCAATTTTAGTCAATAACCTCTGTCGAGCGATATTAACCCTAATTGATTAAGTTCTACTGCATATCACTATGTTGATAAAAATTTAACCAATTGCATTAAATTGTTGTGAAAATACTCAAATGGTCACCTAAGGTAGATGTATATCTCTATATCACTTAAACAAGTATAGTATACTATACAAACCTAGGGTATTAATTATTTTGGTCTAGTGAGTGCAACAATTTCTCAATAATTGCCCAAAACATTTAACCACATCATCTATTGATCAAGTAAATGACATGAAATCATACACAATAATTAATACACCAATATTTCGATAAAAGAAGCATCATTCAATACATGCTATGATATTAATGAAAATAGGTTAAGTTTATCATAAATTCCAACACAAACTACTTAGTTCATTATACAAAAATAATAACAAAGGAGATATTGAATACAATACATTACAAACATTGGAAAATAAATGAAGGAACACAAAAGTATTAGATACAACCCTTTTTTGTGTGGAATTGAATTCCTCCAAGCATTCCTCCAAGTTTTCTTGATGATATCTCCTTGTTGATATATAATTCTCTTCCAAAATGAACCAAGAACCAAAGAAAAACAAGAAAATAGAAGAAAAGAGGAAAAATATCTAGTTTTTCCTACCAATTTTGCTACTAAATTATAACAATAGAAAAATAATATAATTTAGATATTATGGGATGGGATATTTTGTGACACAAAAAAAATATCTCAAAATATCTATCATTAAACAAGCCAAAAATTCATTTAAGCCCTTGATAAATTGCACTCCAAGTCCTTCAACTTTCTAGCGTGTGCACTTTAGTCCCTAACTTCACAATTTTGTACGCATTTGGTCATTTTTCTCCTCTTTTTGCTCATTTACTTCTTGTCGGGGTCTTTGGCGTACAAAAGTAACAATTATACAAATATAAATAGAAATCTACTCAATTTTATCAATAATAAATTCCAAAAAAAATGCCAAATAAGTGTGTAAAAAACACACTTATCAAGTCCTTTGAAAGTTCCTTCTAATTCATAATTCAAAATATTATGTGTTTCTTGATTTGAAGTTAAAATGTCAAAGTATTGATGAATTCTTGATTCATGCAGTTGCACAACAACAGGAGAATTATTTTCAAATAACATATGGTCACTTCTCCTTTCATGATAAGCACTGTAATCATTCTAAGTTTATTTCGCCTATCTCTCTATCTTTGAATTTGTTGATGAATAGAGTCTCTATAAAACTCATTTCCACTTCCGAGATAAAATCCAAGTTATCAAATGAATGGTCTTCATGAACATACGTTTCCAAAATATCCATCACGATAGCAGTATCAACTAAGACAATTAAAGAACACTATTAGTTGTACTTGAAATACATAGAATTTGAAAATCAATAATTTAACCTCCAAAAATCAACTTGATCGTATAAGAATTGCAAAAGGTAATAGGCTAATCAACCTGCCCGGTCAGGTCCCGGGGTCGAGGGGGCAACGCCCCCGTGCACTACGAAGTAGTTTTGGTTTGATTTTTTTTTTTCCTTTTTTCCTGCAAGCTTACAATTTTTTTTACTTTAATATAACTAAATGAAGGAATAAATTTTATTTAATTATTGTTATTATTTAATTAGTAGAAATTTAACTTTACGAACAAAAGAAAAAAATAATCAAACCAAACCAATTCCAGTAACATAACATAGCGTAAATTTCTTAAGTATAAAAACTATGAACATCCCAACAAAACAAATAAAAAAATTTAGGGGTACTATTATATTTTTTGCTATTCATACCTGTAAATAGCTTACAAATGCGGTAAGCTTAGTTTATGCAAGATACTAAGTACAGCCTAAAGTTCAGAAAGAATTTAACAATTCAGTTAGTCATCAATTCTCATCCACCGAAAAATGAAATGATAGGAGAAAAAGAATCGAGTTTCTATCAATTTGGTAACTACCTTGATTAAACGACTATATAAACACTAACATTTATATTAGTTATAAATGAATTGATTTTTGCATATATGATTTTAAAAGTTCAACAACAATATAAATTGACAAATAGAAATTCATGAATACATCTTCAGACGTTTTTGCAGCAGGAGATGAATTCTTATTAAATTTTATTGTCAGATCGTGAATTGAAAGTCTCTTCTATTGCTTATTATTTTTCTCTTATAAGCTTCTCATTTCTGCCTATTCTCTCTCTCTCTCTCTCTCTCTCTCTCTCTATATATATATATATATATATATATATATATATATATATATATATATATAAGTGAGGTTTGAAGTTGATTGAATGAAGAAGAAAAATGAAGGATTTGTTTTATTCCTACCGTCGCCACCACCTCACTTTCTTTCAATTTAAATTTTTGCATGACAATTATAATTTCACTAGAAGAAAAAGATACTTTGTATATATATTTGTTTTATTCCTACAGTTACCACCGCCTCATTTCCCATTTAGTCAACAATTGTGGCTAGAAACTAGGTAGAGGATATGAAGATGATATTTTGTATTCAACATAACCAGCTACATTAATTTCATTTGTTTGGGATGAATAGTGCAATACTAGTTAACTATAGTGGTGTGAAAAGGAGTATTCAAATAAACAGTAAATTGTCATCCCCTCTTTTAAGGTGAATGAGGATATATAAGAGCCAAATTTTTGGATATCGATGGAGTTATAATAAGTACTTGGATATTGGGCTCATTGGATAGATTATAATTAATTATGAATATTAGGCTCCAGAAAAAGTTAATTCAATTAACCGAGTTTCAAGTTATCGAGGTTGAAAGACATTGCCTTAAATTGTAATTTAGTTAAGTTAAGATAATGAGTTTAGAATAAAGGAGTGACACGTGTAAGGTTAATAAGTGTTAATTTGTATTTTTTTAATAAGGATTTGTTATAGTACACGTGTAAGGATTTGCTATAGTACACGTGTATGGTATGTGGTTGTATTTATTTTATATTTTTTTGAGTTGGGATTGATTTGACATATGTTAGAACCTTAAAGTGATAAGATTTGATCAAATTTAGTTTCAAATATTCCTATTAATTCCCCTGTCTCACTCCCACATGTTTCCCACTATGCACCAACTTTTTAGAGTTTAGATTATTAATTCTTAGGTACTTATATATATATGACACAATCAAAAAAAAAAATTTATGCACGACACACAAGCAGGAAAATAGCTGGACGTGATTTTGAGGTTTTTTCATCTTTCAAGAACTCATTTAATTCAACAAGGTAGAAAATGAGGTGCAGTTGATTTATCCCGTTTAAATTATTTTTCTTTCATGTTGACGAAATTTTATACTTATGAAAGTTAAAAATATGATATGATATTCTATGATATGATGATATGGCCATTCCGGTACAAATAATATGATATGTTACAAGCTTTTACTAGTTTCTAAAGATATGATGACGGTATGATTTTTTTATGCATGATTTAAATATATATTTTTTCGATTGCACCATGCTTTTATGTCCTACTTCTCATATACTCACAATTTTCCCTACTCCACACAGGATATAACGGGTCCTTGGTTGGCGGTCGATGAAGTGCAGTCGTTGTGCCAGACATTTGGAATTAATAAATCGAATCTGGTGTAACGTGCCTTGAATTTTTAAATTTTAGCAGTAACCTTGGTTTATTAATTTATTTATTTTTTGAAACCGTTCATTTTATTTGAAATCTAAAATAAATTTAGTTGGGCATGTAATTTTGTATGATGGCTTGAAAATTTTAATTTGTTTATGGTATTTGGTGTTTATCATGATATTTACGTTTTCTACAAATAAATACGTAAATAGAGTTGAACATAAAACAACTTTGGAATTTGATTTACAAATTACCATACATGTCTAATAAATGTAATGTACTATAATGATTTAAAAATGGGCGAGCCTTGAAACATGTCCCAATCATTGAGGAAAGAGAAAATATATCATGTCTTGGAATTTGAGATTTCTAGTGATATGATTTGGTTACTGCACACACACACGTGTAATATTACTTTGCTTTTAATTCTTAATTTGCAGATTAATTCTATGTGATCATTCCAAATGTATACGTTTAAGATATGTCGTAGGAAAATATTTTGATTTCATCAAATATTTTTCTACAAATTTTAAGTAAATTACCATTTCAAAATTAGATATAATATTGCATATCATTTTTGGTAGCGATTCGAGCCTTTAAAATTTGGGTCGCTATAGGGAACAAGTGGAAAGCCATGTTCATTTGGTGTAAAAACATCTATATTGGTGCTCGTGATAATAGATGGTAGTACTGGTCATGTTGTCGTCTCTGAAGATGTGACCACTTTGCCGATCCTCTACCGAAATGGCATGAGACATCTTTCCATGTAATTCTCCAACAGATGAGGGTCCATCAGGTGACCCTCATTATCCATAGGAATTGCATTCAGCTATGCCGCCTCCGGATGACACAAGTTATTAAGGTTCTGATAACTGTAGTTTCTACAGTTATTTGAGGTCCTAAATGATGATATTTTATTGTCCTTTGGATAAAATTCTACCTAATTAATGTTATATTGCATTTTTTAAGTAAAACTTTATGTTTAATAAAGAATTGGATAAAAATTGTAAAATAGTCGAAAAATGGCAAAATACAAAGAACGGTGATTAAATTGGCATTGGTTGCACAATTAAGTGGACTCAGGGATTGAATTGCATTATATTAAAAGAATTGAGAGCTTGGAGTTTATTAATGGGCCTCAATTTGGAATGTCAATGGGTTTGGACTCCTTAATGGAAAAGAATAAAAGAGGCTTAAGATATATATATATATATACAGGTCCATTGAGAAAACTTGGGGGGAAGAGAGATCGCGGTTGAAAATTGGGAGGAGAATACACACATTTGCCGGCTGAAAAAGAGCAGAACACTGGGCGGCATATTGGAGAGATTACACATATACACTAATCACAAGAATGGAGGTTAAACAAGATAGAATGGGCAGCTAAAATATATTATATTACATATATACAAACAGAGGCCGGCTGTGGGAATATAATTTACACATATACACTAGCAGACAAGAAATTGGATCCTTTTGGAAGTCAAACATTGTGGCTGCAAGGGATTATATATATACATACACACAGAACGCGGAAGAAAAAAAGAAAGTCTTGGAAAAAGAAAATACACATATACACGCAGAGAGCTAAGGGAGTTTACACAAAGATTGTGGCTACTAAGGAAAAATATAGACGGCAAAAGATGGTAGTTTCATGTTTCGTCAATTTTTTGTGATGTCATTTCACTTTTACGTGTTTAATTTCGGTACCATGTTAGGCTAGTTTTTCAATTGTATTGGATGATAGTTTGAACCCTATTTTCATTTATTTTAATTCAAGACTTCAATTTAGGATTATTTGATTGATTTTACATACACATTGCACTACTTATTGTTTAATCACCAATTAAGTAGTTAGTTGCTTGTTGTAGTATATGAATATTCACAATAAGTTTAGAACACAATAAAATCAACATGTGTAGTTATAATTAGGATAATCTCTTTTCACACATGCAATCTTGTTCATAATCTAAACCAAATGCACTACTTTCATATGAATTCGGACTAGGAATATGATCGTCTCGTGTTAGTCACACGTTGGTATTTCTTGAGAAAGAGCATTTAACATAATAGCTTTATCGATTATCAAAAATGCATGAATTGAATAGAATGATTATTAAGAATTGAAATAGATAGAAATAGGGGAATACATGATTCTAATACAAGCATTCATATAATAGAAAAATATCATATTTGTTTGTTTGCTTAGAGTAGAAATTAGTATAAACAAAAAAAATCAATCCTCTTTTGTTTGTAAATCTCAAATTTGATGAAAACTATTGAATTACAAATTAAACATTATTCCTCGTAGGAAGGATACTCTTAACTCACATATTATATTACTTGTACAACGATTACGTACGCTTGCGTGTATCACGCGAACAAGTTTTTGACGTCGCTGCCGGAGAATAACGAATTTAATTTTAGTTTAGTCGTTTATATTAGGTTCGATTTTTTTCTATTTCCTTGTTTTCTTTTTAGGCTTTAATTAAAATACCCGATCGCTTTTTATTTCACTCTTAGAAGGTTTCCGTCAGTTTATGCAAGCCCATGTGTCACGGACTGCAGCTTCACTTAAGCCCCGTGACGCTATCATTGTAAATATTTTAATTCATTTTGTAAAATAGATGGAAAATAGGAAAATTTTAGTATGATTCTAGAGCCAAAAGACGTCTACTCCCGTCATTTGGGTTTTTGTTCCGAAGTCTATTATAGGGGGTATTAGTCTTTCAAACATTTTCAAGCTTTCTAGTGTTCGCCCCCTGCACTAGCCAATTGTAATCTCTTGCTTTCAATCTATTGTAATTTCTAGCTTTCAAGCAATCAATGATCAAGTTATGTTCAATGTATTTCAATTTCGTGTTGCAAGCTTTCTTTAAATTGTAATCAAATTGTCTTTCGTCCCGAAACGACCGAGAAGGCGGAAGGTAGTCTTGCGGAGCAGACTACTGCCGCACGGTGTCCCTTTCTGTGTCAAGAAGAAAGGTAACCCGTGAAAGTTGGTATCAGAGCTGCGGCTCAAGATCTCGTTAAGAAAGCTATGGAAACTGATCCTAATTCATCGAACACCACGGAGGTGGTAAATGTTCAAAAGATGAACACGAAACAGCGCTTGGATGCGCTTGAGGTGACAAACACTAGATTGTGTTTTGCCATGGAGAACCTCGGAGAAAAGGCCGAACTGGCCGAGACGAAAATTCGGGAACTACGCATCCGACTGGATGAAAGCCAAAAGGCTTGCGCAGCGATGTCTGACGCTGTTGCTACCATACCTGATCTGCAGGATGAGATGGAAGCGTTGAGAGCTCAATTACTAGTGCTTCAACGCGCGGTTGGCAATGGGCAAGCCACCGCACAAGAGCCTGTGCATAGGCTCCGAATTCCAGAACCGTGTGTCTACGGAGGAGCACGCGATGCTAAAGAAGTTGAGAACTTCTTGTTCGATATGGAACAATACTTTCTTGCAGCTTCGATCAATGACGAAGCGAGAAAGGTGACAACAGCTACCATGTATCTTGGTGGGGATGCAAAACTGTGGTGGCGAACTAAGTATGCTGATATTCAGGCCAACAGAGTCCGAATAGATTCTTGGGATCTCCTCAAGGAAGCAATCAGAACTCAGTTCTTCCCAGAGAATGTGGAATATGAGGCACGTCGGGCCTTACGGGAACTGAAACATACAAGCTCCATTCGGGAGTATGTGAAAGCCTTTTCTGGGCATATGCTGAATATTCGAGATATGTCTGAGAAGGATAAGCTATTTACCTTCATGGAAGGGTTGAAACCGTGGACACGCACGGAGCTTCAAAGACAAAAGGTTGCCGATTTGAGCACGGCCATGGGAGCCGCCGAATGTGTGAATGACTATCAGTCGGAATCTAGAAAAGATCGACCTTCTGGGAATAGTCAATCAGTTGGAGGTGGAAATAGACCTCAGAGAACTAGCTCAAACCCAAATGGGGGAGAGCGTTACCATCAGAACCGGGGAGGAACCTATCAAAACAGTCGCCAAGGGAACTTTCATGGCAGCACCAGTAATAACTGGAACAAAGGAAAAGCAATGGGGGGCAGATCTGATGTCACTCCTAAATTGATGTGCTTCTTATGTGAAGGACCCCATAAGGTGTCGGAATGTCCTCAGAAACGGATGGTGAACGCATATTGTCAACTAGCAGTTGGAGGATCAAGTTCAAAGCAAGATGCCCCACAAGCTAGCGTTCATGGCGAGACGGATTCCGAAGAGGACGAGGATGTAGTGGGTACGTTCTCGCATCGGTGTAATACAATATCACACCGAGCTACAAAAAGGGACGATGTTCCCTCGAAGGGACCGAAGATTGAGGAATCGAAGGCTCGCATTTGCAGGGCAAAAGGCCTAATGTACATTGATGTGAAGATCAATGGAAAGCCACTAAGAGCTATGGTGGATACGGGTGCTACTCACAACTACCTCGCAAGTACCGAAGTAGAGCGACTTGGACTTGTTCTGGAGAAAGGTAGCGGGAAAGTTAAGGCAATCAACTCTGTTGCCCAACCAATAGCTGGAATAGCGAAAGCTGTGGCAATCAAAGCAGGTCCTTTTGAAGGAAGGACAAATCTATCAGCTGTTCAAATGGATGATTTCAAGCTCATTCTGGGATTGGAATTTCTTCGGGATACTAAGACCGCTGTATTGCCGTATGCCGATTCATTGATGATGATGGGGAGTAAACCATGCGTCATCACAACTCAGGGTGGGAAGATGGGCGAGAAGAGTATCTCAGCCATGCAGTTCAACAAGGGTTTCAAGAAGAATGAGCCCTCATTTTTGTGCACTCTTCGACTAGAGGAGATCGAAGAGGCAACTGGTCCTATTCCAAAACCTGTCAGAAGGCTTGTTAAGGAATTTGAGGACATCATGCCGGAGGAGTTACCAAAGAAATTGCCACCAAGAAGGGCAATTGATCATGAGATCGAACTCATTCCAGGTGCTAAGCCTCCCGCCAGAGCACCGTACCGTATGTCTCAGCCGGAGCTTGAAGAGCTTCGGAAACAGTTGGGAGAAATGCTGGAAAGTGGGATTATAGTCCCCGCGAAATCACCATATGGAGCTCCCGTGTTGTTTCAGAAAAAGGCCGATGGTTCTCTCAGAATGTGTTGCGACTACCGAGCACTGAACAAGATCACTGTAAAGAATAGCTATCCTATTCCGCTAGTCGCCGATTGCTTCGATCGATTAAGTCGGGCTAGGTACTATACCAAGATCGATCTTAGATCCGGATACTGGCAAGTTCGGATTAAGGAGGGAGATGAAGCCAAAACTACGGTGGTAACCAGATATGGAGCCTTTGAATTTAAAGTCATGCCTTTTGGCTTGACAAATGCTCCAGCAACATTTTGTACGATGATGAATCAGGTACTTCACGGGTTCTTGGATGACTTTGTGGTGGTGTACCTGGATGACATAGTCATCTATAGCGAAACATTGGAGGAACATGTGCAACATGTGAGAAAGGTTTTTAATCGGCTACGAGATAATGAACTCTACGCCAAACCGTCCAAATGCTCATTCGCTCAGACGTCAATCAGTTTTTTGGGTCACATCATCGAGCAAGGCAGAATACGCATGGAGGCGAAGAAGGTTACAGCCATCAAAGATTGGCAACCACCAAAGAATGTACATGATGTGCGTTCGTTTCTCGGGCTATGCAATTATTATCGCCGATTTGTGAAGGGATACTCAGAAATTGCATTGCCCCTTACAGAATTGACAAAGAAGGATAAGGATTGGGATTGGTCATCCCAATGCCAAACTGCTTTCGAAAGGTTGAAGAAATCGATGTGGACGAACCCGGTGCTAGCGTTACCGGATATGACAAAGCCTTTCGAAGTGCACACTGATGCCTCAGACTTTGCACTTGGAGGAGTCCTTATGCAAGAAGGACATCCAGTAGCATACGAAAGCCGAAAGCTGAATCCGGCAGAACGTCGTTATTCGGCGCACGAAAAGGAGTTGTTGGCGGTGGTTCATTGCCTTCGGGGATGGCGTCACTATCTACTTGGGTCTCCATTTATTGTGAAGACAGATAATACTGCAGTGAGCCACTTCATGTCCCAACCGAAACTATCGAGCAAACAGGCTCGTTGGCAGGAGCTTCTATCAGAATTCAATTTTATGCTAGAGTATCGTCCTGGATCTAGCAATCATGTTGCTGATGCTCTTAGTCGCCGTGCCGACCTAGCCACCATTTGCTATATGGCTGCTCTTTCAGGGAGCGTAGTGACTACAAATACAAGGGACCAAATTCGGGCACTTTTGGATAAGGACCCGGCTACTCAGTATTTGGTTGACCTCATCAAGCAGGGCAAAACTCGTCAGTTCTGGCTCGACGAGGGACTAGTAAAGACTAAAGGAGACCGTCTTTATGTTCCTAAAGGCGGAGATTTGAGGAAATCATTAATCACGGAGTGCCACGACACGATTTGGGCAGGGCATCCTGGAGAGGAACGCACTTTGGCATTATTGCAACGTGCATACTACTGGCCTCAAATGAGGGACAACATAGCAACTTATGTGAAAACTTGCCTTGTGTGTCAACAAGATAAGTCAGATCATCAGAAAAAGGCTGGCTTACTGCAGCCCCTTTCCGTCCCAACTAGGCCATTCGAGAGTGTATCGATGGACTACATCACCAGTTTGCCAAAGGTCGGAGATTTTAGCACAATCATCGTCGTGGTAGACCGTTTATCCAAATATGCAACTTTCATCGCAGCGCCCAAGTATGTATCAGCCGAAGAGACAGCTCAGCTCTTCTTCAAACATATTGTCAAATACTGGGGACTGCCTAAGGACATTGTTAGTGATCGGGATCCTCGATTCACTGGCATATTTTGGACCGAGTTGTTCACACTTCTTGGTTCGACTTTGAGCATGAGCTCTAGCTTTCACCCCCAATCTGACGGACAGACCGAGCGCTTCAATTCTATGCTGGAAGAGTATCTTCGGCACTTTATCTCTACTTCGCAGAAAAATTGGGTGAAGCTATTGGATGCGGCACAGATGTGTTTCAATGCCCAAAAGAGCTCTTCCACCAATAAGAGTCCTTTTGAGATAGCTACTGGCCAGCAACCGTTACTCCCTCACACTGTAGACATTGATCAAAGAACCAAGTCCCCTCAAGCAAAAAGCTTCTCTCAAGAGTGGAAACGAAATATTGACATTGCTCGGAGTTATCTTGAGAAAGCTCAGAAACGGTATAAGAAGGCTGCAGATCTAAAGCGCCGTTTTGTGGAATTTAATGTTGGAGATCTGGTAATGGTAAAGCTCCCTGACAGAAATTGTTACAAACTGACGAGAGGGAAAGATTCAAGACTGGTGCCAAAGTATATTGGACCATTACCCATTGTGAAGAGGGTTGGCAAAGTCGCATACAGAGTTGCACTCCCTTCGTGGTGCAAAATTCACAAGGTCCTTCATGTTGGCGTACTCAAGCCATACTTTGCCGACAAGGAGGATGCATCCAGAAATGAACCAAAGCGACCAGTGTTTGAACTGAAAAGAGCTGAAAAGAGGGTTGCTGAAGAGATTATTGACCATCGAACTACTCGAGCTTCTAGAAAACATCATCAAGAGTACTTGGTCAAATGGAGGGGATGCAGCAGCGAAGAGAATACTTGGGAAAGTGAAAAAGACCTTGAAGCCTTCAAATCATTAATTGAAGCATATCATTCATTGATGGCTACGAGGACGTCGCCAAAACAAGTGGGGGAGAATGTCACGGACTGCAGCTTCACTTAAGCCCCGTGACGCTATCATTGTAAATATTTTAATTCATTTTGTAAAATAGATGGAAAATAGGAAAATTTTAGTATGATTCTAGAGCCAAAAGACGTCTACTCCCGTCATTTGGGTTTTTGTTCCGAAGTCTATTATAGGGGGTATTAGTCTTTCAAACATTTTCAAGCTTTCCTGCACTAGCCAATTGTAATCTCTTGCTTTCAATCTATTGTAATTTCTAGCTTTCAAGCAATCAATGATCAAGTTATGTTCAATGTATTTCAATTTCGTGTTGCAAGCTTTCTTTAAATTGTAATCAAATTGTCTTTCGTCCCGAAACGATCGAGAAGGCGGAAGGTAGTCTTGCGGAGCAGACTACTGCCGCACGGTGTCCCTTTCTGTGTCAAGAAGAAAGGTAACCCGTGAAACTATAAAAATTAGTTTTTATAATATTATTATTAATATTTAATTAAATATAAAAAATATGTATCTATATCTAAAATATCTGATTACACATATACACTAATCACAAGAAGGGAGGTTAAACAAGATAGATTGGGCGGCTAACATTTATTATATTACATATACAAACAGAGGCCGGATGTGGTAATATAATTTACACATACACTAGCAGACAAGAAATTGGATCCTTTTGGAAGTCAAACATTGTGGCTGCAAAGGATTATATATATACCTACACACAGAACACAGAAGAAAAAAACTATCTTGGAAAAAGAAAAT
Source organism: Fraxinus excelsior (assembly GCA_019097785.1). Taxonomy (NCBI): domain Eukaryota; kingdom Viridiplantae; phylum Streptophyta; class Magnoliopsida; order Lamiales; family Oleaceae; genus Fraxinus; species Fraxinus excelsior. The sequence continues at coordinate 33,318,417 of CM032630.1, forward strand.
ACATATACACACGCAGAGAGCAGAGAGAGTTTACACACAGATTGCGGCTACTGAGGAAAAATATAAACGGCAAAAGATGGCTATTTCACGTTTCGTCAATTTTTTGTGATGTCATTCCACTTTTGCGTGTTTAATTTCGGTACCATGTTAGGCTACTTTTCTCAATTGTGTTGGATGAGTGTTTGAACCCTATGTTCATTTATTTTAATTCAAGACTTCAATTTAGGAATTTTATGTTATTATTTGATTGATTTTATATACACATTGCACTACTTATTGTTTAATCACCAATTAAGTAGTTAGTTGCTTGTTGTAGTTATGAATACTCACAATAAGTTTAGAACACGGTAAAATCAACATGTGTAGTTATAATTAGGATAATCTCTTTCACACATGCAATCTTGTTGATAATCTAAACCAAATGCACGACTTTCATATGAATTCGGACTAGGAATATGATTGTCTCGTGTTAGTCATATTTTGGTATATCTTGAGAAAGAACATTTAACATAATAGCTTTATCGATTATCAAAAATGCATAAATTGAATAGAATGATTATTAAGAATTGAAATAGATAGAAATAGGGGATATACGATTCCAATACAAGCATTCACATATTAAAAAAATATCATATTTTTTTGTTTTCTTAGAGTAGAAATTAGTATAAACAACAAAACTCAATCCTCTTTTGTCGGTAAATCTCAAATTTGATGAAAACTATTGAATTACAAATTAAACATTATTCCTCGTGGGAAGGATATTCTTAACTCACATATTTTATTACTTGTACAACGATTCCGTACGCTTGCGTGTATCACGCGACCAAGTTTTTGACGCCGCTGCCGGGGAATAACGAATTTAATTTTAGTTTACTAGTTTATATTAGGTTCAATTTTTTTTCTATTTCCTTTTTTTTATTTTTAGGCTTTAATTAAAATACTCGATCTCTTTTTATTTCACTCTTAGAAGGTTTCCATCAATTTATGCAAGCTCATGACAAGGTTGATCTAACTCCAATAGATCATGAAATCGAAAGGACATTCAGAAATCGTAGAAGAGAACAACATAAGGCAATGAGAATGTCTGATAATCAGAATTGACCACATAATCAGGTTCATGTTCAAGATCAAAATCAACTACCGCAGCAGCCAAATCAACAGAGAACCATCCAAAATGAAGTTCCCATTTTAGTTGAGGATTATGTAAATCCAATCCCTACACGAGTGAAACCTTCTGTGGTTTATCCTTCTTTCGAACAACATAACTTTCACCTTAGACCACATGTCATAAATATTTTCCAAAATCATTAAGACATCAGGTTTTTCGAAAAATCCATGAAGAATCCTCATGAACACATTTTAGCTTTTCTCATGTTATGTAAAGTTATTAGTCATGAAGGGATATCAGCAGATGCATTCTGAATTCAATTATTCCCTCATACCTTGAAGGATGTTGCAAGATAGTGGTTTCTACGTTTACCTCCAGGGATCATACAATCATAGAATGATATGGTTCAAAAGTTCACCATGAAGTTCTTCCCACCCTCTCGAGTTCGCCAGATCAGAAATGAAATTCACACCTTCAAACAGAAAGATCTCGAGAGTTATTCTGAAGCATGGGAGGGGTACAAGAATTTGTTTAGAAAATGCCCTAGCTTGGACATCCTAAGCAGACTCAACAATATCTCTTTTATTACGGGCTACACCAAGAATTCAAAAATATGATAGATACTTCAATAGGAGGACCAGTGATTAAACTTGACGTCGATCAAGCCAATGAATTGTATGAAAAGATAGCTGAGAATCAATCGACGTGGCCAACCGATAGGAAAGCTCCAAGGAAAAGAGCAAGGGTGCATAACGTGGATGCAAGGATAGCATTGGCAGTACAAATGGAGGTTATTAAGATGAAAATGGATAATCTATCTCAATCAGTTAATATGGTACACCAATCACCACCTTTGTGTGAAGGTTTTGGAGCAAACCACACTACTACACGATTCCTTTTAGCTTCTACACAGGCTATTTAGCCCGAAGAGATTAGCTATGCAAAGAACTTTTGGAAACAACAAAACAATCCCTATTCATGGGGCAAGGACAGGGACAATGAAGAAACTATTAGAACAGGCCATCGAGTTTCAACGTCAACAACAACAAGAGAAAAAACCATTATTGGAATCAATAGGCCTTGATCAAAAACTTGGAACAACAAGTGGGACAGATAGCAACCGCATTATCAGGCAGAACTTTAGGGACTCTACCTAGTAATACTAAGACTAATCCTAGGGAGCAAGTCAAAACAATCACTACACGTAGGAGTCCAGCTATCTGAAATATATATAAAGCAACCATCAACTATCATAGAAAAGTTACCTATATTAGGTAATGAGCAAGCGAATGAGTCAAACAAAACATCGGAGGAAAATTGAATTGACTTACTAGATAGTTCACAAGTGAAGGCAACTACTCCTATCAAAGCATATATACATTCGTCCCATTTCCACGGAAACTATAGAAACATAAGCTCAATAAGCAGTTCCAAAATTTTTTGGATGTGTTCAAAAAGCTGCAATTAACATACCGTTCGCTGGAACTTTAGCTAGATGCCCAGCTACGCCAAATTTATGAAAGATATTCTATCAAACAAGAAGAAGCTGGAGGATAATGAGACGATCATGTTTATTGAGGAATGCAGTGCAGTTCTCCAACATAAGTTACCTCTAAAGTTAAAAGATTCGGGAAGTTTTACTATTTCATGCAATATTGGTAACTTATGTATAGATAGTATGACGTGATGTAGGAGCTAGCATTAATTTAATGCTTTTATCTCTTTTCAGGAAACTAGGTTTGGGATAAGCAAAAGCTACTACAGTTTCACTGCAATTGGCTGACAAATCGATCAAGCATCCTCGAGGATTTGTGAAGGCATCTTGATGAAAATTGATAAATTTATTTTCCCAACTAACTTCATTATCCTGGATATGGAGGAGGATAGAGATATCTTGCTCATTTTGGGTCGTCCATTTTTTACAACGGGAAGAGCTATGATGTGCGAAAGGGTTACAAACTGAAAATCAACGTGTTTAGAGTTTTCAAATTTCAGATCGAATTAGATTCTTGCATGCAAATTGATGTAATCGAGAAAGCAGTAATAGAGACATTCAGATTTGATCACCCTCAGGACCCTTTAGAGGCTTGCTTGATGCATTCTCGGAATTTACCATCCAAAAATAAGGAAGCAGAAGAATGTGCACGTTATTTGGCAGCCATGCCACCCGTCTTCAAGAAACCACGGATGGCGCTCAGTAAAGGACCCACAAAACCTTTACCATCTATACAGCAAGCCCCAACCTTTGAACTCAAACAACTGTCCTCTCACAATTGATATGTATATTTGGGGAGGAGAATTCACTTTTGGTAATTATCTCGAATAATCTTACAGAATCAGATGAAGATCAATTACTGAGAGTACTTCGGGATCACAAGACAACGATAGGGTTGACCATCTCGGATATAACAAAGGATCATCCCTTCTCTTTGTATGCACAAGATACTGATGGAAGAAGATTACAAAGCCTCGATTAAGCATCGACGCAGATTAAATCCTATTATACAGAAAGTGGTGAGAAAAGATATATTAAAACTTTTGGATGTAGGGATTATTTACCCTATATCATACAGTCATTAGGTCAGTCCAATACAAGTTGTGTCGAAAAAATGGGGAATCACAGTAGTTCCAAATAAAAATAACAAGCTCATTCCTACGCGGCCAGTCACGAGATGGAGAGTTTGCATTGATTATCACAAACTCAACAACGCTATGAGGAAGGACCAGTTTCATCTTCCTTTCATTGATCAAATGTTGGAGAGGCTAGTTGGACATGCATACTACTGCTTTTTGGATGGTTATTCGGGGTATAACCAAATCTCTATAGCACCGCATGATTAGGAAAAGACTACATTCACGTGTCCCTATGGCACTTTTGCTTATAAAAGAATGTCATTCGATTTATACAATGCCCCAACTACGTTTCAGGGTTGCATGATGTCTATCTTCTCGAGCATGGTAAGAAATATTATTGAGGTATTTATGAATGATTTTTCAATCTTTGGGAAGTCATTTGACTAACACCTTGAACATTTGGGTGAAGTGTTGCAGCGGTGCGAGGACGCCAACCTTGTGCTAAACTGGGAAAAATGTCATTTCATGGTTCATAAAGGGATCATGTTAGGGCATTTGATATCAGCTAGGGGTATTGAGGTAGACAGAGCTAAAATACAGGTCATTGAGAAACTACCATCGCCGATAACAGTGAAGGAGATAGAAGTTTCTTGGGTCACGTTGGGTTCTATAGTCGATTCATCAAGGACTTTTTCAAAATCTCGAAGCCTTTATTGGAAAAAGGAGCTCCATTTCACTTTTCTGATGATTGTTTAACAACGTTCAACACTCTAAAGGAAAAATTGGTGTCTTCTCTAGTTTTGGCTGCTCCAAATTGGGCCTATCCGTTTGAGCTATGTATGATGCCAGTGATCACATAGTAGGGGCAGTTTTAAGTCAACACAAAGAAAAGATTTCATATGTCATTCACTTCGCTAGTAAGACTTTGGATAAGGCTCAGATAAATTACGCTGCTACAGAAAATGAGCTTTTGGCAGTAGTGTTCGCCTTTGACAAATTCAGGACATATTTGATTGGGTCAAAGGTGATTGTCTACATAGATCATGCTGCCTTGAAGTATATGATGAGTAAGAAGGATGAAAAGTCGAGACTTATTAGATGGATAATCATGTTGCAAGAGTTTGACTTGGAGATTAAAGATAAAAATGAGAGTGAGAATGTTGTTGTAGATCACACATCTAGTCTAAAATTACAGAAGTCAGACCCTATAAAGGAAATCAATGAAGTTTTCCCGAATGAGATGCTATTTCATATCATCACTATGCCATGTTATGCAAATCGCGTAAATTATTTGGCACGTTCCATCATCACACTGGAATACTCAAGTCATTAGAAGAAGAAATTCTTCAGTGACTTGAAACACTACTTTAAGGATGATCCATTTCTTTATAGAAGGCGTCCAAATCAGATTATACGTCAATGTGTGCCGAAAGTAGAGTAGTATCAAGTGTTATAATCATGCCACTCTGCACCATATGGAGGTTATTTTGCAGCAATCAAGATAACAACAAAGGTATTACAATCAAGTTTTTATTGACCTACGTTGTTTAAGGATGCACATTATATGGTGAATAATTGTGATAAGTGCTAAAGGACCGGGAAACATCTCAAGAAGGAATGACATGCCCTTAAACAACATTCTAAAAGTTGAGATATTCGATGTTTGGGGTATCGAGTTCATGGGATTTTTCTCTTTTTCCTACGGTCAACAATAGATACTAGTGGAAGTGGATTACGTATCCAAGTAGATCGAGGCTATGGCTTTGCCAACCAATGACGGTCACGTTGTCACTCAATTCTTGAAGAATAACATTTTCACAAGATATGACATCCGGATGGCGATTATTAGTGATGGTGGGAAGCATTTTTGCAATCGCTTATTGGCTCCGGTATTGGTTAAGTACAGAGTAAAACATCGTATCACGACTCCATATCATTTTCAGACTAGCGGCCAAGTGGAAATCTGCAACAAGGAGCTGAAAAAAGATTCTCGAAGCGACAGTCAATGCATCATGTAAAGATTGGACAAGAAAATTAGACGATGCACTTTGGGCATATAGAACAGTATTTAAAACTCCAATGGCATGTCTCCATATAGGATGGTATTTGGAAAGACTTGTCATCTGCCGGTTGAGCTCGAGCATAAGGCATATTGTGTAACACGCTTGCTCAATTTCAATATGAAGGTAGCAGGAGAAAAGAAGGTTCTTCAACTTCATGAGCTCGATAAGTTTCGATTAGAATTATATGAGAATGCAAAGATTTACAAGGAAAAAAACCAAGAGATGGCATCATAAGCATATACAAGAAAAAGGAGTTTGAGGTTGGTGAGTAAGTGTTGATGTTCAATTCACATTTATCTTGCATATTTTAATATAAGCAAGTGTCAATGTTTACTGCAACAGGTCACATGGTTGATTTTAGGTCATAGATTATTATATACACAATTCACAACACTATTTTTAATATAATAGTAGTTACTATACATGTGTACTCATAGTTATAGAGGTGATTTCGCGCATACAGATTTCAGGTCGCGTATATATCCACACACTATTAATATTTCAATGATTAGTTAAATAACAAACTCACATATGGTGATCAGATGTTTTAATTATGCAGTCAAATACATTGAATTCACGTCACAGACTTATGCATCTTCATGATATTTAATTTAAGTACATGCATATGTAAACAATTTTATGAATTTTATAAAGGCCCCATTCGGTATGGATTAAAATCCAATTAAAATTGAAAATATAGTCGTTATTGGGTTTCACTCGTCTAATAAACGTCAACAATAACGACTAATTTTTTAATTTAATCCGATTTTAATATGTACCAAACGGGCTCAAACATTGGCCATACTACAATCAACAATGCAATAGTTTTGTAGGTGCAAAAGTAAAACTCGATCATAGAGCATGATGTACTAATTGCAATGAATGGATGTCATATTTTGTTAAAAATGTGTCACAAAAGTAAAATTCAATCACATAGCATGACATATCGACGACAGCGAATATATTCAATTTTTGTCACAAATTGGAATCTTCAATTGAGACTTCAACACACTTTTGAACTACTTACAAAAATACAATACGACAACGGCAATAACTCTGTTAAAGTGATGAGAAGATTCAATTTGTGAACCTTCGAATTATGACATGAAATGTTGATTTCATCGTCAACAAAATGTCAACTGGAGAGATCTCTATTGGGCTGACGATGAGTTTGTATTTTAGGGAGGTGAATTTATATTTGAAGGAGTCCGTCTAGAGAAGGTAATTGCACTTTTGATTTTAGGAAACTAATTTAACTGTGTGTGTGTGTCATACCTAACTTTTGAATTCTCAAAATGTATGAATAGAAAAATAACTTGTGCATAGTTAATATCTAATTTATGATTTTTTCCCAGATGCAAGTTCATGGTCTGATCATCAAAGAAGCCTATGTCCACTCCCATACTGACACGTTCGTGAGGACTAACATCACCGAATAATGGTTGAAGATTAAATTTAAATAAAATAATATTTTTTATTAATAACCTAAGTTTTAAAACGAGTCCTTCTATTTTATAGGTGCTTTGCTAAAAAAATAACTTCAATCATGACTCATTAATCTAGGTAATTTGTTTAAATTAATGGTGGGGGGTGGTTGGGGGGGGGGGGGGGGAGACAAAGAAGGCCCACAAATTAAATATGAATCTACCCCATTTGCTTTCATTAAAGTGGCTTTGCTCTTGCTCTCCACTATTCTTGTCTTTTCTAAAGTGGCCCACATCGGCCTATAACCCACTTTGCTGGGCCCACCACCATTCACATTAATTAATGGTCTAATGTCCTCAACCACTTCTTCGATAATTTTATATACGTATTTTTGCACAGGTTACGTGTATTAGATATGTGTATATAATAATATTATTTTACGCTATGCAAAATTTGGAAACTTAGCATTCCGTCGTTACCTCTAACTTGACCTCTACACCTTCCATCCTCCCTGTAGTAAATTATAGGTGTACAATATTTGCGGCTAATACTACTCTTCTTTTCTTGTCTCGTAAACAAAATCATCAACGTTAAGTTGAAGTTATATCTACCACAAGCACTCATTTTGCAGACATATTATTTCTTTTCAACTTAAACTTTTAGATATGAGGGTGTTTGGTAGAGATTAAAATTAGATTAAAATTGAAAATATAGTCGTTATTGTTGACTTTTATTTGATGGGTGTGACCCAATAACGATCATATTTTCAATTTTAATTGAATTTTAAGTCGTACCAAACATGTTGTATAATGTAGTTGATGTTGGCGCGTGCTACATTTGTCAGATCAAGTCACCTCATGGTCCATGCAAGGCCGCCTAAGGTACAAATTTCTTTGCATTGGGGTCCATCCATATTAATTTTGTCTCTTCTTTGTGTATAAAGATTAGAAGAAGGGAATTCTTGTTCCTCCTCAAGCTCTTTGATAATGGAGAAAAGTAAATCATTCCCTTACTATTCCTCTTCTTATGCAGAAGCTCGATTCGACTTTGAAGATCGTGCTAAATCGTTCAGCTTCAATGGCCCAGAAGAGAATCCCGAGGTAAAGAGGAGGAAAAGAGTGGCGAATTATAACATGTATTCCATGGAAGGTAAGTTGAAATCATCGTTGAGAAACAGTTTCAAGTGGATTAAGAGCAAATTTACAGACAAATATGATGGCTTGTGAAGTATGAAAAGTACAAGGGGTAGAATCGTGATTTAATGGTACGGGGGGCAAAAATTTTCAACGGTGTGCTACTGGGCTTGAACGGTGGACAAACAATGGGTATAACAAAAAAAAAATTTAAAGAAGGTGGGCTCCCTACCTCCGTCACTGAGTACATTTTCTCGTCTTTTGAAGTTTTATCGAGTGTGCATGTGTCCATATAAAATTAATTATCGTTGAAAGTGTTCATCTTTGAATCTTGTCGTTCTTGCAATATTTGTAAATATGGTCACGAAGTATGATCATATTATTTTAGATTGTAATAGTTGATGTACATATATTCAACCTTTTCTTGGCTTTAATTTCAAGAACTCTTGTGGGAAATATTTGAAATTTAAATGATGAAAAGATTTTATTTTATTTTTATAGCAAAAGAATTTCGAATTTTCAGCCTCTAAAAGTGTATAAAAAGCTGTGTGGAGAGCGTCAAATCGGATTTAAGATAACTTTTAGGATTATAATTAAAGTACTTTTGACATAATTTCCTGTTGCAAAAAACGAAAATAAATCATAGTTTTTAAAATTATTATCACTTGAAAAATATCAAAATATCAATTTTATTATAGTTTTTCACAACTCCACACACCTATTTTCCCTTAACTCCACCTATGCACCAATGTGGTTCCATTTGGTTTGGTTCGGTTCTGACTGAAGTCATATATCCAAGAAAAAAAAAATTTCTTCCAATGGGATCATTGATTTTATTGATAATTATGAAACTGAACCGAACCAAAATTTTGGTTTACTTTAAAAGGTGGCAATGTTATTTTACATTCTACGTATTAATAAATATTATATATTATGTAGGAAATTTTTTCAAATAAAAATCGAGAATCAAAGTTACGGGAGAAGTTTTGGACTTGAACATAAACTTGAAAAGTTTGTGGCTATAAGAAACAATTTTGGGAGGGATTATCTTATAAACGTGAGATATGGTTTATAGTCTTGAAAAGCAATAAATAAGAATTCATTGCCTATTTTGCAATTTGAAAATGGCAACGAACATATAATTTTAAATTATCTGGTTTGAACTTTAGCATCCCTTCAAGAATTGAAATATACATAGTGATGGGGGATCAACTTTAAGTAAAAGAAAAATGCATATAAATTTCCTTCTAACCAGTTCAAATTCTTTTAGGGTCCGTTTGATTGTAAGGATGAAATTTGGGTGGAAAGAAAATGAATTTCAGGTAATTGAATTGTCTAGAACTTGTTTTATTGAAAATTGTCAATTAATTTTGCCTAGAACTTGAAATTTAAAATTGAATAGTGTAAAGAAAAATAATATATTTTGCAATAAGAAATGATTTTTGGAATAGAAAATGCAAAAACTGAATAGTGTAAAAAAAAAATTATGATTTAAAATTAAGCCTCCGTTTGAAACCCATTTTTATGTGAATAGAAATTTTGGAATAGTGATTGATGTGAGAATGTGTTGTAGAAAAGTGATGAAAAGTTTTTGATTTGTGTGTAATATTATTTTATTTGGAGAATGTGTGGTTGAAATGAAGAATGAGAATGAGAAAGAGAAATAGAAATTAAAGGGTATCAAACGGGGACTAAATAGTGTAAATAATGTTCTCCCTTGCCAAGAAAAGAAAAAAACTAGCTCAACCATGGAAATTTCAATTCCTCTATTTTCGGGAATTAAGGGTCATGTGAGGCCAAGTGAGAAAATGAATTGTCGAGAAATTTTTTCCTACCGAACAAGTTAAAAAAGTGGAAAATGTGGGATAATTTTCATATTCCATGGAAAATTTTGGCCTATCAAACAGGCCTTAGTGAATTTTCACTTTTGGCTTGTCAAATCCAGTAGACTTATTTGCCAAAATAAAATCGAAAACAATCTGAAATCGAGATGGGGTAAATATAGATGTTAGGAAAGCGTACTCCGATGCCACTCATTTTTCTGATTTTCCTTTGTTTCTTGGTTCGAGTTTCATTCTTTGTTCATTTTTTCAATCTACTTCCAACAACCGATACCCAATAATAAAAAGGCCTAAAAATTGGACATTTAGAGTTTGTGTTCAATCCCTACTCCATTTTTTATTTTCTGATGATTCCATTAACCAACCTAAGAGTACTAATATTTCTTTTTCATCTTGATTCACCATAATGCTACCAAGTTGTACTTAAGGATTGTTTGAACCACATTATTTTGGAAGAATGCATTTTGAAATAATAGATTGATGGATTGATAGAGACTGTGTGGTTGAAAAAAAAAGTTTTGATGTGATGAAAAATATTATTTTATTGAAAAATGTATAATTGAAAATGAGTAGAAGAATGATAATGAAAATTTTAATGTGACTCAAATATGAACTTAATGAATACTGCTCGCCTCATATCACGCAACTTTCTGCTAAAAAAATGTCTAGTTTTCCTTGCAAAATAAATAAAATATAATTGCAGCAGTTATGTTGAGACGTGAAGTTACGACACCTCGAATTTAAGTCCAATCAAAATGTGAGCAATAGTTTAGATCAATTATACGATGTTTACAAGTTCAAGAAAGATGTGCATTTTGATTGTGTAGTATATTCATAATTTTTTTTTTTTTGTCGAAGTACTGATCAAATCAACATACAACAAAATCATCTCAAAAATATATAAAAGCAACTTCGAAGAGAAAACACTCCCAACCAAAGAGCACTGACATTAGATGAACTAACCTTTGTCGTCAAAGATAATATACAATGAGCAGCAGAAATCGAAAGGAAAAACGACCAATAAATATAGACTTGACCAGGAACATGTAATTGGCTTGACCGATTTCCATCAGAAGATGCAAAAACGAACTTCTTTTAAAGATCGTGTTCACCTGTATGACTAAGCTCTCCACTCTTTCATCAACTTTCCATGGATTATCCTGTTTGCACATGGAGATTCCCAGGATCCGAACACAAGCAATTTCAGCAATGAGAATCATGATCAGGGCTATCAGCGTGCATGTCCATTGAAGTGTCATTAGAGCTAGGAAGATTAGGATCCCTGCTTTGGGAGCTGTTATTCTCGTTGTTTCGCATAGTATGACTTATGGAGTGACCTCCCTGTGTCAAGTGATAGTGCTGGAGACTTCGACGAACGGGACTAGAGAGAGCATTGGAGAAAACGGAGTTTTTAGATTGGTTATCAGAGTTCATAATACGTGTATTTGAAGGACCAAATAAATTAGATGACACTGGAAATCCTGAGTGAATCGTCTGCACTGCAGTTTGAGACTGTTGCTGCTGCTGTAATGGCAACCTCGGGGATGGTGGGTGTTCATCAGTTCCATGATCGAGCTCGTTCTGCAAATATATCAAGGAAAAGAACAAGGGTCGAAAAATGTACTTGGAACACAAACATATGATTACAAATCCAACATAATATCTTGTTGATGCCATTCTAAACATCATCCCTGGAGTAAGGAAACTCCGGGGAAAAGCAAGTATGGTTCTACTTCTGTGCATCTTCAGCGATATACATACTTCCGCAAACCAAAAAGTATAGAAAAAGAAAGAAAATTGAATATAATAGCATTATCCATGTAAGGGATCATTTAGGTGTCCTCTTTTGGAGGAGAAGAAAATATTATGGAAACATAACAGGCCAAGCAGAAGGGAAAAGAAAGAAAAAAGATCGATCAACTTCAGTTATCTATAAAGAACGAACCTATCACCATCCTTCCCATGATGCATACTAATTGGATTTCCTCAAATAAATATACCTGGTTGTCATGCTCGATCTGCTTTAATTGTTAGGCTCTTCAATCCCTCCCCACAAAACATAAATAACACCTTACCATCAAGACCATCAGCGCAGTTCATTTCTTCTCAGTTTTTGAAGTTCACTTTAGAGCTTAGAGTTTACAGTTTTTTGAAAGCGGAAACAAGCAGGAGAATAGTATATTCTTTTTATTAGATGAGCCAACAATTTCAATCTTTTCAATTTTCCAGTTTTCACCAATTTTTCAAAGTTTTAAACAGACGTTATCTTGAATAACAAGTCTAGCCTCTTCTCATCTCTCCAGCTATTTGTCAGTTTCTCGATTCAGGAATGGTAAATTTCAAGGCATCATAAGGACATTTATTCTGATAATGTGACTAAAATGACACCCATGTGGACCGTGTTGTTTTATAACTATACACCTATTAATTGATATCTATATATTCAAGAGCTCCAGTATTTCAATTGGTAACATTTGCCCAAGTCATCCAGATCATAAATTCCTTCAAATTAATATTTCACTTATTTGAAATCTTGAGTTCATGACAAGCAAAAACGTTTTTTTAAGATCTGCATATGTCATACATGCATCAATGAGCTCAAGTGCTATCTTTTGAGCCAAGATTGTAACTTCAACAAAAAAAAAAAAAAAAGCAGGCATTGGGCAGGTGGTTTTCATTAGATACTTGGAGACAGAAAAGTGTAGAGTAAGGCCGGCCAATCACTTTTGGAATTTGTGACTTAAGGATTGAGATTGATTCGGCTGAATTGAGATGAATCCAGGAACGTATAACGTAGCATTATCACTTTTATCGGCAGCCATGAACAGGACTGGTTGGGTGAAGTTATATTTGGTGCCCCATAAAGCTTAAGACCCAACATTTAATATTTTGGCCCAGATCCCAGCTGAATAAATCAAATCATTCCCACCCTAGGATGTTAAACAAAGCTTCACACCCTAAAAGAGCCAGATTTACCAGCAGATAACCTAGAAAATAAAAGATGACAAGAAGAACTAGATACAGGGTCTTTTCAGTTAAGTGAGGAATAGAATAACAAGAAGCCTACTACCATCTTCTATGACTCCCAACAAAAAGTGAGAAGGAAAGAAAGAAACTAGTAAAGGAGCTGAAAATTTAATTGCAGATGGATGAAGACGAAGGAAAAGAACATTTTAAACTAAGGTATATCTCTATCACAAAGGGAAATGCATTCAATTCAAGACACAGATGGAGAGAAATACAGAGCTCTATGAACAAAAGAATACCAGCCCAGGCATATCCAGCGTAAATACAATATATACATCATGCTCTGATAGGATAACTAACTTCCCTTCCTAAAATTTATCACTAATCTGTAATCAAATTAATATTTTAAGTTTTTTACTAATAAAAAAATCGATAAGCGGGTAACAAAATAAGCAACTGAAAACACCTCTGTCTAAATTCTGTATTTAAATTAACTTTTAAACTTATATTACAGTAAAAAACCAGTGACAGAATTACTGGTGGCCGGTGGGTTATCTACTTACATCCCATGCTAAATTCCATTACTAAATCCATTGCTTATCGCAAAAAAATATCAGTGAAGGAATTAGTAATTGAAAAACTCTATTCGTGATTTTCGTCACTGGTTTTGAGAAAAAACAGTGAAAAATTCAACGGCGGCAAAATAAGGAAAACCGCCCTACTAAAAGATATGATAGCTCAATATTTTATACAAATTTTCATCTAGATGCCTACTTTCTAATACATTGCAACGCCAAAAAATGGAATTCCTATTATCTGGACCCTTCAACTTAGTAGAATAAAATACTGATTCCACCGTTACAGGTCCTTGCAGGTAAAACAAGCAATTTTTTTCTTGAGCTCCATTTCAGTTATAGACTACCAAATACCTTCAAAATATTTTGGAGATATGTTCCAAAATTACATGACTTGTGCCTGTTGAGTAAGGAAAAATCGCTAGTCCAGGAACGACTTTCAGTTCCAGACTTCCAGTGGTAATGGAAAACTTGGACAATCTCAATCAGCACTCCCACAATTTAATCACATTCTTGTTACTCAGTAACTATATCAGAACTCAACATACAAATACAATGTAACTTGATCCAAATGATATGGGCAAAAACCTTGTATCACTGAATGGACACCAAGAAAAACCCACAAGGAAAATAGAAACTTCCTTTGACATCAAAAATCATCCAATTGCAAAATCAATATTACCTTAAGAAGGCTTGTACAAGGATTCATAAAAATGATGGACCAAATATATATAATCACATGAATCAGTATGCGGCCAAATATGCATGTAGGTTTTTTCAAGTAATTTATAGTAAAGGAAAAAATATAATTTGTAGGAAAAGAGACCTGAATATATGCAATTATATCATTGGTTCCCATTCTTGCCCCATCTTCATGTTGTCTTACAATCCAATTATACAGCTTTTCCTACACAGACGGGGTAAGAGAAGGTAATGATCAGTTATTATTAGTCAGCTCATAAATAATGAACAAACAATGTCTTAAAAGGCTAACTGTTATTGAGGCATTTTGCCACCATGAAGCGAGGTGTAAGCCTCGACACACTTTAAGTCGTAAGCTTCAACATAAATCACTTAAATAATTCAACCCTTTATAAAAAAAGACAATATTACCCTTATAATAAACCATAAACCATCTAAACTTTTACCTAATAAAACTCAAATAAAATTGAAGTCTAATTTGCAACTCAACTTAAAATTGACCAAGTAGCAAAAAATAAATTAAGAATTCTGTTATCATGTAACTAGACCATAATGAACAACGAGAACTCAAAACTAATGGTAAAATGGCCTAGTTATTCACAAATATTTTTTTGCATTGACATTAAAAGGAAAGAAAACATGCGTATAGACAGCATGAGAATTATAAAACGAAAATAGTCAGGCTACATGCCTTAGGTTTCCAATTCCATTAAGATGCAGTAACTTCACTTTGGAGAAGGATTTATTGCACTTTAGGTATACGAAGCTAGGGTAAGCCTGCTGTACTTGTTCTCTTATCTATTCTCCAAGTCCTTTTTCTATTTTTATCGTTGAGATTGTTTTTACAATAGCCCAAGAAAACCTTTTCTAAAAATTCGTCCATAGAAATTAGACCAGAAGCTGAGGTGGAAGATAAAAAGCTCTGAAATGGTAAGACAAACAAGCACATTCCTTTCTCTCATTAAGTCAAGGAATAAGCCTATAAATGGTACTTAAAGCATAAGCTTCAAGGCAGCTTATTAAAGGACTCGTGTGAGGCAACTTTTTAGACCAATGCAAAAAGAAAAGAAAAAAAAAGGCAAAATTATCCGTTTTTAATCCTGCCACCAAATAAACTGCAAAATCATATACGCAACAGCGAAAAAGAGGGTGTTAAGCTTACTACTGGAACTAAAACTAACATATCAACAATTAATTGGATTTTTGCCGTGTTACTAAATTCAGGTGCAAATAAAGCAAAGACAAATAATTAAGAAAAAAAAATAAAAACGCAAATCAACTTTAATTAAAGCAAGATGATTATTAAACATTACAACGACATTGTCCTAAAACTCAATTACAGAAAAATCCATAAAACAAACAAGAGGAACAAACCAGTGAGTGGCGTTCACCGGCCTGGAAGGAGAGTTTCTGGTGGTGCATGGCCTGAGAGTAGAGGTGGGATAGGGAGTTGGCCGCGCTGCTGAAAGTGGTGTACAAGGTACGATCCACCTCATCTAGACGCGTTGCATCGGATTTCCTCTTCTTTGCCATGAGGAAAATTAGGATTTCTTCTGATTTTTGACAAAACCCTAGATTGCTTGGTCCGCATAAGGGGTATGCATATATATGAGACATATATGGGAAGAGAAATGATATTAGGTGGATGGTATTTTAAAAATGGAGATTTGGACAGTGATTTTTTCGAGAATATTCAGGTAAGAGGAAAAGAAAATTTTTAAGCCCGTTTGATTGGCAAAATTTTATAGGGAAGTAGAAAAATATTTTTCGTTTTTCAATTTTTGTAGTGTTTGATTGGCGAAATTTTTCCAAAAAAATATATTCCAACTTTCTAAATTTTCCATCTTTTTGAGAAAAATAAATTCTTGATGTTTTGGTGAGAAAATATTTTCCAACTTTTCATTTTTATTTTATTTTATTTTTTTTTGCTTTTGCAATTAGAAAATTTTTTAGATACAATAGTAAAAAAAAATTCACTTTTATTGACAATTTCCATGTAAAACAAAGCAAAACGAATGATATTCAGTATGATAATTTTTTTTGAATTTTTTTTTGTTTTTATTTTTTATTTTTTTGGCAATTGGAACAAATTCTAGATCTAATGGTAGAAAACATTATCACTTTGATGGACAACTTTCATAAAAAATGAAGTCAAACGGACACCAAACTTTTAATATTTTTCATGGAAAATTATACCAATCAAACACAATTAATTACAATTCTCAGTGAAACAATTTTTAGGAAAATCTTTTCCCTGTAAAATATTTTCTTTCCACCCATTTTCCATCTTTCTATCAAACGGACTAAGAGAAAAAATTTAAATTGACATGTAATATATTTTATTATAAAAATATTTAGTTAAAATGAGTAACGAAATTAAAGAATTTTGAAATAATGATCGTAAATAAGTATTTAATAGATGAATAATCTGACATACGAATTAATGGGTGCCCTGAAATTTTATTGAATTTTAAAATATTATAAGTTTAACAAAATTATTGAATAATTCAAAATATATTTTAACATAATTTATTAGAATTTTATTTAAAACTTCAAAAAAAAATTGTTAAGTGTATTTTTAAGCTTATTAAAATCTCAATTCAAAACAATTAAATTGAAAAGGATTTTTAAAATCTATTAAAATCTCAAGTGATCGCACCTCAACATAAAACTGTCTCATGATAGGTTGTATGATCTCTCGATGCTTAGCATACTGCTACATCAGACAAAAATTATTGATGAATCATTCAATCCTCGGACCTATCATGTACTTATTCATCAATTAATTATTGTTTCGTGACATTGGTGCTTAAAAGATCATTACTTTATTTATTTAAAAAAGAGCAGTTTTGGAATAGTAGTCTTTTATATATATATTTCCATATCTTTTTTCTGAGTCTGCCATAAAAAACGAAATATTGGAGTTTGAATAATTTGATCTGTCTTTCTATTTTGAAGAATTTTATTTTATCTTGGAAATTGGTTACGGGCAAAAGCGCAAGATAAAAGTGCAAAATCTAAAACTAAACAATTGGAGAAAGATTGTGAAGTTCTTATGAATATATGAATAACGAAATATTGGAGTTTGAATAATTTGATTTGTCTTTCTATTTTGAAGAATTTTATTTTATCTTGGAAATTGGTTACGGGCAAAAGCGCAAGATAAAAGTGCAAAATCTAAAACTAAACAATTGGAGAAAGATTGTGAAGTTCTTATGAATATATGAAAGCAACAAATAGTGATATACAGATTGAGGAATATTTTTTATATATTTTGTCTCCAATCTGTTATGAAGACATGCTTCTAATTGAAGCTTTAATTCATAGTAAATGTAATTTTGAACATTTAGCATAACACGAGCAACCTTTCGAAATATTGTTTAATTCATGAGTAGAGAAAAACTAAAGTAATAAATTAAAACGTCTTAATTGTTAGCACTTTATTTTTTTTAAAAAGGAGTGCTCGTGTCTCTGTGCAGCGCGAAGACACTGTGTCTGTGCAACGCAAAGACATGGGCAGACACTATGTCCGTGTCTCCGCACAGGGCGAGCACCGTGTTCGCGTTGCGTGGATAACGTGTCCACCGACTTTTTTAAAGTGCTCACACTATATAAACTCATAGCAAGAAAAAGAAAAAAAGAACAGAGAGAAAAAAAAAATCATCTTAATTGTTAGCACATTTTTTTAAGAAAAAAATATTTTTATTTTTTGGGAATTATTACTGATTTATTTCTTCTTCTTTTTTTTTTTTTTTGCCAAAAAATGAAAATTTCATTCTACTAATATTAGAAAACCTTCAATTCTATTAGATATTAATTTTTACATTTTTTATGTTTGAATTCAGAATAAGAAAAATAGCAAAAAAATATATTCATCCCCACTAATCCCCTTCGTCTTGACTGTGCAAGTCAATTTCGAATCGACAAATCATTTGCATAACAACATAAACAAATAATAAATTATGAAAAAATGAATTACCTCCAATCTAATGATTTTCTGCTAAGAGCCCATTTGTTGCACATTAAACACCCAAGAATTCATTTTATCTATCACATCAAGTGGGGCCCATGGTAGAATTCTTGTTGACTAATAAAAGGAAGAAAAGCAACAATTACTTTCGTGCCCTCATTCACGTGCATGCCTTGATGTTGAGGAAGTTTGAAAACACGAGGGCATTTTGGTAATTGTAAGCTCCAACACCTATCACATTTGCACAGTTTTGTCAGAATTTTCACTGTACCAATGGTTACATTTATTCTACATATTTGAGAGAATGTGCAATAAACGGGCTCTAAATTTAAAGTTTACACTCTTCTTCTTCTTCTATTTCTCCATCATTTCTCATCTTCTCTCCCCTTTCTCGTTCTCCTATAATTCTCCTCATAGCATCCAACATCGGAGAATTTTGCAGAGAATCTAAATATGGGAGTGCTACTCCCATTACATAAGAACATTACATGAATATAAATTTAGAAATACTAAATCCACATAGAAGATTAGTCTATTCTATTAATTTATGACAACATAGACCACGATAAAAGGCACATGACGCTCGTGAAGCAAAAACCATTTAAAACAACTTGTATATGCAATCTAGAATATACAACCAATGACCCTCGGACTCGGGTACATTTATCGGGCACTTGTACGTATTTCAGTGTCAGATCTTTTATTTTCTAAAATATAGGATACAATGATATGATTAAAAAGTGTCCAAATTTCACGTCTTTTAAACTTCAATTTTTTTCACTAATTGAAGATATCATTTTGAATAAGTCAAAATCAATTATTCACAAAGAATGAAATATGCATTGAATAGGGGGTTAAGATGAATAAAAAATAGTTCTAAGGTTTAGTTTCGATTAAACGGTTACTAATTATTGTATAAAATAAAAAATGAGGGGTTTGATTGCAATATGGACATAATACAACACTAAGTAGCATTATATGGAATTTGTTTTCATTTTACGCAAACGTAACCCTCACCGATATAGATGGAGAAAGAAGGAAAAAAAAAGAAGAAGAAAATGGAAAAAAAGAAGAAGAAAAATAAGTGAAAACGTAACACCACCACCTTTCTTCACCTTCTCGATGAAGATTCTAGATTTACAGATAGCAAAAAGGGGAAAGAAGAAAAGGAGAAGATAAAAAAGAAGAAAGAAGCAAAAACTATGAAGTGTCTGACTGAAATTTGGAGGATCCGACACATATCTCATACACATACTCATGTCAGGCACACATATCTCATACCCATACGGCCATACCCATGTCGTGTCCGACATGGGTAATCCAACTATTTTGAAAGTCCGAATATCAGAGAATACAACACATACTCATTGAATATGTTTTACATTTTTTGAAGGGTTAGGTGGGTGCTTTAATTGATTTGATGCAATTATTCCAATATTTATTGTATACTCAGATCCCAACATTTATAAACAACCAAACAACTAAGAGAAGAAGCGACAATAACAGTGCAAGAATTACACATTCTGTCTTAGCATACAACGTGTAAGTTCCATTATAGCTCATTGATTTTATTTTGTAAATGTTGTATGCAATGGAACGGCCATCTCATAGTCACTAGTATCAAGGTTCTTAGAGGTCCAATATGTACTTTTGATAGCTTCCATTCTCAAGAGCTCAAAAGAGTGTCAAAGATTAATTGGACGCAAGGCTTGATTTTCGGGAGCTCCTTCAAATTGGCTTCTAAAGTTTGAGAGATTACGAGATCAATAATTGAATTATGGCAAGCTCGCAATGTTTCACAAATTTATTACATTTTGAAGCTCCTTTTTTATTTAGGCGGTGTTATGTCACATTCTAATATTCAAGTGTATGAATTTAAAAATTTGTAATGAAATTATTAATTTTTATACAATTTCAAAATTTGTTCATAAGGAGTCATTTTTAATTTTGTCAATCAATTTGTATAAATTGTTGTTTAAAAAAAAAAACATACGGCAACATTAAAAAATGCTGCAAAAAGTTATTAGCAATGTTCAAAAAACGCTGTGAAAAGGTTATTAACAACGTTTAAAAAACGTTGCAAAATTTTATTAGCAACGTTAAAAAAAAATTACGGAAAAGTTATTAGCAACGCTAAAAAAATGCTGCAAAAATGTTATTCGCAACATTAAAAAAACATTGTAAAAGGTTATTCGCAACGTTAAAAAAATGTTGTAAAAATGTTATGTCAACACAAGAAAAAAAAACATCGTTGTATCATTCTACTGTACGACAATATCGAGGTTTACAACATACTCAAAACCGTTGCAAAAGATTTTCGATAACATTTTTTGAATGTTGCAAAAAATTGTTTTTGTTGTAGTGGAGGTATCCTTTTACAACTTTTTTGTTATATATTTTCATTTTATGATGCATACTTTATTATTTAATAAATCAAATATTTTTTACTCCTATAAACATACAATCTTTACGTATGTCCAATGCTTCTATTATCATGTACTGTCATGTTCTACATACACGCGATGTTTTCAATTTTATTTTTGGTGAGTTTTTTTGTACAACAATATCAACTTTTGAAATCATCACATTGTTATATGGAGTATTAGCGATGCAATAATATACTACCAAGACTCTTGAACAATCCAATAAATCTTAAATTATTTTTTTTAATATATACAATTTCTACCCTAATAAAAACACAATGAATACAAAATTTGTGCAACGCACGTGTCAATGATTAGTCTCACATATAAAATTCATTCTTTAAAAGCTAAATATAAAAATAAATCCACCCATTTCAATTTTATCAAAGTCTCGTCACAACCTTTTCATTTGCAACATCATTTTAAGCCCGTTTAGTGGTCATTCTTTTTTTATTAAAAAATATTATTTTAAATAGCGATATTTCGAAAAACGTGTAGTTAAAAAGTAGGAAAAAATTTTGTGTTTACGAATAGAATATGTTATTGTGTAAATGTGTGATTAAAAATGAGTATATAAAAAAATGTTTTGAAAGGATAAAAGACAAAAAAATGGCCAAACTGTAAAGCAAGACGAGTTCTCAATAAGTCTAAAAACCATTAGAAACTTATGACTATTAATGATTAGTCGATTACTTAGCCCCTACTTGATCCCAATTATTTAAAATAACTTTACATAAGTCCAGATTTTTCTCTATACTGTAATCACACATTATTCAAAAAATCATTGTTATAAAATATATTCTCCCAAAAAATGGGATTTAACCAAACCCTTACCCATTTTGGAAATTTCCAGATTTTAAAGAATTAAAATTGCTGGATGTAGAATTCTAATTGGAATATAATGAAATTCAAATAAGCAAATTTTGGAAGTGTTTATAAATGATTTAAATATAAAATAAATAATGAATAAATAAGTATTATTTTTTATTTCTTTGAAACATGTGAAAAAATGACTAGAGTATTCATAAATATTTTATAAACACGAGCCTAGAATCACAACAAAAAAAAAAAAAAAAAAGAAAAAAAAAAAGTGGATTTAATTTGGGGTATACATGAAAATATTTATCAAATATGAGGACTTACTTAGAAGATATACAAGGCTTAGGACTTCGATTGAAAACTTGAAGAGTATATAAATATTAATAAAGTAAATCTAGCTATCAATATGTCGTGCTCCTATTTTCCAAATTCCATTCCCATTATTATTTCAATCAGAGAAAACATATACATACACTGACACAGAGAATTGGGAGATTACAGTATTATGAGAAGCAGAGAACTGAAGGAGCCGATCAATTAAGCGACGTCGCAGCAGGTTCTACTGCCCCTCTCTCTGTATAAACTCATATATACGCATATTAGATAGATTAATATGGATTTAAATTTTTATGAATTTTTGTATTCTGGTTACGGGAGTTGAAGTTAAGAACATAGAAATGTTAATATCTGGAATCTTATCACGAGTTTATCAGAAGTTTTTTCTAGGGATTGAAATTAATTGACATCTTCTTTATTATTATTATTATTATTATTATTATTATTATTATTAAATTTCTAATTTTATATTTGCATATGTTTTCTGTTTTTTCAAGATAAAGATTTTGTTGTTATTATTAATTTTTATTTTTATTTTTATTTTTTTGTTGAAATTTATCGAGGACATGAACTGGAGTCAAATTTTATGATTTTGAACTCAATGGCTTAGGAACTTTCTAATGCTTTTTTTTTTTGGAGCCGTGTGGTGGAGTCTAGCGTGGTGCTTTCGTCCACCACCTAAAGTCCGAGTTTTAATATGGAGAGCTTCTCATGAGGCTTTCTCCATGGGGCAGAATATTTATTGTTGTAGAATTACTACTAGTAAGTTATGTGGGCGCTGTAGAACGGCAGAGAATACTATCCACTCTATTTTCTTATGTGGTGTTGCTAAGGAAGTGTGGAAAATTATAGGGTGGAGGCAATCTTTTGAGGCTTTTAATTCGATGTCGAGATGTGATGGATTTTCTCTTGGGGGTTCTGTGGAGAGATTTAGCTCAGAGTGGCTGCCTACTTTTGGTTTTCTGGGGTGAAAGGAACAGCGTGTTACGGGGGATCTGCTAGATTCTAGCTGACGGGGCTGAGGTTTTGATGCTTGACAGTAATTTACGCCATTCTCGGCCAAGGGGAAAGTGGATTAGGGGGAAGTGGCGACCACCAGATGTCGGGAGTCTAATTTTGAACACCGATGCCTCAGTGGTGGTTGGACCTGGAAACTTTGGAGTGGGTGCTGTAATTCGGGATCATTCGGGAATTGTTTTTGCTTCACAATCAAAGTAGGTTGTCCTACAGTAGAAGACAATGAGGCATTTGCTCTATGTGACGGCTTATAGTTTGGCCAAGGAAAATGGGTTCCACATAGCAGTTGGTGGAGTGTGATGCTTTGGGGGTGGTTTTGAGACTTTGTTCGGACTTTAGTATGGCTCCAAATGCTGCCTTATTATCTGACATTGTGGATTTGATGTGGGATGTTACGCATGGCTCTTGCCGCTTCATTTACCGAGAGGGAAATGGAGCGGCCCTCTTGCTTGCATCCTTTAATTTGGTTGATTTGCTCTTGATGAAGTGGATTGATTGTATTTCCTTTTTATTTCGGCAATATATTGTGGAGATTTGAATGAATGATTGTTATGGTTGCTTTCCATAATTTAAAAAAAAGGGAATTGTTTTGGGATGAAAAATTAAGCTTCCAAACAACAACAATGATGCAACTGTGTGAGCATTTCATTTGTAACTTCTTAGACATTTTAATAGGGAATTTCTGCTACTGAAACTATTTCACGAGCCTCAGTTCTCGTATGTTTATCTCCCAGTTGATATATTAGGGTTTCTGTGCTCCATATTTGACAATGCTTGCTCCATTTTATTGATATTCATGCAGGTCCATATGAACTTCAACTGTTCTGATGATGAGGAGGGCCACAGGATACTGCAGTTGCGAAAATGGGCCCCCTCTGAATTTCAGTACAATCCTCTGGATTTTCGTGAAGGCTTTCTTTCACCAACACGAAAGTTGTTATTGTTGCTTTCATACAATTTTGAAGCATTGCTGCTTCCCTTAGTTAAAGGTTCATATCTATCCATCATTTTTGCCCTTAAATTTATGTATTCAACACCCTTTATTCAATGTCATCTCTTTTTCAGCAGATCAATGGATGAAAAGCAAGGAGCATGAAAGCAATTATTGCGGAAGCTTTCAAAATCCTCCAGAACTGAGTGTGCCTAGTGTTTCAGGCACACTGGAGAATATTTCAAGCACATCTGAATCAGTAGAGTTGGATTTCAGCAACAATTGTACTTCAAATATTACTTTCCCGAGATATAGCAATTACGGTTTTATTTCTGATGTAAGTTCTGTGGCCTGGGGCATATGTGTGGATAAATGTGATCAGCACGAAGATACACCATTTCAAGATCTACTTTTTGTGTCTGGAAGTCATGGGGTGGCAGTTCACGCTTTTCCTCAATTTAATAAAACTAACGAAGTCACAAAATCTATACAAGAAGGTGATTTTGGGCAAGGGATGTGGGTAGACTGGGGACCATCTACTACCTTGTCTCATAATTCAGAGGTTCAGGAAGAATCCAAGTTGCGTTTTGAGGCATCTAGGGAAAGACCAAACAGTTTCGATGTGGAAGATTTGTCGGCAAGTGTTGCTGCAAAAATGTGGCTGCGCACCTTCTTGACTAAGGTTGAAACACTGAAATCTGCTGATGGCTTGTATACCAGATTTCCAAAGTGTTGCTCCAAAGATATGATTTCTTTTAGGATTCTTGATCAGGATTCACAACTCTTAGACTTCATTTTTCATGGTAGCTGCCCTGTATCACTTGAAAAAGAGAATGGTAACATATCTCCTGACGATCCTCTGAAAAATACATCTGCGAATGCCAGTTTAAGTCCATCCATTATGGGCCTTGAAGATGATAATTTGTCCAACACTGTAAGTAATGGGTTGAATAATTTTTATAAATGCATTAAAGTATTTTCTGGCGATTCACATCGGTTAGTTGGGTTTGCCTTCTCATTGAGGGATCCAGTACCTGTTACCACCAATGATGCAAATGAAAGAAAATGCAATGAACTTTTCGTTGCTGTTGCCAGGTTAGGCAACTGGGGAATACAGTGGGTTTGCTCGGTAAAGCTTGAGGAAAATGCAGATAGGAGCAGATTATCTGAGTGGACAGACTTTAGTTTTTCTCATACTTTTCTTATTTGTCTTAGTGCATCAGGCTTGATCTCCTTTTATGGGGCAACAACTGGTGAGTATGTAATGTGTCTTGATGTTATACATATCTGTCAACTAGGTTATAGTCCAAATTCTGAGGAGCACGAAATTGACAGTAATGTTCATAAAGATAAGCATAAAAAATCATTTCATCATGTTGGCAGTCTCACCGGTAAAAGAAGGTTTAGGAGGCTTGTCACCTTTTCGCATTCCTCAGTATTGGGTGTAATGGATGAATCTGGTGTAACCTTTGTCGTGCGTACTGATGACCACATTCCAAGGGATTATTTTTCATTCGAGAATCTCCTCCTCCAACATCAGCATCTAGGCCTTGGACTATTGGCTGTTTGGGAGGTAGGAGCTGCTGAGATTGGCTACCAAAGGGCATTCTCTAACATGTCAGTATTTCAGGATGTACCATGGAATAGAAACTCTTCCTTTATAGGTAATTTAAGGAGTAAGGAGCTTCTGAAAACCCAAGAAAGTAATTTCCAGGATCAGAGGGACTTGCATGTTGCTAACTCCTATAATACAGCCCAGAGAATGGATCAGAAGAAGTTCTCCAGTACTGATTTTTCATCCTGCCTTATGAGGAAAGTTTTTCTTCCCCCAGGTGGATCCAATGAAGAAGACGTTATATGCTTTTCTCCTTTTGGAATCACTCGGCTGATGAAAAAGCGCAGTTGCTCCAGAAAAAGATGTGAAGTTACGCATTCAGATCTGCATGTAGATTTCATTGCGAGTGATGACAACGGCTATAATGCGAGAGGTTGGGAAGCCCCTGTAAAAGGAGCAGTTGGCTGCAATTTTCATGGATTTTTGTATTTAGTGACAGAAGAAGGTCTATCGGTGGTTCTCCCTTCTCTCTCTGTCTCTTCACACTTTTATCCTGTTGAAGCAATTGGATATAAGCTACCAAGTTCTACTAACAGCATGAGATGTCAAGCTGGTAGTCTTTTTGAAACTGAAGGAATTAAAAACATCTGGGCACCTTGGAAAGTAGAAATTTTGGATAAAGTTCTTTTATATGAAGGTCCTGAAGAGGCAGATCAGTTATGCTTGGAAAATGGTACGCATCTTTTGACCTGTAAATAATATATTACTGTTAGCTCGTATTTTTTGCTGTACTAAGATGTCTTCTTCTTTGGCAATTGTTAAATTTCTATAAGATTGCTGCATTTGTATCTCATTCAATCTTGAATTACGTAATCAAATTATGTTTCATGGTTCTTGATTGTTATTCTCTGATTGGATGCTTATCTTGCTTTGGTCTAACAAGGGGACTTTATGCCTGCTGGAAGTATCTATAGCATTAACTAGAATGATTGGCAGCTTTCCAGAAGCTATAAAGTCAAATTGTGTTGCTGTTTAAATGACATGCGCCTTTTGTCTAGGACTCGGTTGTTTAGCTCTGACCTCTCTCTGTGTTAAAGTGACCTTCCTTGCTTGATTTACTTTTGCGTCATTGTGATGCAAAAAGTGATGTTTCGTTGAAATACTAAATCTTCCTCTTGCAGTTGGATTGAAACAAATGATGGTTTACCATAAAGAGTGTGTATATCACAAACACCAGTGAAAAGATATGAGAAACATTGGTTTTTCTTATCTTGTTTTGAGTAGCACGTAAAGTATTTATCAAGGATGTGTATAACCTAAAGGTGATTTTCGAACAGTCTGATCCTATTAATTATGTGCTGGGCTGCCATCTCATACAAATATTTACAAAATAAAGACAGATTTGCTAAGTGTATAACAGAAGAGAAACAACCCCACTGACTGATGAGAACCGATATCCTTTCTCTGGCAATGCACATAATAGAAATTGTTGTGATGAATATAATACTTCTTCTTGAACCCAAAGCAGAGTTTGGAATCTCTTCACCCCAGCTCCACCATAAATAACAAGGAACTGAAAATAAAACTTAATTCAGAGAGCTAAATCAGTCATAATATTTTACCTTGATGTGCCGCTCACTGAAGAATGAAAGTAATGTCAAGCGTAACCCAATATTGGATTAATTGCGATTTGCTATCATGTTAAAGCACATCATTTAAAAGCTTAAATTATTCAACATGGGAGAAAATTTATTTATTTATTATCTTTATTTTTTAAGAAGAGAAATTTGCCATATGGTCTATCTCGTCCCAGTGAATCACCCAAACACTAGAACAACGGTCTTCAGAGGCGTCAAATGCTTGAGTTAAGGAATGCTCACCTGATTGCACCATGAAACAAAATGCTCTCAGTCTATTTAGTGATTCAAGGCTAAGGAGTCATTCAATCTCATCCTTATTAAATTTGTTCTGCCACTTGGAGATTGTATTCTCCTTGAAAACTTTATCCTCAGAACTGGGAAGGTTAGCCGGTCCATTATGAGGTGGTTATATTAGCAGAGGAATTTCTGGAGGTTTCAAAAATTTTGATAAGGATTGGTAGCTGGGAAAAAAATTAAGTGAAGGGAAATTCTAGCGATAAAGCCAAGGACAACATAGAAAAAAGTTTCAGCACAATTCTTTTGTTTTACTATCTGGATTTCTTTCTTCTGCTGATAGCCGTGCAACTCTTGGTTTTTCTGGCAATTAAGGCCAAAATATAAATAATGGCAGAGGAAAGAAAAACAGGAGAAGAACCCATGGTCTTTGATACCACGTGAGAACGATTGGTTTTTCTATCCTCTTTTGAATTGCATCCAGAGTATTTATACAAGTCTCCTACAACAATCCAAAAAGTTATGGTCCTAATAATTTGCTTCTATGGGCGTGTTTGAGCTACATTATTTTGGAAGAATGTATTTTGGAATAGCAGATTGATGGAGAATGTGTGGTTGAAAAAGAAGGAAAAGTTATTGATGTGATGGAAAATATTATTTTACTAAAAAATGTGTGGTTGAAAATGAGTAGAAGAATGAGAATGAAAATTTTAATGTGTACCAAACATGGGCTATATGGTACATTCCAGCTCATACAAAATAAATATAGATTTGCCGAGAAATGGATTTCTTAATAGCAGAATTCGTAGTACAGAAAGTAAGGAATCCTGTACTCTAGAGTAGGTAAGAAGTCTTATTAACTCCCTTTTCTTTCCATATTACATTTTTAAGATTTCTTCAATTTCTCTAAGTTCTCTTGATTTTCACGCCTCCCTTTATTGAGAAATGCCTTTACATTTGGACTCATTTGCTTTGAAGTCAATGCTATAGATCATACAAACCAGAGGACTTTGGCTTGTTGCCTGCTCTTTATTAAAAATCGACTCCGGGACTAATATAAGATTTCTATCACCTCCTGTTCACCTTCATTTTCCACAATATAACTAGTTTTCCTGTCTCTTCCAATTCCTTGATTGTCTTTTGAGCAGTGTGGCTGAGTAATTCATCATTAGAAGTTTCATGGTTAGCAACCACATTTGGCTCCGTCAAACTACTTGTCCGGCATTGTCTTAGTAATCCTTTTGGAATGAATGCCTTTGATTGGTTTGATATCCTTGGTAGAAGCAGAATTGGAGGCTAAATCTGAGCTTCATTGTTAAACAAGTTGTCTCGAGCAGTTAGTCCGTGTCCTTTATGACTTGTGTTATTCAATCAGCACTGATCCTTACTGAGAATTGAACTCAAAATCAGTTTGTGTTCCTTGCCCACTGAAACTTTCTCCGTCACTTCAGCAATTTCCACAATCAAGTTGGTCCCGTTTCCATAATTATCAACATCAGCGCCAGTTCCTTTCTTTCATTCTTCTTGTCTGCTAAGATTCTCTCTAGCAGTACAATTGTATTCATAGTCCCAGTAATCTGCTCATTTCGTACTTGTGACACTAACTCTTGAAGTCTGGTCAGTTTAGTTACTCAGTTCTCGGGTGTTAACACCCTAGCTGACACGAATTTTGCCAATCGTGACCAAATCTAATTCATGACACTGTCCTGTATGAGACAGTTAATGACGGATCTAGTGAACTGCACAAACTTCTTTGAAGCATATAAATCTCCCTCTTCGCAGTATCCTACATGTTTGATCTCCCACTGCTGGTGATGGTTTTTACATGTGATCCGTTGTCATTCTCATCCTTTACCCCAAATGCAATTGACGGGGTATATTTATGGTGCCTGTCCAAACCTTCTTTTCCTCCATTATTACAAAACATATGCTATATTTCAACAAAGTTGTCTTACCCTTCCTCACAAAAGTCTCAATTCTAGCCTTCCCCTGGTCAATATGTAACATCCCATTCCACTCGATATGATATTGTCCTCTTTGAGATTAGCTCGAATTCTTGGGCTTTCACCCAAAAGGCCTCGTACTAATTGGGAATGATCCGTTCACTTATAAATCATTCCCATTTTCCTTTCCTAGGCTATGTGAGATTATAGCTGCTACAATCTCCCCACCTTATGGGGCTTAAATCGTTGTCCACACTTTCGACTGGACTTAAGCTTTGATACCATTTATAAATATAGTGTCTCATGTCACCATCTAGTTCTAAGAATCATCGAAATCATGCAAATGAAGATTCCAACATGTACGATATCTGTAAGGAACTCTAATCATTCCATAACAGAAGATCTATACAGTATTAAGCATGATTAACCTAGTCTAATCCACTAGTAGGATCCACAACGGCTTAAAAACATTATTGATTGAAATTATAACTATAAACATAATCAAATCACCATGGAAAAACAAACTTCTTTCACTTAGGCTCCGTTTGATAGGTCGGATTTTCCATGAAAAATGGAAAATATCTATTTTTCAACTTTTATAGTGTTTGATTGGTGAAATTTTCCCGAGAAAATATTTTTCAACTTTCTAAATTTTCCACATTTTTTACGAAAATAAATTCTTGATGTTTTGGTGGGAAAATATTTTCCAGTTTTTTTTTGTTGGCAATTGGAAGAAATTCTAGACACAATGGTAAAAAGAAAAATTCACTTTTATCGACAATTTCCATGTAAAACAAAGTCAAACGAATGATATTCGGTATGATATTTTTTTTTTAATTTTTAATTTTATTTTTTGATAATTGGAACAAATTCTAGACATAATAGTAGAAAACATTATCACTTTAATGGATAATTTTCATAAAAAACGAAGCCAAACGGACAACAAACTTTCAACATTTTCCATGAAAAATTATATCAATCAAGCACAATTAATTACAATTCCCAGTAAAATAATTTTTAGGAAAATCTTTTCCCTATAAAATATTTTCTTTCCACCCATTTTTCACCTTGCAATCAAACGGACACTTAGCATCTCACGTTAAATAATAAAATTGTCTTTTGAAGTAATAATTGCAGATCTTAAATGAACAGCCCCAGAACCTTCTACAATCTTCATTCTTCTTGGCCACGCCTGGAAAATGAGACCAATTTATAAGTGAAAGGACCACTCCAAATTGGTTTGAGGCCTTTTGGGTTAAAGCTTAAGAACAAATCCGTATGGTCTAGGTCCAAAATGGACAATATCATATCAAGTGGACTGAGATGTAATAGATGATATCAAAGCCTAAACCTAGTCAAAAGTTTGGCCAACGAGGAAGTTGGGCTCATGTTGTAATTACGAGTGTATCATTGCTAGTGCCCATCACTATAGTCCTACATTATTTATTATGCATGGCATGGAAAAAGGAGTAGTCCTGCTAGTGAATTGTTATTATAGTCAATTGCTTAGATCAATTACTTCCTCCACCCTATAAGATTTGGTAAACTTCACCTTTTTGGATGTCCTAAAATTTGCTTATTTTATGAGACGGTAAGAGTAAGACTTTATGCTATATACATTTCTTGGCTTATTCACTATTGATGAATTCTTTTGTAAATAGATTTGTTGATAAGCAAAAATACTTATTGGTCACTATGTTTTTGGTGTTATGCACTTAATACATAATATTTTGTTATCCTATTCATTCCAAGCACGCGTTATGGTATCCATGCTTCTTAACTTGCGTGTTTTTTTTTACCAATATAGGAATTAATTCCATATACACACTTTTTGTTTTGACTCTTATTCTATGCTTTTGCACTGAAAATGTGCAATTCTAGAGTATTTCATGGTTTTATTAACTTTTTAAAATTAGAAATATCACGTTACATCTATGAAAACTTGTAACTTTGAGATCTATTCTACTACCCTGCATGACCGGGGAAAAAGAAAGCTAAAAAAGAGAGGAAAAGAACACTTGATTTTAAGTGTTTATAGAACGGACCGAGAATGGAAAGGGGACAAGTTATAGTAATTGTAATTAATTAGCGATTGTAATTTGGGATATTTGGTAGGTTAATTTGCTTGCTAACTTAGAAGATTAGTTTTCCTTTTATTCTTCATCTTATGTATATAAATTGGTTGTAATCAGGGCTACTAGTATATTGAAAAAGAGAGTATTTTTCTCAATTCTGTATCTTTTTCATGGCATCAGAGCTTATGTTGTTCTAACCTAGCAGACTATGGTAGAATTCCTCGTCAATAGCATGGGGTCGACAACCTCCAGCACCGAAGCAAAGGTTAACCCCTCAATTTGTCCCAATGCATTTAATAATTCCTCGTTTAAGCTCATTGTCGAGAAATTGAATGGGAAAATTTTTCGCGAATGGGCCTAGTTGATAAAATTAGTAATTGATGGAAAAGGAAAGCTGTGTTATCTTTACCTTACAGGCGAAACAAAGAAGCCGACCGACGCTACCCTATTGCAACGGTGGAACTCTGAAAACTCCATGGTAACTGCTTGGCTCTTGAACTCCATGAAACATTCTATAGGGAAAACCTATCTCTTCCTTCCAACGGCGAAAGATGCTTGGGATGTCGAGGACACTTACTTAGATGCCGGAAACGCATCACAAATTTTCGAACTTAAAACCCGTTTATAGGGATGTCAACGAGCCGAGCCGAGAAAAAAAAAGCTTAAGCTCGGGCTCGGCTCGAGCTTTTTTGTTCCGAGCTTTTTTTGGCCCGAGCCGAGCCTGGTAAAAAAAAAAAGGCTCGGCCCAAGCTTTTGGTTCGAGCCTTAACGGGCCGAGCCGGCTCGATTTTTTTATTTTTTTTAATGTCAAATCTACATTTTTTACTTAAAAAATTTAAAATTTGTACGGTTTATACGTATTATAAATTAAAGAAAAAAGTTCGGGCTCAACTCGAGCTTTTTTGTGCCGAGTTTTTTTGGGCCTGAGCCGAGCCGAGCAAAGCCTAGCCAAAAAAATGAGGCTCGGCCCGAGCCTTGGCTCGTTGTAACCGAGCCCGAGCCGGGCCAAGCTCGAGCTTTTTACGAGCCAAGCCCGAGCTGTCCGAGCCGGCGAGCTTTTTTGCCATCCCTACCCGTTTATGGTAGAACAAATAGAGGACAAGAGATGTTACAGAACACTTCATGGAGATGACATCTCTTTTGCAAGATCTCGACCTAAATAGTGAAGAAGATTGGAAGTGCCCTAATGATATCGCCTTATACAAAAAAGGCAGGAAAGTTAGAGGGTCTTATGTATTCTAGCAAGTCTGAATCACGAGCTAGACAAGGCTAGAGGTCAATTTTAGGGCGGCGTCCACTGCTCTCCAATCGCGAGGTGTTCGCAGAGGTACGTCGTGAAGAATCTCTCTGGAGGCGAT
The DNA here is from genome assembly GCA_019097785.1 of Fraxinus excelsior. Classification (NCBI taxonomy): domain Eukaryota; kingdom Viridiplantae; phylum Streptophyta; class Magnoliopsida; order Lamiales; family Oleaceae; genus Fraxinus; species Fraxinus excelsior. Next base: position 33,351,106 of record CM032630.1, read on the forward strand.
GTCAAAGGAAGTCTTTGGAAAAGTGACGGCCTTGGCTGGAAAGAAGAATGAACCTCCAAACATATCAAGTTTTGGGTTTGGACGTGGTAAGCAAAATGGCCAACACTTAGGCTAGAAATTAGACACATCAATAGACCTTCAATTGGAAGCGGAGTTTTGGTTTTTTCAAAAGGAGCTATAAATGGGTTAACCCAAAAACAAAGAGACGACCTAGGTGTGAGCATTGTCGCAAGTCGGGCCATAAAATAGACCCATGTTAGGAAATTAATAGGAAACCCAACGATTGGAAATCGGGGCAAAACACGAGTAGTCGGGGGTATCAAGTCGAAACTAAAAATAATCCAACCTCAAGCGGTGTATTTAATTCCGAATTGGAGCAACTCTATCAACTGTTCTCGAGCTTTCAAACATCTGGTCACTCTTCCCCTAAAGGTCCCTCTAGCTCACTAGCCCACAAAAGGTAACTTTCTTGAAGCCTTAAATACCTCGCGATATAAATATGCTTGGATTTTTAACTTCGACGTATCCGATCACATGACGGACTTGTATCACCTATTCTTTTCATACTCAACGTGTCCTGGCAACATTCGAGTTAAAATTGCAGATGACTCACTCTCATTTGTCGCAGGAATAGGGAGTATTCGAATATCCGAGTCCCTAACACTGGAATCTGGCCTTCATGTTTCAAATTTGTCTTGTAACTTGTTATCTGTTAGTCAACTAACATAAAATTCCAATAAATGGTGTTTGTTCCAGAAACGTGACATCATCCTCCCACAGACTGATAGAACTTGAGGATGAAACAAATGGTGTTTGTTCCAGAAACGTGACATCAGCAGACAGACACAAGGTACCTGTTAAGATTGGGACAATAATATCGATACCCTTTTTACACACGAAAATAGCCAAGAAATATACACTTTAGAGATTTGGGATCAAGTTTTGTAACATGAGGTCGAACATCCCGAACAAAATAAGTACAACCAAACGTCCTAGGTTCAATAGAAAATAAGGGCTTACGAGGAAACAAGATATGGAAGGGAGTCTTACCAAATAGGACAGATGAAGGCATACGGTTAATCAGAAAACAGGCAGTAGAGATGGCATCTGCCCAAAAATGTTTAGAGACCTGCATTTGAAATAACAAAGCTCTGGCTGTTTCAAGGAAATGTCTATTTTTCCTTTCCGCCACTCCATTCTGAGATGGTATATCGACACAAGAAGTTTGATGGATAATGTCATGTTGAACCATATAATTACGGAAGTATTCTGATAAATATTCCTTATCGTTATCACTTCTCAGAATTTGTACAGGAACATTAAATTGAGTTTTGATTTCAACGCAAAATGTTGTAAAATGAGAACAATTCTGAAAGATTTTTCATTAAAAATAACTATGTCATTCGAGAATAATCGTCAATAAAAATTACAAAATATTTAAACCTAGATTTGGACACAATGGGACACGGACCCCAAATATCGGAATGAACTAACTCAAAAGGAGCACTAGCCCTTTTATTGACTCTGGGACTAGAGCTTAAACGATAATGTTTGGCAAACTGATAAGACTCACAATCTAAAGAAGATAAATTAGAGAACCGATGATAAAGTTTCTTTAACATAGACAATGAAGGATGACCGAGCCGACAATATGCTTCAAAAGGGGTCACAACTCCAGAACATGCAACAGACTTTGGTGTTTGTGTATCAAGAATATAGAGGCCTCTAGACTGATGTCCTTTACCAATAATCTTCTTCGTCATAAGATCCTGACAAAGGTAAAAATTAGGGTAGAATGAGACACAACAATTAAGAGAACGAGTGAGCTTGCTGACGGAGACTAAATTAAAGGACAAGTTAGGTAAACTTAAAACAGATTGTAAAGGAATTGAGGGTGTTGGAATAATTGTGTCAGACCCCAAAACGTGGGATGTAGATCCATCTGCTAAAGTGACTGTAGAACTAGAAGTATGTGACGGAAAGAAGAGAATAGACTAGAATTATCTGTCATGTGGTTTGTTGCACCAGAATCAATGACCCATTTGGAAAATGAGGAAACAAGACGTGTTCATTTTACCAGAATCAGCAATGGCAGTGATTGGAGTAGATGACGACTTTAGAGATTCCTGATATTGTGAGAACTTGGCATACTCATGCAGATATCAGAATAGGCTTAGAAGCATCATTTGTAGAGGCAATATGTGCTGACTGGTTCAACTGATTCTTGCGCTGCAACTTTCTACAATTTTTCTTCACATGTCCTGGCTTATGACAATATTAACATACAACTCCCGAATCTTATCCTCTAATATTGAGATTTCGATCATAGTTACTTGAGTTTTCCCCTTTATTGTTGCTTCTAAATGGCTGTCTCCCAGATTCGGAAGTGCGACTGACAAGAGCACTATTAGGTTGTGTAGAAACTGAATATTCTGTGCGGAGTACCCTACTGAAAACTTCTTCTAAGGAGGATATTACAGGGCTAAAAAGAATCTGAGATTTAGCTGCCTCAAACTCAAAAGGAAGACCAGCTAAGAAGCTCATAACCGCTATTTTCTCTCTCAGAGCTTGCTGATCTTTTATATCAGTACTGAATGGAAGTAGCATATTAAGCTTCTCACGAGTCTTCTTAAAATCCATAAAGTAGTCGGTAAGAGATCTGTCACCCTTTTCTGCACGATAAAAGGCTTGGCACACCTCATAGGTGTGTTTTATATTCCCCTTTCCAGAGCATACAAACTCCAAATAATCTGTAGGAAATCGTGTATAATGGAAAGATTTTTATATATATAAAAATCTTTCCATTCTTGGTGTAAATATATAATTATAGGTTGTATTTGGTAGGAGATTTATTCTTTCCTTTCTTAGTTCCATTATTGTATTATATAAAGAGATGTAAGTTTGGAATTTTAATATAACGAGAAAAACCAATATTCTCTCTCGTTCTTTATGGTATCAGAGCCTAGGGTTGCCTCATTCTAGCAATCTATGGCTGAAATTCCCGTCAACAGTTCAGGGTCCGTCATATCCGACGCCCCTCATGTCGAAACGGAGGTTAACTCCACAATTGGTTCTCATGGCCTCGAGAACTCTTCTTTTCAGCTAACGGTTGAAAAATTGAACGGAAGGAATTATCGTGAATGGGCTCAATCAGTAAAACTCATGATTGATGGAAAAGGGAAGCTGGGGTATCTTACCGGTGATACGAAGAAACCAACAGACTCGACCCTTCTTCAACGATGGAATTTAGAGAACTCCCTGGTTATCGCCTGGCTGGTAAACTCCATGAAACCAGCAATAGGGAAGACATTCCTATTTCTTCCTACTGCAAAAGAAGTATGGGAAGCTGTGAGGGACACTTACTCAGACACGGAGGACTCATCGCATATTTTCGAAGTCTAGACCCGGTTATGGCAGACTAAGCAAGGAACTAGGAGAGTTACCGACTATTTTATGGAGATGTCTTCACTCTGGCAGGAGCTCGATCTCAGTAGTGACGAAGGCTGGAAGTGCGGAGATGACAGCGCACGATACAAGAAGAAAATTGAAACGGAGAGGGTTTTCGAGTTCCTGGCTGGTCTGAATCGTGACCTAGACGATGTCAGGGGTCGTGTCTTAGGCCGGCGACCACTGCCGTCTCTTCGCGAAGCGTTCTCGGAGGTGCGGCGGGAAGAAACTCGCCGATCGGTGATGATGGATGACGGGAAGGGGCTTGGTTCGAATGAAGTCTCAGCCCTGGTCGTGAAAAATAAAAGGCCTGAAATTGGGCCACTATTCACAGGCCCAAATGATGAAAGAGGAAATGGTTTTTTAATAAATGGGCCAAGGCAGTTTAATGGGCTTGCAAGTGGAAAGGGTTTTGGGCTAGGAAGCAATGGGCCCGAACCCATGGGTATGTCATCAAAAGGCCCATCCACTAATGGGTCGAGTCAAAAACAACGTGGTCGGCCCTGGTGTGAACATTGCCGTAAACCGGGTCACAAAGTTGGGACTTACATGGAAAACCCGTCGACTGGAAACCGAGACAAAACACTAGGAGTCGGGGATATCAAGCCGAGACAAAAGTCGATCAGCCTCAAAATGGTGCATTCAACCCTGAACAATTGGAACAACTCTATCAAATTTTTTCCAGTCTCCAAACGTCTGGTCAGTCTTTCCCTAATGGTCCTTCTAGCTCTCTAGCTCATAAAGGTAATTTTTTGAGAGCTTTATTTACCACTGCAAAGTCTAAAACCCCTTGGATTATAGACTCTGGAGCGTCCGATCATATGACCGACGCATATCACCTTTTTTCTTCTTATTCAACTTGTGCTGGCAATGTTAAAGTCAAAATTGCTGATGGCTCCCTCTCATGCGTTGCCGGAAAAGGGAGTATCAAAATTTCTGACTCCATAACCCTCGATTCTGTCTTACATGTTCCAAATTTATCATGTAATCTATTGTCCATTAGCAAACTAACTAGAGATTCCAATTGTTGTGCTAAATTTCTTTCATCTCACTGTATATTTCAGGACCTTTCATCGGGGAAGAGGATTGGCAGTGCTAAAGAGTGTGAGGGGCTTTACTACTTTGAGGAAGCTGATGTGAGTAAACTACATCAAATTGCTATTTGTGACTCTGCATCTGTTTCTCAGGATAGTGAAATTCTGTTATGGCATTATAGACTAGGCCACCCAAATTTTCAGTATTTGAAACGTGTAATCCCTTCAAAATTTTCAAATAAAATTTCAGTTGACTTCCAGTGTGAAAATTGTGAACTTGCAAAACATCAGCGTACCTCGTATCCAAACTCCATATACAAACCATCTAAACCCTTCACTATAATTCACAGTGATGTATGGGGACCCTCTCGAACCCCAAATCGAACACACACTAGATGGTTTATCACATTTATCGATGATCATACCCGAGTCTGTTGGGTCTACCTACTCAAAGAAAAATCTGAAGTCCGTTCAGTGTTTCTCAATTTTCATAAAATGATCCAAACACAATTCCAGGCACAAATTCAAATACTTCGCACCGATAATGGCACAGAATATATCAACGATACCCTACGTGATTATCTACAAATCCATGGGATAATTCATCAAACCTCTTGTGTCAATACCCCTCAGCAAAATGGGATCGCTGAACGAAAAAATTGACACCTCCTAGAAGTTGCCCGAGCTCTAATGTTCACTACCAATATGCCAAAACTCTTCTGGGGAGATGCCATCCTCACAGCCACATATCTAATCAATAGAATGCCTAGTCGTACTTTGTCATTCCACTCACCTCTTCAAATATTCCAAACACATTTCCTAGTTACTCGGCTTCACTCTAATCTACCTTTGAAAGTGTTTGGATGCGTGGCCTTTACCTATATTCACTCTCCTCATCGGAATAAACTAGAACCTCGTGCACGTAAATGTGTGTTCCTTGGATACTCACCTACTCAAAAGGGATATAAATGCTACGATCCATCCACCGGGAAAATCTTTGTCAGCCTTGATGTCACGTTCTTTGAAAAAACACCATATTTCAACAAACCCTCTCTTCAGGGGGAGATCAGGAGTGAAGAGCGGTTTGAAGAGTTTTTTAACTTTGATCTCTCCCCTCCTACCTATACTACACACGACAATACATCAATATCAAATATGCCATCTACAGGAGGAAACTTTAATTCAGGGGGAGATACAGAGAATAAAAAAGGCAAAGAGATGCTAGTTTACTCAAGGAGGCCAAACTCAAAGTACAACGGAAACCTCGCACCCGAGGCACCAAAAGAATCAGAACCGATGATAGGGCCTAATGAAGTCCTATCCGATAATTCTGGATCTCCAAGTGATGATTTACCTATTGCTCTCAGAAAACAAACTCGGTCGTGCACTCTTCACCCTATATCTAAATTTGTGTCTTATAACACTCTATCTACACACTTTCGCACTTTCATTGCTAATCTGGACAATACAGAAATCCCAAGAAATATTCAGGAGGCCTTAGAAAATCCCAAATGGAGAGAAGCTGTTATGGAAGAAATGCGGGCGTTGAAAAAGAATGAAACTTGGGAGATGGTGAAATTACCACAAGGTAAAAGACCAGTTGGATGTAAATGGGTTTTCAATGTAAAGTATAAAGCTGATGGGACAATTGAACGATATAAAGCTCGACTAGTAGCCAGGGGTACACACAAACATATGGTGTTGATTATTTGGAGACATTTGCACCAGTGGCAAAATTGAATACAGTTCGAGTACTCATATCCCTGGCAGTGAACCTAGATTGGCCACTTCAGCAACTCGATATTAAGAATGCATTTTTGAATGGAGAACTGGAAGAGGAAGTCTTTATGACAGTACCACCTGGGTTTAGTAATGACGGCGGAATAGACTGGGTATGTAAACTCAAGAAGTCATTATATGGCCTCAAACAATCACCAAGAGCCTGGTTTGACAGGTTTGCAAAGGTACTGAGGAATCAAGGATACCAACAAGGGCAATCAGATCATACTATGTTTTTCAGACTATCTGAACAATGAAGAATAACAATCCTGATTGTGTATGTGGACGACATAATCCTTACAGGTGACAACGTAATTGAGATGGACAGGCTGAAGAAAATCCCTTCATCTGAATTTGAAGTAAAAGACTTGGGACAGATACGGTACTTCTTAGGTATGGAGATTGCGAGATCAAAAAGGGGTATTAGTATATCACAACGGAAATACATTCTCGATTTGTTGTCTGAAACTGGGATGCTTGGTTGTAAACCAAGCAACACACCTATGGAATGTGGGAAAAGAACAGATGGTTCAGGAGAACTAGTGGATAAAGAAAGATACCAACGACTGGTTGGTAAGTTAATCTACCTATCACACACAAGACCAGACATTGCTTTTGCAGTCAGCGTTGTAAGCCAACACATGCATGCTCCAAAGGAAACTGACTTAGAAGCAGTGTACAAAATTCTCAGGTATCTAAAAGGTACATCTGGAAAGGGATTATTCTTCAAGAAGAATGAAAAGAGGGAAGTGGAAATATTTACTGATGCAGATTGGGCCGGATCAGTAGAAGACAGGAGATCAACATCAGGGTACTACACTTTTGTATGGGGAAATCTGGTAACTTGGAGAAGTAAAAAACAGAATGTAGTAGCAAGAAGCAGTGCCGAAGCAGAGTTCAGAGCAACTGCACAGGGGATATGTGAAGGGCTGTGGTTAAAGAAACTCTTGGAGGAACTGAAGGTTGGAATAAGATTACCTATGAAGCTCTATTGTGATAATAAGACAGCCATTAACATTTCACTTAACCCAGTCCAACATGATAGAACAAAACATGAGGAGATTGATAGACATTTCATCAGAGAGAAAGTGGAAAACGGAGTCATTTGCATGGTATATGTCCCTACAAAGGAGCAAAGAGCAGATATTCTCACGAAAGGGTTATCCCAACAAGATTTCAACGATTTCATAAGCAAGTTGGATATGATCAATATCTATGGTCCAACTTGAGGGGGAGTGTAGGAAATCGTGTATAATGGAAAGATTTTTATATATATAAAAATCTTTCCATTCTTGGTGTAAATATATAATTATAGGTTGTATTTGGTAGGAGATTTATTCTTTCCTTTCTTAGTTCCATTATTGTATTATATAAAGAGATGTAAGTTTGGAATTTTAATAATAACGAGAAAAACCAATATTCTCTCTCGTTTCTCTCTCGTTCTTTATAATCCATTAATTCTTTATCAAGCCAACCACTTCACTATCAATAGAATTACGTATTTACAAAAACAGACGAACGTCCTCTCTTAGCCATGAGGTTTTCGAACCATCACTAGGTGGTTCATCAGTTAAGTGATTATCTATAGCAATACTCCGTAAATATAATCTAACAGTTTTACTCCAATCTAAATAATTAGATCTATTAAGTTTATGTTCCGTAATTTTTGACATCATAGGAATCACATCAGACATAACAACGGAAGTCTTATCCTCCATTTATCAAATATCAAGCAAACAATAAAACAAAAATCACAACGTCCAACTAAAATTTGAACCCGAACCTGAGTGAGTGTGAAACTGGAACAGTGAGCAAAGACCAACTGGAAAAGCTTCAAATAATAAAGTTGAAACACACAACTTTAACCAAAAAACCCAGAAATCTTCGTACCCAAAGCTCAAACCGGTGTCCGAGAGAAACCCAAGTCCCAATTGAAGAAGAGAAACCCAACTGAAGAAACCCAACTCACTGCACAGTGCTAAATTGGAGAGAAGACTGACCGGCGACTGGAAGGGGGCTTACCGGCGATGGGCGACTCCCCCGGTGAAGGCGTTGCGCACTGGAATAGCCGGAAGACAGAGGACAGAAGCTGAAAATCACCGAAAACTTAGACGGATGGCTAGAGAACCTTGAATTGGCGGCGGGAAGAGGCCGATCGACGATGGGCGAGTCCCTAGGTGCAGGCGGCGCGACTGGAACCGCCGAAAAAGTGAGCAAAACCTAGCGCAACAGAAACCCTAGCGCGACTGGAAGTCGACGGCGGTCGGCGGACGCTAGTAGCTCGCCGGAGACGAAGAGAAGCCCTACCCTTGCTGTATCTCTGATACCATGTAATAAATCAAGGAATTTCTTTTGTTTATTCATAGAAACTTGGGTGTATATATACAAGTACCTAATACTATATTAGGATAGAAATTGGGGCTAAACTTATTTACTTTACTACTTTACTATTCTAGGAAATAATCTCTAACACTTTGGAAGCAGTATATAAAATCCTTAAGTATTTAGAAAAACTTCTGAAAAGGGATTGTTCTTCGGAAAAGATAAGAGGAAAGGAGTCGAAATATTCATAGATGCAGATTGGGCTGTATCAACAGAAGATAGAAGATCTACTACCGGCTACTACACCTTTGTACGGGGAAATATGACAACTTGGAGAAGCAAGAAACAAAATGTGGTAGCCAGAAACAGTGCCGAGGCTAAATTTAGAGCTGTTGCATAAAGAATATGTAAAAGACTTTGGATAAAGAAACTCTTGGTGGAACTAAAAGTTGGAGTGGAATTTCCAGTTAAACTCTATTGTGATAATAAAGTGGCTATCAACATTTCTCTCAATCCAGTACAACATGATAGAATCAAACATGTAGAAGTAGACATACATTTTATCAAAGAAAAGGTGGACGATGGGATTATTTGTATGACATATGTCCCTACAAAAGAACAAACAACATATTTACTCACAAAGGATTGTCCAAACAAGTAGTTGACGACTTCATCTGCAAGTTGAACGTGATCAACATCTACAGTTCTAACTTGAGGGAGAGTGTAGAAAAGGAACGAGAATGGATAGGGGACGAGTTATAGCGACTGTAATTAATTAGCGATTGTAATTTTTGATATTTGGTATGTTTATTTGCTTCCTAACTTAGAAGATTAGTTTTCCTTTTATTCTTCATTTTATGTATATAAATTGGTTGTAATCGAGGCTGCTAAGTATTTTTCTCAATTTTTTATCTTTTTCAGTGATACATACTGTTAAGAGAACAACTGTCCACATGGAGATATTGTGATTTCCTGAATGATTCACATTAGGCCTCCGTTTGTTTCCCATATAAATTTACTAAAAATGAGAAATATGACCGTTATACATCACATCAAGCCTTCAAATTTGAATTTTTATCTCTTGTGTGGGCTCAAGAATGGCTATATTTTTCATTCTCATTCTACAATAATGCGCATCAAACGGAGGCCAGATAAATATGATTCTTGCATGTCTTCCGACTAATGTTTTTTGTGCACGACATTGCTAATTTATTATAAATAAACAACCTAGTGTAACCCGTCCTTCCATAGTTGGCAATAAAATGTTTTGGTACACTTTTAGTTTTACTCATCTAGAAAATTTGTGTGATGTATATGTGCTTATTTCATGTAAGGCGTCATCTACAATGTAGAAAACATAAAAACATTTTTCCAGAATTACTACAATTGTTCTGCAGTACTTAAGTAAAAAAAGTATTTGTGGGGATAAGTGAGAACTGAGCTTCATTCTGAGAAAGAAATGCCTAATGTTTATTTTTTTTCTTAATTTCATCATTTGCTTCTAATAATTCCCTCATCAAATGCCATGTAATTTCATTGAATTTTAAACTGATTCCTGTACAGATGAAGAGAATAGGAAAAACAAAAGAAAGAAAAATTTTATGTACAAAAGGTGATGTTTTGAAAATTTTCAGGGTGGGACTTGCAGATTTCTAGGATCCGTCGCTTGCAGTTGGCTTTGGACTACCTGAAATTTGAGGAGATTGAGAAGTAAGATTCTGTATTTTTTGGCCTTTAATGAATGTGTCATTCCTTTCCGTTAAGAACCTATGAACTTTTGTCTTATATGTTAGCTATTTATACTTGTCTATTCTTCTTGATTGGACGAATAGTTCTTTAGAAATGCTCATGGGTGTCAATCTGGTGGAGGAAGGTATCACGAGGGTGCTCTTTGCTGCTATTTATTTGATGTTCTATAAAGTTAGCAATGATAATGAGGTTTCAGCTGCACAAAGGTATGATACATTTTATGTTTATAAGTTACTATATCTTGTTTTTCGGACAGCCCCATAAATTTCTTCTCAATTAATTGTCTAGGAGCATTCTCCCTCGTCTGCTATCGGTACCTCATCTAATATCTTAACTGCTTGATAGGGAAGGATATTGTGTTTTTATATCTTCCATGCACATCGTGTTGGGTGAATTCCTTTGAACGGGTGTAACGCCCCAAAATTTCTAACATCTTGAGGTGTTACCAACAATAATTTTCATATACTTAAAATGCAGAAATAAAATTCTATTTTTTCTAAATAACAAAACATTCATAAATTTAAATCATGATCATAAAATCGTGTCTCTGGAAAACCATTTTAAACATTCTCCAACTAATCCATTTGCTAATAATGTTATTGGACAAAACGAACTATTAATTTTCTAACATTTTGAGGTGTTACCAACAATAATTTTCATATACTTAAAATGCAGAAATAAAATTCTATTTTTTTCTAAATAACAAAACATTCATAAATTTAAATCATGATCATAAAATCGTGTCTCTGGAAAACCATTTTAAACATTCTCCAACTTATCCATTTGCTAATAATGTTATTGGACAAAACGAACCATTAAATTTAAATAAGAGCAGTAAAACTTAGTATTATTCTCGTAGGTTGAAATCCATTGGCGGTCCGCTACGCCATTCCGCCACAGATCCAATCGACCCGAACTAGCCTGTAAAATTTGTAAGAGTGAGTATTTTGAAAAACACCCAATAAGATATGTGTAGTTTCCAAATGCAGTTATATAACAATAACATAGACAATTCATACCATTCTTCACATTTCTCATTTATGGAGTATATCGGTGGCCAAGCGAGATACCCATCTCTTCACATTTCTCATTTCGTTAGGTCGAACCCGAAGGTCCATTGGCAAATCATGCATAAATTATTGAACATAAAATCATAGGGAAACAAACAACTTTGCATAAAAAGTATCTTACCTCGTAGATGGATCAAACAAACTTTTGCAGAAAATATAATGACACGTTTCAGAATTTTTCCTTGCTTTGGTGAAAGTGAATGTATGGCAATGATGTATGCAAATTTTGACTTTTCCCACTTTTCTTCTTTCTTTTACGTGTGAGTAAGTAGTCTCTCTTTTCTCTCTCTCCTTTACTCTCTATTCTTATTTTGATGTGAAAAATAATACGACTACACATGGGTATTTATAGAGCAAATGAAGTAGAATCCTAGTGTATCTATGATTGTGGAAACGTATCCCAATGAATGTTATTCACTTGAGGACTTTTCTATTAAAGACTTTTGACCAATCATAACTAAGATTTTCAAATTCCACACGAAATCATAATCTCAGATTTAAATCTTCAAATAATATATAAGACATATTTGATAATATAAACAAGGATGAATTATTTCATAATATATATTGCTCTGAAAAGTTATCAATACAGTCAACCAGCCAACCATGAATTAGAAAATTGAATTTATCTTTATTATCTAACAATACACACATAAACCGATCTGATGTTTCCGATAAGCCAAAACCTTTAAATATAATTACATAAATAAAACTATTGGTTCACAAATAATTTGAATTAATATTAAATTCATTAAAATATGGTTAATACCCGTGTATGTGTATATCATATATGTGAGGTGACATTCAAGAAAAAAATATAATGTTACTATACAATTCACGTGTCACAAGAAATGCACCATAAGTGGAAACGTGGCTGACTCCAATGCATTAAATCAAACTAAACCAATGTAAATAGTTTCGAAAACTCACATTCTTAAAATTACAATATCTTGGACATGACTTATTCATATTAAATTTCTCGAGCCTAAAACTCACAATTAATTACGAGCTATCAAACGAGTATAATATTGTTACACATAATCTCGTTTTATCAAAATCTAATTATTTGGCCCACATAAAAATAAGAATTTAAAACTTATTCCATTTTAGTCCTCAACTTTCAAAATATAAAAATATAACATCAAGCAAATAATTATTTTATTTTATTTTATTTTCTTTTTTATTTCTCTTCTTCTCAAATTTTTGGGTTGTTACAACGGGTGGGATGAGAATTGAACTCAGCTTTTATGCATACTTAGATACCTTTTTAGATCACCATATCATCTGAAGGTTTTAGCCAATAGTAATTAATGTCTTTGCACCATGTGCACTCAGAAGTAGGAAGCTTCGGAACTTACATAATGATTTCTTTTATCCCTGTTTTGAACATTGGGCTTTTAACAGGTGCTTCTCACCATATTTCTTCTGAATAATTGAGTTGTAACATGTATCCTCTTATGTTCCAGTCATAGAGTGGATGAATGAAAAATGGATTTGTCTATATCTTGTTGGAACCTTCTGTACCCTGTTCATCCTCTGGAGTTCTGTTGTACCCCAGATTGATGAAATAGGAAGAATTAAGAAAGGGGGTTTTCCATTTCTTAAAATAAAAAAATATGAAGATATATTGGTTTTAAAAAACTGGTTGGAGAGTTGATCATTCAGACCTCCCAATGTTCAGATGTAGATCTTAGACCTATGGATTGGGATATTCCTGAAGCTCTTTCTGAAAATTGGAAGTTGGTTAGGATAAAGGAAAACCAACTTGAACAGAAAAGAAGCGAGACAGACATAAATATACAAAGTGAAGGGAAAATCTCTTTCTCAATAACACATGATCAATCAATAGAACATTGATACATATGTAATTGAACAAACACTAATTGAAAACTGCTCATCTGCTGATTTATTTTTTCAGTTATTAGCCTTATGGCTTGGTTACCAAAGAGATTTGGGGGAGGGGGGGAAACTTTGTAGCTGGAAAATGATTATGGGTGAAATGGATTGGTGTTTAATTGAATGATGAGAGGGAGGGACACCTTAGAATTTCTTCTCTGATAATGAGCAGTCCTCAAATGCTGTCTAAATAATCCATTAAATCAGTACAACTGGGATATCAGTTGGAAGAAGGTTTACCTAAACTTTTGCTGGCTGGTGTTGTTTAATTTAACAAGTGTTCGATAGTTCTTATGTTCATATTGTGATCAGGCTTCTTGCATTTGCCACGGATTTTGCAACCAAGGTCATACGTAAATATGGTCTGCTGCAGCATAACAAAGATAATTTGGAGCCACGGAGTACTAGAGGTAATCAAGATTTTTCTCTTCCACCAGACCTGACATGTAAAAAACATGATGGTGTGGGAAATTCAAGAAGGCTTCATGATATGGCTCAGTTTTTGGTGATAATCCGGAGTTTGCAGCGGCAACTTAATACCAAATTCAAAAGGCCAGGTCAAGGATTGGTATGCTCTCGTCTACTTTTGCTAATTTTTGGTATGATAAAATTTTTATAACACCATAATTAATGGGGTTTCCCCCCCTTTTTCTTGGTTTTAGGTCGATGATTTGAGGGATTCAAGTTTGGTGAATATGGATTTGTCTGAGGATGAGTCCAAAGATCTAGTTGTTTCAGCAAATGCGTTGTCGTTAGATACATTAAACCAATTGGAAAAATCATATCCTGCACCAGAAACAGATTTAATTAGTGCCGAAAACCTCACTTTACTGCCTGCAGATACTTTTGCGACCAAAACCCATGAAGACTTAGAGCACTTCCAAGGAGCAGTCCTTGTTTCTGAAGGAAGTTCTCTTGGAAAAAGAATTCTTCCTTTGGAGAATCCTAAAGAGATGATTGCACGATGGGAGCTAAGCAATTTGGACCTGAAAACTGTTGTCAAAGATGCTCTGCTGTCTGGTCGTCTTCCTCTGGCAGTACTCAAACTGCACCTTCAACGTTCAAATGATTTTGTCCCTGGAACAGAAACTCACGATACCTTTAATGAAGTCCGTGTTGCTGGGAGAGCAATTGCTTATGATTTATTTCTAAAGGTTGGTTGATTCTGGTTCTTTGCTTGAAAGAGTAATGCCTTTTGTACTAAATATTCCTGTTATGTATAGGGTGAGATTGGCCTTGGTATAGCAACATTGCAAAAGCTTGGGGAGGATGTTGGAACCACCCTCAGACAGTTAGTTTTTGGCACTGTTAGGAGATCTCTTCGGGTGCAAATAGCTGAAGAGATGAAAAGATACGGATACCTTGAAATGCATGAGCTGAAGATTTTGGAGATACTTTCACTCATCGAGGTATTTGTCTCGCCTCAAATACTAGAATTTGAGACATGAATTTCCTTTCCCCCCCTTCACACTGCAAATCCTTAATGCTTCCAAGCAAATCAAAGATCTTGCACAAAAATCAAAACTTGAGTCTGAGTTACACAAAATAATCACATTTAACAAGATCTCATCCCTTGATGCAAGTTTTAAAACTATACATAATATCTTAGTTTGTCCCTCTTGAACCAAATCTCTCTCTTATCAATCCATCCACGATTGGACTCTTTCCCTCCTTCGTATCCATGATCTACAATATTCTCCATTAAGAGAAAAAAAAAACTAGGCTCAATAAGGCTCACAAATCCATGCATGTGTGCATATAAAGCATGGAACTAAGCTCCCATTTGTTGGGGATTAAAATTAGGTTTTAGTAGATTTTGATAAAATTTGATGGCATGTGTGATGAAAAGTTGTTGATCGATGAAATATGTGGTTAATATTAATTGTTGACTTTGATTTAGATTGAAATCTAGATTTTAATCCCTATTGAACAGGGGCTAAATAGATGCCGAGAGAACGATATTAGTTTCAATTAAATACGACACAAATGGTGTTTAGAATCTTAGACAATACTCTTGTCATAATAGAAGATTCCATTATGTCCAGAATACATCCCGATGATTTCAGTTTTGTTAAGAATCTAAGCATTTGAGAGTTTCTTTAGATACAAAGCTGATCGAGACTTACTATTTATGTCAGTTACAATAGATTTAAACACTTGCAACCTGTCAGAATCTATAGAGCTAGACCTTTATTTATCCTTATTAAATGATTAACTGACTATGCTATGCAAATAAGTGTGAAGATTTCATATTTGTAAGCTACACACCCCACTCTTCAATTAAGAATCAAACCTTATACAATGTGCTTTCCTAATATTTCTCGATCGTGATATGCTAACTATGAATCAAGTTCTTGTGATTTATATAGTTAAATAGATGGATTACGACTTTTCCTCCTAGTTGCAAGGTACTTCAACGCAAGATTAACCTAATTACTAATCAAACTTCTTGAGTTGAATTTTAGATTCAATTTGAGAAACTTATGCCTTCCTAAATCCCCAAGTACAGAAAATCTCTGCATAAGGGCTATGAATCTTAAATGGGTGTAGTTCAAGTAAATCACCTTTCTTTACATAAAATTCCAGCATTTATCATCTATTTTTCCTTATGAAGAACAAATTATAGATATTGCACTATTTGATCAGTTGTATGATAAGACAAGGCATATTGAAACATAATATGAATCTGTTATTTCAAAACAATGAATTTGTACTTGTTCGGAAACATCATGTTTATCTCAATATGTTTGAAGTGCAGAGTAAGATAACAATGTATACATTGAATACCCCGCTTGTTGCACGAGTGACTGTATATTTCTAGCTTAAAGAAATTTAGCGTCCGGTATATGACTAATCGAATACACAGATCGTAGTTCTTTTATTGTATGAAAACAGGACATCCTTAAAAGCTAGAATTGAGTCATTACAGCATGTGGGACAGTTTAATATTCCTTTTTATATATTTCAAAGTTTTTACAACTAGAAGTGCTTTTGAACTGACACTTGGATGTTTGTGCAAAAGAGAGTGTATCCTTGCAATAGTTTTTGGAGGACTTTTGGTGGCCGATGGAAAGAGCTTAAGAGACTATCAAATGGAGATGCACCAGGGGAGATCAGTTTGCACCTACTGCATCCACCATACAAAAGTCTTATCATTCCATGTGGTGAGATTGATGGAGTTGTTTTGGGTTCATGGACAAGTATTGAAGAACAGTCTATCCCTCCTGGAGTTGATGGTGACAGCAGTGAATCAGCTTATTGGATTGCTGCTGCAGCATGGTCGGATGCCTGGGATCAAAGAATTATTGATCGGGTAAGTCACATGTTAAAGTTCCCAACATTGTAGTTAATGCCTCTTGGCGTCTGTTACATCTTTCGATCTTGAGGACTCTCCCTGGAACGAGTACATTAAAATGGATGTGTGATCACACTAAAATGGAAAGACATTTTAATATGGCAACAATTGGGGGTGACAACAATTAAAGACAAATTAAATGAATAAAATCTTAATAGTAGGGGGATGTCATGCTCAGAACTAAAGAATCTCACACATACAAGAATGATGCAATCTAAATAGAACAATCTAGAAGAGAAAAAAAGATAATAAACACGACCTGAGGCAGTTGCAAAAGATTCGAGATCCTTCTACCTTTTAGAATAGGTAACAGGGATACTGGTGGAAATAGATTGTTGTAACCGGCATCCACTTCACAGGAATAACATGTTGATTGTTATATAGGTAACACTTCAGTGCATAAATTATTGTATAGGGATGTGAAGTAGACGAGCTTGAATAACCAAAAATGTTCCCCACCATGGTAGTCAATCAGTTTCAGACCAGCTTGACTCCTTTGCCCCTGCCAGGCTAATGAAGTTAATTTGTTTGAGAATAAATTTCTTTTAAAGATCAGTATGGATGAAATATTTTCTTATACTTCACGTTTTGTCTCCTTTAAAACTTCAATGTGTACATATTATTTGCACTACCCAGTACAAAAAAAAAAAAATGGGAGATTATTTCTTTTTCATATTAAATTATCTCGAAAGGAAGTCTGGATCAGAAGACAATTATATACCTATTATATTTCTTCTATTCTACTATCCATCAAGGGATTTATGTGGATCCATTTGCTTGCCATTGGAAAATATTATGTTATATGAAACTTACTGAATGCAACATAGTTTAAGCACACAAATGTTAATGGTATTAAATTTCTAGGCTTTCCAAAAGATGCTCCCTAGTCAGGATTGAGCTTTTGATTCATTTCGAGGAATATGAGGTAATTTTTCTCAAGAACTGCCTGACTGTTACATAATCTCCTTGCTGTGCAGGTAGTGCTGGACCAACCACTTCTTATGGGTGTTAATGTATTGTGGGAATCACAACTTGAGTATTACATATGCCACAATAACTGGGTTGAAGTTTCCAAGCTACTAGAGGTAATTCCATCTTACGCATTATCTAGCGGAAGCCTCAGCATCAGTTTGGATGGTTTACATTCGGCTTCTTCTGTTGAGTATGGTGGGGAGGTTTCTGAGTATAACCACTACCCAAACTTTCTTGAAGAGCTTGATGCTGTGTGTATGAATGTCCCTAGTATCAGAGTGTTCAGATTTCCCACCAATAATGTGTGCTCCTCCTGGTTGAGAATGCTTATGGAACAGAAGCTTGCCAAAAAGTTTATATTCTTAAAGGATTTCTGGCATGGTACTGCAGAGGTTGTACCTCTACTGGCACAATCATCTTTTATACAAGGCATGCCTGATAATTCTTTCCTGGATGGGTCTGTTGACAGCTCTTCAGATTCAATACTTGTTATTGGTGATGTATCGGTTAATCCAGATGCTGTCCAAGCCTTGCATAAAGTTTTCATACACTTCTGTGCACAGTATAACTTGCTGAACCTTCTGGACATTTACCTTGATCATCACAAATTGGGTGCAGACCAAAATTATGTTTCTGTTTTACAGGATGCAGCTGTAAGTGACTTGATATTTTTCTCTGTTGAATATACTTCTCTAATCTTGCACTTTGAGAAACTGACTATCTAAATGTGTAGGCATTTGTAGGGGTGGGCATGGGTTGGGTTGGGTCGGTTTTTACCCCAACCCAAACCCAACCCAACATTGTCGGTTTGTTAGAAATCCAACCCAACCCAACCCATGTAAATGTTGAAACCCAACCCAACCCAACCCAATTATGTATCGGTCGGGTTGGGTCGGGTTGGTCGGGTTGAAAAAAATTTATTGCACAAAAATTAATATCGTCCAATTTTTTGATGTAAAATAACATTAATATAAGTATATAACCATTAGCCATCCAATGTTAATAAACTTGAAAAGTTAAAACGATTACCACAATAGCAAATTATCACCACAATAATTAAACAAAAACGATTACACATTTCATTAAAAGTTAAAACAAACCACAATAGCAAATTATCACCATGAAAGAACATAACTAAACAAGTCACATTGATTACATTCAAAAATAAATTGAGCAAGGCTTGAAACATCACAAGTATTGCAAAAATAAAAATTAAACACCAATTTCCAAGATTTTCAAGTTTTTTATCTCAAGTTTTGGAATTCATGTCTTCTTTACTTCTTCCAGCTCAGCCCCATGTGTGTTCCAAATCCTGATTTTCATGAAATCTGTTAGAAACATACAAATCATGAAATTAAAAACTGATATATATATATATATATATAACTGAAACATGACATTTTGTAAAATGAATGTATTACTTACGTTGAGCCCGTGGTCATCTTCAGTTGATTTTGAATTCATTGAATCTAAAAGTTCATCCATTTGGTTGTAATGTTCAACATCTTCCATACAAAAACCATCCAAGTTCGGAGAAGCTTTCAACCAATTTTGGGTGCATACTAAGACCTCGACCATCCTAGGACTTAAGGAACTACGGAAAGGATCAAGTATCCTTCCTCCAGTACTAAATGCACTTTCTGAAGCAACAGTTGACACTTGAATTGCCAACACATCTTTGGCCAAATTGGACAAGACACCATATTTATTTCCATTAACCTTCCACCAATCTACAATTTCAAAATCTTTTTTCTCTATGGTTTCACGAGCATCCAATAAGTATCGTTCCACGTCATTTTTTATCTCAACTGAATCCTTTTGTGCTTGTTTTTCCATAAATCTACTAAGGCGAGCATCCCTCGTAGAATAAGAGCATTCTTTAGATGTATTGGTAGAACTTACAGATTCCTCAGTTGACACTTTATTACGTCCTTCAACACTTTCATGACGCACATACCACTCATAAATATCCATCAAATTGGCTTTCAAAGACTTCATCATATTACTAACGACTTCTCCATCCATATATAGATCATTCAAACAATATTCAACATAATCCAGTTTGTATCTTGGATCGAGAATAGTAGCAAATAGCAACAACTGATTCACATTTTCCATTTTACCCCAATACTTATCAAATTTCTTCTTCATGTTATTCGCCATTTCACCCAACAAAAAGTTTTCACTTAATCTCCATTCATCCAATTCCATTACAAGATTACAAATTTCATGAAGATAAGCACAAGCACTAACATTCAATGAAGCACTAAAAGTCAAAGTCACATTATAGAAATTTTGAAGAAATTTAACAAATACAGATGCACATTCCCAATCTGAACTTGACGGAGGCCCACCCCTCCTTCTACTAACATCATCTTCGCGAAAGTAATGCAAATACTGAGCATCATCCTCTTCTAACCTATCGAAAGCTTTTTCAAATTTCAATGCCGTTTCCAACATCAAATAGGTAGAGTTCCACCTAGTTGGAACATCCAAAAACACAATAGACTTGCAATCAATCTTTTCTTTCCTAGCACACTCCTTCAATTTTTCATACCTAGCTGGAGAAGATTTCACATATTTGATTGCATTGCGAATAGTCACAATGGAGTCATGTGCTTCCTTCAACCCTTCACCAACGATCAAATTGATAATGTGTGCACAACATCTCAAGTGCAAATACCTCCCTTCTAGAACACACCCCTCACTACCCCAAGAAACTACCTTTCGCCTAAGATAAGCCATGGCTGTGTCATTGGAGCTTGCATTATCAACAGTAACTGCAAAAATTTTCTCAATTCCCCAATCATGCAAACAAGTCTCAATCATTTTTCCAAGAGTTTCTCCTTTATGATTTGGAATGACACAAAAATTCAAAATACGTTTATTAAGCTTCCATTCGGAATCAATGTAGTGTGCTGTAAGAGACATGTAATTAACATTCTGAATAGAAGTCCACGTATCAGTTGTAAGGGAAACCCTTTGGCGGTGAAAATGAAAGGAATCCCTCAGTTTCAGTTTTTCATCCAAATACAACTGATAAATGTCTCTAACGAGAGTCCTACGAGATGGAGGCTTAAAGTGAGGACATGCTACACTACAAAAATACCTAAAACCACGAGCTTCAACAAACCTAAAAGGTAATTCATCCACAACTATCATTTTAGCACATGCAACTCTACACTCTTCCTTGGTTCGACCAACAATAATAAGATTGCTCTCTCCACCCTCATTATTGTTCTCAAAAGATAAGGATTTCTGTTTCTTATCCACCAATCTACCTGGATACTTCTTACATTTATATGTCAAATGATTACTCAATGTACTAGTGCCACACTTCTTAGTACCACAAGCATAATCTACTCCACAATAATTACACTTACACCTAACATCAGGATCATCCTTTGAGCCTAATATAGTGAAGTGATCCCAAACATAAGAAGCAAGTCTATGAGATTTTCGTTTACCCAATGTTGACGGTGCACGTGGAGGAAGACCAGATTGCAACTCTGTGGCATTTGAATCTGAATGAGCTTGTGTCCCAGTGTGACTTTCTTCCCCTACATCCATACCTACCAACAAAATCATAGTTTAATAAAAAAGAACAAATTACTTCATACATGGTAAATTCCAATTTAGGTAATCAACATCAATGTTTGCAAGCTCTTAATCTTTGTTTGAATTGAGCAGCAAACCACATTTGATGGCAACCAAGTGCCCACATATTTGAGTGTATGCAAGAGATAAACTGATTTCAGATTTCTGAATTGTAAACTACTTGTAATGTTAATACTGATTTGTGACCAAAGTAATGTAAATAGAACTCAGAAGGGACAAAATTCACATCACTTGGGTAAATAGACAACAATTTCTTTATGTTATTTGTGCAAGGTTATAGATTTCACAAATGATCCAATTGAGAACCCTCAACTCATTGAGCACTGGACATAAATACCAATATGGCCTTCCTACCATCCATTACATCTATGTGATGGAAAGTGGACTAGCAAAAGGGATGGGTCTGAGTTAAAGGCTCGTGATGTATCTAGGAAGAGAGTGGCTGTGACAAAGGCTGAGTGATGCATGGGGGATTGATATTGGCTGACGGATTACCAGCTTTCCCTCAAAGAGCATGTCTCACATGACCTTAATACTGAAATGTTTTCCCATTGTATGCTGATGGAAGGTAACTTATCTCCTTTCAAAGTTCAGTTTTTAAATGTGACCAATAAACATACACACAGGAATACTAAAACTCAGTGAAAGTTCAGAGGGGATGTCAATATATTACAAGAATACAACACAAATAACATAAATTCCAACATTATCTCACTGTTAGCTGCCTGAAGAAAAGGGGAACTCGTCAACTGATTATTAAACTAAAACACTTGCCTGAAGGACGAAGGTACTGCCTGAGAGAGTCGATGAAGGAGCCTGGCTAGTGGCTAGGCTGGGCCTGGACAGCACGCTGGAGCGAGAGCGGAGACGGAGAGCGGAGACGGAGAGTGGAGACGGAACTGGAGGCTGGAGCAGCTTCTTTCTGGCTGGGTTTGGAATTGGCTGCGCGAAATTAGGTTTTCTTCGAAAAGGAAATCGTGTTTTGCCCTTTTTTTTTTTTTTTTAATTTATGTGATTCGGGTCGGGTCGGGTTGGGTCGGGTTAGAGACCCTAACCCGTGACCCGACCCAACCCGACCCGATTCTCCCAACCGAAACCCGAAACCCGACTGAAAAAATGAAAAAACCGACCCAAACCGGTCGGTTTGGGTCGGTTCGGTCGGTTCGATCGGTTTGGTTTGGGTTTTGCCCACTCCTAGGCATTTGTATACCATTTGTTAAAGCTCAGTTTATTATTTTTTATTTAACTATGTGCATACTGTGGAAGGTGTTTACATATTACATGTTAATGACATTTAAAAGTGTATAGTTGATTATTTTTTAACTTCTTTTCTGATGGATTTGATTAATGAGTAATATGCTTTCTCATGTCAGTTCAAGGTTTTAATCATTTACTCTTGTGGCATGTTTCTTCAGGCTGATAACGAGTGGGTGAAATGGCTGATCTTGCTAAGGGTTAAGGGGAAAGAGTATGACGCATCGTTTTCTAATGCCCGAGCTGTTGCTTCGCGTAATTTAGTTTCTAGGAGTAATCTTAGTGTTTTGGAGATCGATGACATTGTACGAACTGTTGATGATATAGCAGAAGGTGCAGGGGAAATGGCAGCTTTAGCCACATTAATGTTTGCTCCGATTCCTTTGCAAGAATGCCTAAGCAGTGGTAGTGTTAACAGACACTATAGCTCCTCTCAATGCACTTTGGAAAACCTTAGACCTGCCCTTCAGCAGTTCCCTACGTTATGGCGCACACTTGTCACAGCTTGTTTTGGACAAGGTCCTTACAATGTTTTTACTCCTAAAACAAAAGGTGAACCTTATGCTCTTAAGTTACTTTGGCCCCTATCTATTATCCCTGCATGAAATAATCCTATAGAATAAATTCCGATCACAATCATTTCTTTGGTTTACAGTGTCTGGTGTTTCTGACATATTAGACTACTTGAATTGGAGGGAAAATGTATTCTTCTCTTCTGCACATGACACTTCACTACTGCAGATGGTCCCGTGTTGGTTCCCAAAGGCTCTCCGGAGATTGATTCAGCTATATATACAGGTTAATATAGTACTGGGCTGGAATAGTTGTATCATGTTGGAAGAATGGTCTAATTTATCTATAAAGGGAAACTAAAACAATGTAGCATTTTTACTGAACTTCTGCTTGCTTCATATCTATGCATGCTATTAACTCGCGAAAACTTGTTAGAATATAGCCAATTTGCGATTAACACCATAAACATTCTGGATGCATTTGGGATGTGTTTCTGACTGCACCCAGCCTTTCTTTCTGTCAAAACAGGGGCCAATTGGATGGCAATCACTAGTGGATCCGCAGACTGGAGAATTTTCTATGCTGAGAGATATCTATTATTTAGTAAATTCCAGTGATCAGGCTGAGATCAGTGCCTTGTCCTGGGAAGTTGCGGTCCAGAAACAAATAAAAGAGGAAATCTATGCAACTTCATTAGAGGTTTGACTTATCTCTTCATGTCAAAATTTTCAATTTTGCATGCAAGAAAGTTCTTGAACTTTGACATTTCCCGAGTATGCAGCTCTGGAAATACAGATTTACCTGAAAATTGTCAGGATCTCAGTTTTGAGATGCTTCCTTGTTGGAAAGGAGAATATTCAGTATTAATCATACCGAATAATAAGGTGATAGGAGTGTAAATATAGGAGATTTAGTCAAAGGTAGAATCGAGAAAATTAGTTAGGATGATTTGATTTTATACAGTTGTTAGTTTCCTAGAATATCTCTCTTGTATTTCTATTTAAGTGTACATTGTAAACTTACAAAATAACGGCAATATAATACTTTCTTTCTCATATTAGTTTATGTGGTATCAGAGCTCCAGATCTCTTAAACAAGAAAAGAAAATCCTATTCGTCTGCCACCATGTCTGACTTTGGTTCCAAGTCCACAAATGAACCAGTAGAAATTTTTTGAAACCGAGACCTCCATCAACAGGTTACAGGTTTCCCCTCCAGATTCCCATTCTGTCCAGATTATTACAATATGCCTGAATGGAGAAAATTTCCTTTGCTTATTCCAACCAGCGCATATGTACATCCGTGGAAGAGGCAAAATTGGCATCATGACAGGAGAGAAGGAGCCTGCCCTCATCCCACTTGGGATGCCGAGAACTCTATGGTGATGACTTGGTTTGTCAATTCTATGGATGAAGATATCAGCTCCAACTACATGTGCTATGACACTGTTGAGGAGCTTTGAGACAACATTAACCAAATGTATTCAGACTTGAGAAATCAGTCCCAAGTGTATAAATTGACGCTGAAACTTGGAGAAATCTGCCAAACTGAGGATAGCGTCAACAAGTACTTTAATTCTCTGAAACGCCTATGGCAGGATTTAGACTTAATCGCTGATTATGAGTGGAAATCCCCAAAGGATTGTAACCACTATAAGAAGGCAGTGGAGGATAACCGTATTTTTAATTATTTTTTTTTGTTCTTAACATTGAGTTTGATGAGGTTAGGGGAAGGATAATTGGCAAACAACCTCTACCATTGATCGGGGAAGTTTTCTTTGAAGTTTGTTGTGAGGAAAGTCGCCAACTTGTCATGCTCGGTAAGAAAACAACTGTCAGTACCATTGAAAGTTCTGCCCTTAACTGTTGGTCGAACCAATATGAGGAAGATTGAAGAGAAGCCCCGTCCATAGTGTGCCGCTCATTATGGACGGCCTATAACCACTTATCCACTGTACATGAAGCCAAAGTTGTTCCCTTTACCAAAGAGCAGATGAATCATATCCTTAAACTGCTTAAATTTAACTCCAAATTGTCCGGTACTTCTAATGCTTCTCTTGCTCAAACAGATAGTCAATCAAATTCCCTGTCATGTATTTCCCATTTTGCTCCTCGGATTATTGATCCAGGATCTTCTGATCACATGACAAGTTTTTCTCATTTGTTTCATACTTATATTCCTTGTTCTGGTCATGATAAAACTCGTACAGCAGATGGTTCCTTTTCTCCCATTGCTGGCAAATGTTTGATAAATTTATCTAAAACCTTATCGCTTAAATTTATTCTCCATGTACCGAAACTTGAATGTAATCTCCTGTCAGTCAGTAAATTAACTAGAGATTCTAATTGTCGTGTCACCTTCGGGGAATATGATTGGGAGTGCTAAGATGATAGATGGTCTCTATTATTTAGAAGATGAAGATTCCAAGAATAAAAAAGCTCAAGTCCTAATATCAGTTCAATCCCAGTTAAGGATCAAATAATGCCGTGGCACTATAGGCTTGGGCATCCTAGTTTTCCCTATCTTAAAAAATTGTTTCCTATGTTATTTCGTAGTGTGGATTGTTCTAAATTTCATTGTGAAAACTGCATGTTATCAAAAAGTCATGAAACTATATTTATCCTTCAAAATCTTATCAAGTTTAAAGACCATTTTATTTGGTTCATAGTGATGTATGGGGTCCTTCGAGGATCATTACTTTTTCAGGAAAAAAATGCTTTGTGACTTTTATTGATGATCATACTCGTTTATATTGGATTTATTTAATGAGTGAAAAATTCGAAGTTGATAATTTGTTCAAAAACTTTTATACCATGGTTGAAACTCAATTCTAAACTAAAATTGGAATTCGTAATACTGATAATGACACTGAGCCTTCTAAAAAAGCTCTTTGAAGTTTTTTAAGAGAGAAGTATTCATCACCAATCTACTTGTGTTGACACACGTCAGTAAAATGGTATTGTTGAAAGAAAAAACAAACATTTACTTGAAGTCTCTCGTGCCATTATGTTTTTGATGTATGTTCCTAAATATCTTTGGGGTGAAGCTGTTTTAACATCATCCTATTTAATTAATAGGGTGCCTTCTCGCGTTCTCAACTATAGTACCCCTCTTGAATGCCTTATTATTATTTTTTCCTGAGACTTGTATTCTATCGAATCTGCCCCTAAAGGTCTTTGGCTGTACCACGTATGTTCACTTATCTAGTAAGGATCGGTCAAAGCTTGATCTGATGGCTGAAAAATGTGTCTTTATAGGTTACGCTCCAAACAAAAAGGGGTACAAATGTTTTAACCCAAAAACTAGAAAACCCTTTGTTACTATGGATGTTTCTTTCCTTTAACATCAACCTTATTTTCAGAAAAATTTCCATCAGGGGGAGGAAAAAAGTGAAGAAGAAAATTTTTGGGAAATTATTCCCACTTCTTTATCTAAAACCATGGATTTTACAACTCTTGAAACTCATTTTCCCAAATCTACACTACCTAAACTGGACTTCAATATTTCTGATGAAAGAGATATAAGTATTCTAATACTATTTTGCCAGGCATTGTTGAGTCTTCGACAGGGGGAGAAATACTACAGACTATTCCTAAGGGACGTAACTTTGAGCTTATGGTTTCTTCTAGGAAAAAGAATCATCAAAAGAGTAGAGAGCTTCCTATCCCCTTGGTGCAAAATAAATCTGTAAGCACTTTGGATACCATAAACTTTCCCTACCTAATAGCATTTCTATTTTGCCCACTAATAATTCTGTTCCTCGTGAATCTTTTACATATGACCCTTGCGATCTTGACTTTCCTATAGCCATTAGGAAAGGTACTCGTTCTTGTACTAATAACCCAATGTCTAAATACCTGTCCTATGCAACTTTTTTGTTCCGAGAGACATTCAAGAAGCACTTGATAATCGGAGGTGGAAATTAGTAGTGATGGAAGAGATGAATGCTCTAAAGAAAAGTGGGACATGGGAGATTGTGAATTTACCTAGAGACCAAAAAATAGTTGGGTGCAAATTGGTGTTTACAGACAAATGCAAAGCTGATGAAAGTATAGAGACATACAAAGCGAGACTTGTGACTAAGGGGTTTACTCAAGCATATGGTATTGATTACCAAGGGACATTTGCCCCAGTAGACGAAATTAACTCTATTCGTGTGTTATCGCCTCTTGCAGTTAATTCCAATTGACCTTTATACCAATTAGATGTGAAGAACACCTTCTTAATGGCAATTTGGAAGAAGAGGTATTCATGTGCCTACTGCTAGGATTTGTAAAGTTTTTAAGTCAAGACAAAGTTTGCAAACTAAAAAAATCTCTATATGGCCTCAAACAGTCTCCAATAGCATGGTTTGAACGTTTTGGAAAGGCCGTGAAAAGCTATGACTATCATCAAAGCCAAGCGGGCCATACCATGTTTTATGAACATTCAGCATAGGGAAAAAATTGCCGTCCTAATTGTGTATGTAAATGACATAATTTTGACACGTGATGACGCTGAAGAACTAGCAAGGTTGAAGAAAAAATTGGTGGAAGACTTTGAAATTAAAGACCTGGGGACTTTCAAATACTTTCTTGGCATAGAATTTGCAAGATCGAAAGAAGGGATCTTCGTAAACCAAAGGAAGTACATTCTTGATTTACTTAGTGAAATAGGACTTTTTGGGTGTAAAGCTGCCGAGACTCCAATTGAAGCCAACTTGGAACTCAATCCCGCTAAACCTGAAGATGTGAATGAAAGGGAGAAGTATTAGCGATTGGTGGGGAGATTCATCTACCTATCTCATACTCGCTTTGACATGGCATTCACTGTAAGCATGGTGAGCCAGTTCATACATTCACGAGGACAAGAACACTTTGATGCAGCCTACAGAATGTTGAGATATCTAAAGGAACACCTGGAAGAGATATGATGTTTAGAAAATGTGCTAATCTACAGGTTGAAGTCTATACAGTTGCTAATTGGGTTAGAAGTACTATTGACAGATGATCAATTTCAGGATATTGCACTTTTGTTAGAGGAAACAAATGTTGTAGTACGAAGCAACGCTGAGGCTGAGTTTAGATCCCTTGCACATGGAATTTGTGAAGTGATGTGGATCAAGAGGTTACTAAAAGTCTTGAAGATTTCGGTTGCACTTCCCATAAAAGTTTATCGTGACAACAAGGCTGCTATTTCGATTGCTCATAACCCAGTTCTACATGATAGAACAAAGCATATAGAAGATGACAAACACTTTAGCGAACAGAAACTTGATAGTAGCCTAATTTGTGTTCCCTATGTACCAACTACTCAACAAACAGCTAACATACTTACTAAAGGACTATACGAGATAGTTCGGGCTCCTAGTAAGCAAACTGGCAATGGAAGACATCTATAAACCAGCTTGAGGGAAGTGTTGGAAAGGAGAATATTTAGCCCCTATGTTGCTACCGGTTGAAATCTAGATTTTAATTTAAGTCAAAGTCAACAATTCATTTCATTCACATATTTTATGGGTCTCACAATTTTTCAACCATACATTTCATTAACTTTTATCTAAAGGGCTTAATATTAATCCATGGGCCGGCTCCAAGGCTCTACCCTAGTTTTTCATTGGTTTCTCCCAGTGGCCTTTATCGTGTCGCGCGCATCTTCAAGAAATCGGTGTATTACAGTGATAGGAGTGTAAATATAGGAGATTGAGTCAACGGTAGATTCAAGAAAATTAGTTAGGATGATTTGATTATGATTTGATTTTATACAGTTGTTAGTTTCCTAGAATAGCTCTCTTATATTTCTATGTAAGTTTGCATTGTAAACTTACAAAATTATGGCAATACAAAACTTTTCTTTCTCATATTAGTTTATAATCCCCCACCTCCACCCCTACCCCAATAGTTACAGGATGAATTGTAGAACACATCTTCCATTTTTCATTTTATTTTGTCTTTTTAATCTCAGTTGTAATTTTCTTGATTGGCTTCAGGAATCTGGGCCAGGTTTTGAGCAATATTTGCATCGTGGTCGTGCATTGGCAGCTTTTAATCATCTTCTTGCTGCAAGGGTCCAAAAGTTGAAGTCTGAAAACACATTTAAAGGGCGATCTGTAACCTCTTTAAATGAGCAAACAAATGTCCAAGCAGATGTGCATGCCTTGCTTGGACCAATAACTCAGAACGAGGGGTCTCTTCTCTCATCTGTAAGAATTATAATTTTTTTAAATTCATACATGGAGAAATAGAAAATAGCCATCTATAAATTGCAATAGGAAGGCCAAATTTTGTTTCATTTTATGTGCTTGCTTCCTTTTTCCTGGTAGAATCTATTTCCAAAATGAATAGTTCTCTCTAAAACTACAAGGAAATCATTTTACTAAGAATGTTTTAGAGAATTACTTTCTTTTCTATTCAAAGATATCTCCATGGTCTTTTTTCGCTTTTTTCTTCCCTTTCTCTGTGCATTGGTGCGGATATATGGCATTTAGTTGTTTGATAATTGACCGAATTTCCATTGTTATTGCCGCTGAAGTCCTGTGCCAGCAAGCTGTTATGTTTTGATTGTATGTTAAAATCATATATTAATTGGATTATAATTATAGGCTGAGCCTTTCTTCCTGAAACTTGCTGCGATGCAGTTGTTTTGTTTTCAGCACTACTGCATCATGATAGATTTAATTCACGTACCGAGAATATGATGGACAATGGAAAACTGTATGTGACTTCAAGATTCAACATTTGGCATTTCAGCTCAAACTAACCCTTTTAATAAGTTTACCTTAAAACTTTTATCGTATAAAAGTTTTGATTGTATGTTAAAATCATATATTAATTGGATTATAATTATAGGCAGAGCCTTTCTTCCTGAAACTTGCTGCGATGCAGTTGTTTTGTTTTCAGTACTACTGCATCATGACAGATTTAATTCACGTACCGAGAATATGATGGACAATGGAAAACTGTATGTGACTTCAAGATTCAACATTTGGCATTTTAGCTCAAACTAACCCTTTTAATAAGTTGACCTTAAAACTTTTATCGTATAAATGTGTTGAGCCACTTATTTACAAGCTTAAGCTTTTAAAGAGGGCCACGTGTATATTATTAAATTTTATCTTCAACATGACTCCTCACATGTTCCCATTAAAGTTGTACACATGCAAAAATTTTAATACATGGGTGGCAAGGAAACTTGAACTTAGGACCTTTGTTTACTCTGATACCATATTAAACTATTTGATCTAAAAACTTGAACTGTTAAAGAATTTGTATATCATTTAAATTTTATCTTCAGTAATGTAGACAACGAATCTTTAAAATGACGCTACTATTTTACTTCTAGAGGGGCAATCTTGGAAGATAATTTTTATCACCTT
Organism: Fraxinus excelsior; assembly: GCA_019097785.1. Taxonomy (NCBI): domain Eukaryota; kingdom Viridiplantae; phylum Streptophyta; class Magnoliopsida; order Lamiales; family Oleaceae; genus Fraxinus; species Fraxinus excelsior. Next base: position 33,381,468 of record CM032630.1, read on the forward strand.
GGAAATATGCATTGACTACATTTTCACTAAGTTTGAACCCCGTTTGAGGTAGAGTATTGACCCTGCTTGGCCCTATTCTCTAAAACTCATTTTTCCTCAAATTCTTTTTCTACCCACTTTATGAGACCCACAATTTATTAACTTTTCAATCTTGTATGTAATCAACTTTTATCAAAATCTATTGAAAATTTGATTTTTATATAAACCAAACAAGGGCTGGACTTGTGATCTCATTCAATTTTGCAGTTTTGTGTTTGCACTTTCAAAAGTTTGTGAAAAGTATTATTTAGAGCACACTTTTCATTGTGTCTAGTATCGAATGTGTAACCTCTTCAAATTGTCATTGTAAAGCCGTAGGTGCTTCCTAGGCTGATAGAATTAAAAGTTGGTGTTAGGCTATATATAACCCGAGCAAAGGATTGACAGGGTTAAAAATGTAAAAGATATTCTTTTGTTTATAGCTGGTTATGATGCCATCCTTCCTCAAGTATTTTTCTTTCTGATGTTCAGGTCATACCCCTTGCTGTTGTGCATTTTGAGGACACAGTGTTAGTGGCAACCTGTGCTTTGCTTCTGGAGTTATGTGGTTTGTCTGCTAGCATTCTCCGAATTGACATTGCTGCTTTAAGAAGGATATCTTCTTTCTATAAATCTAATGACAACAATCCTTATAAGCAACTGTCGCCAAAGGACACTGCATTTTATTCGAAATCTCTTGAAGTTGATATAACAGAATCTCTTGCACGAGCATTGGCTGATGATTATCGTCATGATTATGTAACGGAAAAAGGTGACAAAAATTATGGCATTGGCAATAAACCATCGCGAGCTCTCATGCTTGTTCTGCAGCATTTGGAAAAAGCAAGTCTTCCATTGCCATCTGATGGAATGACATGTGGTTCTTGGCTATCGACTGGAAATGGGGATGGAGCTGACCTAAGATCTCAACAGAAAGCTTCAAGCGAGCAATGGCATTTAGTTACAGTTTTTTGTCAGATGCATAACATTCCTTTGAGCACTAAATACCTTGCCATATTAGCAAGAGACAATGATTGGGTACATTTCATGATTTGCGTTATATTTTAGTGATGAAATACAACTTTATTCGAAATCTATGGATAGAGTCATTTGGTTTTTTTTCCTTGCAGGTTGGTTTTTTGTCAGAAGCTCAGTTTGGAGGATATTTATCTGATACTGTCATCCAAGTGGTAAGCTTCATATTGCTTTCATTTATCTCCTACTCTGGAAAAAAATTGCTCAAATGGTCTCTACTTGTTACTTATTCCTAGCTGAAAAGATTGATTTTATTTCTTGTTTCTCACATTGTCAGGCATCAAAGGAGTTTAGCGATCCCCGTTTAAAGATTCACATATTAACAGTTTTGAGAAGCATGTTAAGGAAAAAAGTTAGTTCTTCATCAAATTTGGATGCTACAGAAAAAAGGAATGAAACTTTCTTCTCAAATGAAAACCTATACTCACCTGTAGAACTATTTGGAATAATAGCAGAATGTGAAAAACTGGAAAAGCCTGGGGAAGCTCTTCTCCTAAAAGCAAAGAATTTGCGCTGGGCAATTTTGGCAATGGTTGCATCTTGCTTTGCTGATGTCCCCCCATTGTCCTGCCTAACAGTTTGGCTTGAAATAACTGCAGCAAGGTCGAGATGTTATCCTCATTATCCATTTAATATCTTATGACTGCAACTTATTTTGTTTCTCTGTTATTTTCACTAAATCATATTAAAACTTGTGTTCCATCCACCAAGAGTGTTTTTCTATATATGCTATATACTGCTCCCATGATTTGGAGTTGAAATAAAATCATAAATTTGTTTCTTATCAGGGAGACTTCAGCCATTAAAGTTAATGACATTGCATCCCAGATGGCCAGAAATGTTGCAGCTGCAGTAGAGGCTACGAATTCCCTGCCAGGGAATGCTAGAACCGTAACATTTCATTATAACAGGAGAAGTCCAAAACGAAGGCGGCTTATGGAACCCATTTCAGTGGATTCCCTTGCTTTGACAACATCTAAAATGTCTACTAGCTCTGGTAGTGCCAAGACTCAAGGAGTTATTGCAAAAGAAGAAAAGGAAAATCAAGATGGTGAAGATGTTGAGGTTTCAGCTGAGATTGATGATGTGGCTGGTCTTTTGTCAAGAATGGTTGCGGTGCTCTGTGAACAGCGCCTATTCCTTCCTCTGCTGCGAGCTTTTGAGATTTTTCTCCCTTCATGTTCTCTTTTGCCATTTGTCCGTGCTCTTCAGGTTGGTTAAGATAATATGATGTGTACTAGAAATAATAAAGAAAATGGATATTACATTGGTGTTTGTTGGACGAAGTTAAACATGCACCCATTTTTACTATGCTTTGCATTTGATAATGAATTCTCATTCTTAGCGTGACTCGTTAGGTTTACCTTCTAAAATGCCAAATTTGCACCAGCTTTCCATTGTTCCTGGCATCAATTGCTGCTTTGGTTTCCTGACATCCCATTGTAGCAAGGTGCAGTTCTCTAATGGGAAATGACAGTTGCATTCTAGATGAACTGCTGAATGTGTTCCCAAATTTCTTTCAAGATGTAATATGTGAGAACTTAGCTTTATGGTGTATTAACTGAACGTTGAACTCTGCTTAGCTGCAGATTCACATCTTTAGATTTTTCAAGGTAATTGAACTTGTAGCAGATTTGTATGAGTATGGAATATTTACAGCTAAATTAAAAAATTCCTTTATGTTAGGGATCTGTTTGTGTTTTGTTTTCTTTTTGGGAGATGTACAGATATGAGTGCATCCCTATCGTTTTTTATGTGACTGAGAATCACTTTTATCTCCTAGAAGTTCTTCATTTAATTTAACCACAATGGAGTAAAATTAGTTAGAAATCACTTTATTGCATTGATTCTTCTTATCATTCAATTACGTTTTACTGTTTGAGACCAATTGTATAGCTGTTAAAAGTGCATGTGCTTTGGAACCAGTGATTTGAGGACACAACATAAAATTACTTTTGAGTTTAGCTAAAAGGCTGATAAAGGTATAGAATGTGTAAAGCTTTCTTGTACTCATCTTTGTAACCAAAATTATTTGTAATGCTGCTTCTTTGTTTATATAATTTGAATATATGTTATCTGTTTGCCATTTTTCCTAGTCTGAAGGAGAAAATTATATGTTTTGGAGGATGTATTTTAAATTGTTCATATGACTCCTCTACTCTACATTTGATAGTCTGTTTTCCTTTTGTATTAGGCCTTCTCCCAAATGCGCCTTTCAGAGGCTTCGGCACATCTTGGATCCTTTGCTGTAAGAATTAAGGAAGAGTCACAAACTCATTCTGGAAGAGAAGGGCACATTGGAAGTTCATGGACAAGTTCTACTGCTGTAAAAGCAGCTGATGCAATACTTGCAACATGCCCATCTCCATATGAAAAAAGATGCTTGCTACAGCTACTTGCTGCAACTGATTTTGGTGACGGAGGATCTACTGCAACATATTATCGACGACTCTATTGGAAAATAAATTTGGCTGAACCTTCACTAAGAACTGATGATTATGCACACCTTGGAAATGAAACATTAGATGATGCTTCACTTTTATCAGCATTAGAGAAGAATGGGTATTGGGAACAGGCACGCAATTGGGCCAGGCAGTTAGAGGCCAGTGGTGAATCCCTCTGGAAATCAGCAGCCAACCATGTTACAGAAATGCAGGTAATTATTTTTTTTATTATTCCTAACTTGTCCGGTATATAGCAGAGAATAAAGTCGTTATTATACATTTTGGAACTGAGACGAGGAGTCGTTTAAAGATCCTTTCAGAAACCACTTTGTAGAGTGTAGGTACCATTCTGGCTTACCCACGTGCGTATCCATGAATTCTTCAGAGCAGGCTGGAAGGCCATGTTTCAAAGGAATGCCTCAGTGCTTGTGAAGTTATTCTGAAGTTTTGTTGCCCTTCTCTTTTTGTTTTTATTGTAATTGTTTTCCTTTTTGGTTAGAAATAATAAAATTCCTAGAGGACGATATCATCTATCCACAAATCTGAAAAAATAAAGGAAGTACCTTACAAATAATAACAAGAAAAAGGTACTTTTAAACTGCTTAGATGTAGAGGCTCAGAGAGAATCAAAGAGTTTGTTTGCCTCTTTCTACCACTCAATCTTGTTTCTTGATGTTATTCCACTTTTAAAATATCAGGTGCTACCAGACTCTGCATCGACCAATATCTTGCTTATCTGTTTTCAAGTATCCATTATCAACTATTTGGCATTAAGTAGAGAGGCCATTGAACTCATACAAAGCTAGAAAGTGATATTTTTTAATGTGGGACATGCCGCTTAACACTTCCCCTCATGTGTGACTTAGGTGACGTGGCTGTACCTGAGCTAGCAGTGCACTAATATGGTCAATTTTGGGGGGCATGACCATCATTGCAGGAACTGAGAGTGAGGTCACTCATGGATTTCATTATGTGCCCTCCAAGCACAAATGTTAGGAATTCATCTAAAAATAATGGATAATGGTGGTTGTTTAGATATTAATTTAAGAGGTTAATATCCGATTTGGATCGAGTTTACAAACCCCACTTCATGAGGAGGTCGATTTGAAAGATGTCATTCAGCACAACAAAAATCGATAATGAGGTGAAACTATGGCTCAAACGAGGTGGACTAGTGACAGTAACATGGATAAACATGCATAATGGATATGATTAATCTAAATGAGATTTGGTTCTGCAATACATTTCAAGCTAAGTTCTGAGACCATGTTAAAAAATGAAGCTACCATCTTAAAAACAATCTGCCACCTAGGCTCATATAGGTGAATTGCATGAACCTATATAATTCAAGCAACCTACCTCGCCACTTCTTCTCTCCATTTTGTTACCATCTCCTTGTCTCCTTTAATCGTTACATTGTCTAATTTGAATCTAACTGGAAGTTTTATATTCGTATTTTCACATCTTCTGTTTTTCTTATGAAACCTTGAATAATAGGGAAGTAAGTGCTTGTACAAACCAGTGGAGGAAACCTTCCTCTTGGAATTTATCATATAGTTGAGATCACTGATTTAATATCAGTGCATAACAACAGTTTCCTTCTTTTTGTTCTTTAGTTTGATTGTTGATTTCAACAAGATCAATCTCAAATGGTCCTAAAATTCTGACACAAACCTATTGTGGGCGTGATTAATTAGTAATACAAGTTAAAAGTGAGAGAATATTTTATTCTAATGTAGAAAGTAATATGTTGATTTTTTAATAGTTCCCATATGAACCTCATATGTTTTCAATACGATGTTTTCTCATCTTCTGGGCAGCTTAAGTACCTCAGTTTTATTATATTTCCTTGTATTTGGAGCACAGTAATGCATTTATTTGAAAGCGTTTATATATAGGTACAGGTAGAATGACCAGTCAAGGCAACATGAGTAGAGCAATGGCCAACTACTTCCTAATTCATCCGAATATTTTGTATATTCAATTGTTGATTATCCAACAAGTGTGGGATGGGGGAGTTCGCATCTTATTACAGTATATTCCCGCCTCAGGAAACAGTTCTATTACAGCTTGATGCTGGTTTTTTTTCTTCTTTGGGTAGGGGTGGGTGTCATGGGCTACTGTGTTTGTTTCATCTCTTAGCCCTGTCCAACTAGATCTGTTACCAAATTGGTAGCTAGCATTTTGACAATGTGGAATATGAAGTAAGCACTAGTGTGGTATCTTGGAGTCTCTATTAAATTATTAATTATATCCTCAATTGTTTTGCTGGTCCTTCCATCTATTTCTTGTAGCTTCATTCTCTCCAAAGGGAGCTAATGGGTACTGTATATAAAGTACTGAGTACCTTGCCAATTTTACCGAGAATGTATTTCATAGTCATTGTAATTACTGTGCAATATGGTTACAAGAAAAGAGCCTGATTCTGCTTCAATTTATACAAGCAATATGGCAGTACATCTTTCTTAAAACTGATCTATTTATTACTGTTTCGTTTGTGTTGTATGTTTGCATATGGTCTAGGCTGAAGCAATGGTTGCAGAATGGAAGGAATTTCTTTGGGATGTCCCAGAAGAGAGGGTTGCTTTATGGAGCCATTGTCAAACACTTTTTCTCAGATATTCCTTCCCAGCATTGCAGGTATGTTTGTTTTATTGCCAGGTAACAAGTGATATGATATACTGCTCCTTTGTGTCCCCTAATTTTCAAGTTAGAATCATGCTACAGTGACATAACATTTGACATAATGGTTGACATAATGTCACATTCTATCATTGAACTGTTTAAAACACAGTCAGCCTTTCCATCCAATCACATTCTGCCACACTGCCTTTTGTCAAAGAATCCGGCCAGCAGATTCTTCTGTCACAGTGGCATTTTCCTTCAAGTTATTTCTATCCTTTTGCCAGTTGACTGTACTTTCATTTTCTTTCTTTCTTTTTTTTTCGGTGGTGTTGGGGAGGGAGGGTTATAGGGGGTCTTGCCAAAATACCTGCTCAGCCAATATCAGTTGTTGAGGCAATATAATTACTGAGGAATTGTGCTACTGGTTTGTTTGTAGGCAGGGCAATTTTTCCTTAAACATGCCGAGGTGGTTGAGAAAGATCTTCCAGTGAGAGAGCTTCATGAACTATTGCTGCTTTCTCTACAGTGGCTGAGTGGAATGATAACTCAGTCTAATCCGTAAGTATTTTTCTTAACCAAGCACTTTTGCTTCCAGATTTGCTCAGTATTATGTTATTAAGTAGTTCAATTTATCCATTAGGGTTTATCCGTTGCATCTTCTCCGAGAGATCGAGACCCGAGTGTGGCTGCTAGCTGTAGAATCAGAAGCTCAGGTGAAGAATGAAGGAGAATATGCATTAACCTATACTACCTTGGAACCTGGAACTGGGAAGGGTTCCAATATAATAGATCGTACTGCAAATGTTATCTCAAAAATGGATGACCATATAAATGCAGTGAAAAGTAAAATTTCAGAGAAGCATGATGCTAGAGAACATAGTCAGACACGTTTCAGAATCCCCCAAACTGTTGACTCCAGCTTCTCGAGTATTGCAGGAGGTAGTTCAAAGATAAAACGCAGAGCCAAAGGCTTTGCATCATCCAGAAGGCCTTTACTTGATGCATTGGATAAGAACTTTGAGTCTGAAGGTGGGCCTCTTCCCGTCAGTAACAGAGATGACTCACAATTGGTAGATGAAAACTTTAAAATGGACATATCATTATCAAGATGGGAGGAAAGAGTTGGACCTGCTGAGCTAGAAAGGGCAGTTCTTTCTTTGTTAGATTTTGGGCAAACAACAGCTGCTACACAACTGCAAAATAAGTTGTCTCCAGGCAATACACCATCTGAATTCACACTTGTAGACGTTGCTCTGAAGCTGGCCTCTCTGTCAACTCCCCACAATAAAGTATCCATATCAATGTTGGACAATGAAGTACGCTCTTTCATACAGTCGTACAATCTACAGACTGACCGTCATGTGGTTGACCCCCTGAAGGTAAAAGTTTGTTTTGGTTAGTGTATTCCTTTGTACTGTTGAATTCTCGCCAGGAAATACAGAACAAATTGAAGTAGATTTGATGATTGTTAAGCTATCGAGTTGCCTTGTTAATTCAGCCATCCCATGTTTGCATTACTCTTCTTCAACTCTAATATGAATGAGCAAGATCGCTATCATGCACATAGTCACAGGACAATAATTTTTGTCTTAAATATGATTCAGAGACTAAAATTGAGCATTTTGTCACGAGTCTCCTCTTTGTCAATCCACTGGGACTTCCATCTAACTTCACTGAATCGCTCCTCTCCTAAATTTCTCATCCATGTTTTCTTCCGTCGATTGGTTTCTTACGTGATTCTAGGTATTGGAGATTTTAGCAACCATTTTCATTGAAGGCAGTGGACGTGGACTATGCAAGAGAATAATATCAGTTGTCAAGGCTGCAAACGTGCTTGGTCTTTCTTTCTCAGAGGCATTTGAGAAGCAACCAATTGAGCTGCTACAACTGCTTTCTCTTAAAGCACAAGATTCTTTTGAGGAAGCCAATCTTCTAGTGCAAACTCAATCAATACCAGCTTCTAGTATTGCACAAATTCTTGCTGAATCCTTTTTAAAGGTGCGTAGAACTTCATTTCGAGTATGTATTTGACATTTGGTGAGAGACCATAGAATTGCTATTTTTGGGGTTAAACCAAGAGAAGCATCTGCAGATTTTGATGTCTGATTAAATCCAATCAGATCTTTGGCCCAGTAGTTGTACTTCAAACATTTCTCATGGGTTCATGCTTATCTGCTTGATTAGAGGATTCAGAGCAGTTCAGTTTGCATCAAGAATTTACAGAGTTGTTTTTTCAGTTTTTACATTGATGTATTTCCTTCAGGGACTATTAGCTGCACATCGTGGGGGATATATGGATTCTCAGAAGGAGGAAGGACCTGCTCCTCTTCTATGGAGATTCTCGGACTTCTTAAAGTGGGCTGAGCTTTGTCCTTTGGAGTCAGAAATTGGCCATGCATTAATGCGATTGGTTATCACAGGGCAAGAAATACCCCATGCGTGTGAGGTAATTATGTGGTTAATTGGTTTATTTTGATGCCATTGTGTTGAAAAGCTTTAATCGTGCTTAATTTTTAAATCATGGGGATTAACCAAATCATTGCCAGCTATTGTGAAATTAATGCCACCATTTGTCATATGTATTTCTATCTATCTAATTGAATCAACATAATCCCTAAGTGCACAGTTGGTATTTACTGTATTGGATTAAGGAATATAGGATTAGGAGGGGGTAGAGGATTAGGGAGGATAGAATTAAGTTGGATTGTGGAGTATAATTTTATAATAGCATTTGGTGCTACACCGTATTAGAATAACTAAGTATTGAAAAATTAAAAATTTATTACAATATTTTTATTTACAAGTAAATTTATTCATGAGTATTCTTTACTTGTAAGTAAATTTCTGGCTGACTTAACACACTACAAACCCCCAGGATAATTTTAGTACCTGGACTGCACGCACCAAACGTGGTATTGGATAATAATAATAATCCATAACCAGTCTAATGCAGGGTACCAAACTCACCCTATAGATTTTTCATTTCAAACTCACCTGTTCTTTTTTCTCTTTTTTGCACCCTTTCCCACCAAAAAAGAAAAGCCCTTCCACCTCATTTCAGCTAGTTAATGCGTTCTTTTACTGGAAAATTGTGTTGCAGGTTGAGCTTCTCATTCTCTCCCACCACTTTTACAAGTCCTCAGCATGCCTGGATGGAGTTGATGTTCTTGTAGCTCTGGCAGCAGCCAGGGTAGAAGCATATGTGTGGGAGGGTGATTTTTCATGTTTGGCTCGCCTGATAACAGGAGTTGGAAACTTCCATGCTCTTAATTTCATACTTGGAATTCTTATTGAAAATGGTCAGCTAGATCTCCTCCTCCAAAAATATTCGGATGCGAACAGCGGCACTACTGAGGCTGTTAGAGGATTCCGAATGTCTGTTCTCACATCACTGAAGCAGTTTAACCCAAATGATCTTGATGCATTTGCCATGGTTAGTACATATGTGATCTTGTAAATGATCCTAGTACAAAATTACCCTACTCCCCAACCCCACCTACCCACTGTAAAAAAGAGCGAGAGAGAATCCTACCATCTGTTAAGCTTGAGAAATTCTCTGCTTTGAGATCGTAACATTCATTTAATTTTTCTATTCAGGTTTATAATCACTTCAACATGAAGCATGAAACCGCTTCTCTTCTCGAGTTGCGTGCAAATCAATCATCACAACAGTGGTTTCTTCGTTATGACAAGGATCAAAATGAAGATCTCCTTGAATCCATGCGCTATTTTATCGAAGCTGCTGAAGTCCACTCCTCCATAGATGCTGGCAATAAAACGCGGAAAGCTTGTGCTCAGGCATCACTTGTATCTCTTCAGATTCGAATGCCAGACACACAGTGGCTTAACCTCTCTGATACTAACGCACGACGAAGACTAGTTGAGCAGTCCCGATTTCAAGAGGCGCTTATTGTTGCTGAAGCATATGGTCTTAACCAGCCAAGTGAATGGGCATTGGTTCTGTGGGATCAAATGCTTAACCCGGAACTTACTGAACAGTTTGTGGCTGAATTTGTTGCTGTGTTACCTCTCCCGCCCTCAATGCTGGCTGAACTAGCAAGATTTTATAGGGCCGAAATGGCAGCCAGGGGAGACCAATCCCAATTCTCGGTGTGGTTGACTGGGGGAGGGTTACATGGTGATTGGGCAAAGTATCTCGCAAGATCATTTAGATCTTTGCTTAAAAGGACTAGAGATCTACGGCTGAGATTGCAGTTGGCAACAGTGGCGACCGGGTTTGCTGATGTTATGGATGCATGCAATAAGGCATTGGATAAGGTCCCGGAAAATGCTGGACCCCTAGTTCTGAGGAAAGGGCATGGAGGGGCATATCTCCCTCTCATGTGATTTATTTAAAAACAGAAGAATCAGGGCTCGTAACTTATACGCTCGACTCGATAGGTGCAGCCACCGGTTGAGATCATAGATGACAAATCGGAAATGTGTTTGACCTGCAACAAAGTGGAACCATCACATCATGTGAATACTAGGTGATGCTCAGAGTTGAGTTTTGAGTTTTCCTTCCAAAATGAATTTAGTATAATCAATGTAGAACTGTTTTAAAGTAATATAGATACTTAGGTCTGGTGAGTCCATTCTTTGTGAAAACCATGCGGGTTTTGGCCATCACTTATCTTCCTTGCTTATTCTTTCAAGTTGGGGGCTCAATGTGTGTATGAGTGAAAATTTTGTTCTATGAAAATATACATTGTAAAAGATGTATAATGTGTACATAGATATTCATAGACAAATAAATATAGGGTTGATTTTGGGGCCCTCGTGGTATATGAACTTTGAATTTCTAAATTATGGACTTCAATTTTCCCCTAATTTCATTTTCAAATTTGAATTATTATTTTGTTTGTTTCCTCATGAAAGTGAAATTATTAATTTGATACAAATCCTCCTCCCATTTAAAATCTGAATTTACTTTCTATTTCTGGTGATTGATGCTCCATTTATTTATACTGCCCCATCCCGGTCCCGCTGCTAGAGATATTCGAGACGTGTGACGAGAATTAAAATATCTTCCTTTGTTGTTCCCTTTTTTCATTTACTTGCCTTTTAAATTACGAATAAAATTTAAAATATATCAAATAAGAGTCGGAGTGAAGATCATGTTTATCGTTCCCATCTCGATTTTTGAGATTTCTACCCATTCGAAGCGGGATAACGTGAGGCCGAAGCATGTAATACCTCTTTACCAGCATATGAGGCAACGAGGGGGCAGGGGAAGGTCAAAGGTGGCTAGTGAGTTGAAGGAAAATGAAGGTTGGGAGGCGGAAACCATCAAATTTTAATAGAATATATTGAACTCCAGTTTCGTATAAATTCTTCAAACTTAATTTCTAATAATATATTTTCTCAATTAAGAAAATTTGCACGTGAACTCATAATTTTTCCTACTTTTTAATTACTTATTCTTAAAAAAAAAAAAATCTTTTCATAAAACTCGTGTTTGGCCCCAATTTTTTTTCCTCTCAAATTCATATTCAATCGCACATTTTACGAGACTATATTTTTTATCAACTTTTTGACAATAGCTTTCAACGACCTTTATCAAAAACCGTTCAACACGATATCCACGAGGTCCCATCTTAAATGGAACGGGGATTACATGCTTAATCAAGTAAATGAGACGGAGGTGAGGACGAGGACGGGAGCGAAGTCGTTGCCACGAAGTGGTTATGAGACGGTACAAGAAACATAGTTTTTGCCCTGTTACACGTCCTGTTTAAAATTAATTTCAAATTTAAGTTTTTTATCAAATAAAAATAGAAGATTTATCATCATTGGTAAATAAAACATAAATTATTCTAAAAATTTGGAAAAAAAAAAGTGATAATATTCACTAACTAAGCATATAAATAAATAAAATAAAATAAAAAAATAAAAATAAATGAGGCAGGGAACCACAACCTCCCATCCCTAAATTCGTCCCGTCCTGCTTTAACCGAATACAGTGGTTGAGTAATATAACAAAATCCCTAATGAACGGGAGACGGGAATAGCCGGCCCGCCCCATACCCATCCAATTGCCATCCCCAGGTTCCCTCCATTCTCCACTCGTCTATCTAGGGTCATACTTGGGTTTCGTGGGCCTTGAGGCCTTGAGGCGAACTTCAAAATTTGGACTCCTAAATCATAGCAAACAATCAATTTTTATTTTTTATTTTTTCATTTATAAGAGTTTTACGGAACTGAAGTGCTTGAGCATGTCGAATGTATTCTTCTATCTGAGCAACCATTTCTATCATTTGTATATGTATAAAAAAGTTCATTGTTCTCAACATATAATTGCTCACAATTTCTTCGAAATGTTAAAGTATTTGTAGCTAGTCTTTTCACGATAACAATTATCATCGTCAACACTTGTTTCCAATGTTCTCTTTCTTTATTGATTGCCCAATTGTATGCTTTAGTCAATCGTACGTTTTGTTTGAAGCCTATTTTTGAATTCCGTCCAACTATCCATGAAACATATTTGCTCCTTAGCCACTTGATATTTCGTAAGATGCCGATGCACATTATGCCAATCTTTGTAACCGCCATTACCAATTGGCAAATATTTTTCGTCGTTTTTTCTGTCTTAAACAATTTGGAGTAAAAACAAAAAATCTTGCCCAAAGAAGTTGAATACACTAGACATTTTCTATCAGTTGTCTGCCCAGTTTATATTAGCTGCTTATACCGTGATGATTCAAAATGTCTACCTTGACTATCTTTGGAAAACAAGAAATCATCAACTCTTTTTAGATCCATTTCAATTAAAAAGTATCTCATCTTTTGATCAATGTGAATGTCCTTCCAACTTCCAGGACCATCAAAATTCAAATAATTTCCTGAACTTAAATCTTTGATGAGTGTATTTCACCCATTGATTTAGCACCTTTAAAGTTTAGCTTTCGGTTTGTTCTCGAGCACTTTTGAGTGTTTTGATGTATTTGTTCGTTTTGTTTTGTAGTTTAGATAACTTGATGCTAACGGTGTGGCCATGGCTCCAACTGCCAGATAATTAAAGGAAGTAGAACAACTAGAACTGCGGCGCTAGTAGGTGTTTTCATTGCGCTGCCACCACCCGAGTTAAAGAAATTTCAGATTTTTGGAAAGTTCTCGGCCCAATCCATCACCAAACTCGTCTTGAAACCTTGAGAGACTATAAATACCAATCTTAAGACCTATTGTAGAGGGGAATTCGACGACGTAAGAGGAAGGAACAACAGATTGATCTAGAGAAAGAAAGACAACATCAAGGCTCAAGCTCCAAATCAATTTTTCAATCTTTCTTCTCTATGTTCTTAGAATTCATGAACTAAATTTTAGAACTTAAATTTTATGTAACCTAACTTGAGAAATATTTGAATTTTAATATAGTTATTTTTTTTAAATATTTTTTATGAGTTTATTTGTGTTGATTCGTGAGCATTGCTTTCAATTACTCGATTAATAGTTGAATGATTTGATACTTTAAATTTTGGTACCCGTGAGAGGGAGATTTAAGCGCGATCTAAGAATAACATAACTTAGATTTTATAGATTTAGATAAAATAAAATATTAAATCTTTTAAGGCTTATTCCATTTAAGAACGATGTACTTGATAATTTCTAAATTTGAATTCATAGTAGAGATATTGTAATTAAAACATAGAGATGAGTTCTATTTGGCACTCGAAAGAGATAACAAAATTAATTTAAGGTTCCTATTTATAAATTTAGGAAAAAATGATAGAAGTTACTATAAAATTTGATAAACATTGATGATAGTTGTTCGCTAAAATTATATATCGCAAGTGCACGGGTCGCGTTCAAATAATAAAGTAGATTTTTTGAGTTCGGGTTGTCGATCACTCGAGGAATGTTTATTTTTTATTACACAACTTTAATCAATTTAATTTTAACAATAAAAACAAACACACAATAAATTTGATATTGGAAAATAAGGAAATTTAACTAAAATCTACAAAATAAGAAAACATAAACACTTAGAAATTTTGGAGAAAAAACGTGGTTGTGATTCGTGGTTTCGCTTAACCATCGCCTAATTAATTTCTTCACGAGCCAATTAATAAATTACTTATTTACAATATTAGACCAAATTTTCCAAATTTAGTTAATTACTTCTCTCGAGCGAAATTAACTCTAATTGATTGATTAAACCTACCCTATCTCTATGTCGATTCAAACCAAACAACCGTATTAAATATTTGTGAAAATAACTCAATGGATCACCTATGGTTAATGGTATATCTCTATCATCTACACAAACCTAGGGTATTTACTATTTGATTTAAAATATAAATCTTCTCTCTAACGATGTATAAATCACTAAACTCAATCATTTAATGACCAAATAAATGAAAGACATTCAACACAATAATAAATATACATGAATATAAGCATTTTAACATTAAAAGACAAATATTAAAATTAATTAAAACTAAGTTAACCTTGAACCATAAATCTCAATAAAAAATACTTAGCCCATTTTAAATGATAAAAGGACAATATTTATAACAATACATTACAAATATGACAAATAGAAGCATATTTAGGTATTAAATAAGTGTGTAAAACACACTTATCAAATACCCCCAAACTTAAGTTTGTGACCATTCCGAGCAATATTATCTATTAACACAATCAAGTAATACATGATAAAGATTAACAACATTAGATCGCTTGCCATAATAATCAACGAGTGTAAAGTTGTATAATCAATTCACAAATATACTTCAAATAATGCTAGCAAAAATAATTTAGGCTTATCCAATGTTCAATTGGTGTGTGTGTGCATAGCCACTTTCAATCATTATATACATTATGAAAATGTTGTCAAGATGGAAAAATTCTCAAATTGACTTCAACCCAACCCTTTATGGTCAAATATTTCTTTTCCCTCTCGTGAGATTCACACTCCTTAAATATATGTTTACTTTCTTTTCCCAAGTGTAAATCTAAAGGTTGCTCTCAAATCTGGCAATGTCATAAATCTATCCAAGTGATGATTCTCCACTAGATGAGTGCTTTGACATTTAAGCTTATACCAAGTAATTCAAACACATTAGTTATCTAACTCCAAACGTCAAATACAATTGCACAATTTCATCAAAATTTTCAATAATAGAAGCTCATGATTAATCTCACTCCCTTGAGCTTTCTTATTGACCCTTGTAGCGAGTTTGAGTTGATAACTCCCCGATTGTTTAGATCAAAGGATACCGGGTTTTGAGATACCCCAACAAACTTAATAACTCAAGCAAAAAAGTCTAAGAAGTGAGGCAAGAATCAACAAGTGCAATGTCCCTTTTTACAAGATAAATGGGGCTTAAATCCTTAGCATATGGTCATTACCTAGCTTATACTTAGCAAAAGACACTCCACAATTTTTTTAAATCAACATGCATGGAATCAACACATTTCTAGAAAATATCATTCAGCGACTTGATCATCCCCAAACTTATCTCACAATATGGTTAAGTGAAAGAGAAGAGAATGCGAGATTGATAAAAATTTAAACACAACTTACGAACTAGTTCTTACCAATTCAAAAAATCTATCCATCAATAAAAAATATCCACATCTAGATAACAATTAATTGTGACCATTGTGCTCAAATTAACTTGGGATCTCACATGGACAAGCAATTTTTGAAAACTTTAGGCACAAATAGCATATTTTGTCATAATTCATGAATCAACGACAATTTTAAACATCAAGCCATGCTAAGCCGGCAAGGCTATCTAATATGTTAACACAAAATCATAGCAATTTAAGCACAATCACCCCAAACTTAAATCACACATTGTCCTCAATGTGTAAAAGAATGATATAAAACAAAGAAAGAGAGTTGACAAAACTTCCCTATTAAATGTTTGTTGAAGGTTGTTTGTGATGATTTTTTTTAGCTCATGACCTTGTTCACCCCCCCCCCCCCAAAACATGTTGAGACCCATGGGTGGCTCGGACTTCAAAAATCTGACCTACAAAAAATGGTATTAAGTTAAAAATGTGATAACAGAAGTATTAATCACGAATAAATATCAAAATAGTACAAGGGTAGGAAAATTGGGTTGCCTCCCAATAAGCGCTTGTTTTAAAGTCTCTAGCTTGACTTTTGGGATATGATCACCCCGTGTTGTCAAGGAGAATAGATGATTTCTCTTTCGAAAAATTACATCCCAAGTATGGTTTCAAACGTTGCCCATTGACCTTGAAGTTCCTCTTTTCTTCATGATATATTTCAATCACTCCATGTGGAAATATTTTGTGATGGTGAAAGGATCCGACCATCTTGAGCGGAGCTTTTCGGGAAACAACCGGAGTCTAGAATTGTAGAGAATTACTTGTTTCCCAACAAAGAACTCATGCTTCACAATGTGTTTGTCATGCCATTCATATGTCTTTTCTTTGTAAATTCGGGCATTCTCGTAAGAATCAAGGCGAAATTCATCAAGTTCATTCAATTGAAGTAATCTTTTCTCACCGGCCAATTTGACATCAAAGTTCAAAGCTTTCATTACCCAATAAGATCGATACTCGAGATCGACCGGGAGGTGACAAGCTTTCCCAAATAAAAGATGGTAAAAAGACATACCAATAGAGGTTTTGAAGGCGGTACGGTAAGCCCATAATGCATCATCCAATTTCTTGGACCAATCTTTTCTCGAGGCGCTCACCGTTAACTCGAGAATCCTATTCAACTTCCAACCCCTCCGGGAAAGGCAACGAGTGACTAACATTGTGCTATATGTGTAGGGAAGAGCTGACTCGAAGACTTATTCTGTTGGCTATGTGTTGGGGCCATTTTTCGAGGTCAACATATTAGCACCGTCTGTGGGAAACTTACTTAAACCACGAGTCTTCCCACCAAAAGCTTGCTCGAATATCCGGCTGATATTCTCCCTTGAAAATGGGATCGGTTCTTGAAAAAAGGACCAACTATATATCAAGCTCTCCTACCAAGGAGAGGCTCCTCACATCGAACCATGAGTTCCAATGACGAAGGGGTGAACCCAAGGAGAACGAGGGAAATTTCTTGAAATGTCACACATCAACGGCCTATCATCGATATCGCAGAAGCAACATAACTGCCAAACTAACTATTGTAGTCGCTAGTATGGCCACAAACATGAGGAACATTGCAGCTCAAAACGCTGCCATGCAGGAACTCCTCATGTAAGTGCAGAGCCAAGATGGTTTCCAAGCCCCACAAAATCCCCAACAATCAGCTTATAGATGAATTGAAGCGGAATATAGTAGGAGAACCCAATTGAGTCCTCAGGGAGAAGTCCTTACTGAAAGAGAAGTGGGAATGGACACTTCCAACTACACAGTTGCTCCGGTTGACAACGCCCAAGTTGGAGAGGACAACTGATGAGTGTGTTTTGCACATGAATTTTGTTCCATTGGAGCCTCATTTGCTTGATTAATATGTTGATTATCGAACGAATTTAATGTGTTTGCTAGTGTTTTGGTTGAAGGAATGATGAAAGGATGAAAAAGAGTTTTTGAAGGAAAATAAACAAAGAAAGGGAGCAGGAATTTGGCGCTCAAGCGCTACACATATAGCGCTCAAGCGCTGAGGGTAGCGCTCAAGCGCTACTCTGGTCAGTTTCGCGGCGCTCAAGTACTGTAACCTAGCGCTCAAGTGCCGCGCCGCGAAGAAAAATGGTATTTTTGGGCTACAAAAAAACCCACAAAAAGGACTCCAAATTGGCCAAGAATGTATGAGAAGTATAAATAGGCTAAGAGAAGCACGAAATAGGGGTTCCACACCTTGCAAAATAGAGAGAAAAATACAAGATAAACGTGGAATTTGCGAAAAGACTTACATAAAGGATTCGAATCAAAATCAAGAATTGAAAGCGGAAGAAGATCTTGGTGCAAGAAACAATTCTTTTCCAAGTTTTGTATCATTTAAAATCCGGTGATGTATTCAACTTTTGTTATTTATTTCATTGCTTTTATTATGAGTAGCTAATTTTATTATTAGGGCGAACAATGTAATCTTTTGAAACCCTTAGTTATAAAATTCATGAATTTCTGAGTTTATTCTTCCATGTGTTGATTTTATTATGAGTGGAATGCTTTAAATTATCTGGCCATAATTTGATGATCTATTGAGTTTCTTACGAGTCGAGAGGTGAGTTCGAAACTTAGAACGTGTAATAAAATCCGGTAACGAGGTATAACGTGTAGAGATACCTATACTAAGTGCTGCGGTCGTTATATGAATTCCTAGTGCCTTAATTTGTTTAACTAAGGAGAATTTGCATAGAGATATGGAATTGATTTAGTTAAATATGCTCAATGAGAACTCGAGAGGGGTAAATTGAATACCGTAGGAGAATTCGACCGAACACTACATTAGGCGAGAATCTTGAATTGATAACTAAGGTGATCATTAGGTGAAATTGTTCCGCCCTAATACTTCTCACATATTTGAATCTTTGATCAGTGTGTCTCCAATATTCTTTCATCAATAGTCATTCTTTCTAGGAATTTAGTTTTTCTAAAACATCCATATTCTTTATAATCTGAATTTAGAGTTTGTTTAAATTCATCAAATAGTAGTAGGAGAAATATATCCAATACTAAAGTATAGTCTTCGTGGGAACGATAATTCGGACTCTTAGGTCCACTATATTATTTGTTCGATATCGTACACTTGCGATATAAAAAAACGCAACAACAACTTCCCTCCAGGATATGAAGAGGAGCCCCAGAGGTCTGCAAGTGTTTTTGATCGGATCGGGTGGGCGCTTAGAAATAGGAACCAACCGGTGCACCGAACGACCCTCCAATAGGAGCGTGCACAAAGACAAGTTTAGGCCCCTTCGCCTAGAAATAGGTGAGAAAAGCGAAATATGGTGGATTAGGGGAACAGAGGTGAAACAGCCCAGCTTCCACCTCGTCTAGCAGCAGAAGGGAACGATTTTGTCGAACCGTACATGTCATATGAACTTGATGATGATGAT
The DNA here is from genome assembly GCA_019097785.1 of Fraxinus excelsior. Classification (NCBI taxonomy): domain Eukaryota; kingdom Viridiplantae; phylum Streptophyta; class Magnoliopsida; order Lamiales; family Oleaceae; genus Fraxinus; species Fraxinus excelsior. Next base: position 33,400,567 of record CM032630.1, read on the forward strand.
GACAATTTGCCCTTCTCCAGGGAGCTTTGCACCTTTCCGATGCCTCAGAACTTTGTTCCCCCTAAGATCCCTAAATATGAAGGACATGGCGACCTAGAGAAATACCTCAACAAGTATAAAACGTAAATGAGCCTCAGAGGCGCCTCGCCAGCTTCGAAATGCAGGGCTTTCCATCTAACTCTTGGTGGAGCTACTGAAGTATGGTGTAGTAGATTGGTACCACTTAGTATAATGAGATGGCCAGACCTGAAAAAAGCATTCCTAAACCAGTACCTTTCAAGGAAAGAGGGAGAGTCTCCAATACAACATTTGCAAGACATGAGGCAAGCAGCAGGGGGAAACCTTGAAGAACTACCTTGCTCGCTTCACTGACGAAATAACTTATTGTGAACAAGTCACAAACAAGGAAGCCCTTTCAACTCTGAAAGGAGGGTTGAACATAAATACCTTGTTCTGGAGGATGCCCGAAACAAGAATCATTCCACATATAATGAATTGGTAGAAATGGTGAAGATTGGGATTGTCAATGAAGAAATGATTGACCACAGAAACAGAGCTACCCAGGGACTCCCTTCGTTTCAGAGGTAAATTGGTAGAGGACCTGCCTCCCAAATAGTGAGCCAGTAATGGACTCAGGCGGGCACACTGTAGCTCCCACCTCGGGACAAGCACTGGTCACTATCACACTGAAGCAGTACTTACCTTGGCTTATGAAAATGTGAGACCCAACACTGGCAACTCAAATAGGACACTGGACGACCCTCAACCTCTAGAAATAGAGGACGAGGTGGTAGGCCTAGAGATAGGTCCCATGAAGAACTGCGGCCTTATTGCGCTTTTCATTGCTATTATCGTCATGACCTAAGCGAATGTAGAAGTGCAAACCGGCCTGCAAGCAACCCTCTTAACATAAGGGATAACCATTACTAGGGCAACGCACAAAGGAACTTTCCAAGAAGGGGGGATACGAGGTGACATTTGCCCCGTAATGATAGAAACGAAGAAATGAAGAGGCCCTGAAGCGGACAGCGCCCCAGGAGGGACTCAGCTACTTCTAACGAACAGCAACCCATCCGTAAAATTGACACTATCAGTGGATGACCCCATGTAGGAGGTGAATCAAAAAATGCTCAAATAAATTATACCAGAGAGGCGAGGAGTCCACCAATGGCCAGCTATATAGTGAGCCAATCTGTAGGTGGCGGGGCAATAGAGCCCATAACATTCACCCCGAAAGATGCGGCAGGTGTGCACTTTCCAAATTGCGACGCCCTGGTAGTCAGAGTCATGGTGGCCCGCAACGGGCTGAAACGCATGCTAGTGGATAATAGCAGTTCAGTCAACATCCTATTCGGCACGATTTTTGACAAAATGGTAGTAGATCATGAGCTAACACCAATGACCTCGCCCATCTACGGGTTCACCGAAGATAACATCATTCCTAAAGATAAAATTACTTTGGTTGTCGAGATGGGGGCCCCACCCTAGGTGGCACATCACTTCATAGGATTTCTAGTCGTTGACCATCGATCCACTTACTACGGAGTTTTGGGGAGACCAGCCCTGAAAGAATTATGGGAAATAACTTCCATCCATCACCTCTACATGAAGTTTCCCACAGAATGCGGAATTGCTACTGTCCGGGGTGATCAGATGGGATCTATGGAGTGTTACCTCAACTCCTTAAGAAAGGTTGAACCGTAAGTCAACATGGTATTGGATGCTAAAATGTCAGAGGCCCCTGAAGGAGGGCTACCTCCGACGCTAGAAGTTATCATGGCCAAAGCCACACCTGAAGTGCCCTTGGAAGAACTGGATCCCATAGTGATTGAATCAGAATCCCAAACTGCTCTAATGGAGGAACTGGAAACATTCACAGTGGACCCATATGACACATCCAAGGTCCTGTAGGTCAGAAAAGAACTGGAAGAAGGGACTAGGGAAGCACTGAAAGATTTTCTCCGAAAGAACGCAGATGTCTTTACATGGAAGCACAAAGACATGATTGGAATAGGCCCAAAAATTAGTTGCCACGACTTGCAGATCTATTTAAACTGCACTCCACATAGGCAGAAGAGATGGGTATTAAGTGTCGAAAGGTATGAGGCCCTGAAAGAAGAACTGGAGAAGCTCATCGACAATGGCTTCGTTCGTGAAGCCAATTACCCGAAGTGAATTTCAAATCCCGTTTTGGTGAAGAAGCACAACGGCAAATGGAAAGTTTGCATTGACTTCTCTAACCTTAATTAGGCCTGCCCAAAGGACAACTTCCCACTCTCTGGAATCAACCAGTTAATGGACTCAACTGCCGGGCACGAATTGCTAAGTTTCATGGATGCCTATTCAGGCTACAATCAAATTCCTATATTCCCAGGCGACGAGGACAACACCTCTTTCATTATTGATATGGGGCTTTATTGTTATAAGGTGATGTCCTTCGGCCTGAAAAATGCTGGGGCTACATACCAAAGGTTAGTCAACAAGATGTTTGCTGATCAGCTCGGTAGAACAATGGAAGTCTATGTTGATGATATACGTGTGAAGAGCCTCCGAGCTGAAGAGCATATCAGACACTTGGGTGAGGCTTTTCAAACACTAAGAATGTACCATATGAGGTTGAACCTTCTCAAATGTGCATTTGGTGTGGCTTCAGGTAAATTCTTGGGCTATATTTGTGAATCAAAGGGGAATCGAAGCCAACCCAAAGAAAATCAAAGCTCTAATTGAAATGAGGTCGCCACAGAAGCCCAAGGAAGTGCAACGGCTGACTGATAGAGTAGCTACATTCAATCGCTTCATCTCAAGGGCCATTAAAAAGTGCTTACCCTTCTTCAAAATCCTTAAAGGATGCAAAAAATTCCAATGGACCACAGAGTGTGAGGAGGCGTTCCAGAAGTTGAAAAACTACTTGGGATGAACACCCCTTCTCAGCAAGCCAAAAGAAGGAGAATCTTTGTTGTTATACTTAGTAGTAGCTGATAACTCAATCAGTTCAGTCCTTGTGCGAAAAAATCTTTGTTGTTATACTTAGCAGTAGCTGATAACTCAATTAGTTCAGTGCTTGTGCGAAAAGAAGAAACATACCAATTACAAATCTATTATGTGAGTAGAGCCTTACTACCAACCGAAGCGCGTTACCCAGATATGGAAAAATTGGCTCTTGCTTTGGTCATCGCTTCTCGAAACCTGAGGCCATACTTCCAGACCCACAACATTCAAGTTTTGATGAATTTCTCACTGAGGTAGGTCATGCAGAAGCCATACGCCTCGGGAAGGCTGCTGAAATGGGCGGTTGAACTCAATGAATTTGACATAACGTATACGCCCCGGACAACAATCAAAGGTCAGGCCTTGGCTTATTTTGTAGCAGAGTTTGCTAAGAGCCCTAAAATTGAAGTGAGCATGGAACCAGCAGAACCTCTTACCTGGAACCTCTTTGTTGATGGATCCTCAGGAGAGATGGGCTCCGGGGTTGGTATCGTACTAGAGAGCCTAGAAGGGCATAAGCTTAATTATGCCGTAAGGCTTGGTTTCAAAACCTTCAATAACATGGCTGAATATGAGGCTCTCCTAGCTGGACTTCAGTTAGCCAGGGAATTGTAAGTAAAAAGATTGATTATCAGCAGTGATTTACAGTTTGTGGTGAACCAAGTAAATGGGAACTTCGTGGTTAGAGACAAGCATATGGCAGCCTATCTGAAGCCGATCCTGAATTCCTTACCCAACTTTGAAAATTTCGAACTAATTTAGGTGCCACGCCAGGAGAACTCCCAGGCTGATGCTCTATCAAAACTGGCTAGTAGCAAAGATGCGGAGCTGCTCAAAATAGTACCAATTGAGCACCTAGCCGAACCCTCTATCAAAAGGAATGAAGAACTGATGTGGATTGAGAGTAGTCTACCCTGGATACTGTCTATCTTGGCCTACTTGAGAGAACGAACTTTGCTAGAGGATGAAACCGAAGCACGAAGGCTTCGAATGAGAGCTACTCACTTCGTCATGCAGGATGATATTATAAGCGTGGCTTCTCCCCTCCCCTCCTCAGATGCACAGGGGGAAAAGAAGCAAATTACATCCTAAGGGAAGTATATGAAGGTGTTTGTGTAAATCACTCCGGCGGACCTGCCTTGACACACAAGATACTCCGGCAAGGATATTATTAGCTGACAAGTGCCAACGCTTCTCCAACAAGCAGAGGTAACCATCCTAAGAACTTATTGTTGTGTCTAGTCCCTGGCCATTCGCCAAATGAGGTGTGGACTTCATTGGCCCCCTGCCCAAAGGGAGATCAAACTCTTGCTTCACCATTGTTGCTATTGAATACTTTACCAAATGGGTAGAAGCAACCTCTGCCCAAGATTACTGAAGCAAACACTTCCAAATTCCTTTGGAAGAATATCATATGTTGGTTCAGCATACCTCATTCCTTGGTCTCAAACAATGGCAAACATTTCGACAACAGGAAGGTCCGGGAACTATGTGATGAGCTCGGAATCAGGAAGTACTTTTCTTCACTTTATCATCCTCAGGCCAATGGCTAGGTCGTGGCGGTCAACAAAACCATCAAACTTACCCTTAAAAGGAAATGGACGCCTCCAAAGGGGCTTGGGTCGATGAGCTCCCCCAAGTCCTGTGGGCCATCAGAATTACCTGCAAAATGGCCAATGGGAAAATCCCTTTCTCCATGACTTATGGAGCCGAGGCTATGAGCCCTGTAGAGGTTGGTGTTCTTTCCCCTTATCGTATCCACTTCAATGAAGTAACAAATGACGATCCGAGGAGGGTTGAGCTGGATTTTCTTGGAGAAAAGAGAGATGACTCTCAGATCAGACTCGCTTCTACGTAAGATGGTGCCTTACTATAATGCCAAAGTGATGAAGAGAGCGTTTCGCATTGGCGACCTGGTGCTCTGTCGAGTTTTCCCTTCAACCAAAGACCCTGGCACGTGGAATTTAGGGGCCGAACTGGGAAGGTTCGTACAAAATCGTTCATGAAATCAGACCTGGCACTTACACAATCGAAGACTTGGAAGGAATGGTGATACCTCACCCCTGGAACATTGAGCACCTAAGGAAGTACTACCATTAGGAAGTTTGTAACCTTGTAAATATTGCAATCAAATGAATGAATTGATTTCCGTTTCACCTCGCTCTTACACGGAATTATCAAAATAACTTTGCCGAGGTGCAAGCTCCTCCACATGGGTCACCTCAAAGACATCTGCATAGTTAGAGGTGGTGTGGGTGCCACCTTTGATGAAATAGAAAGTGGACACATCAAAACAACATTGCCCAAGTGCAAGCTCCTCCACATGGGTCACCTCCAAAGACATCTGCGTAGTCAGAGGCAGTGTAGGTGCCATCTTTGATGAAACAAAAAGTGCGCACATCAGAACAACCTTACTGAAGTACTAGCTCCTCCACAGGGGTTACCTACAAGGACATCTACGTAACCAGAGGCGGTGCGGGTGCTACCTTTGGCAATGCTGAATATCCCAATGCGATATTACTTGTTCTTCGTTGGCTTCTTCCATTTTATTAAGTGGTTAAGCAAGGCCGATGTAATATTACTTGTTCTTCGTTGGCTCTTTTCATTTTATTAAGTGGTTAAGCAAGACCGATGCGATATTACTTGTTCTTCGTTGGCTTCTTCCATTTAATTAAGTGGTTAAGCAAGGCCGATGCGATATTCCTTGTCTTTCCATTTTATTAAATGGTTAAGCAAGGCTGACGCAATATTACTTGTTCTTCGTTGGCTTCTTCCATTTTATCGAATGGTTAAGGCGAGTCAATGCGATTGCACTAGCAAGTTCAGAAGTAATCTTTGTACAATTGAAATAAAGTAAAGCTAGGCGACAACACTTCGAGAAAGTAAACTTCATTAATACCAAAGGGGGCTGAAGCCATTTACATAGGAAATGAAATTACAATATTTCTAATCTAAATCTACAATGGTCCCGGCTTTAACCTACTTCCCTTCGGCCTCTTCCTCCTCTTCCGTCTCTACAACAGGTCGACCACCAGTGGGACCATCGAATTCTTTCTCGAGGAATTCGACGTCTAGGTCAGGGTGCCTCTCATGCAGGCGAGTCATCATCTCTTAGCAGCCTAGGACGTCCAGAAATTGGCGAAGTCATCATACTCCGATGTTTTATCAAAATTGTCCTTGTAATTCTAGACTGCCGCTTCGCCGACCGTCTTCACTTCGGCCTTGAGGGAGTAAATCTCTTCAGCTTAGGCCTCGGTGACCTTTTTTAGTTCACCCTTCTCCCTGTTTACCTCTACTAATGCCTTCGAGGCTATCCGTTGATGCTCATTGGCATGGTCAATCCTCTTAGTCAGAGTCGCAACTTGGGAGACGGATTCATAAAGCTCATTCTTCAGACGGCTGACTTGGATTTCGGTCGTGTCCAACTTTGAGGTGGCCGCTACCCACTTCTCCTCCACCTCTTCGGTCTCCTTTTTGGCCATGGCCACCTCAGCCTCCCAATTTCTCGAGGTTTTAAACTTCTCCTCCAATTCATCATTTCTTTTGTAGAGGCCTCAGACCAGATCCTCTACCGCGGTGCCCATACTTAGGGCCCTAGCCACGCAGGCATTATTGGTAGCCAATAAATCCTCTATCTCACACGAGGCAGCATGGTTTTGCCAGTCCTCGATCCAGTACTTGCCATGGATCTGGACTGCAAAGGCAATTTCAGGAGGCAGCATTTCCAAAACTGCATTGGGGAAGTCCTCTTCTTTGCTCCCCAAAAAGTCAGTGGCTTTTCCCTTAGCCGGGGCATTGGCGGGCCTCTTTAGCTTCTTCCTGGTCGGCCCCTCGACGAAGTAGGCAGTGATTGGCACAATGGTCTGGGGAATCGAAAATGCAACCGTAACAGTCACTTCGGCCTGAGTCGAAGGAGGCTCAGAAGTGTGTGGAACTGAGGCAGAGGCGGAGGCCACAGTTGAGTCCGTTCTCTTCTTCTTTCTCTTCACGAAGAAGGTTCCTTATTCCACATCGTCTTCCCCAGCTGGTTGCAGTCCAACCTTGTTGAGGGACAACAATCGCTCCAACTGCTTCTTATAAGCAGCTGAGGTGGTTTTTAGCATCTTGGCCTCGGCCACGCTCCGACGAATGGTAGCTAAATCATGCCTCAACACCTTCTTCTTCTTGAAATCTTCTGCGAATAAGGGAGAGAGCCAAGTATTTTTAAAGAGGGAAAATAGCAAATGAAGAACCGAAGTGATACAATTACCTTGGTTAGTCATCAGCCCGTGCAAAACGAAGTGATGGTTTTGATCTATGAGCTCTTTGTAATTCCTCTCGGGAAGAGACGTCTGGTATAACTGAATGATAATGTCCCACTCTTCCTCGTCTATCTCACACTCGGAATAGACCCTGCGAAGAACAAAAATATTAAAACCATAAGCAAATTTTGTTAAGGGAAATCAAATCGGTAAACTACTTACTGTAAGTGGAGTAAGTGGTGGGAACGGTCAGAGACGCCATATGATCATTCTCCATGGTATCCCATCTCCCTGAAGCCTAGAACTAAGAACTCTTCCAGCCTTTTATTAATGAAGCTGACCCTACCACGATTGGGGAATGGGACCCCCATGGGGCTAGGTAATACCAACCCTTGCTATTTTCCCTCGGCCGTTATTTTCGGGAAGAACATGGAATGGAACACGCTAAAAGACATATCCACTCCGAGGCTGTCCCGCCTCCACGGCATCTATGTCCCTACCATCTGGAACCATGAATTGGGATTAAGCTGTGTCGGGGCCAACCCATAGGATCTGAGTACTAATCTAAAGAAGGGATGGAATGGGAGCCTCAACCCGGCCCGGAAGAGGTGGTCACTCACTGCGACGCACCTGAGCCTGGGATAGCACGCCTTCTCATGAGGTTCGGGTCGGATGAGCTGAATGTTATGGGGAACTCTAAAAACGTTCCTACATCTCTCTATTAGTTTTAGGATGATTTTTGATGGGTATTTTGATGCCCCCATTGGATAGATGTATCTACGGGAGAGGTATACGCCTCCATATATTCTCTCTGGCCCTAATAGCCCTACCCAACTCATCCGGAGTAATGGTTATGGGTTCTCTGACAGTGGAACTTTCCTCACCCCCGAGACATGAACAGATTGTTCACTAGCCATTTCAAAATTTTAAAGAAACTGTTGAAGAAAAAGGTGAAGAAACTGGCAAAAGGCGAAGTGTTACCTAGTGCAACGATGGAAACTTCACTCGCCGGGAGTTTGCAGAACGGTGACTAGAATCCTGAGTGTTCCATGGAGAAGAAAGCGCAAAGAAGAGTGAGAAAGAATATTTTTAGAGAGAGTTGAAAACTTCTGCAAAGGTAAAAATGTTCAAAATGGAAAAAATGAGCCTTATATAAGCATCTTGGAACTCATCCCAGCCATTGGAAGCCCCCAAGATCACCGTTGAAATCAAAGGTCACCAAGATCGATGGTCTTGATGAAGCGTGAATCTCACGTATAGCTTGAACGCATCGCCCTGAAAAATAGGAGTTGTCGCCATCATTGCCATTTATGGTAAGAGAGGCGTGTCTTAGAAGCATGCATACGCTTCCTTTATTTGTCTTAGGATGATGCGAAAGCTTTCAAATCATTGGAACAAAGCCCAAGGCTGACTCTTCAGAACTATCGCTTCATCCCGCGTGAATTGTAAGAGCTGACTAACGGTGTATTACGTGGGTAAGGAAGAGCTGACTCAAAGACTTATTTTGTTGGCCACGTGTTGGAACCATTTTTCGAGGTCAACAAATTGTAAGTATATTTTAATCACTTATAAGGCTTTACCATGTATTCCTTCTCATTTAATAATTCCAAAACTATTTATTGGTGAAGAAATAAAAACGGGTCTTTGCAATCAACAAATGCTTTTTAACTTTTCAAGCATAGCTTATGTTTGATACACATTAAAATTTTCATTTTCATTCTTTTACTTATTTTCAATCACACGTTCTTCAATAAAATAATATTTTCCATCACATCAATAACTTTTCCTTCTTTTTGTCAACCACGCATTCTCAATCAATCTATTTTTCCAAAATATAATCTTCCAAAATAATGTGGCTCAAACACGCGGTTTATTCATTAAGGGAATTCATCAAGCATGTCGTGCACCTTCAAAATACATACAAAAGCAAGCACAAGACCAATTGCTTGAGATAGTAAACAATTGTAATACATGATATATGCATCATAAACCAACAGTACCTCATGGTAAAAGTGTTAAAATAATACATGGTAAAACCATTATGAGCAATTTCAGAAAGCAAAAAATGCCGAAAAACATGGCCCATTGGGAATTTTATGAACCAAATTGGAAGTTCTTCATAGGAGATGGGTGATAAGCATGAATCAGACCCAAAGGCTTTTCAATTAATTTAAATAAAATAACGGCGATAATGTAGCAGTGTAGCGCAGCTCTACGAGTAGTGGCGCTATGTATGCCGATGTCTTTCGACGATTGTGTGGTGGAGATGAGAAAGTGAATGGAAACCGCTGTAGGGTGCCGTGAGCGTGACCATCTTCCGACGGATGTGTAGGGGAGAGACTGTGAGTGCTACCATCTTCCAATGGTCGTGTGAGGGAAATGTTGGATGGAGGAGGGAGAGGAAGATGGTGAAAGGAAATGATTAGGGTTTAGGAGTGAATGTGTTAGGGTGTATGGAATGGGGTGGGGTTAGTTGAATATTTTGATTAATTTAATTTTTTAATATTAATATTAAGTCTTTTATTCCAATTATTTTCAAAATATATTTTTTTATCTTCTTTTCAATTGTAATTTTTTTATAAAATAATATTATCCGCAATCTCAAAATTTTTCCTCATTTTTTAACCATACATTCTCGATCAATTTACTATTATAAACAAATTCTTACAAAAAATGGGGAGAAATAAGTTCTAATATTAAAATTTAAATTATCACCCGATTTTTCGAATGAAAAATTTTCAAACTTGATTTTTGAATTTATTAGTTGAATATTTTGATTAATTTATTTTTTTAATATTAATATCAAGTCTTTTATTCCAATTATTTTAAAAATACATTTTTTTCTCTCTTCTTTTCATCTGTAAATTTTTTTAAAAATAATATTATCCACAAACTCAAAATTTTTCTTTATTTTTTAACCATACATTCTCTATCAATTTACTATTATAAACATATTCTTACAAAAAAATTGGGGATAAAATAAGTTCTAATATTAAAACTTAAATTATCACCCGATTTTTCGAATGAAAAATTTTCAAACTTGATTTTTGAATTTAGGGCGTGTTCGGTAGAGATTAAAATCGGATTAAAATTAAAAAATTAGTCGTTATTGTTAACTGTTATTAGACGAATGAGACCTAATAATGACTATATTTTTAATTTTAATTGAATTTTGAAATGTACCAAACAAACTCTTACAAATGTTAAAAATTTGCGTGGGTATAATTTCCACTTGATTGACCTCCATGGAAGTAAAGCCCATCTTTAACATGGACAGTCCGGAATGAAAGCAAAGGTTCAAGGTCCAAATGCGGCCCATACCGAACATGGACGGTCCGACCCACTTCCATATCAAAAAAAATAAAATAAAAAACCTGTTTGATCCCTAACTTTTCCAAAACTCAAGTAAACCCTAAACCCTTGGTTACTAAGCTGATGGACAAATAATCGAAACAGAAGCCGAAGCCGCAGTTTTTGGATTTTCTTTGCTAATTGTTAAAATTATTCTTTTTCGCAGTAGGAATTCGGCGTAGTAACTTCAAAGAGACTGTATTCTATCAATTCTACTGCTAATTTCGTTTTTCTTTTTTGTAATCAACAATATGAGGATAAAAGTGGATGAACGCATCAGAACCCTCATAGAAAATGGCGTTAAAAATCGTCATCGCTCCATGTTCGTCATTGTTGGTGACAAGTCCCGCGACCAGGTACTGACACAAAAGCACGTCTTCCTGTGTGTTTGTATATACTTATATATGTATGTTAGGATGCATGGACCGAACCGACGAAAGGTAGAAAAGTTTCTGAATTGAGGAGTCCAAATATTCTACAAAAAACTGTTTTTAGAAATATTTATTATTTTATGGTTTTGTAGTACAAGGGTTAAACTCTACAATTAACTTGTTTGTAGTTGAATTCCGCCCATTGAGTTTCTTTAATCCAAAACATCAAAAATTTAGAGACTTTGTGTTTTCGAATTGGAAGCACTAGTTATTTAAAAGTTTCGGTGCAACCAGATATTATATTGTGATATTTGGTAACTTTTTAGTTATTTGAATTAATTTTATTTTAATAATTTTTTGAAACAGATTGTGAACTTGCATTATATGTTGAGCAAATCTGTGGTGAAATCAAGGCCAAATGTGTTGTGGTGCTACAAGAACAAGCTAGAAATTAGCAGGTTTCTAGATTCTCCAATTATTTGATTTTGATTTTGATTTTGATGTTTTTGTTTAGCCTTTTGCTTTAGTTAATTAGTTTAATATAAAGAAATGTAGTTTAAACTTGCTAATTGTGAACTGATAACGTTTGATATATGAACTAATATATTTGTTTAATTTTTTTTCTTTGGTAAAACAAGAGTACTTTTCAGACGGAAATACTGAAATGCATACATTTTGTTGAAGCTACAATTTATTTAAACGAATAAATGTGGCTAAGCTTTTAGATGTGATGGTTAGCATGATATTAGAGCCTGAAAAAATACATGAGATCAAATTTGGGCACAACTAATTTATGAAAAATTATTTACGCACATGTAAGGGGGCGTGTTAAGGCTAAAATTTTAATAAATAAACGTGGCCTCTCTAACAGCTTGAGCTTTCGGATTAGACATCAACACATTTTCTCCTTGAAAGAGAAGGAAGGAGCAAGGGATTCAATGGAATAACTCATAGCCCAAGAGCTTTCCATCATTTCTCCTAAATAAGTGATTGCTACAAAAGCTTTAAATGCCTTACACATCAAGAAAGCCAAAAAGCACTATGATTATGAGCCCACACTAACTGCACTAGGAAATACTGGTTTTGGAAGTTTATGAGTGCCTGCCCAACTATATACACCTTAACACAAATAATGTCATAAATATTTATAGCATATTGCCCTCATAGTTAAGACCAAACCCCACTATTTTATTTGGAGAGTATTCTCCGCACTCTTCAGACAACATGTTTTTCACCATTCGATCGCAAACAACCTGTTCCATGAACTTGATTCCGAATAATGTCATTGGAATTGTTGGCAAGCACCGGCGGAGACAACACCAGGCGAGCACCGACGGCCGCCAGTAAAGAAATTTTTTTGCCCTCAATTTTTGAAAAAAAAATTAAAATAGGGCGTGGCCAAAATATGAATGTCCGCTAAATTGAAGCCAAAATGTGAATATGATATTATAGTGTATGTATACAATGGGTTTTGAAAAACCAAGAGGGGAGGGGTGGGGGTAATTAAACGAGTGGGGTTGAAAAGAATGAAATAGTGAAAAAGATGGAGGGCAGTCGCAAATTGAAAATAAAAAGTCAAAGAGATTCCACTTGCACGGATGCCATTATATTTATGCCCTTCCAATTTCTCTCTCTCTCTCTCTCTCTCTCTCTCTCTCTCTCTCTATATATATATATATATATATATTTGGGAAGCACCAACACGTTGCCGACGTTAGCATATCGGTGTCCGATACGTGTCGGACACCGGTACATGTTGACACGTCGTCGACTCGTGTCGGAGGTCCTTTGTGGTATGTCTGAGATGATGAAAAAGAAATGAGGTCGTCAGTTGATAAGCAATTTTACCATGTTTATAAGCAAGAACCCTACTGTAATTTTACCTCCTCTCGAGTGTCGGATAAAAATTAATCCTAGAAATTAATTCCAATATCTCTATCGAATTAAAATCTAGAAATTATCAAGTTCATGATTCTTTTATGGAGTAAACTTCATAGACCCTATACTTTCTCTTGAAAGCTATAAAAACTATGTTGTGTTAATCTTATGATCGCGCCTGAATTCCCCTTTCTCAAGGACCGGAATTGACTAGCAAGCAGCATCTACTTATTCAATTAGTGGCCAATTAATTGAAAGTATTAAAATCATAACAAACATAAATGGAATGGAAATTTTTATAGAAATAACTAAAATAAATTCAAATCACACACTCAAGTTTTGGTTACAATCGAACCCTAGAAGAATAGTTTAAATCATGATAAAACACATGAAATCTATACAATTCAAAATAAACAACATAAAAAAGAGAATAGAAAAAACTAGTTTTTGGATAAATCTTCAATCTTCTATCTTGATGTTATTTTTGCCACCATTTGATTTCTTGAATTATTCTCATTATGCCTCCTTCAATTTGAATTCCCCCTCAAAAGTGGTCTTTGGAGTTGTATTTATATCATCATGAAATCTTGGACGGGTTGGATTTGTATTTGGCCAAAAAAAGAGTCCAAAAAATCAAAAACCTATTTCTCGCACAGGCGGCACGTTGGCGGCACTATAGTGCCGCGAATTCTGTTGATTTTCAGCAAAACCGATGCTGCGGCCACTATCGTCGATGGAAAAATTACACTGCACGTTCTTCAGTATTTTTATCATAACCTTTTCTCCCGATATCCGATTGAGGTCATTCAAGATGCTTTGGAAAGATGACTCAAAGGGCTACAACTTTGCTTCAAATATCATTTTCCAATTCAAGTGTTTGCTAGGTCAAAAACGAGCCTCAATATGAGACTGTAAATTTGGAGCATAACTTTTTCAGTTGGAAAATGATGTATGATCATACTTTGACCATATTTTTTCTTTATTTAATTGACTCCTAGCATTCTCGAATCTTCATTTTGAGGTTCGATACATTTTTTGAGTATTTGCACTTTAGTCTTCGAACTTTGGATCTCTTACAATTTAGCCATTTTCCCAAATTTGCCAACTTTTGCTCATTTCCTTCAATTTCATCAACCTATATCACAACATAAAAATACATATTAAAACGTTTAAAACTCTCTCAAGGATAACTAAATAACGAATTAAGTGACATAAATATCTTGAGTGTAGAACACTTATCTACTATTCAAATCAAATGTGTTGTGCCCCAAAACATTAAATAGTCTGCAAAATTTACTTTTCTATATCTAATTGATAGGCTTTCTTTTCAGTTTTACCCTCTTTTTTACCATTTTACCCCCCAATAAAAAATTGAACTTACAAAGAAAGTCAAATCCTCAATTCCCTTTCTTTATAGTGGTAATACACAAAAATTGCAAAAATTTATTACTTAAAAGACTATTAAATAAAAAAAAATAATATTTTAATCAACGTGTCGACTACGTATCGTGTCGAAACTTTTTCAAAAAATCGAGCGTCTACGTGTTCGATACGCATCGTGTCCGTGCTTCGTGCTTCTTAGCTCTCTCTCTCTCTCTCTCTCTCTCTCTCTATATATATATGTATGTATGTATATATATATGTATGTATATATATATATGTATGTATGTATACTTATTAATTAATAATTTCAATAATATTTGCTACGCCTGGATTTGTTGGACCGCTTTTCTAATTTGAAGACATTTTTAAATTAGACTGAATGTCTGACATTGTCAATATGTCTTTGAAGTTTTTATATAAGAACAGAGGTCAATCAAGCATTTATGTTAAAAACTCGAAAAATTCGTTACTCTCCTATTGAGTTAGAGGCCACCCTTTATGCAACTTCAAATTCCTTGAAAATGATTTGGCTTCAAATGAGCGGATATTCACATTTTTGTCAAGTCGTACAATGATTTATTCAAACGAAAACAAAGTTTAATTGTCGAAGGATGCAAATTGCTACTATTGACGGTCAATGGTCAACGACTGCCTTAGCTCACTCGTGAACCTGGATCTGCCATTGTTGGCAAGTGGATTAAAAAGCGCACTTTGCACGCTGATGGTTATGCCATTAACACTGTTACCTGCGTATTTGCTTTCTGATAATATTTTGAAGTCATAATTACCTGACCTGGTACATATTTGCATAACTTAGTACTAAAATCAATAGACAATTGAAACTGATATGCGACGCTATAAACAGTAATAAGGACATGCAAATAATCTGAACTCGTAAAAGACTTTATAAGATGGAACTTGTATCCGTGCATAGCATGACTTTGACCAGATGCATTCGTCTCTCCCCTGTGTCTTCACCTCTGCAAATTTGAAAACTGTGTTTTTCGGTCAAACAAATTAACATGGCTGCCAATTGCTCAATTACGGTTAATTCTGATTTTGCAGTCATGAAAGAAAACGAGAAAAACAAGTAAAGAAGCTGATGCAGAGAGGATTACTTGACCCTGAGAAAGTTGATGCTTTCTCACTTTTCATTAAAACTGGCGGTATAACTTATTGCTTATACAAAGATTCTGAAAGAGTTCTAGGGCAGACATTTGGCATGTGCATTTTACAGGTAAACTGGAAAAGCTTTTCTTTCCAGTTTATTGTATTCTACAATTCTTGATGATGCTTTTCTGCATTCACTTCCTCCCTCCCTGCCACTGTCTCTATTTCCCCACTATTTCTATCAGACGTCTCATTAATCTAATTTATTTCTATTTCATGGTTTTTAGGATTTTGAATCTTTGACCCCAAATCTACTAGCTAGAACAATAGAAACCGTTGAAGGTGGCGGATTGATTGTGTTACTGCTTCGCTCATTATCTTCGCTTACCAGTCTCTACACCATGGTTATGGTATGAACACATTTAAATTTGGAATTTACCTCAAAATGGAAGTTGAATTTTGAGGAAACAAAAAGATTTATTGATATCTCAAAGCTTGCTTGGACTGAATTTTCATTTTGTTGAATTTTATCCTCTCAGACTTTTTCTTTTGATGGTGTGAAATTTTCCTAATCACAGGATGTTCATGAGAGGTTTTGTACAGAATCTCATACTCAGGCTACTGGGCGCTTTAATGAACGCTTCTTGCTGTCACTTGGGTCTTGCAGAGCATGCATTGTCATGGATGATGAATTGAACATTTTACCAATCTCTTCCCATATGAGAGCAATCACTGCAGCTCCTGTTCGAGATGTAAGCTTCTTCCTCTTCTGGATGTGATGGTCTTGAAAATTAAGAGATGCTTTGTGGAGGGGCATTGTGCCAAGTACAACTACCACTAAGTATACATATAGCGGCATCTCTCATGGTGGAATAGTAATATAATATGGGACACGGACTGGGGATGGCTGTTAAAAAAATAACTTTTGCTAAATATCACGTGCCACGTCACACACATACTTGAGCAGTTTTGGAAGTAGGTGTTTTATGTATTAATGTGATATTCAATATTTTGTTTGATAGGGTTCTGAGGGTCTCTCTGAGGCAGAAAGAAACCTGGCAGATTTGAAGGAGCAACTGAAAGATGATTTCCCTGTTGGTTATTTAATTAGAAAATGCTGCACAGTTGACCAGGTAAGAATTCTCTTGGAAATATGCCCTTGTTTGGGATTTTGAGGAAAATGAATTTTGGAATAGTGATTTTTTTGGAGAATGTGGGGCTAAAAAAGAAGAAAAATTTCAATTTATGCTGCACAGTTGACAAGGTAAGAATTCTCTGCTTGGAAATATGCCCTTGTTTGGGCTCCATTTTAATGGAAATTTTGGGGAAAATGAATTTTGGACTAGTGATTGTTTGGAGAATGCGTGGTTAAAAAATAAGAAAGGGTTTTTGATTTATGTGCAATATTATTTTTTTGGGAGAATGTGTGGTTGAAGATGAGTTTTGGAAAAAAATGGGGGCGATAGGCTATATAAGGAATATTTATTGCATATTTTGATTATGCAATTCTCACTGTTCTAGAAAAAAATTCAACAGGGAATAGCTGTCAGTACATTTCTTGATGCAATTTTGGACAAGACCCTCCGTAGCACAGTTGCTCTGCTTGCTGCTCGTGGTCGTGGGAAGTCAGCTGCTCTTGGCTTGGCAATTGCTGGAGCTGTTTCTGCGGGGTAATGTAGTTTAACTAGATATACTTACCATAAAACCACACTCATCACCTCACACCCCTCCTCTTTTTGGTTGTCCTGACGAAGAATAATTCTCTGAAGGTACTCTAATATCTTCGTAACAGCTCCGGGTCCGGAGAATCTGAAAACTTTGTTTGAGTTCATATGCAAGGGGTTTGATATGCTTGAGTACAAGGTATGTACACTGTTCTAGTCCTTGGTGTCTAAATACTAGATGCATTTTGACTTGAAGTCTACAGGTTCTTATGGTAGATCTCTGTGTAACGAATTCTGTATTGCTTTTGAGGACTGACCCTTGTCATAGTACAAAGGGCAATTTCTAGGGTGTCCAATTTCTGAAGTATGATGTTTTAAATTTTATATATTTAAGAGTAAATTGTACGTAACTTCGTGAACTATCTTTTCTCCCTTAACGAAACATAAACCCCCCATTTACCTCGAGTCAGCTTTAATGTCATTGGCTTCCTTGAACCTTATTGTTATTATGTGGACAAAAATGGAACCATACCACATAATATATTTTTTCTCTGCTTTTCTTTCTTTTATTTGAAGTCTACTACATTTATAAAACTGAAAAGGTCACTTGTAGCGTTTTTCAATGCCAAATGCTATCATGGAATGTATATTCCACATCAAATTTTTGTGTCTGATGAAAATACAAAGAAGCAAACTACGACATCCTAATCTTCCTCTTGCTAGAAATATTTGGAGTTCAGCAATATTAATTGCGATTGGGCTGATCCATGGCTTCACTTCCAATCTCTTGGCTCTGAATTCTATTGCTCTGATTTATTATACAATTCTAATAGATTCCTAAAATAAAATTTACACAATATACCATATTATCCTCAAGCGATTCTGCCATGTTCATAAAAAACTATGGTTAACTCAACCACTGGACAACTTATAAAGGAGAGTTATCTTTATAGAGTATATTATGCACAACTATTTCCTATTAAATAGTCTGGTAGATCAGAGGTACCAAAGAATGCACCCTGAGATTTTTGATTTATGCCTCCCAATTGTGATTTGTTGACATCCACCTTCAATAAAGAGTCATCACCATGCTTGGTTTACACACATCCATCTATTGCAATTCTGTCAGCAAAAGAACCACCAGCCCATGGAAAACCTATTCAGTCATTTGTAATAATATGAATTATTGGCTGCAGACATAATTGGTTATTGAAGTGTCTCTGTGGCATGAGGCATTTTGCATTCGGGTGCCTTTAATGTTTAATATGCACCATAAATTTTGGGTTTTAGCTACGTGAATCCTTTTTTCCATTTTGCTTGGTTCAATGCTAGTTGATACATCTATTGGAACATGAATGCAACTAAATCTTAGCATCTACAACATGTCATGTTAATTTTTTCTACCCTTCCTGCTTATTACATTTTCTATGGAGAATTGCGTCACTCTTATAGAAAGAGACTCTTTAGGTCCGTGCAAGACATGCCCCAATGACATACATTGTTATTTTCTTACTTATCCTCTGTTGGTGCCATTTGCACTTGTGAGCCATGTTTTCATTTCTTCTTTTATCTATTTGATTGATCATGACTATACATAACAAGATTCACTATTAAAAGCTTTTTTTGCAACTAGATCCATAAAATGGATCAACAAAAGCAGCAGATGATCACATTACAAAACCGATATTCTATAGTTGCAACTAGAAGTCATAACAAATGAAACATTTTGACTGACTGTTCAAGAATGTTGTTTTAACGACTTTAACATGAAAAAAAAATCTGGAAGAACGGAAATATAATGAAGAGACCTAGAAAAATATAAAATAGGAGAGTGATGTTACATGTTGATGGTCTTCTATCACAAGTTTTCAATTGCTGAAAATTCACTTGAAGGGTTGCACTTTTGTTTTAGAAGTAGAGGGTTAGGGGGCACATTGACTCTCCAATGCGCTTTTCCCCAATTCTTTTCTTAGGGTGTGTTTGAGCCACATTATTTTGGTAGAATGTATTTTAAAATAATAGATTGATGGGGAATGTGTGGTTGAAAAAGAAGGAAAAGTTATTGATGTGATGAAAAATATTATTTTATTGAAGAATGTGTAGTTGAAAATGAGAAGAAGAATGAGAATGAAATTTTTAATGTGGCTCAAACAGGGGTTTAGTTTTGAGGTTGTTTGTATCTAAAACAACCCTCAAAACCTTTAAAATGTTCCTAACATACAAAAAACTACCCTCAAGAGCTAATGATGGTAAAAGAAAAAAAAAACACCGGTCAAGAATGGTAAATCTAAGGAGTTGACATGTCAACAACCTAGAATCTTATGTCTTGAGGCTTGAGCCACTAAGTCAAAGAATAACACTTGCCAAGGGGCACTTCTAAGAAGCACTGATACGGACACGATACGCATCGGACACGTCTACATTCTATTTTTCGGTAAAAATTTTTGGCACGATACATAGTCGATTCGTTGATTAAAATATATATTTTTTTAATTTAATAGTCTTTAAGTAATTGATTTTTTGCAATTTTCGTGTATTACCATTATAAAGAAAGGAGATTGAGGATTTGACTTTCTTTGTGAGTTTAATTTTTTATCGGGGTAAAATGGTAAAAAAAAAAATTAGGTTTGTTGAGGGTAAAACTGAAAAGAAAGCCTATCAATTAGATATAGAAAAGTAAATTTTGCAGACTATTTAATGTTTTGGGGCACAACATATTTGATTTGAATAGTAGATTTGAATAATTGGGTTTACTGCCCAAAATCCAAACATGTCTTTTCATTCTTAAAACATATACAATGCCTCTTCATTTCCAAAACCTATCCAAACACGCCTCTTCCATATTTCTTCTTCCTCCTCAGCCGAATCTTCACTTCTTCAAGCCGTCTCTACATTTCTTCATGTGCGCAATAGCTTCCAATTTTGCTTACTGTTTTCAACCGCTGACCTCATTTCTTCTTCATCATCTCCATCATACCACAAGGGGTCTCCGACATGCGTTGAGCCGTTGACGACATGTCAGACATGTATCGATGCTTCCCGGGGGCACTTGAACCATAATCTTGGAGGTGCCTAATGGACACCTCTCACGAGGCACGCTTTGATGAAATTTTTTTTTTGAAAGGTAATCAAAATTTTATTAATCAATGCATAATATACAGAAAGTGTATTATCAATTTAACTTAGAAAGTTGTTTAACTTAGAAAGTAACAACATGAAATTAGGCAGCCTGTCTATATACCTAGTAGCAGCATTAAACAAAGTATACAATGTGAAATAAAACAATTCCCTAATCTGCTCTGTTGTCCGTGTTTGGTCTTCAAAACAGCGATTTCCTTCTCTCCACACACACCATACGATGCAGCTAGAATAATGTCCCATACAAGTTTACTATCCTTATCTCGAAACTTTCACTCCTTTTAACATGTCCTCCATACGTTGGGACGTCAAAATATCGTCCACAGTAAACGAGCAACATCACAAGAACAAGTGATCAATCGTTTCCCCATCCCTCTTACACATATAGCACCACTCTGTAACATAAAAACTCCTTGTATGAACGGCCTAGTTGCAGCGTGTTGAATTTGAGCAAATTTCGAGCAGATCGGTGCGTTCTCCACTCGCCTGCCCTGCCGGAGTCAGAACGACCTGTATAGCCCCTCGGACAGGCGCGTGTGGTTGGGAACTGGTGGAATCAGATCGTGGATTGCGTGTTTCAAACTGATCTTCTCCTTCACTGGACCTGTATTTAGTATGTTACCCTCGTGAATAGAGTCGTCGTGAGCCTCCGTCTTTTTGTGTTCTTATGGATTAAACTTGGATCCAACATTGCTAAGGGAATGCTTGTGATAGCTTCTGTTTCTATTTTTTGTGGAAGAGCGTTTCCATAGGAAGCCATCTAGGGTTAACTTTTTCTAAAAGATCATCTAACTAGTCAAAGCAATTCTAGAAAATTATCCAAACAAGTCGAAAAGTAGCTTCTTAATCTCAGGAGAAGCTTGTGCTTTTTGTGCCAATTTGTCTCTAAATTAGATGCAAAATCCATGCTTTTGACATGTCATTGCAACTTCATTTGCAGGAGCATTCAGATTATGATGTAGTGAAAAGCACAAACCCGGCGTTTAACAAAGCAACAATACGGATCAACATCTATAAACAGCACAGACAGACAATTCAGGTTAGTCAAATGGTGGACAGTACCTTTTCTTCTCTTCATAGAAAAATATTGTCATACAAGGTTGTTCATCTGTATTTTAATGGAGTTATTACATGGTTGGTGATGGTGTTCTATTAGTTTTGCTGGTTTTGTGTACATGCTTCCTGGCACTTGCATTTTTGTTAATTCTTAAATTGATTGTGAGTTACCCATCATGCTTTTCCTTAATTGGATATTATCCCCGTGGTTTAACAAAAAAACATTAATATTTACATTCTCAGTTAAGCTATGTTTCAATGGAAAGGGAGGGGGGAGGTATTATGAGGGGTGGGAGTGGGGTATAGAAAATAATGTATATAGAAGTTCTGTGAGTTTGGAGGAGTTGGTGGTAGAGAGTGGATTCAATGGGATGAGTTGTTGATATGCTCGCATTTATGTTGATTGTCATGCAATCAAAAACCTTTATCCTGAGGATATGGGTGTTCAACAAATTTGCTTTCTTGCTTCTTCTATTCCTACCTTAACAGAAGAAGATAATGGAAGTCGGAAGCTTTCACCATTTACTGCTAATCACTGCTAATTTATTCTTTTGGGCCTCCTCCTTTTATGTACTGTTATCATCTAATCGCGCTGTTTCCCGTTTACATAATTCTATCGATTTTGCTTTGTTTTGATTTAGCTATTATTGTCTTATATATATATATATATATTTAAATACCATAATCTTAATAGTGAGTACTGCTCATTCTATTGTTAGATTCTTCTCCAGTTCTTGTCCAGAAGTATAGAAACGCTAATTGTACCTCCCTCCTATGTTTGTGCAGTATATAGAGCCACATGAACATCAAAAGATCTCCCAGGCTGAATTGTTGGTTGTTGATGAGGCGGCTGCCATTCCTTTACCTGTTGTGAAATCCTTGCTTGGACCTTATCTCGTTTTCCTTTCATCTACTGTAAATGGGTACAACATGTTCCTTTTCTTTGGTTTTTGGTTAAAATGAGTATGATATCTAATTTGTTTGGAGAGAACTTTAATTACTTAACATTCCTCTTGTTGCCACTATTTTGTTCATTGTTTTTACTTGGATTTAATTTTTGACATGTCCAAGTGATCCATAACTAATAAACTTCTTCCTCAATTTCCTTGTTCTAAAGCTATGAAGGTACTGGGCGGTCTTTATCTTTAAAACTGCTGCAGCAACTTGAGGAACAAAGTCATACTTCGACTAGAAGCACTGAGGCTGCATTTTCAGGTTCTTCAGTGATCCATTTTTCCCTGTTAGTTTTAGTTTTTTAGTTCTGCTTATCATTAGCTTTTATTTTACATCATTGCATTCAGCACACGCATTAAGAAGTGGCATGGGGTCCATTTTAGACGTGCTTCTCAAATAATTAAAAACTGCAAGTTTCTCAGGAAAGCATCTATTGCCATCAAAATTTTCTCTCTGGATTGTTATTTTGTTGCAGTTGACAAATTTGGTACCTAACATCGCTCTCATTTGTGAAAATGAAGTCCCTCATTGTCTAATATTCGCAATTAACATTTTTATTTTTATATTACTAACTTGTTTTGATGAACCAATAAATGCTAATTTTTTAATGATTGCATTATACCACTCCAAAGAAAAAGAAACATACATACAGTAAAGTATGGCCATGGCACGGAGATAATTTTAAGAATCTGAAAGTTATTTTTTGGAAATAGATACATGTTTGACTTGCAGTGACTCTCACTGGACAGAGCACCATGTTCAGAGCTAAGCGTCTTTCTGCCTTGTCTGTGCTTCTAACATGCTTTAGAGAAACTGTTTGGATGTTATCTTGAATGTCTTAGGAAAGAATGGAAGTTTGTAAGGAGTCTGAAAGTAATTTTTCAGAAACATTCTGAAATTATGTTTGAAATCTATGCCACCAATTTTTGTGTCAGTAACTACCTATGGTTCTCATGCAGAATACTTGTCTCCCCGTTTCTGGGTAGGGCTTCTTCAACTTCAAATTTCTAAGCTAGTTAGTCTTGCAGTTTCAATTAAAATGTTATTAAAACCTCACATCTTCATTTAATCATGGATTTTGTTTAAAAGACATGTAGAAAACTATACCAGTCACAGAAAATATTAAATAAAAAATAAATTAAAAGGTAAAGAAACAACTGATTCTCTTCTTTTGCCACCCCTACTTAGTAGCAGCTCTCCGTTGTCCTGTTCCCTTCTGCTCCACCCACTGCTCACTTCTCTTGCATTCTCCCCTGCTACTTGTCCAGTTTCCTTCCCTGTCCTCCACCGTATCTAATTTAGATTGTGCATGAAATGGGTACAAGAATATTACTTATTACATGGAACAAGTTTCCCTGTAACCTCAATGCATTGAAACTGAAATCTCTTTACCAGACTATGGTCATCTTATGTCATAGTTAAATCAGGAATAAGCATACAAGAATTTCTGTGACATTGGACAAATCTCTATTGGACTTTTGCCAATATGATCCCGATTTAGGAAGTTATATGGGCGCACATATCGGTCGATCTGAGGGGCAAGTCTCAACAAATGGTACCAATGCATTTAATGCCTCAAGTGGTTGAAGAGCAGCTTTCCACCTCGACAAGTAAAATACAAATAAGAGTTATGGCAAAGCGAGGCAGTAATTAAGGCGTGAGCCTCAAACTGCTTTACAATGCTTTTAAGTAACTTCTGCTGGATAGACTTATAGAGAGATGCATATATTTTGGAGACTCCTTAATGTTTTTCAAAGCACTAAGGGCCCGTTTGATTGCAGGGTGGAAAATGGGTGGAAAGAAAATGTTTTACAGGGAAAAGATTTTTTAGAAATTGTTTTACTGGAAATTGTAATTAATTGTGTTTGATTGGTATAATTTTTTATGGAAAATGTTGAAAGTTTGGTGTTCGTTTGACTTCATTTTTTATGAAAATTGTCCATTAAAGTGATAATGTTTTCTATCATTGGGTCTAAAATTTGTTCTAATTAAAAAAAAAAAAAAAAAAAAAAAAAATTGAAAAAAAATAACCATACCGAATATCATTCGTTTGACTTTGTTTTGCATGAAAATTGTCAATAAAAGTGAAAATCTTTTTTACTATTGTGTCTAGAATTTATCTGGAAAATATTTACCCACCAAAATATAAAGAATTTATTTTCTTCAAAAATGTGGAAATTTGAAAAGTTGAAAAGAATTTTTTTCCCAGGAAAATTTTTCTTATCAAACATTACAAAAGTTGGAAAATGGAAATTTTTCATTTTCCATGGAAAATCAGGGGTATCAAACGGACCCTAAGGTATTTTGTTGATGGACTTTTGGACTGGGGAAACCATATAGAAAGTACACAAAATGATTAAAGGGGTAGCTGATCTTCTGTATTAATGCCAACTTGTTTTGAGATGACACAAGTTATATTAGTTTATTTGAGGACTATAATGTGGCTGTTTTCTCTAGCAAAAGAAGCTTTCTATTATGTCAGACGTGTAGCATTTATTGTATTTCCTATTTTCTAAGATTAAATACCAAATATGATATTAAAATTCATTTTGTAAAACAACATGCTTGGCTACCTTTAAATATAGGTAGGCTCTTCAAGAAGATTGAATTAAGTGAGCCCATCAGATATGCATCTGGCGATCCAATTGAATCCTGGCTTCATGCTTTATTATGTCTGGATGTCACAACTTCTATCCCTAGTATCAGCAGGTTGGAGTTTTTTAATTATTTAGGAAGGTTATATAGAATAATCTCATTTCTCCCCATTGAGATCCCATACAATTTTTCTTGCAGTTCACCTGATCCCAACAAATGTCATCTCTACTATGTTAATCGAGATACACTTTTCTCTTATCACAAAGACAGCGAGGTATTTTTGCAGGTAATGTAAGTACTTGTGTGTGAAGTTACTCCCATGCGCACAAGCATATGGATTCTTAAATGCTTGTGTATTTTATCCTTTTCGTTACTAGGTTTGATGTCAATACATTGGTTCTCACACTATTTGACATTTGCAGAGAATGATGGCTCTCTATGTTGCTTCTCACTACAAGAATTCTCCCAATGATTTACAACTGATGGCTGATGCTCCTGCTCACCACTTGTTTGTTCTAGTTGGTACGTATTCCTCATAACCATTCACTTCTTTGTATCTGTCTCTGCTAGCTGTTGGTTTAAATAGTTTTCTACAGGTCCCGTTGACGAGTCCCAAAATCATCTGCCTGATATTTTGTGTGTCATCCAGGTTAGATTTTTTTTATGTGATGCATTGCATATAGACTACCACTAGTTCTTTCTTTGTACTAAAATAGCAGACAATGTGTTTCTGGTGCACCATGCTAGATCAAGAGCTGTGTTCAATTGGATTAAATCAACTTTATGGTACCAAAAAAATTCTAACTAGCAGTTTTTCGGCTACCACATGAACAATTTTATGTTGGAATAAATTAAGTTACATGAATTTTGTATGAAAAAGGGCTGACAAAAATGTCAAGTAAGCCATTTAACTTGAAATAATGGAACATATACATGATATTCATAAAAAGAAACCTTTTTTTAACCTTACTTCTATTATATTGTATATCGTTCATCTGTTGTATATAATTCATTAGTCTATCTTTTCAGTTCATCATCATGTTCTCATAGAGTTTCTGATGTGTACTCCTTAAAATCTCAAGAATGGATCTGTTTGAAGTCCACCCTTTCAATTCATCAACACGTTCTCATAGAGTTTCTGATGTGTACTCCTTAAATTCTCAAGAATGGATCTGTTTGTGCTTGAACTCGTATATATATATTGACCTGTGTACAGGTCTGTCTTGAAGGACAAATTTCTCGTAAATCTGCTATTAAAAGCTTAAGCAATGGTCACCGGCCTGCTGGAGATCAAATACCTTGGAAGATTTGTGAGGAGTTTCAGGACACAGTTTTTCCAAGTCTTTCTGGTGCTCGCATTGTGCGCATCGCCACACATCCAGCTGTAATGGGGGTAATAATTGTGAAAATTTTGTCTAAAGATTCAAACGTGGTTTTTACCCCTTCTTGAAGTACCCTTTCTCCTATTGCAGCTTGGATACGGTTCTGTAGCAGTCGAACAATTGACAAGGTATACCTGTTTCTACCAAAGACTCGTCTTTCTTCTCATTTAGATTTTGAATAGTGGTTTTCTATCCTTCAGGATCATATGTTCTTATGGGTGATATGTAAAGAACCTTTATGTTCATGGGATTTATCGATCCCTAATAGTTAGAAATAGAAAAGTTCGAATAGGAGAATTATGGAAATATTTTCTTATAGGTTATTTTCTAGTCTAGTTAGGAATTAATATTTTTCTTTTAGTAAGGGTTTTATATTCTTTCATTTTCCCCCCGTCTATTGATAGGATTGTACTCTTATTTATAAGGTTGATTATGTAATTAATCGTTCAGCCTAAACTCTAAGTTGGTATCCGAGCTTTGGTTTTCTTTTGGATCCCTAAAACCTTGGTTTTCTCCTTCGCTGATACTGTTCATCGACACAATTTTACCCTTGTGTGTGGTGGTTGCTGATTGGGGGAGTTTTTTCTTACAATTTTACCCCTAGGGATTATTAAAATAATAAAATATCAAACTAGATTGTTGAACAGAAAATTTCTTGCAACAAACGGGTTTCAACTTGTGATTTTTGGTGGTTCTCAAACGTGTTATTGTGGTATCTCTTGTTCTTCAATTTTTACCATTTTTATTGTGTTGCGACCTTCTGGCTACCTTCTTAGAGTTGTGCGACCGTCCATCTTGTTGACGAAGTCATATGGTACAACCTAGGGTTCGTACAACCTTTCTACACTACTTGCTACCAGATACCCATCTGACGACCTTTCTCAGAGCTTTGCTCCCCTTCATCTTGGTTGATCCAGCCATCTGGTTCACCTAAGGTTCTACTAGATCATGGCCTCAGTCTTGTTCAAAGATCTCTCATCCTCTTGTTGTGAGTGCTGTCTACGTGTGAGCTTCATTCTTTAGCTACTTGTCTTGTGCTTATCTTGTATCTCAAGTAACCTATCATGCATGACAATCTAACCAAGGTGACACTTTGAACTGTAGAGAGGGGTTTTTTAATTCATAGAGTTGTAATCAAAGTCAAGCCACAATTTTCAAGTAGTGGGCCATTCTATACATCACCATCCAGTTAAGATGTATTGATGCACAAACTTGAGGGGAAGAGTTAGAATACAAGATTATGTAAATATTTCCTTATAGCTTATTTCCTAATCTAGTTAGGAATTAATATTTTTTCTTTTAGTAATAGAATTTTATATTTTTCCTTCTAGATTGTACTGCTATATATAAGATTGATTATGTAATAAATCATTTAGCCTAAATTCTAAGTCTAATTAATCTACATAAAGTTTTGATCTTTAAATATTGTGCTGTCATGAATTAATTGTACGGTTCTCACCACAGTGAAAGAAAGTGAAGAGTTCAAATGCACACTATACTTGGTAGCGAAAGGGAATATTTTTTTTTTCTTTATATTATTTCTTTTTGTTGTTTTGTAACTGATGAAATTATCATGTATCATGAAAAATGAAGCTCAGAAAGTTTTTGCCTTTGTGCTTGCATGCTTGACAATTTGGTACATTATATCAAATATTTAGAGCGTCTCTTTTGTGTTGAAAAAAGCAGGATGATGAACTATTTCCCTGTGTTCAATGGATACGCCTTCCTTCCATTTTTGGGATGTTTCCAACATGGTTATCTATTTCCTCTTTTAGAAAAGTACTTTAAATCTCTAAACTAATAAATGATTTTTCCCCATTCCTCCTTTCTCCAACTAAAGTCCAACTAGAATCCACATCACAATACCAGCTCCAACAAAATGAAGATGCCAGTAACCCCCACCTCATGGACACATGAAGTAGGCTTTGGCCAATAATAGCATCTCCATCCCGATGCCCAATAGCGAAAATAGGTCCAGCATGCCTCGACCACAGTCCATGCCAGTCAACATTACAGAAGAGCCCAATAAGTACTTGAATCATGATTTCTCAAATTTTGTTTGCACTGTGGTTTAAGTTTTGAGAATTATCCTAAACCTAAAAAGCTCGATATGAAAACTCTTGGCCAGTTTCTTATTTAAAAGCCATTCCAGATGATGTCATTGTTCTTGTTACCTCTGCCAAATTTAATAAGCCTAAGAGACCGTAGTCAATTCTTGATATAAGGGACTTGGCACCTTCTTTCGGGATTTTAGCAGCCTTTGCGTTTAATTGACTTGTCTATGTTTTGAAAACCGGCTCGGCCATAGACCCGAAAAATGTTAAAGGGTAAGGGCCAAACGGTCTAATTGGCTCGAACCAGTTATCAAAAATAAATAAATAAATAAATAATATAATATACCACAATTTTGACTTAAATATGTTAGTTATCCAAATTAGTTATATATAAAGACAAAAAACTTTACTTAGCTGCATTTAGTTTTTACCGTGTCCATTGTCCACTTCTAACAATCTATAGAAAACTAGACAACAAATGAATGAAAAACCTCAATAGATTAATCATCTGATCTTTTTTATTTTTTTAGCATTATGGCAAGTTATTAGAATAAAATTAAATGAGTGTTTTCCCTTGCTTATTCCCATATAATGATGCATCATACATTAATGTTCACGGACTCTTGATATTTGACACATCAAATAACTCTATAGGTACTTTGAGGGTCAATTGTCTTCACTATCTGAAGTGGATGCTGAGGAAGGTGAGGATACCCCTCAAGTCAGAGTAGTTGAGGCTGCAGAGGTATCTCTTATGGTTTTTGTCTTTTACTTTGTCATGGCTTGTCATACATCTTTAAACTTTAGCTCTTTTCCAGCAAAACACAAAACAGTCTTGGTATTTCTTGTATATTTTTTCTTCTCTCTCTTTGGTAGAATTTTATTGCTTCGATAATATAATTCATTAATTGATCTATCTAGTTGACATAGTTTGTGTTAACTACTAGTTTTGGTTGTGTTGGTGATGCCGATTGTTGCATCAGTTGGGTTCTGTTCAAAGAAATGGTACTGTGGTAGCATGCAACCCCCATGCTGAAGAATTTGCAAAAATTCTTTCAGGACCTTTCATATTTTAAAAGAATCAGAGAAGTTTCAGAATAAACAAATTGGTTTACTGTCATTTTTGTGAAAAATGTCTGCTGGGAATTTTTTCTCCTTTCGTAAACAAGTGTAGCCTGGCTCTAAAATTTAAACTGCCGCAGGCCTCTTTGCTGGAAGAAAAAATACAGCCTAGAACAGACCTTCCTCCTCTGTTTGTACGTCTTCATGAACGACGGCCAGAAAAGCTCCATTATATTGGTGTATCCTTCGGGCTTACTCTGGATCTTTTCCGCTTTTGGAGGAAACACAATTTTTCTCCGTTCTTCATTGGCTCTGTTCCCGTAAGTTTCATTGTTTCCATCTTTGTATACCTTTTATTTCTTCTTCAATTTTCATTTTTTTCTATGTGAAGTTGAAAGATTGGTCTATGGTCTGATGTGGCATTTTGTAAATCAGAGTAATGTCACTGGTGAACACTCATGCATGGTTCTGAAACCATTAAATAATGATGATATTGAAACTAGTGGATCAGATCCGATGGGATTTATTCGGCCATTTTACCAAGGTTGGTCTAATATCCTTTTTTCCTTAATTAAAAGGAAGTTTCCATAACTAATTTGAAATTTTCAGTTCAAATATTTATCTTCTTAGATTGTTGTCAGGTTTCAGGCATATTTTTGTTCGACTACTGTCGACTACCTTCCGACAAATGGAATACAAGCTTGCGATGAGGTGTGACTGGTATACTTTGGCTTTCTCAGCTGGTAAAATGATTCTCCAGAATCCTTACGCTTTTCTATATTTGCAGTATATTGGATCCCAAGCTCAACTTCTCAGATCTGGTGGAACCTGCCTTGTCCTCTTCCTGTGGTTTTCTAATTTCAGACCCCCATCTTATGATGCGACTGGAAGCATATGTAAACAATCTAGTCAACTACGAGAAGGTAATATGTCATCAATGATTATTATACTTCCACTGTGTATGAGTTTGAATGTATTAGGTACTCCTGATTTGGTGTCTCGTTTGAATGAGGTTTGAGTTTTCTTCTTTCTAGAAATAAGATTACGAAAATGTAAGTTACAACATATAAAAATAAGAGATCACTGGCTATTCACAAAATATGTTGGCAAAATGTGTATATTTATGATGTGAATAAACCTGCGAAGCATAACATGCCTACTGCTAATCCCATCTACCTCTGTTCTTATTTATAGGGAGCTTAAATTTCTAATTCTACAAAGATGGCTGTCAAATTATAGGAAACTGAAAAATAAGCATCTCTACTTAGTTTCTCTTAGACTACTACTAGTGATTTCTGAAATTTTAGGATATCTAATGCATGATCCCATGGTCTCCGAAAAAGATCCATGTTCAGCAGCTATAAATCCATCACTCAAAACTATGGTTTCCGTATACACAGAACTATTAATTCAGCATAAATTTCATCAAATTTGCTCCAGACATTTCATTTGTTAAAACTAAACTCTCGCTTAGGATTCTGAGACGTTCTCCCCACCTTTGTTTTTATAAATGTTGACCATTCTTTTTGACAGCCTGTGGATTTATAATGATAATCTGTAAATTGTTGACTCTTCAGATTGATTTTTGTAAGAATGCTCTCGCATGTCAATATTTCGAGGAGAAGATTCCAGTTACACTGTCATATGCACAGGCTTCTGTTTTGCTCTGCATTGGCTTGCAGAATAAAGACATCCCCTATATGGAGGTATACTTCCTTTCTCTTCATTATTTTATCATTTGTTAATGCAACTGTTAAGTGAATAAAGATTGGAGTTATCATTATATTTGGTTTAAGCGAGAACAATTTCAGATTTCTTATACGGTCATGTGGCTTAAATTTGGACGCATTTGTGGCACGTAAGAGCCACTTGTGTAGCTATCTAGCAATCCATTCCCTACCAAATTGCAGAGTAAAATCCTTCGTCTGAGTGTATATGCTCTTTCTTCCACTTTAAAGAACGGACTAGTTGGGTGCAACGGAATTTTGATTAGAAATGTTGTTAGTTGTATGTGTGTTTTGGGTAATAGGCGAGAGAAGCCCCTGTTTAATATTCAACTTTTAAACTTTTGTCTGCTTTCTTACTGTTGACATAGGCTTATATGTTGCTTTATTTTTTTGTCTATTTTTGTCTACATTTTTACACTTCGTTTCAACAGCATGAACTTGTGTAATAACATCATGATATTGAAACTGTCTTCAACGTGGATGGTCATGTTCATTTTATCCCTTTGTTTTGTAGCAAGAGATGAAGTTGGAAGGACAGCAAATATTATCTTTATACCTGAAAGTTATGAGAAAATTCCACAAATACTTGTATGATATTGCAACGAAAGAGATTGATTCTAATGCACCTCATCTAACAGATAATGTAAGTACAGCATATTTGTTGTAACTGCCACTTATTTATTGAAGATATAAATTTATATAACTAACTGTGGCTATTGCGTCTAGATTGTGATGAAACCTCATGACGTCTCTTTGGAGAAAGATCTTGATGATGCAGCTAAACAAGTCCAGGTTTAGCAGACTTTCTCGCATTTATTCTTTTATGCGCCCCCCCCCCCCCCCCCCCCCCCCCCCCCCCCCCCCGTTTTATCTCTTTCAAAGAGTCCTCACACGAGACTGTATTTAGGATGAGATGAAAGCCAAGCTAGATGGTATGCTGAATCCAGAGCGCCTTCAAAAGTACGCCATCTCAGACAAAGAAGCTGATTTTGAGAAAGCTTTGCAAAATGGAAAGATCTCAACCAGTGGTATCGTTAGTGTAAAATCAAATAAAAGTAAGATAGAAAAACACGGGAAGCAAAAAGAGACCCAAGTGGGTGAGAAGAAGAGAAATAAACACGACCACACTACCAAATCAAATAAGAAGAGGAGGTCTTAACCAAATTAATCTGGGTATACGGTTGTCTTATTTTCTTGTTTTGATCTTTTTTGGTTTTTGTATGAAGGGAAAGAGTCGACAATTTCCTCTATTTAATTACCTTCTTAACAGTCTTGTCCAGTTTTTTTATACAACGGTGCTGGTTTACTTAGTGATGGTCCTCATTTAACTAGCATTTCTGTAGATGCACAATTTTGATGAGTATGCAATTCGATCATTATTAATATCTTATAAACTACTTATCACACTTTTATTGTTACCTGCTGGTTGATGGGGTTCTCTCTCTTCTATATTGCTGCTGCCTCGTACTATTTTGTTTTAGGTTGTCTATAAATAATAGGAATTCTGTGTCTATCTTAAACCTTGAATTTGATGTTCTTTTTTGCTACGAGGGATGATTCTTTTTTCACTTGTTTGCTTCGACCAATGCTTGTTATTTAAATCTTGACTGGATTTATTCTGCAAAGGTCTTCAAGTCATACCGATCTCATTTATCCTGGAAAACCAAATGCATATTCATGGTATTGTTTAGTTAAGCTTAAATATATGTTCATTAGTGACTTGGAAGAGTTGTTCACAAGGATGCGATCCGTTGTATTTTCCTTTTGACTTGCACGGAACTTACCGTTTAATGAGAAATGTGACTTTATGTTGTTGATTGTTTTCTGTCGTCACTGGCAGACACTTCGATTATGAGTCAGGGTGCCAACACAATGGCCATAAAGTATCTTCTGAGCTATCTTAAAGGTGAAACACTTCTAGTTTGAGACTGTGACCCACGGTGGAAGACTTTCTCTGATACATGAAATTTAGTTGAGCTTGTGCTACTTTTCTTCTCTTAAGTGGAGGTATTCGTCGGTGAAGTTTCTAGTTTGGCATGCCTTCATTGAATGCATGTTTGAGTAACTTCATTTATTGTTAGTGTTGATCATCATCAGTCTAGACAGTGTGCCCGTTAGTTTGTTGTTCAATGCATTAAAATACATAATAATTTTATTGAAGAATGAATCAAGGAGCTCACTGTCATCTAGATTGATGACAATTACTGATTAGCATTATTCATACATGTTAGTATCTGTGAAATGGTCATAAAACCACGAATGTGTAAACACCTGCTCTTGGGCTTAGTGGCTCAGATCGTGCAAAATCTTGAGGTGATAGAAAAATTGTTTTGATAGAGCCGATTCGAAGCTTATGTTTGGAGCCAAATCTAAGCCTATGTACGACAGAGAATGACTTTGCATACTGTAGAGGAGAAGACACCCACCCGGTTTGACGGCAATTCTTAGGCACAAATCTACGTTTATCTCAGACCTCATCTTGTTGAGGTGTTTCAGTGCATCGTCTGTCAAGGAAATCGCAGGAGTGAGTCCTCCGGTTGTTGATGGTGCTGAAACAGGAAGAATGTTGAAACACACGAAGGATTCAGTCAAGTATATTCGTTTACTGACATTTATAAGTTTGTTCATAAATTTTAACAATTTAGGGGAACTGTATATATTCTGCATATGGGAATCACCCGAACAGGGTAGTTAGCTTTTTTGTTCTAGACTAAATTGGTCTAGATATAAATCATAAAATCGAGAATTGAAGGGTTCGAGCTTGGTTCTTGTTTCTAGCTATAGAACCAAATTTTTAGTTCGAATATTAATTTTTGAATATCTCGATTAAATTATTATTTATAAGAAATTCTTGAATTAATCAACAATTGTATCGCCTGAAATGGTGGTGCATAATTATTTAAACAAGAACTATTAGATCACCTCAAGGCGCCTTCGGCATTCAGGGGTTACGAACCGACCATAGAATCATGTTCAATGAGTGGAACCCATTAACCGTTTCGAAGTATAAAAACATCTGACCGAACTCTACCAAATCCCATCAATTTTGAATTGGACATTTCATAATGTACACATAGCATTTTCCTTCATTTTTTACCGGGAGAATTACACATCAATGAACCATACCCAGTAATAAAAGCACTTGACCGACCAATATCGTTTGGTTCTGTTTTAAACATACGCTGTTCGAACTACACAGTGCCCACAAGTTGCTAAGTGCGAGTTGTGATTGCAACTCATGCATTCAGAATAAGACTTGGGGGTTGTTTGAGCCTTATTTTTTTCATTAAAAAATAATAATAATAAATAAATAAAACCATTTAGCAATAGTGTTATGACAGAGAATGTGTGGTTAAAAAATAAGAAAAAATTATGAGT
Source organism: Fraxinus excelsior (assembly GCA_019097785.1). Taxonomy (NCBI): domain Eukaryota; kingdom Viridiplantae; phylum Streptophyta; class Magnoliopsida; order Lamiales; family Oleaceae; genus Fraxinus; species Fraxinus excelsior. Next base: position 33,434,899 of record CM032630.1, read on the forward strand.
TTGCGTGTAATATTATTTTATTGAAGAATTCGTGGTTAAAATGAGGTCAAATCAGTGTTCAAGAATGCATTTTGATGGAAAAAATAAGGCCCAAACAAGAGCTTAATTTGTTCTTATTGATTTGTACACATTAGGGGGGTATAAACGGTCCGATTTTACCGATTTTTGACAAATTTTCAAACCAAACCGTTTAAATCGGTTTGAGAAAAATCCAAACCTAAACCAAACAATTTTGAACGGTTTGAAAAAAACTCAAACCTAAACCTAACGATTTGATCCGGTTTTAAACCGCTGGTTTCGCCGTATCTTTTTTTTTTTGTCTGTCTACTTTTGTGACATTAATTCATTGAATTCAATATATATTTATATCTTACTAACAATAAATCTAAAACAAATTAAATATATCTACTATAAATTTAAATACCAACTAAATCAAAGTGAAATCACAATAAACTAAAATATAGTTTTTTGTTTGCCATTTTAGGCTAAGACGTTATGAAAACGTTACAATTGAAGTCTACTAAACTATATATAAAGCCCAAAAAATATAATGATGTTCAACAAGATCTCGTGATCATCATATCTGAAAAACAAAATTACTGAGTAGACATGGAAAATAACCAACCATAATAATAAATCAATTGTTTATAATATCTAAACATAATAATTACACAACCTTACCGTTGTATATTGTTACGAATTAAGTTTTTAACATATACTCAAACATCAATTGTTGTCATACATGATTCATAGTCTCCATTATCAAACAAATGCATTCGTTACATCATTATAGTATTGAATACTAGATAGATAAGAGAATATTTAAAAATATGGTAATAGAAAATATAAACCACCTGCCACAACTTTCATTGAATTATCAAATGCTTCCACTTCATCTAAATATTGACGTAACACTATATGTTCATTCTTAATTTGCAACCAATTCTTTCCACATATACAAGTCTCAACCATCCTTGCACTTAATAAACTCCTAAAGAAATCAAGTATCCGATCTCCAGTTGAGAATACAGACTCAGAAGCAACTATATAAATTTGAATTCTGAATAGGAAAGGGGTTTTAGATAGATTATGTTAGTTTTGAGATTATTAGATATAAAATAGGATTATTTGGTAATAATAATATATATGTAATAGAAAATTATAAATTGACAAAAATATACACAAATGACAAAACTATTGAATTGTACATATTTGGATGGATTTTCAAAAAAAATCATTATTTTTATTTTTTTTATTTTTATATATTTTTTCGCCGGTCCGGTTTTAAACCGCAATTAAAATTCTCAAACCTAAACCAAACCGTTTTTGACCGGTTTGGTTTAGTTCAAAACAATTTCGTTGACGGGTCCACGTAGCACCAAACCGACGGTTTCTAAAATGCAGTTTTGGTTCGATTTTTCGATTTGACGATTTTTGCTTACAACCCTAGTACACATCAATGAACCATACCAGGGATACAATCTGAAAATTTGTATCAATGTATTCATTTATCAAATTCAAAAGGCCAAGTTTTTGGTCAGTGTGCTTATGCTTAAAAAACTTACCGTGTCATGAGGCTGATCGGATGGAAATTGAAGGAGAAAATCTGAAAGAGATCGAAGATGAAGACTGAGCTGACATTGAAGTGTGTAGCAAATGTAAACCATATGGAAGAGAGTGAAATTCTTGAAAACGCCATTGGCTTTTGCACCCAAATGATGTTCCAAAGTGAGACAATTCAAGAAGCAGCGTTAAAATTCTTGAATGTGTGTGTGTTGGGGTGAGGAGTGGTCAGTGGTAGAGGTGGGCGGCACGGGGAGCACGAGGGGTGTTATTTTGGGCTTGTAGTTGTAGTATTATATGGGTTGTGGCTTATTTTGTGGTGACAATAGTCTCGGGCCACTTGCTGACTCGGAGCTCGGATCATGGACGGTTTGGGTTTGTTTCACCATGAGATCTAGGTCGAGTCGAGGTCGAATTTTAATAAATAAAGATGTGTGTAACTGAAAAACCGTTAGATAAGTGCACGCATCTTATGTAAATTCATATATAGTTGTGTTTTGGTTAGAGATGATTGCAGCTGATTGGATTGTCTATACGTTGTTTGGAAATTTGTATACTTTCAAGTTGATTTAAGTCATTTTACATGAGAAACTCTACTAAAATTCGCCAAATCATTTGAAGTCAATACCAATTCATGATTAACCTTGATGGTGAGTTTGACACCTAACTGGCATCAATCATCGATACGTTATTTCTCGAGTTCACTAGAGTTATACCATGCTCTTTCCCTTTTCCTCCCCCTCCCTACGAGCTTCATATTGTCATTCGTTGGTTACTTGTGCTTCCTGAAGACGTCAACGGATCTGTATTGTATCTCGCAAGGGCCAACATGAAGAATCTCATCACACACCAGTATGACAAACTCCTCGTTTTAGCTATTTAGTAGCTAGTGAGCGGTATAGAGAAGACGGTCCTTTCTCTTTTAGGAGATACACGTTATCTTGTATTTATATCGAAAATATAAATAAATAATTTTCTTGAAAAGTTATTACTTCCTCGAACATCAATATTTAGGAAGGACAAAACATGCGATTTGACAAATTTGAAGTACACAATGTTCTTTAATTTAGCAAGTGTTTAAATTGTGTACAAGTTGCAAAAGTTGGACAATATCTAACAAATGTTTTTTTATACGTACCAACAAATTTTCTAACTGGGTGACAACATTAATGGATACTGCCGGTTTTGCATTAGAAACTAAATTAAAAAAATAATTTGAAAAATAGGAAGAATCAAATAAATAGAATGGATTGAAATTCCAACTGTTTGATTGCCTGATATTAGCATGCACATCCTCCTCTGTTCTCAGTTCCAGAAATGGACTCCGGTATTCGTTGGAGATCACTGCATGAAGAATGCTGTACAATGAGACGAGTCGAGACACAATGTGATAAGGTAGATTCAATGGTACAAAAAGAACTTAATATCTTCTATTGAAAATGGAAAAACTCACCAATGGGATGGCGTCTCTTCATCCGTCTCCCAACTGGACAAAAAGGATGCCGATTTAAAATTGAAGAGAACGGAAATTTACGCATGAATCAAGGACTTGTTTAGTTTGCAGTACTTCGACAGTACTATATTCAGAATAACGGAAAAGATTATACTTCTTTTCTTGCTTAATCTTGTATAATACTGTCGAGTCGAGCATATCAAACGTGTGCATATCAAGAACAAGAAAATAATTTACATGTTCACTGGCTCACTGGAAAGTGCAGTTTCAGCAACACACAAAAATGCAGCATCCACGTTGTAATCTTCTTTAGCTGAGGTTTCAAAGTAAGGTATGTTTCCCTGGGAAATACACCATTCTCTAGCTGTTTTCTCAGAAACCTGGACAAAAGGGTTGCTTTACAATGTCAAAAGGACTAATCGAGTTATCGACCGTGTTAAAGTTATACGGTTATACGCCCTTACCGCACGACTATTTCCACCGTCCACATCTACCTTGTTTCCAATCAGTACAAAGGGGAAAGTCTCTGGGTTTGCAGGGTGTACCTGGTGGTATTGTACTGAGATAGTTAAGTACTAAAAAATCATGAATTTGTATCAACGGCCCGATTGGAGTGCTATATATATAAGTTAAGATCTTGTCTATGGTGCTATTCAGTGTTCACAAGAAGCGTGTGGATGATGTGACATCGATTCATCGGGTGGTAATTCTGAACATGATGTAAAATCAGGATTCACCTGTTTGAGAAATTCTTCATGCCAATTTTGAAGCGTTTCAAATGATTTTTGTACATTAACATCATACACAAGAATGCAGCAATCTGCCCCTCTATAAAATGCAACTCCTAGGCTTTGGAATCTTTCTTGCCCTGCTGTATCCCAAATCTGTTCAAGTTCCAATTCATGTATTAATTTATGAACATATTAATGGACGTTAATTCGGTAATGTGGATTAGATAGTACCGAACAATATTATTTTTTGTACCTAGTATACTACAAGACATAATAAAATTTCCGGCTTGATAACTTACTTGCAAAGTGGCCAGTTTGTCATCGATCAGTAATTCTTTGGTGATAAAATCAGCGCCGATAGTCGTTTTGTACTGATTTCGGAATAATTTGTATGCATATCTTGAATCTCAGTTAGTGAACGACAAAACAATGTCATGTGGAATGTACTTTAAAAAAAAAAAGCTAAAATTCTGTCAATTGTATTTTATTGTATCCACAGTATTTTCCGATTAATCAATACAATATTGTACTGATATAAAACCATCTCGTGTTAAATTTAAACAATGATCATAGTAACAATCTAGGAAAGAAATGCATGCATCAATTCATGGTGACTAAATAAGACATGTTTGGTATATATTGTACTGAAATAGGACTAGTTAAGAGGAGAGGCATGTGACAAAATCTGTCAGTCGAGCATGCCGAACTTGTTATTAGTGCAGTCGAGCCCGAGCCATATGAATTCGATAAAACACGCTTTTATTTGAGTTTTAGACCTCATGTACTAAACGAATAGTAAATAATTGAGACAGGAGCATCCATCCATTGTAAACAGTAAACGAAACAAAAAGTTAACATATTAAACCAGTGAAATGAAGGATACTGATTCATCAAAGATGTCTTTCCCACCCTGAAAATTATAGATCAGAAAACACATTTTCGGCAATAAATTAATACAAAATAAATATAAACCTCTTTAATGAACTTATGAATTGGAGAAAAAAAAAATTCTTGAAAGAACAGAAAATTAAGAAGGTCAAAACCTCACCCGCTATCGCCGAGGAGGATTATTTTGAGCAAACTTCTTTGTGGCATCGTCATCTCAACCGGCTGAAATTTACAGAAAATGACTGAATATAGGGAGAAATAAGAACCACAAAAGAAATAAATATTGCGTACTTTTCAAGCAAATGCACAGTCTTGTTTACTTTTTTTCTCTTTTATGGGAGGAATCCTGTGAAGTTTTTATTGCTAAAAAAGATTGAATCCTACTAGCTTTGAATGCTTTTGTTGAAGAATCGTGCATCCCATGCCAAGTTTGGTATTCTGGTTATCGTTGAATTTGGATTTGAATGTTTTGTACTACTAAGATTATTAAGATTTTGAGGTTACATCTTAAAAGATCAACTTTATTAAGAGAAATAGTTCAAACTCTTATAAATTGGTATATATTTTCATCTTTATTCGATGTGAGATTTTATCCTTTAACATATTCCACAAGATGGTGGCTCGTTTGAGCAGACCAATCTTAAAATCTGTGTGCTCAATTTTGTTTTTTTAAGTTTTAATCAGATCAAATTGATTATTGGAGTTTAATGAGCTTTGATATTATGTTAAGATTTGATGTTTCATCTTAAAAGGTCAATCTTTATTAGTAGTCCAAACTCTTATAAATTGATCTATATTTTCATACCTATCCGACGTAAAATTTATCCTTTAGCACGTCCAAACTGTGAAGGTGGCTGATGACAGTTGAATTCCTATTTGTTTTTTGGTCAACTTTTGACAAATTTATTTGTTTATTATTCTTCTTCTATATACTTAAGTAATTTGTTGGAATCTTTCATACAAATATTATTCTTTAAATTAGATAAGATACGGTGTAATGATTAGACCGTAATCAAGCAAATATATGGTTGAAGCTAAAATATAAATCAATGAACTAGTTTCTAAAAACTATCGATACAAAGATTGTATGGATATTGCTCGTAGAATCTGTTGTATGATGTGTTATTTCAAGGCCACATAAAAACGATTGTAAGAAGTCCTAGAAAAGGAAAATAAAAATCACTATAAAATAAATACAAAACATATAAAATAACACCTCGAAGTCGACTCTTTGCCCCTTGGGATTGTAGTATGTTTCAAGGGTTGGACTATTCGTCCATTAAAGAGGTATGTGAATTATATTAAAAATTTCATGAAATAGTTCGGTCCTCATATGGTGTGGTCATTAGAGCATCGAGATGATCTTTAGTATGAGATGACCAAAAATGATACATTTCTGGTGTACCATTCATCGTGATCACGGTTAGGGACGTAGCCAGCTTTTTAATTTTGGGGGGGCGAAAATATGGGGGGTGGAGGGGGGCGGCCCCCCTCCCGGGAGTTCGGGGGCGGAGTCCCCGAAATTTTTTTTTTAACTAAGAGAATTGAAAACGACGATTTTGAGTATCAAAATAGTACTGAAATTCAATATTCGATTCAATCACTACTAACTATTCTACTACTTAATTCTTAAATTCAAATATTCAATAACTAACACAATTACACAAACTAACAGCAACTACTCTACTTAATTCTTAAATTCAAATATTCAAGAACAAGTAAACATGCATTATGCATAAACCAGGTTAGGAATTGAGTTTTAATTAGTTGGGCTTGGGAATTGGGAACTTATGTTTTGGATTGGATTTGGGCTATTGATTTATTTAAGTAACTATTGGATCTTTTGTTTAGATCTAAGATTTTTTTATGGTTGAATTTTAAAATGTAAGTTATTTACTCAATATTTATTAACGGAAAAAAATAAAAAATTTCAAAATTTTGGGGCGAGTCAAAATCTTTGGGGGGGGGTGGGGGGGCGAAACTGAAAAATACATTACAAATTAACTAGGAATAATGTACCACGGACAATGTTGGGGGGCGGTCGCCCCCTGGGGCCCCCCACCCCCCCTAGCTCCATCTCTGATCACATTAAACGCTAGACGCAAAAAGTTAACTAATGATTGTTTCTCACATATTGTTATCGTCTCATCCATCAATTTACTTGCATGCTTTATTGAATTGAGATTTGGTACAACTATAGAGTTTATAATTTTTCCGAATTAGTAGAGAAAATAAATTGTATGAAAATTTTGTCCTGACTTTCTTGTAAATTTTAGCATCCAAATTTGTTTTGATAAAAGTTCCTTTTCCTGTGACTTCCACAAGTCAAGGTCTTTGATGAAATGGTAGGAAAGTTGTCACGAACAAGGCATCACTTTGATACCCTATTGGGGGGTGCGGGGTGGGGTTAGTAGGGTTTACTTTTCATCAATTAATAATGTTGGGACCCACAAATAATCTATAAATTAATAATAAAGTGAATGGAACCACATGTTCTTATAAGGGAATGTCATATGGTAGAAGTCGTATAAATTAATAACCTTTTTAAAGTAATAAGAGATTAATGTAGTCCCTGTTTGGTAAATATTAAAATTTTTTGTTTTCATTTTTCTACTCATTTTCAACTACACATTCTTCAATAAAATAATATTTTACATCACATCAATAACTTTTCATTTTTTTCAATGACATATTCTCCATCAATCTACTATTCCAAAATAATTCTTTCAAAATCATGTGGCTCAAACACACTCTTAATCTCGATTTGAATTACTTTTAAAAAAAAAAAGAAGACCTTTCTATCCTAATAATTAATAATTTCTTTTTGAAATCGTGTGTACGATTTCGTCCCCAACTATCACATAAGTTAATAATCACGTAAAAGTACAAATTATATTACATAATATATAAGAACTAAATTACTACTTCAAGATGTTAGTTTGCACCTTTTAATTACAATCCAATGCATTATTATATAAAACCAAAGGAATTATCAATTGTAATGCAATATAAACATGTCATTGAATAACTATTTCATAATCTGAAAAAAGAGATTACTAGAACTTTATAATCAATTGTATATTTCTTCATTATTATTGACGCAATAAAATCTTCTAATTCATATGTCTATTCTCGTCTTCTTGTCTTCTTTTACTTGTAATCAAATACTTCATTATTGTGTCATATAATTTCAACATCTTAATCCGGTGGTTAGTTTCATATCAAGTGGCATCAGCGATACGTGATACTTGAATTCCCAACAATTGGTATCACATATTCTAGACATAATTAATATAACAAGTGGTATCAGAGCGATTTTTGTATCTTGTTTATTTCACAACACAGGAATGTTGCATGTTTATTATTTTCGGACTTGAAGTATAATTTTGAGGATGAATAAATGTTATTGTTAGAGATTTAGAAGCATTATTTCAAATTTCGTAGTTCGAGGACCAAGTTCTCAATTTTGGTAATTTGAGGGACTAGGCGTAAGCATTTTAACTTGAACCGAACTGAAATCGTCAGTTCCAATAAGGTTCCAAAATAATATGGAGCTTGACGGTTCTATTTACAAAATAGTCAAATTTCAATGGATTCTTTAAATACTCTGACCAAATTCGATTAGGAATTGAATTTTCATTTTTAAAAAAAGTTTTTATACTTTTCACTTTCTTAGATTAGGGGTGGGCGTGGGTTGGATTGGCTCGGTTTTTGTCCCAATCCAAACCCAACCCAACCCAACATTGTCGGTTTGTTAGAAATTCAACCCAACCCAACTCATGTAAATGTTGAAACCCAACCCAACCCAACCCAATTATGTGTCGGTCGGGTTGGGTTGGGTTGGTCGGTTTGAGAAAAAATTATTACACAAAAATTAAAATCATCCATTTTTTTGATGTAAAATAACATTAATATAACCGTTAGCCATCCAATGTTAATAAACTTGAAAAATAAAATAGTACAATCCAATGATATGCTCATTAGTAACTTTTACAAAAAAAAATACTATCTTATTTTCAAAAAAATTTATTCACAAAGACGAGTTTGACTATTTATTCACGAGACGGGTTTGCTCAATATTGCACCCACAATTTGACGGCAATTATCTTTGAAAATATAGTTGTTGAATGAAAATTGATTCGAGTGATGACTTGAAAATCAAAAATTAAAATTTATCGATTCACGCTCCTCCTTTTTCAATTCAGTGTGCCAATATTAGATTACAGAATTCATTTTTAAGGTTCGTGAAATTTTATTTCTGAATTATTTTCTCTATTCGAATTCTTTTCACTGGAGTAATTACACGGTTCATGTGAATTTTAGTATCTTCTTAATATATTTTGTTTTGTCATGGAATTCAAGTAATTAACTTTCGTGTAGAGGGCATATTTTTGTTAGCTGTATATCAACTTTCTTGAGTTTGGGCCGTTCTCTATTTTTTGTCAATTTTTTGCGCTTGTGATTATATGTGTTCTTTTGTATTAACATTTTTTAAATCCGCTAACATTTTTTTCTATTCGAGTTCTTTTGTGCATATAATTATATAGCCGTGTCGATTTTGGTATCTTAAGGATTGATTTTTTTTATGTAGAGTTTTTTTTTTTTTTTTTTTTTGTCGGGTTGGGTTGGGTTGGTCGGGTTTGGGTTGCTAACCCGCAAACCCGACCCAACCAACCCAACCCAACCCAACCCAACCCGATTACCCAACCCACAACCCGCAACCCGCCCAAAAATTTCAAAAAACCAACCCAACCCGGTCGGTTTGGGTCGGGTTGATCGGTTTTCTCGAGTTAGTTTGGGTTTTGCCCACCCCTATCTTAGATTGTGTAAATTGTTAGATTGTGTTCACTAATGGTAGATTCACCAAATACATTAATCTAATGCAATTGGTTACAACAAAACTTTGTGACTAGAAAAGCTGGAAAGAAAACTTTCGGAAACCAGTGAATAGTCCAGACACAATTTTTCTTTCTTCACCCTATTTAAAAATAGGGAGAATTGTTCCAAATATTTTCTTTTTTTCTTCGTAGACTTTATCCAAACCTTTCATTCATATCGTCCATTTGAATGTCAGTGATCCCAAAACATAATTTTGATCACATTTTTAACCATTTCAATAAGGATAAAATGGTAACTTTGCATTTTTATACATAAAAGAAGTTAAAAATTAAATTAAAAATAGAAAAATAAAGAAAAGAAAAAGGGAGATTTAGTTTTTTTTTTTTTTTGTAAAAATATTAACCACGCGTTGCGTTACGTATTAGACTATTGCAAAAATGATGAATGGGGTTGGATTAGAACCTTCCATGTTATGATATAAGTCAATTAATAAACTCTTATGTTTTTATTCAAAAAGGGTTCTTTTCCCTCTTTCCAGTGTCTATGACTATTTATTAAAATATTAAAAAAAAATTGATCTCTCAATATAGGAGAATGATAGGTGACAACTCTAGTCTAGTATAAAATATATGAAAGAAATTAGATTAAAATATATTCGCACTACATTTTAATTGTATGAAGGATCAATAATTTTAATTATTATTACATTTTGATCCTCAACTTTTTTTCATTGAATCTTATTCTCAAATTCACACAAGGTGTCCACGGTAATGGTTTCTCTACAGAAATGTCATTAACGCGGAGTGAAAACATTTCTATCTCTCGTTTTCTTGAACAAGCCAAGGAAAAAAAAAAAAAAAAAATTCGCAAAATTAATTATGAGTATTTGTTTTGTTGTAAGGATTTTAATCGATCATGTAGGATTATATGTGATCAATTTTGGTTAAGCCCGTTTAAAGTGATCTAATAAAATTTCGATATTTTGAATTTTGAAGTATCTAACTAAAGTATGAATCTTTTGTGTAGAAACCAGACATGTTTCTAATTTCATGATGAGTCGAATTAAGTTAATGGACCGTTAGTATATATATACGATTATGGTCCCTCGAGCACACGTGAATTGTTCATTCTGTTTCGACTCCCATCATCAGAGAGAAATATAGAACTACGTGTTGATTTGGAAGACTAAAATCGAAAGATTCATTCATTACGATGACCATGTTTAATTTAGATATGCTTTCGTTTCGGTTCACAAATTATTGATGATCCAATATGAACGATTAATATGAGAGTAAAGAATTTTTCCAACAAGTGGTATCAAAACCTATTCATATTGAATAATTGAGAATCAAAATTTTAATTTGGTTTTTGTATGATTTCATGGTTTTCAAATTTAGCAATTTCGAATTTATTTTTTCGTTAAATTCGAAAAAAAAATTCGGGTTTGGACGATTTTCAGGGGCGAGGCTTGGGTTGTAAATTAGATTATTTCATGCCCTTGCTTGCAATTTCATATTGGGGTTGGGGTTGCAATATTTAAAATCTAATGTTTCATCCCCCTTAAGTTTAAAACTTTGGAAGTTACAATTAATCCAAATTGGGTGTTTAAAGTTCCAAGTTTAATAATTCAGTCCCTAAAGTTTGAAAATTAATTAATTTGGGCCATTAAAATTCTAAATTTTGTAATTAAGCCCTTTAAAAGTTCATAATTTGTTTAAATGGCCCCTAAAGTTTAGAATAATTAATTTTTGGATCCCTAAAGTTTCGAATAACTAATTATTGACCCCTAAAATTTTGGATAATTAATTTTTTATTCCTTAAGTTCTGAATTATTAATCCTTAGGTCCATAAAGTTTCAAAATAACTCAAATATGCAAATTCAGTGATTTTCTTTTTCAAATTTGGGTACAAGTGACTATTTTAACGATATAATATTCGAAAGTGAAATTAATTGAAGCAACTGTTGCTAAAGCAACATCTCTTGTGAAAATTAATTAACTTAGAATATTAAAATGTGTTTGTATGTGTTATTCATGCAAATTTTTGATTGGTCCAAATGAAGATCAATATTTGGCCGAATTGCACATACATATGTGGTGACAAATATATGGTGATTTTTGGTTTAACATGTGATCAATAAATCAGTCCAAAGAAAGGTTTATTGATTGACATGTTTTTATATTGTCAATGTTTGATCACTACCCAAGAGTACCACTTACAAGTCAATATTTTTATCCAAAAACTAAATATTGATGTTGTGCTATGTATCTTGTGATGTGCCCTACCATTATTTGAAATTATTATTTGCATATTAAAGATTGTGAGCTCTTCCAATTAATTGTTCTCTAATTCGGTTTCAGGTTCTGCTGCCAATATCTCTACTGGCATCAATTCAATTCCAATGCTTAATGACACCAACTTTAAGCATGGCAAGAGAATGTGATGATTGCTCTCGGAGTCATGGGTCTGGACCTTACTTTACGGGTTAATCAACCTGCTGCACTTACTGATAAGAGTACCTCTGATGACAAGAAGAAACTGGAAAAGTAGGAACGATCGAACCATATGAGCTTAATGGTCATAAAATATGCTATTCCAGAAGCATTTCGGGGCACTATGTCCAATAAGGTGACTAGGTTAAGGGTTTCCTTGAGGACCTTGAGAAGAGGTTCACCAAGAATGAAAAGGATGAAACTAGTACACTTTTGACAAACATTATTTCAATGAGGTACAAAGGGAAATGAAACATACTGGGTACATTATGGGAATGTTTCGCATTACTTTAAAACTAAATGCACCTAAGTTGAATTTATCTAAAGGCTTGTTAGTGCACTTGGTTCTAATATTCGTTTCGACACAATTCAGTCAATTCAAGGTGAGCTACAATTGTCAAAAGGACTCATGGTCTCTTAATGAGCTCATCTCACACCGTGTCCAAGAAGAGGATAGATTGAAACATGACAAAACAGAAAGCATTCATTTAGCCACCACATCCAAGGACAAAATGAACAAGAAAATTAAAAATGATAAGGAAGTTGCGGGTACAACATCGCAAAAGAAACAACATAAGGAACCAACTGAGGGTGGTTGTTTCTTCTGTGGAGCTGCAGGTCATAAGAAGAAGAACTGTATCAACTATCACACATGGTGTGCCAATAAATGTATTCTTCTTCATTTGGTTTGTTCTGAGATTAATTTAACTTCAGTACCTAGACACTCATGGTGGATAGATTCTAGTGCAATAACTTACATCAGTGTGTCTATGTAGGGTTGCTTGAGGAATGCAATATCGTTCCAAGTACACTACGCTGGGTTTGCCCACTATGAATGGTGTTATTGAAAGACGAAATAGAACGCTTAAAGACATGGCGAAAAGTATGATTATTCATTAAACCTTGCTAGAATCACTCTGGGGTGAAGTATTAAAGACTGTAGCATTTATACTCAACAGAGTTCTAACTAAGGCTATTGATAAAACCTCTTATGAGCTTTGGACGAGAAAAATGCCTAGTTTGAAGCACTTACACATTTGGGGATGTCTAGCTGAGGCAAGGCCTTATAAGCTAAATTAAAAGAAACTGAATGCAAGGACTGTCAGTTGTTATTTTATTGGATATTTTGAAAGGTCTATAGGTTACAAGTTATATGATCCTACAACTAAGACAATTTTCGACACATGAAATGTCCGGTTCTTTGATTATGTTGAGTTTGTGTGTGTGTGTGTGTGTGTGTGTGTGTGTGTGTTGGGGGGCGGGGAGAGAGAGAGGGTTATAGACTTTGTCTTTAATGAGGAATATGTTGAAATTCCTCTAATTGTCATTGACAATTATCAGGATCAGGTTTCTATCCCGACATTGTGTTGGAAAATTTACACCAATTCCCTTTCTTTCAATTAACCCGCAGGACATTTTGTTGTTCAGAAGATTATTGGCAAACAAGAAAAATAAATAATATAACGCACAAATTTAAACGGACTGTCAAAACTTTTTCACTATATGAAAAATTGTTACAATCATATAGAATTTCTCATTCACCGAAATCAATCCTAAAGTATTACAAAGTAAAATAAACTCGAGTTTTACCACACCTACTTGTGTGCCCAAAACCTGCTGCAAATCCACGGCCTTTGTTCTCTCTCTCTCTCTCTATATATATATATAAATTCAGCAGCCTACAACCTCCCTCTAGCTCCAGTTCCCTGCGTGTCTATGTAGATAAAACACCAGCCGTCAAACTTGACTTTCTGTTCCCAGAGAAAGGATGTATGTCACTGCCTCAATTCTTGTGCGCGCGCACACACGCGTGCACACACGCACGCACGCACGCACACACACACACACACACACACATATATTATCAACACCAGACAGCCTTTTTGCTCCAGCAGCCAACCTTTTACTTTTAATTCTTCCCAGGTCACACGCATGTCCAACCCTAAAATAATGAGATAATCCACTATTTGTAGGATCCATAATAACCTAATATTATTTGTAGTAAAAGTCCTCCAATTTTGACTTTTGAGGCAATTACCTAACATATTGTTCAAGAAGCAACTCCGAATCAAGATAATGTCATTGTATCTCCCTCGAAAGGTCAACAACTTGTTCCAAAAGAACAAACTCTACACCCTCAAGAACTAATGCCATTAAGAAGATCAACTAGAGAGAGAAGTGCGGGTTTGGATGATTACATCATATTTCTCCAAGAATGTGAAGTTGACATTGGAGTGAACTTTCATTAAGCCATGGAAAGTTCTAACTCTTAAAAGTGGCTCGATGCAATAAATGAAGAGATAACGTCCATGAAGGACAACGACGTGTGGGGCTTCGTTACATTGCCTGAAGGTGCGAAACTCATTGATTACAAATGAATATTTAAGACTAAGAGGGACTCAAAGGATAATGTGGAGAGGTATAGTGCCCGTCTTGTCGTAAAAGGTTTTACACATAAAGAAGACATCGATTATAAAGAGATTTCTTTGAAAGACCATTTCAAGATTATAATGGTATTAGTAACACATTTCGATCTTGAGTTACATCATATGGATGTTAAGACAACGTTTTTCAATGGTGACATTGATGAAACAATCTATATGGTGCAACAAAAAAACTTTGTGTCGGATTATTCAAAGCAAATGATTTGTAAATTAAAGAAATCTATCTATGAACTCAAATGGGCCTCTCGCCAATTGTATTACAAGTTTCATCAAGTGATCATCTCGTATGGTTTTAAGATGAATTTGGTTGATGATTGTATATACCACAAGTTCAATGTGAGTAAGCATATTTTTCTGGTTTTATATGTCGATCACATATTACTTGCCGCAAAAATATAGGCTTATTGCATGAAACTAAGAGATCTCTAGCAAAAGATCTTGAAATGAAAGATATTGGTGACGCCTCTTTTGTATTATGAATTCAGATACAGCTAGATCGTTCTCAAGGTATTCTTGGATTATCACAAAAGAGTTATATCGAAAAGGTACTTAAAAGATATGGCATGCAAGATTGTAAACCAGGTAACACTCCTGCGGCTATAAGAGACAAGTTCAGTTTAAGTCAATGCCCCAAAATGACTTGAAAATTAAAGAAACACAAAAGATTCCTTATTCTTCAGCTATATGAGTATGATGTATGTTCAGTTTTGTACGGGTCCGGATATAGTGTACATTATTGGAATGTTAGGGAGATATTTAAGTAACCTGGGAATGGATCATTGTAAAACAACCAAACGGGTCATGCGGTATTTATAGATTACAAAGGACTACATGCTTACATACATGAGATCAAATCAGTTGGAGATCATCGGTTACTTTGATTTCGATTTCGCGGGATGCCAAGATAGTAGGAGATCCACTTCAAACTATATCTACCTGCTTGCTGAAGGTGTTATTTCCTGGAAGAGTGCTAAGCATACACTCGTAGCTAGTTCCACTATGACGGCAGAGTTTGTAGTGTATTATGAGGCATCAAATCATGAAATATGGCTACGAAATTTTGTCACTGAGCTGCACATTGTAGACAGTATAGAAAGACCACTCAATTTATTTTGTGACAATAAATCAACATTGCTATATTCCAATAATAACAGGAGCTCGATGAAATCAAAACATATAGAGATCAAATTCTTGGTTGTTAAAGAAAGAGTTCAGAGTGGACATATGTCAATAGAACATATCGGGACAAACTCTATAGTTGCGAATCTTCGTACAAAGAGATTGATATTAAATGTCTTTCATGAGCACATTGCTCATATAGGTGTAATATCTCTTGAAAATGTTTAATTTCAATGTGAGTTTGTATTTCTGCATTTTTCATATTAGATACATGTACGGTCATTTTGGATATGGTTTATGATTAAAGTTATTTTGGTTATAAAGTTTTTGGTTTATTATCTCTAAACTTATTTGAAAATGATCTCACTAAAGTATTAAGGTGTACCAGTTGAAAATAGGCATGTTAAGATCACATCACATGTAATTTTCATGCTACACATCCATGTTTGATCCATGTCATTTAGTTATGTCATATATGCGACCATTGTTAGGTTTAGTTACGATATAAGTAGCGAAAGCCGCTTTGATAGTATGTCGATATGATTGATGGACCGGATTGTTTAGAGATACATTCGGTAATGATTACAAAATTCTAAGTACTCATAAGGTTATGTTTAATGCACAAATATAAGGTAACACATATAGTCCAAGTGGGAGATTGTAAGAATTTTAATCGAACATGTGGGCTTATATGTGAAATATTCTGTATTAAATTAAAGACTATTAATTTCGGTTAAACCCATTTAAAGTGATCTAATATGGTTTCGGTATTTTGGGTTTTTAAGCATCTAATTATAGTATGAGCCTTTATGTGTAGAGACTTGGTGTGTTCCTAATTTCATGATGGGCCGAATTAAGTTAATGGGCCGTTAGTGTATATATATACGATTATGGACACTGGATCACAATGAATTGTTCATTCTATTTTGATTCCTATCATCATAGAGAAATAAAGAACTATGTGTTAATCTGGAAGACTAAAATCGCATGATTTATTTATTGCGATAACCATGTCTGATTCAGATATGTTTCCGCTTCGATTCACAAATTCTTGATGATTCGATATGAATGATCAATATGTAGGTAAAGAATTTTCCCAACATTTGTCTCTTGTTTTAAAACTCATTATCAGTATTTTCATACAAAAACCATGATTAAGAACAAAATTGCAAGTTAATGAAATGTTTAAGATAAGAATAAGAAAAAAAAAATTATTTATATAAATTTGACAATATATAAAGGTTAAAAATACTTAATGTAATCAATAAAAAGATGCGATCACCCAATAAATTAAAATTGACCTTAATATTTGCAAGTTTCTTTGGCGTAGAAGAAATATTATTTTGCAAGATTCTTCAGCGTAGAAGAAATATTATGTTCTGTCATTCTTTCTTGATTTTGTGGATACTATTGGCCTTGATAGATCTTTTGTTTAAAATTATTTGTTTTCCAAAATATTTGATCTTTTTTCCTATTTTTGAGATATGATGGTTGTAATAATGGCTTTTATTTTATTTTTATACAAAATGTTTTTATTTATTTTTATTTTTTAACATCCCCATCAACCATCAAATTTGGTCGCGAAAGAGAGTTTTTGGAAGGGGAAAGCGAGAGAGCAAGCTTTATTTGCTATTTTAAAGATAGAATTTTGATACTCAACAATCTTATCAGAATCATTTATCACCCCTCAATACTCTTATAAGAATGATTCGTCCCCAATTTTGCATAAAAAAAAGGGTTTTGACATTTTGTACCACGAATTGTTAGTATCCAATAACAAAATAAAATAGAGAAAAAATAAATAAAATATTTCACTAATTCGAGAAACCAATAAACTTTGAATTACAAACTCCATGTTTGTAGAAATAATAACTAATTGGCATTTATTCATTAATTTTGGCAAAGTATGTGCTTATATATATTTTATTTTTTGTGCGAGGTTAACACCGTTATGAGCATGTTTGAGAAAGTTTATAAACGATTTAAATTATAAATTGATAAAAATGAGTGACGTAAAAATAATAATACCTTGACTCTCTCAAAATGTCTAGAAATATGACTTGGAAGGATTAATGTGTACACATAGGGGGTGGTCGTGGGCCCCACCTCCACTCACATTATGTCACCCCCTATGTGTACACATAGCACCCGACTTGGAATATTGTTGAACATGATGTTATATATTTATACAATAAATATAATATGTGAAAGAAATAATTAATTAAGATAAAGTGCCCAACTGGTAAAAACGTGGAATTTGTGTGGGAGGTCAGGGGTTCGAGCCACGCCCCACGCATTATATTAAAAAGTCTTTGATTGGGCTCTATTGATTCTAATAAAATAATTATTATTTTTTAATTATTTTCGAAATTATTTAATGGGTCAACTAGCCAGTAAAATATGACTGTTTTAACTGTCCAGTTTTAATATCCATTACCATAGGCCATTACATCTGCAACTTAATGCTAGATCATGGTGGAAGAAGTTACATCTCTTTATGCCTATATAAACACACTTTTGGGTATTAGAAAAATGACAACAAAAAACGAAATTGTCTCTTCATATATACAGTAAAAATATTATACTCAAATTATTTTTTCATATTTCTGGAGTACACTTGAGAGTTCTGAAAATCTTTTGTGATCGCTGCACAATTGGTTTATTTGATCGTTGTATCCTGGAGGTGATTGTCCACGGAGGTCGCAGCAGTTATCGACGGGCAATTTCGCTTTAGGACATCGTGCTGTCACGAGACTCGATCTATTGATAAGTTTTTCTGTACTTTACCATTATTTTATCCAACACATGAACCAAACACAAGTTTGTTTAAAAAAAATTTACGTTCTGAGAAGTTTTCCTCTGGTGGAGCATCTTTTCCATTGATGGGGTAATGATTGAACATAAAAATTGCTACAAATGCACTATTTACATAGTTTTCACATGTTCGTGTACAACCGTGGAGGTAATAATTAGCTTGCCCTATTCACTTTTGGGTTTTGTTGGGCCAATCGGATAACATAAAAAAGGGGATTGAATATGTCATAATTGAAGAGCCAAGTTTGCATAATTTATCCCTCCATATCTTATGTTGGGTAACCAAACGAAGATTAAGTTGCACTGAATGTGTAGTAGCATTCAAAAAATGCACATATAAATTTGCCTAGGGTTGTGGTTCACTCGATTTCATTTAGGATGGTCAAACAAAGATATTTTTAGGTGAAAACTTGAGGTGTGAAGTAAGAAATTGTCTTCATTATTGAAAGGGATTGAAAGAAAGAAATTTAATTATTTCTCCATATCTTATGTTTGGTCAAACAAAACAAGGATTAAGTTGCACTAGATATGGAGTAGCATTCAACAAACAGCGTACAAACTTGTCAAGAGTTGTGGTTCACTCGATTTCATTCTAGATAGTCAAACAATTAACATCTTTTTAGTTGAAAACTTGAGGTGAGAAGTAAGAAACTAAGACATTGTTGAAAGGGATTGAAAGAAAGAATTCTAATTATTTACATTTCTTAATATCTTATGTTACTAGGTCGAACCAAACAAGGATTAAGTCTCACATTCAACAAATGCACATACAAATTTGTTAAGAGTTGTGGTTCGATCAATTTCATTTAGGATGGTCAAACAAAGATATTTTTAGGTGAAAACGTGAGCTGTGAAGTAAGAAATTGTCTTCATTATTGAATGGGATTGAAAGAAAGAAATTTAATTATTTAAATTAAAGTAATTTTAAATCGTTGTATCTTTATTTCTAAATCTAAAGACTTGAATCTAACCCTTTTTTTCAATTGTTGTAACCTTTCACGTTGCCACATTTTCGTGTAAAAACTCCACCTTTCCATTCAAGAGTTACATCATTTTTTTAAGGTCATATTTTTTAGATTAGTGACAATATCCAAAAGCTACATATAAGATCCTTTCAGTTTTCTATTTGATCATCAATTTTGAGAGACAATTGCTCGAAGACCATTGGCACTATGGGAGGGAAGTTTTCTTAAGGATATTGCTAGAATTGCTAGGTTTGGATTCAAAAAATTTGTAATCTAAGTTAAACTTAACTTTTCTTAATCAATTCGATTAATATACACGTTCGTCTAAATGATTTAATATTGTAGTATATTCTATGAACTACATTTTCTATGTATGATGTGTGTGTTTAATTATTTAAGTACACAAGTGATATAATCAATGTCATCGAGTCCATCTTAATCAATCTAACTATTTTAATCCTCGCGTCATGGGCATACAGTCGTAGTTTGCGTGTAGTTTTCCAGGCAAATTCATGATATTACTGATTTTGCATATTCGATCATTAGTATAGCAAAGTATAATCTTAAAATCTTACCTAACTTCCTCTATTACTTTCGACCTTAAAAATGGAGCACCACATTTGATGGGTGAAGTTGTAACATGTGAGTATTGTTAGAACAGCACCATTCGACACGAGAATACCTTGCACGTGTGGCAACCTAAACTTTACATAATATAATTAATGGGAAAATTGCAGGAGTGGTCACTAACCTTTCTTTGCAGACTTTAATCTAGCTTTCATTTTGTGCCGGGAGAGGTCACTAACCTTTCATAAATATGCAGCAGGGGTCCATTTGAACGGAAACCGTCCAAAACACCGTCAGTTGATCTGAAAAGTTAAAAAAAAAAAAAGGTATATTGACCCTTTTAAGGAAGGGCAATTTCGTCCCATTAGTATTTCTCACATGATTTAAAAATTGAAAAGTAACCAATTTTTCCTACTCAACTATTCACGTTAGACAGAGAGAGAAACAGTCATCTTCTACAATGTCTGGTGAAGAAAGTCATGAATCTGATCACAATGTTGAAAATTTTGCTTGTCACATACGAGACCACCTTCCTGCTCCTATTTATGGTCATTATTTTTCTTTTCAAATTTCTAAAAATGATGGGGCTCTTTGTTACACACTGAATCGTGATGTTGTTTCTTCTACTATAATATTGCATGTTTTTTACCGTTTTATAAATTTTGGTGTACCATACAATGTGCAATAGCTATGAGTTCACATTATGCATTCATGTACTGTGAGACTAAGGTTCAGGCTTGATGATCATTTTAATTGAATTTGTTATAAGGAGGAAATTCTAATTATTTCATCATAAAGCTACACCATGGTGGTATATTATTCTCCAAAATGCACAATTTCTGTGTACAAGCATGGTAAAATAGCATATATTGACTATGTGAATCCGGATTGATTTAATAGATTTCTATTGAAAAATGCCTTGAAGATGTTGGGATACCCCCAATGAATGATGCATCTCTATAAGGTTAAAAATAAGAGATTTAGTGAGGCATCGTTATGGTTGGTGATAGGTGCAGACTTTATGAATTTAGTGAAGTTGCTTGGGATAAGAGAATTGTTGAGTTGTGGTGTTTGCCTGCGGTTGAAGTGTTGGAATTTCCATGTGATGAAAATGTGAGAGATGATATTTCAGTGGTGGATGTTGACACGTGTGAGGTTTTGAAGGAAGTAGAAGAGATAGGGAATGAAGAGGATGATGGTCCACTTGGGTACCATATACTGTATGTTGTGGAGGTGTATGATGATTTTGTAGATGGTGTTGATCTGTATACAGTAGATGATATTGAGAGTGCATGTGAAATAGATGAAATACAAGCAGACATAGGTGGTAATCATGAGGTACATGTTGGAGTGGAAGTTAACATGGATGATAATACTGATGGAGATGCTAATGTTAGGACATGGGCTCAAGTGGCTGGTGAAAATGTAAGGGTTGTAATGGGCGAACTTGTAGGCAATACTGATTTTGGGGTTGCAGTTGTTGAAAATCTGGAGTTTGCAGTAGATGAACTTGCAGATGTTGAAGTGGAGGCAACAGTAAAGAAACGTGCAGATTATACGGTGGATGAGATTGAGGAACCTGCAGATGTTGAAGTGGAGACTACAGTTGAGGAACCTACAGTTGAAGATAATGTACCCACTGTTGATGATACTCCACATAAACATGCAGTTGAAGTTGAAGTGGAAGCTACGGAGGATGAACCTGCAATTGAACATGCTGATGATGCACCAACTGGAGAAGAAAATGTGGTGGAGGATTTTCCAAGTGATGGGGAACCTATGGTGCCTCATTTTGATAATGCACCACATGTTGAAGAAACGGTGGTGGAATCTAAAGTTGAACATGATGGGGACTATGAATTTGAAGAAGTACACTTGGAGGACTTTAGTGATCCAGAATATGATCATGAAGAAAATGTAGCCGAAGATGACATTGATGAATATGCATTCTTCCGGTTGATTGAACATCTTGATATTGGTAATGATAACATGTGAGATGAAAATCAGGGCAATGCAGGTACTACAGATGGTGATGGAATAGACTATGATGACTCAGATGACTTGAGAAGCATTCCAAGTGACAGTGAAGAAAGGAGTTCATCCTTAAGAGCTAGGAATAAGATTTGATTTAACCTTACAACGACACGCAAGATCCAAAGTTCTAGATATGTAATGATCTTTTGTACTTCTTTCCTTTCATATTATGCAGTAAAAGTATAACAAACACAATTGACATGCTCTAGTCCATGCATGCATGAGATTTAACAACATAAAGATGTTAAGGGATGCAATGATACAATATTCAATAAAAAATGCAAGGCATATAAGGTATTTGAAGAACGAAGGAACCATACTAAGGGTGAAGTGTGAGAATAACCGTGTATGTGAGTTATATGCCCACCAACAATTAGATAAAAGTTTCAGGATCAGCACCTTCAAGGATGAACATACTTGCACAATGGTGTGGCGGAACAAAAGAGTAAATGTTAGGTACTTGGTAAAGAAATACATATGGATGTTAAATTCAAATCCGAAATTATCCATAAACAGTTTCATCGAGACAGTGAAGGAGGACCGCATGTATGAAATATCAAAGCATCAATTTTATAGGACATGAGCAAAATGTTTAGAAGTTATTAATGGTCTTTTAGTTAAGCAGTACTAGATACTGTGGGACTACGGTAAAGACTGAAAAGAACAAATATTGGTAGCACGCCAACATCACAAGTTCCTAGCTAAGTTCACAAACAGATACTCGGCAAAAACCATAGCCAACATCACAAGGCAAGAAAAAAATTGCTACATCAAATGAGTCTCAGGTACAGGCAAAGAAAAAGGATAAGGAAAAAAGAATTTAGCTTGTACTGCTTTTGTGTTGTCTTAGACTACTTTTTGTGTTGTATATGATATTTTGTAATGAATTAATAACATTGAAGATCGAAAATGATCTTTGACATTGTTGACAAATATGAACTTGAACTGCTCTTTTGATTATGTACATTTCAAGTGAAGATGAAAAGAATGCTCAGCATTGCAATCCTTATTTTAGTATTATACTTTCGATTTTATGTTTTATATATATATATATTAGAAGTGGAAATGATCGTATTTAAACTGTACATTGTCTAGGAACTTTACAAAGGGTTAATGACATGAGATACAACTGAGTAAAAGGTATTGTACTTCTATTGCAACATGTTTTGAAGGTTTGGGACTTCTGGTGAAATTTGTTTAAAACGTTTGGGACTTCTTCTGCTACAACTGGAAAACTTTTGGAATTGCCTCTGGGACTTGTGCAATTTATTCGGGATCATCCATGCACCATCTTCATAATGTTTTTGAAACAAGATTTCACTTCTATTTCTGAATCATTCATTCTCAGTAAAGAAAAAGAACATATGAGAAATAAAATATCGAAACACAGTTGAATAATAACATGTTTTATTACTAGAAAATAAGTTAGAAGACAACAGACCACACGATTTGTCACTGTAAGACCTACATCACAACATAGAAACCCAACATCTTAGTTCCTACCTAACCCAGATCTGGGTATAGAACCATTTCACTAAAACTCCATATACAACTTCAATGAGCTAAGTATTTCCTGTCGTACAACCTTTTGCATGGAGAATGTTTATTTCAAGTTCCACCTCTTAGCGTATAGAAGTCTATGAATCAGTTCCTTTGATCTGTCACACATTGACGGGTCAACGCAGTTGAAGAAATTACATCCACCCGCATCTTTATGTCGTGGGCATCTGATAAGCCTTCTTCTAGGGTTCAAGTTCATTCATGAAGTCTTCATCTCCATAGGGAACCCACATCTAGAGACATTCATTTCCATTTCATTTCTGAAAAGCGTTTGATAGTTACTGGAGGTGAGAGAGAATAAATATTATTCAACAATGTAGAAGAAAATGTACAATGATTTGAATAGTATCAAGTGAGAAATACTGATTGGACGAAATTGCACATTCTTAAAAGGGTCAATATATCTGATTTTTTAATTTTTTTTGGTCAACTAGCAGTGATTTGGACGGTTTCTGTCCAAAGGAACCCCGACTGCATATTTATGAAAGATTAGAGACCACATTGACACAAAATGAAGGTTATGATAAAGTTTGCAAAAAATGAAAAGATTAGGGACCACTGCTGTAATTCTCCATAATTAATTCTTTATTTATCTTTAAAAAAATAACTATTTTTTGGCATTATTCTTAGTCCAGAGAGTTGACTCTCAATCCAGTGGCGGATCGGGAAGTTGGCCCTCAAGTTTTCTTGGATATATGTTTCATTTTTTAATAATATTAAGTTTTTTATAAAACATATTTTAGGGGCCAGTTTCGACTAACTTTTATATTTATTTATATGAACAAAACGAGTCAAATTGACGTTAAAGTAGAAACGTAATTAAAATAACATTTAAACGTGAAAACAAAAATTGAATTATTAAATTCAACTTTAATTATCATAATTGGCTTGTTATTTTGAAATATTTTTGAATATGAAAGATGTATTATGAAGTTTGTCCTTTGTACTTCAGATGATACCCAGTACCCACAAGAATGAGTAGGGCTGGATAAAAGTTCCTAAACCGAATCGAACTGAAACGAGCAGTTCTTCATAAATTAAATATCTGAACGGGTATCTGAATCGAGAACCGATGAGTTCGGTTCGGTTCTTGGTTCTAGGCGAAGAACCGAATCTAAATATTTTTTTTTTAATTTTTATATTGAATTAATTAAATTATCTTATTTTTTTCTGAACCTATGTAGGTTGCTTGAAACAAATGAATTATTGATATGGATCGCCGATATTTTAGTATTTATATGTTTTTAAATTGGGCTACACTAATTTGTAATAGTTACGAATGGACATGTTATTAGTTATATTTATATAGTGTTGTTGTAAATGTTAAAAAAATTAATTACGGTACAAAATCGAACGGAACGAACTTGAATGGTTCTATAATTATATTTGGACCCAACGTTTCCATTTATTAAAGATTACAGCAACCCCTAGATTTAATATACCATTTTCATAAATCAGATTAGAACTTTAACTTTTCAAAAGTTGGGTTTTTCATATTTAATTAATATTCATTATAAAATTTTAATCCCTATTAATTTAATTCCATATCAAACCTAATTCATTCTCACTCTACCCATCCGACTACCCTCTTCTAGACCTCTCCGTCTCTTCTGTCTATCAACTATTCCTCTGCCGATGCCGCAACTACGGCCATCGAAGCTTCTTCCCCTCCCCTCCTCACGCTCTCCCCCCCCCCCTCTCGCTCTCCTTCTCCGTCTCCATTCTCCATTCGATTCAAAACGTCAATGGCTTTTCTGCCTGAAATATCTTCGATCTGTCGTTCACAGCAGTGTCGCGACACTGTTCCCTCTCCATCTCCATTCGATTCAAAACGTCAATGGCTTTTCTGCCTGAATTATCTTCGATTTTCCATTCACAGCAGTGTCGGCGTCGCGACGCTGCTGTGGGTGTATCGCTAGAGAGGCGACGGACTGTGGGTGTGTAGTGGATTTTGTGCGGCTGGGTGGGTGTGTGAATCGGAGAGGCAACAGACTGTTTAGTGGTGAAGGAGGTTGTTAGTGGGTTGCAAAATGGTAGAGATGCGTTTCTGTTGATTGTGGTGGTGGTTCGGCGGTTGAAAATTCTAATGCTGGATCGGAGTTGGTAGTGTCGGCGAACCTTTTTTGATCTATGACCAGATCACAATTTGACTACCCGTAGTTCGTTGTGACTATTTGTGACCGATTGTAACCGTTTGTGATCGATTGTGATTGGTTAATTGTGACTCATTGTAACCAATTGTGACTTGAAATTCTGGAATTTTTTTGGAAGTTATGGATTTTTTTAAAGCTTGAAAATGCAAACCAAAAAGGCTGGTGCTACAAGTATTCTGATGATCTGAATATTGATTGTAATTCTCTTTGTTGTTGAATATAATTATAATTTTGGTTATGTAAATTCGTTGGTTTTAAATTAGTATTTTTGATAGGCAATAGATTCGTATGTTGATTTTTGGTATGAATTTTTGTTCAGCCTTGCTTTGTGGCAACACGAATGAATTGTGCAATGAGATTTCGAGTGTACAGAAATTTGAATTTCATATTGTTGCTAACATGCTTTTTCTCTTCTTTTAGTGTTTTGATAAAATAATAGTAGTTTATGGTGGTGGATTGTGGTGCTGGTCCGTGGTGTAAACAGATTTGTTTGTGGTGACCATTTGTGACCAAATATGTGTATACTGTGACTGGTTGTGACCAAATGTGACTTGAACATATTCAAGTCACATTCGGTCACAATTAACACAAAAATTGGTCACAGACATTCACACATAACATGAATTTGGTAACAGTCAGTCACATTAAGTACACACTTGGTCACAATTAGTAATAGATGAGACACGACAGCAACTTAATTATATAGTGACTTGAAATTTTTTCGATATTTTGTTAGGACATAGAGGCAAGGATGGGGTGGTGGTAGGTGGATCCATGAGAATGGGAGTGCGATTTTCAATTTTTTGGAAATCTTTAATTCGTCGGAGTGACCGCTACGGAGTGTTCGCCGGAAAATTCGTTGAAGTTTACCGAAAGTCGTCGGAAGTTCGCCGGAGATTCGTTGGAGCAGATGGCCATCTCCGATGGAGAGGTGGAGTGAATGTGATGTAGTGGGGGTGACATTGTTATAAATAATTAATGTATATTATATTATATTTTAATATTTAATAAATTTATTTATCACCTGATTTTTGAAATATTTTAATAAGTTTGTTATTTATGAAATGTGAACATTAAAACTAGGAGTTATGTATCGTTCCCTTTATTAAATATCCGAAAATTTTGGGTCGGTTCGATTCTGAAAAGAATCGATCCGGACCATGTCCAGCCCCAAGAACGAGCGAAAAACATTGCCCGAAAATAAGTAAAAAAAAAAATGATGCCGTCATGGGAATTAAGAGATGAAATCAAATTGTTAAAAAATCCATTCTAACAGCTATATTTGGCTTGCTATTTAATAAATCTTCAACTCGGAAGATGCAAAATTAATTTGGAATGAATACTTTGAAAGTGGTTCAAAGATCTACCCAATAGTTAAAGAATATAACTCGAAAAAAAGCCGAAAAATGTGATAAAAATGAGAATCATTGACAATGTACAATTATTAATGGGTCTAGCCGTCTAGCAACCACTTTTGTTCGTATTGGAACACGTTGTCCAGTTTTATACAAAAGATATATTGAGAAGAAACCAAATCAATTTGGGCCCCAATTGTAAATTATTGGCTCTATTGAGAAGAGACCAAATCAATTTGGGCCCCGATTACAAATTCTTGGCTCCACCACCATCTTCACCCATGAATGGAGCCTGCTTGACTTTCCCAAGACTCTCGTCTTCTCACAACATTTTCTCAACTTATATACAGGCAGGGACGGAGATAACTAGAAATAGTGAATCGGGGGCAAAAAAAAATTTGATTCGCCCCCGCAAAATTTTGAATTTTTTTATTTTTTTCCCATTAATTACAAAAATCTTAGACTTAAATAAAAGATCCAATAGTTACTTTGTTCAGATGGCTCTCGGCAGGGCACGATGGTTCCTTTGTCCCTTTAGGTTTGGAGAGACAAAATTCACTGTAAGAAGAACCATTTAATTATCCTAACAAACTCAAACTCTAGGGACAGGTTGGTCCACGCACCTCGACTAGGAAGTCTCCTTTTGGATGCATGCAGCATGCTGGGAAACACTATTGAGTAGACTAAAGAAATTTCTCTTTAGAGATTTATAGCTGCCAAAGACTTTTCTTAGCACTTTCTTACAATTATTCACTTCCCAAACAAAGCTTAGTCCATGTTTGATTTTAATTAAAAAAAAGTTGACAAAAAATACGTTTAAAAGTTAACAATTAATTTTAACAATATATATCATGAAACCCACAATTTTTATCAACATTTTAACCGTATATTTCATCAACTTTGATCAAAATCTACTAAACATCGATTTTTTTAGCAAAACCAAATGGGGCTTAGATGAAATAGACAATTATTGTAAAGTTTCTTCAATACTTTATATTCTACTGTTGCGTTTTTTATATTGTAAGTGTACGATATCGTAACAAGCAGTATAGTGGACATTTGAGTCTGATTATCGTTCACACGAGGACTATACTTTAGGACTTAATCTAATATTTCTAACTCATATTTGATAAAAGCAAATAAATAATTATGATGATTGTGATTATTTTTTCTAACTACTTTTAACTAATAGAAAATATAAAAAATATTGCAAACAATTGATGATTGAAGATTCTAATATGTGATGAATATTAGGGTATAACAATTTTATATATTGATCACATTAATTCAAGATTCATAACCTAACGTAGTGTTCGATCTAATTCTTCTATTGTATTCAATTTACCCTCTCGAGTTCTCATTGAACATATTTAACTAATTAAATTCTATATTTCTATGTGAATCAATCTTAGTTAAATGAAACACTAATTTTAAGAATTCATATAATAACCACAATAATTAGTATATGTATCTCTACACGTTATATTAATTTACCGAATTTTATTATATGGTTTAAACCTCAAACTTGTCTCTCGATTCGTAGAAACTCGTATAATCATCAAATTAGTGATATGTAATTTAACGTATTAAACTCATAATAAAACTAACACATAAATAAACAAATCACAAAAAATCTTGAAAAAATAAAATAAAATAAAATAAAGGATCACAAGTCGACGTGAAATTTCTGATGCCTCCTGTTTTCTTTCCTTTTTCTCTTCTTTTTCATCCTTTTTCTTCCTTTTTTTTTTTTCGTTTTTCCTTCTCTCTTTCCTTTCTATTGTTTTTTTGTTTTCTTTTGACTTTTCTCTCTCTTTCTTCACTGCCTCTCTCCTCTTTCTTCTTCTTTTCTTCCTTTTTCCTCTCTCCTCTCCCTTCTAGGCGTTTCTTTTCGGTTCTCCGCCTCCGTCTTCTTCTCTTTTCTGTGCCTGTTTTTTTTTTGTCTTCTCTCTGCCGTTCTGTATCCCTCTATCAAATATATATATAATTTGGACATTCAATTAAAATTTTCAATGAAAATCGGCTCATTTAACTCGAACCTATTAAATATGATATTTCTCTCCAAGGTTTCTTCTTAGGATTTTGTCATTTTTCTTCACTTTTGTATTCTTTTCTCAAATTCTCTATTAAACATAAAGTTTTACCTACTAAATATAATAAAGCTTAAATTAGGTAGAATTTTATCCAAAAAATAATTAAATATCATGATTTAAGGAGTTGAATAAGTATAGAAACTACACTTATCACCTACTGCTTTCTCTTTTTGTCACAATATGTTCTGGTAATTTTTTTTTTATTTTTTTTTTAGGCAAGATTTCTCGTATGCCATGTATCTTCCTTTCCCTTTTTTGGGTAGATGGTTTGTTTTGTCGTCGTGGCACTTGAAAAAATGACGTACATTTCTTTAATCGTAAAATAGATCTTTTTTATTTTGGGTTAAAAATTGTCTTTAACTTGAAAAATTGGTGTCGTTTATTTTATCCTAAAATTATGAGTTACCGTAACTTTTTTTTTTTTTTTTTTTTGTATTTAGCATCTTATGTATCGGATTCATCTCAAGTCATTTTCCAAACTACTCGACGTATATTTGTATGATACTTATTAAAGAGGGATAGAGAACTTGAAGTCAATTTATTATGATTTGTGTAGGGGAATTCGTAAACTTGGTATTCACGTATTTAGAACATGAAGAAACGTTAATAAATACCATAATTGTAAATTATCTTAGCAGTAAAAAAAAAAAAAAAATTAATTACTGTGATTTGATAATAACCCCATAAGTTTCCCATTAAAAAGGGCATATTGTGGATGTGGTCCTAAAATCCAATTGGCTCAATCAATTTATCTGATGTCTGCATATGATGTCATCATATAACACTTAATGCCACGTGGAACTATGAAGAAACTTCAAGTATCCCTCCAGGAAAGAGTTGAGGAAGATGCAAGGCTAAAAAAGAAGAAAAAAATAAAAAAATATTTAATAAAAAGGACAGCAAGAGGACTTGCCATTTCCAAGTCCACTATGGATACTAATTCCCAGTATCAAAACCCTAACCCTAATCAATATATTACCAATCAGCTGTTTGATGACTCGTTACATTTTGATGTTTCGGATTATTTCGTGTTTGACAATGGCTCTGAAGAAGATGTTTTCGTGCCTCCGGCAGAAAACGTAGTCAATGAACCTTCAAGTTCAAGTCCAGTGGCTAGTAACATGCAAGTTCAATTAAACCCTAATTTTTTTCTCTGTTTTTTCGTCTTGATTTAGATAGAAATATTCATTTATTTGTTCGTATTTTTTTTTTATGGAAGGGTACAAAGAGCAAAGGGAATGAAATACAAGTCACAGAGCGAGTTTAAGTTCGTGTTTAGAACCAAATCGAATATCGAAATCATGGATGATGGATTTAAATGGAGAAAATATGGGAAAAAGATGCTCAAGAACAGCCCGAATCCGAGGTAACTCGTCCTACATTTTCTTTTTTCCTTGTTTCAATATTTTCTTTACTTCTCAAATTAGCTTACGATACCATTTTGAAAGTGTTAATCCATCCATAAAACAGTGTGAGAGATATATATATATTTAAAATCAAACTGGTTCTGCTTCATTTATTTTGGTAGATTTCAATTTAATAATGGTTCCATTATTGTGAATTGATATTGAAAATGATTACTCTAATATAGGCAATAGATACAGTTGAGATGCATGAATAAAAGTTTTTGTTTGTCCAGTTTGCGAAAATACTATGCTCTCGTTTGATACCCATCTTTTCAAAATACTTTTGCCTCCATCTTTTTTTCAATAAAGTAATATTATGCGAAAACCAAAAAAAATTTCCTTATTTTTTAACCACAGATTTTCCATCGATCCACTATTTCAAAATGCATTATTTCTATAAAAATGGGAAACAAACAGTTAATTTTTTGTGGATTAATATTGTACCTTGTATTATTTCATTGAGAATAGGAATCATCAACTCACATAACATATCAGACAGAAAGTGTGAAATATCTCCACTTATCCATAATTTTGATTTTCATGAAGTAGGAAAAAAAATTCTTAGTTATAAACAATAAATAATTTACTTAGTGCATGTTTGGATTGGCTTAACTTATAATTAAATTGGTCACCACACATTTCGTAAAACTCACAATTATTATTTACTTATTATCCAAACATTGAGTACGTCTCTCACACTCCTTTTTATCTAATAAATTAAGCCAATCTAAACGTTTAAACATCTTCGATCAAACAAATCTATGTAAAATATAAATTTTACTTTTGAGTTCAACCAAATTGCTTGTATATGGTGCATCTATTCATTGGCAGCCTCAAATGCAACTAGGCATTCTCAATCACTCGTTCACCATACCAACACAACATCCACATATCAACTTGGTCTTGTTTTTCCCTACATAGTGCTGTTAAGAACAAAAGCATCACTGTTTAAGGTTTCAGCATCAGCCACTTGGTATCTGGTGAAATAATTGCCATTAATATGTAGTTGTATTGTTAAAATAATTATAATAGAAACTTATTTTTTCTATTTTTTTTTTTTAACCAATATCTAATAGTCCACCCTATCGAACAAATCATCAATATTCTACGACAAATTCTATGTCATACTTGTGTGTTAAATCTGTTAATATATGCACGTAGCAGCCTCGATCAGGGCCTAAATTTTGGGTATTTTTCGGAATGACTTATATACATGTATGAACTTCTCATTGCTGCAAAATTTCCTTCGGAAATATGACTTGAGTTTAGAGTTTGACATTGACCGGACCACTTTATTTAAACCATCGAACAAAGATGTAAAAGATGTTGGACATAAACCCTTTAGGGGATGACCAAGTTGGTGGAGCAGGTGAACGCGGAGACCGAAGGTTACGAGTTCAAATTCTCTGCCAACAATTTTTCGGTCGAGCCCTTCGCACCGAGCTTGCCTAGTACGGTTTATTTCTCATGTGTGGTTTACGGACTACTACACATGGAGCGAGGTTTACCTAGTGCGCACTTATGAGTGGCGGCTGAAGATTACTACGTTAAAAAAAAATAAAAAAATATTAGACATAAAGTTAGACCTCCAAGTTCGATTTTGACAAAAGTGTGGTGCTCCATTATGAACAGGAACTATTTTAAATGCTCGATGGATGGATGCACAGTGAAGAAAAGGGTCGAAAGGGATAGAGAGGACCCAAGATATGTGATAACAACCTATGAAGGAGTGCACAACCATGAAAGCCCCAATTGTGTGGTCTGTTGCGATAACCAGTTGCCTACTCATGGATTGATTTCACACCAATCGTCGTCGTCTCTCTCTTTTTCTTCTTCCCCATGCTATAATTAGTTATAATTATTCTGTACTGATGTGGATTATATGGTTCGCTTACTTGTTCGAGGTGGATCATGGGATATTGAAAAGAAACTGAATTTATTTTGCAATGTTTCGTCCATCTTTGTTCAATACCATAGTTACTTGGTCGACAAGTTTAATAATGTAGTATTAATCAACAAAAAACATATTGGTGCCATGATGTGTTACCATTTTTGTTTTTCCATTGTTGCCTCCATCTTACAATTAGAATTGCCACAAATTTCTGCATGCATGTTGTGTGGAGAGAATTGAATTTTTTGAACATTTGTATAATATTTTCTTCAAAGATAAATTAAATTAATATTAGGGTTTTTCAATTGCTATAATCAAATAGGATTCTACTGAAATTTAAGCTTCAGTAATTACTTTTTCTGCACAAATTGTAATTACTCATTTTTTTTAGATTACATTTCTGTACAAATTGAAGTGTCTTTACAATTTCATAGCTGTGTATCTATACTTTCTATCGGACCTCGCAACAATTATTATGACATGCTATCTTTCTTATTACTCCTCTCTAATATAACAAAAATCACCCATCAATTCAATTATCCATCAAGTAATTGAATATCATTAAATCTTGTAACAATCATTTAAGATAAATAAATATTAAGCGTCAAATTATCGAAATTAAAATACTAAAAACTTCATAAATAAGGGTTTATCTATGTCTTAGCGACTGAAAATTTAGTGAGTATTACAAAGTTACGAGAAATCATATTTGGGTTATCATAGATCAACCAGATTTGAAATATATGAAGAGAATACGAAAAATTGAATCTCTTCAATCTTTCTCGATCAATCTCCAATTGCACCTTCCTCTTCTTTGCCCACAAATCAAGAAATATTCTTCGAAGGATTAATTCTTTGATGATTTCTAACAAAAGATTGATATATTGCATCTCTTGATTGCAAGAATTTGTGTTGTATGGTATGAAAGGTGTTTTTATTTTTGCTGAAGTTCTGTACTAATAAATACTGAAATTAGGTTGAAATCTCTGTCCAAAGTAGTTTCCATAATCTGACAAGGAAATTGTTTTATGTGGCCATATTAAAACCATGTGATTGCAATTTGCACCATGCAATGGGCTACAATCACAACAGCTATCGTTTCTGTGTTCTGCTTTTGCCAAACAGGGAGTTAAGATCGACACCTCAACTTTTATGTTTCTTCGTTTTGGTCCCCAAGTTTCTTCTTTTTTTTTTTTCTTGATTCTTTTTTTTTTTTTTTTGGGTGCAGTTTTCATGCTTCATCTTGTGAATTTATCCAATTTGGTCTTTGTAAACTTCAGTCATCATCCCTTGACCCAAATCAACTTTTGAATATTTGCAATTTAGTCTTCGAATTTTGGACTTCTTAATTTTTAGCCCTATTTTGTCCAATTATCACTTCTTTTGACCAAAAGTCCTCCAAACTCGAGTTTATCCTACAACAATCGATATTTAACCAAATTAAGTAAATTTGACTTCCAAATGTTTACTTTTGGTGGTCCAAATAAGTGTAGAAATTACACCTATGGCATAATCCTATGAGTTTTCCTTGAATTCCTAATGGTTCGAGAATGATAAATCCTTTCCCGGAATTCTCCATTCCTTGGTTTGCAAGTCGATTAGCCGAGCTGTTCCATTCTCTATAAATATGGCTTCATCAGCAATTCAAATTTGATATTGAATTTGAAAGGCGTCTCTACAAATTGAATATATATAATTTTGAATTAATAAAAGGCTTGAAATTCTTTCGTCCCTTACAACTCAGCATTTTCGGCCCCGTAAGACATAAAGAAATTGGAAGTGAGTTTGAAACATATTTTCGAGAATTCGTTCAAGCAACTATTTTGCTTGTAGTTAATGAGTTGATGTATATTGTTGCATTTAGTTAAACTTGAAACATGCAACTCAATAGCATCAATATAAATCGTTTTAATGAAGGGATTAAGGAAACTTCGGATAATTAAAATAATTATAATTTAATAACTATTATATTGAACAATCCATTAATCTTGGTTAATTCAGAACTTCAATTGAAGGAATCAAATTGGACCGAACTGGACTGGGTTCGAGCCTTCTTTTAGGAGGCAAGGATAAACTCGATCAACTGGCAGATAAATCAGGTCAACTCGATCAACCAGACTGATGGGAGAATGTGTCGATTTCTCATATACGTCCAACATATGGAAGGTAAATTTATTCGGACATGGGAAAATGTGGAGCTCATCAAGAGGCTACTCCACCGTCTGCACTGATGGTGACAGTTAGAAGTAACGTCGAGTGAATGTATTATCCTTCTAGACAAAGGAATATGTTGGGGACGCTTCTGGATACATTCATGAAGACTATGATGAAGCTGTTTATTTTCTAAATTTGGGCGACGGTAATACATTTACACAATATCCTTCAATTATCGAATCCCAAAGTGACCACATGCCACAAAACACTACACTCGGCTATGGTGACGAGAAGTACGACTAGATCCCATGAATTGTAGTTTCTTTAGCTTTTCATTATACTCCGTGTCTTTCGAAATGGTAAGTTTTATTATAACGTTTGTTTAATTTCATTATTAATAAAACATGACACATAGAGTGACTTCATTAAAAACAAATATGTAATCAATTTTTCTTAGGTTTATGTTTCGAGTATTGGGTATTCCAGACATGTGTTCATTAGCTCAAATATTTTGACGTACGAAAGAAGATTTTTAGAATGCTTTTTTCTATTAGATGCATAGATTTTGAGGTTTAATTTAATTAAATAAAGAATTTGAATGAGGTAATTTTATATTATTTTCTCAAAAAGCTAAATATTGTTCAAAATGTATTTTAAAATAGTATTTTGATGGAGAACGTGGATAAAAAATAAGAATTTTTTTTTTAAAATTTACGTGTAACATTATTTTATTAAAGAATATGTGGATGAAAATAAGAGAGAAAAAAACTATATTTTGAAAATAATGGGACCAAAAGTGAAATTATCACTGTTCGTGTTTCTATCGGTTGCAGATATAATTATGTGAAAAGTCCATTCCTACTGTCATCCATTTGGCTCATAATACATGGGCAATGGTAACATGATAGAATTTGTCTTGTCTCTTGTATAAGAAAATGAAGGGCAATGATGAACTGTTTGGGACTAATAATAGATAAAGAAGAAGACCAAATATCTAATATGGTTGGATTCCACCACTGCAAAAGTAAAAATAAAAAGAAATAGATCATTTTTCAAATCTTTATTCAAAATTAAGAATTAATTGAACCTCTCCAATTTCCGATTTTAAGAATTAATAGTTGTTGTACTTTTCGCGAAATCGAGCTCCAATTTGATACCAAATGTAACCACCACATTGGTAACTCACCCTTAAAGTGACTGTCAAGTATTTTACGTGCAACGCATGATACAATTAGATCATTACATTCTATCCCTATGAACCTCCTTGCCGGTGTTGACTCCATGGAACCAATTCTACGCTATAAATAACCCTCTCCTGATCGTCCTTTCGTCGCAAGAGTATTTAAGATAGGATACATGCTCTAATATCAATAGTAACAACCACTTTGAGTAGAATCCAACCTGAAAGCTGACGTATATACTCTAAATCTAAACTACGTGAAATATAATTAGATCATTATCATCGAATGATGCCACCCCCTATTTATTTACGCGTGTAAAGTAAAAAAAGTAGTATGCATCTATGTGGAAGTACTAACTTTTGCATAAATAATTACTTGATGATGTAGTACTTTTACTATTAATTAAGGACATGGTTCAACTCAAGAAAACACAGCTAGGATCCAGTAGTAGAGCAGGGGGAAAAAAAAAAAGAAATAAAAAAGCCGTGTTGAATATTACTAGTGGCAATTCTGCATATACAATACCTGTCATCTTTCTGTAATCTGCCACTGCACTTACGCTTTTGGTTTATCTCTTTCAACTGCAAGTTCTTTCTCTATATTTACTCAATCTTTGCATTGTTCAAAATCAGAAACCAAGGTATCATTATCAAGCCCATTTGTTTTGGGAAAAAAGGGTCTGTACTTATACAAGAAAATCCAAGATTTGTTAACATGGCAGACCGCAAGGAGGTAAAAATCTCTCGAACTCTGTGTGTACGTGGGTGTCCATAACATCAATCTTTCGATCACAGTCACCCAGGTTTGACCTATCAAACCTTGACATGGTCCATACGGGATTCAGCACGAAGCTTATTTGGTATTAGAGTTTGTGAGGTTTGGATGCTGAATTAATGAGCCCAATTAAAGTGCAAGCCCACAACCCGGATGGCCCAACTAATGGAATGCTCCAGAATTTGTCTGTTGGATTTAATTAAATCAGACTTCATAGATGATTGACACCTGAATATAATTCTGGCCGTTGGATCAAGTTGTTAAGCTATTTCATACAAATAACTTTGCCAGACTTTTCGTCTTTCATTCATTCATTCTTGATTCTTTATCAAAACCTTAGTTCTCTCTCTTTCGAATGCAATTTGTTCTTGGTAATTAATCTATAATATTGTGAGAAACTTCTGAGTGATTTTTCATGTAATCAGATAGAGTGTTTTGTGGTTGATCTCTTAGTGAGATTAGTCTGTATTGTTGAGGGTTTTGTGTTGTGTTCTTGTTGTTCTGTAACTTTATTTTTCCTGATTTGGACCATTATTAGTGGATTCGAGGTATATCCTAACGGATGCTCAACAAGGGAAATTCCTCGTGCTATCTTTACTTTTCTGCATTTATTTTGTGTATATTGGTTTATAATGGTTGAATCACAAGTTAAATACAAAACTTTGGACCAACATCGTTCAACTTAAGTGCCTCTTAAAGGGGTTTTTGATTCAAATATCATGGACCATGTTGAGGGCTTGATAGGCCGAATCCGGTAGCCATGGTCGGAAATGTAACCATGTCTATCAGATTCCTTATTTCCTTACGGTTGCAAGCACAATATTCATAAATGATCAATGTGTGACGCGGGATTTAACTTGAATTCAGTTTTAGAAATACGAAAGGAGAATAGTAAATTTAATATGAATGAAGCATATGCCTTATCAGTTCTTGTTTCAATAGTTGTATCAACTTACGTTTATGGTATTTTCTGAACTCTTGAAGAGGAACATTTATGTCTATTTGAATTTAAACTAGTATTCCCTTTTTTTTTTTTTTTTTTACAATTTTGATGTAAGCTTTCTGAATTATGATCAAAATCTTGAAAGCCTTTGGTCAATGGTAATCAAATAATATTATAATTTAACATTATCAAACGAGCAGCCACTAATGAAATTGTAGGGAAAATAGGATAAGAAAAATTACATTTCTCTATGAGAACGAGTAAATTTTCCCAACTTTGGATTATTTATTTAATTTTGAAGAAGGAAAGGAATTGAGCTTATTTATCATTCTCATTTCTCTCTCTGTTATGTTGTTCAAAATCTAGGGCGAAAAATCCAAAAAGTTGTGTTAGTAATGTTGAATCATCTCTTCTAAAAGTTTATCGATTATAAATTTTCTTTGGTTGGTAGAGGAATGCACCATGGCTATCTGTTCCACAATTCGGGGACTGGGATCAAAAGGGCGCATTGCCTGACTACTCGATGGATTTCTTGAAAATCAGAGAAACGAGAATGCAAAACAAGAAGGATTTGTCAAAAGCCCGTCTGGGAAATGAGGAAGAACTAATCCCTTCGACCACGAGAATTTCGAATGCTGCCCGCAATGATAATCTCCACGATTATCACAACTATCATCGGAACCACTCTCCAACTGTATGTCCATGCACGTATCTTTCATACATAATCTATCTTAAGTACTATTATTATACTTATGTTCGGTATGATGTACTAAACTACACAATGAACATAATTTAATATTTTTTAAACGTCACCCACCTTAGCGAATAAGCAATTAGTGTTGTTCTCTACCAATTTGATCCGATTAAGATTCAGAAAAATGAGCTTATGGATTTCAAGATTGGTCTGCTCAAAACGAGCCACCATCTTGAGAGGGGCATATTAAGGGATAAAGTCTCGCATTGAATAAAGATGAAAATATAGACCAATTTATAAGAGCTTGTGCTACTCCTCTTAATAATGTTGACATTTTAAGATGGAACCACAAATTTTAACAATCAGCAAACTTAAATCGAAGATGCAATGGTTGGTTGTGCACGAATAGTAGACCATGCACCACAATGAAGGCTTAACAATTTCGATTCAATTCAAAAACACTCTGTCAGTTTATTATTTTCTAAAAATAAAAGACTAACCCAATGAAAATTTGGTTTCCTCAGTTTCTTTAACTAACTAGTAACCAAATCAACAATTTATAAAGGAATATGCTATTTGTACGTTCAAAGTATACATTCATGTTGACATTGTGTGAGGCATAGAAATCCGTGTCATTGATTGTTTTAACTGTCGTTGAAATCAATGGCAAAAATGTGTGCCACCTCACATGCTGTCAAAGTGACTGTCACTGTAGCCGGATTGATTTATGAAATAATGTACGAATTGTTTTAAAAATAAAGGTACATTTAAGAATATTTTTGATATGCAGTATTAAACAATCGGTACAGAATAGCACGTGATAGTAAACTCTCCATGACATTTTGTCTTGCACTAGACGTTATAAAAAAATAACATTTCTCCCGACTCTCTTTTGGATTCGGGGGGGCACTTGTGTGAAAGTAGCTGAAGTGAAAATTCTATAGAAAAAGTAAACACCACTTGAGATTCTTCGAAAGTGGTATTCTATGTATATAACGATGTTGGTAACTTCAATTTTATGTTACGAGCACCATTCAAGTTTTTAAGCTACCACCTACATCCAGTGTGGTTTTGAATTCTCTGTTCCTCTTTATTGAATTGAATACCTTAATATTTCAGAAGAGGCTTAAGGTCATTTCATTACAGTTGAAACTGAAAACACAAGTAATAAGATACCTGTCCATACATGATTTGGTTCGATTCTCTTAGGAATCGGACTGCGCCCACCAGTAGTCATACTGGGAATAACTTTGATCCTGTCGTGAGAGCGAGTACAAGAAAGATGTTTAAAATATTTTTTAAAATGTTTCGGGAGCACAAGAAAAATGTTGATAGATATCTGAAAGCATTTCAATAATGCTACGTTATTTTCTACACAAAACGTTGTGTGGAGTTTAATCATACTATACACTTATTTGAGGTCAAAATATATCTCAAGTGATAAGAACAATGTCTCTTGAGCCAATGAGACTGGGTTCCAGCCTTCTTTTAGGAGGGAAGGATAAAATCTTGACAAAAAAAAAAAAAAAAAATCAGTATTATTTGTATGTGTAGAAAATTTTGGGTATGTTTCACAATAAATAGATTCAGGGACTGCATTGCAGAAAGAAGAATATTCAGTGATTAATTTGCATGAACCAAAAAATACAGGGACATAATTGCAAAATCTAGAAAATTCAAGGCCCAAGAGAGTACTATTAATGGACAAGGCTAATGAAAATGAGGATGACATGGAAAAATCTGCTAAAAGTTTGCCTCCTTTTGCAAATTAGGATGAGGAAAAAATGAGGCTTTCAAGGGCCACAAAATAAAGCTTAGCTCGAAACTTCATTATGCCATGGAAGACTTAGTTACGAGTGTTGTTGGTAGATCAACTAGCAGATAAATCAGGTCAACTCGATCAACCAGGCTGATGGGAGAACGTGTCGATTTCTCACATACGTCCAACATATGGAAGGTAATTTTATCCGGACATGGGAAAATGTGGAGCTCATCAAGAGGCTACTCCACCTTCTTCATGACGGTGACAATTAGAAGTAATGTCGAGTGAATGTATTATCTTTCTAGACAAATGAATATGCTGGGGACGCTTTTGGATACACTCATGGAGACTATGAGGAAATTATTTATTTTCTAAATTTGGGATACGGTAATACATTTACACAATATCCTTCAAGTATCGAATCCCAAAGTGACCACATGCCAAAGAAACACTACACTCGGCTATGGACATATGGTGACAAGAAGTATGACTAGAGCACATTAATTGTAGTTTCTTTAGCTTTTCATTATACTCCATGTCTTTGGAAATGGTAAGTTTTATTTTTATTATAACGTTTGTTTCATTTCATCATTAATAAAACATGACATCTAGAGTGATTTAATTAATAATAAGCAATTTTCTTAGGTTTATGTTTTGAGTATTGGGTATTCCAAATGTGTATTCATTAGCTCTAATATTTTGACGTACAAAAGAAGATTTTTAGAATGCTTTTTTTTCTATTGGACGCATATTGAGGCATAAATTTTGAGGTTTAATTTAACTAAATAAAGAATTTGAACGAGGTAATCTATTAATCATGGTAATTTGGTATTATTCTTATATTATTTTCTCAAAAAGCTAAATAGTGATTAAAAAAAAAATTCTAGTTCTTTTTTATAGCACGTTTAAGCCTCATCTTTTTGTTCAAAAATGTATTTTGGACTAGTATTTTGATGGAGAACGTGGATAAAAAATAAGAAAATGTTTTGAAATTACGTGTAATATTATTTTATTGAAGAATGTCTAATTAAAAATAAGAGAAAGAAAAATACATTTTGAAATAATAGGGATCAAAAGAGGGCTAATTAATTTTCGTGTTTCTAACGGTGACATATATAAATATGTGCAAAGCATCTAATGAATTTTATTAAGGAAAATAATTGATGAACATAGGGGGGCACATAAGGGTGTCCATAATGGACACCCGACGCCCCCTATTGGAGGGACTGGTCATCCTTTTGCAACAAGAGTCTTCGAGACGGGATACTTACTCCAAGGCCCTGTTTGATGGATAACATTTTCCATGGAACTTGGAAAATGTTTTCCATTTTCCAAGTTTTGTAGTGTTTGATAGGACAAATTTTGTCTAGAAAATGTTTTCCTCCTCGGCCCCTCATGCGCTTGTTTTCCCGGATTTGGAGGAATTACTTTTCTTTTGATTTTTTGTGGGAATTGATTTCCCATGTTCTTTTTTATTTTTATTTTTTTTTTGGTAATTGGAAAAAGTTCTAAACACAATGGTAAAAAAATTTATCACTTTTATTGACAATTTTCATGCAAAACCAAGTCAAAACGAATGATATTCTGTATGGTAATTATTTTTTTAAAAAAAATTGGCAATTGGAACAAATGCCAAATCTATTAATAAAAAAAAATTATCACTTTAATGGACAATTTTCATGAAAAACAAAGTCAAACGGACACCAAACTTTCAATATTTTTCAGGTGGAATATTATTTTAATCACACACAATTAATTACAATTCTCAATAAAACAAATTCTAGGCAATTCAATTTCCTGTAATTTATTTATTTTTTCACTCAAATTCCACATTTGCAATTAAATGGACCCTAATATCAATAGTAATAATCACTGAGTAGAATTTGCCCTTAAAAGCCTATATATATATTCAAAATCTAAATTTATGAATGATGTGATATATAATTAGATCGTTATCATCGAATAATGTCACCCCTTATTTATGTACGCGTAACGCGTGTGTAAATTAAAAAAGTAGTATGCATATCTGTGGAAGTACCCAATTTTGCTTACATAATTATTTGATGATAAGAGTATTTTTATTATTTAGAGTCCGTTTGGTAACAATTAAATATGATCGTTATTGGGTCTCACTCGTCTAATAAAAGTCAATAA
This sequence comes from Fraxinus excelsior, assembly GCA_019097785.1. Lineage (NCBI taxonomy): Eukaryota > Viridiplantae > Streptophyta > Magnoliopsida > Lamiales > Oleaceae > Fraxinus > Fraxinus excelsior. Next base: position 33,476,928 of record CM032630.1, read on the forward strand.
TAACGGCTATTTTTTCAATTTTAATCCGAATTTAATCTCTACCAAACATACTCTTAATCAAAGACACGGTTCAACTCAAGTAGACACAGCTAGGATCCAGTAGAGCAGGAAAAAAACAAACCGTGTGGAATATTACTAGTGGCAATTCTGCATATATACATATACAATACCTGTCCTCTTCCTGTAATCCCACTAAACTCACGCTTGGTTTCTCTCTTTCAACTATAAATTCTCTCTATATTTACTCGATCTTTGCATTGTTCAAAATCAGAAACCAAGGTATCATTATTAAACCCATTTGTGGGAAGAAAAGGCTCTGTATTTTTACAAGAAAATCCAAGATTTGTCAACATGGAAGACCGCAAGGAGGTAAAATTCTCTCATACTCTGTGTGTATGTAGGTGTCCATAAAACAATAGTCTCTCCACCATGGTCACCCGGGTTTGACATATCAAGCCTTGGCATCGACCATAAGGGTTTGAGTAAGTGGCTCAATTGGTATCAGCATTCAACTTAAGTGTATAGGTTTTGGTATTTATTTTATTTTGGAAAGGAATTGAGCTTATTTATCATTCTCATTTCCCTCTCTGTTATGTTGTTCAAAATCTAGGGTGAAAAATCCAAGAAGTTGTGTTCTTTATGTTGAATCATAGTTAGAAGTTTATTGATTATAAATTTTTTTTTTTGGTTGGTAGAGAAATGCACCATGGCTATCCGTCCCACAATTCGGGGACTGGGATCAAAAAGGCGCATTGCCTGACTACTCGATGGATTTCTCGAAAATTAGACAAACGAGAATGCAAAACAAGAAGGATTTGTCAAGAGCCAGTCTTGGAAATGAGGAAGAGCTAATCCCTTCGACCACGAGAAATTTGAATGCTGCCCACAATGACAATCTCCACGATTATCACAGCTATCATCGGAACCACTCTCCAACTGTATGTTCATGCTCGTATCTTTCATAATCTATCTTAAATACTATTATTATACTTATGCTCAGTATGATGTACTAAACAACACAACGAACATAATTTAATATTTTTTTATACATCACCCGCCTTAGCGAATAAGCAATTAGTGCTCTCCCAATTTTCAATTATAAATAGTGTTGATTCTCTATTACAGGGAAGGAGGAGCATCTTCAGCTACTTCAACTGCTGTGTAAAGGCCTGAAGCTTGATGGAGCAATTTGTTTTTTTTTTTTATTATTATTTATTTTAATTGATGTTTAAAAGATGTAATCTGAAAATGTACGTCGCTCTGTTTTAACAAGAAAATGGGAATTATTATAGATACATTCCTGAGTTTTACATCAATGAGCATATTACATAGATCCGACTTAATAAATTCGTTGTTTTAATAATTTGGCGTGACCATCTCAAGTGGTGAAGAGACAACGTCGAGGTGCCAAATCTTACCTTCTTTGAGCTCTAGATGAAAACCAGTCCAGTATTACTCCTAGTGTAACTTCTATTGGTTGTGCAATGGCCATTCCACTCGGTTCCGTCGAATCATTAAGACCAACTTTCATTCCTGTCCAATGAGCGAGTCTTACAATCAAGTTACCTTGCGCCTTTGCATTCAAGGGCCAATGTCCATCCAGTCCAAAGAATTAAGCAGAACCTTCTAGGATTAGCAAACTTAGATCGAAGCTGCATCAATTAGTTGTGCTCGAATAGCAGACCATACACCACAATAAGGGCTTAACCATTTCGATTCAATTCAAAGACACTTTCTCAGTTTATTATTTTCTAAAATAAAAGACTAAACCAATGACAATTTGGTTACGTTAGTTTCTTCAACTAGTAACCAAATCAGCAATTTATAAAAGAATGTACGAAATTTGATAATATAACTAAAACATTAAAATATACTCCTAGTGACTCAATAATGTCACCCCCATTACATCATCTCGCTATTGCACATCAAAAACATAAAAGACATGTTTGGTAGACGACATTAAATCCGCTACTACGTCTACGAGTCTTACTTAAAAAGGCAGGAGCCCATTACAGAAATAGAAGAAAAAAAAAATGACGAAAAACAAGCAGCGAACTACCTTGACCACAAAATGCCTAATAAGCCAAGTTATACTTCATCTCACTCGTCCCGCACCAAAATCCACAAGAATTTCTCAAGCGGAAATGCTTCTACTGCTCGAAATTTCATGCCACGTGCACCAGGTAATAATGTGCTTATTGAAAGCTATATAATTAAACTTTTTTTATGATTTGCACAACATCTTCATCTTCGAGTTCATGCTCCTGGGAATTAATGTTCAAAAAGAGATTATCCAGCAACAAACATGACATGCACCATATTGAATAGTAAAAGATTGAATAAAATTTACCTTGCCTACCCTCTGGGGCTTGTGCTTCGCACTCGAACCCCAAACCAATGCACTACAATATTGAATAAAACGCAAGGTCATTTGACAACAATCAAAATGGTGAAAACTAAAAGTAGTTTCAAGATAGGATATATTATAGAACATTTAGATATACTTGCAATGGGCAAGAACTCAAGATATAAAGATAATAGAATTAAATGCACCAAATTTGTCCCAAAGTTAACAGAAACTACAACATATAGTTGGCTGATTTAAGAAAGTATAAAGTTTTTTTATTTGGAATGTTCTCTCTCGATCCATCTTTCTCTCACTAGCCAACAAGAAATGATCACTCAAGGATAGTGCTGCCCATAATCATCTGTTTTTTCTATGAACGGATTCATATGGCACGATATTTTTCCTTTTCGCAAAATATATATTTGCTTGTTCAACGAAGAATGTGTTTTTTTTTTTTTTTTTTGTACTTGACTGATAGTTTTTAGTTCTGCTCGTCCAGTCTTCAGTGATATATAATAATCACCCTGAAGTTCTGTAGAAAAAGTCTCGTAGTATAAAAACTATGTGAAGATTATGCCTCGAATCCCTTCACACAAGAAGATACTACATGTAATACCCGTACCTATGGCCTAATTTTATTAATTTAAGTTTGTCCCGTAAAAAAAAATAGATACAATTAATGTTTAACCCGATCAATTACATGAAAGTCCATTATGTAAAATGATGGCCCACAACTTTTGTTTTATTTTTCATCTTGGGCTTAAGCCCAAGTTGTTAAAATCTTATTTAATTTTAATTAAATAATAGAGATAATGTTTTAATCTTATCTCTTTGAATTAAATTGAAATTTTAAATGATTGAGATGAAATCAAATTCCAATTGAGATATTATGTTATTTTTTAATTTTAGAAATTATGGAGACAATTTTATTTTTTTTGGTTATTTTACATTCATTATTTTATCTCATTAATCAAAATATGATTGAGATAATGATAAAATTTTATTAGTTTTAAAATTCAACTAAATTAGAACTCTTAAAATGTGGTGGTCCTTATAAATATGTATCATAAGCTTCCTTTTCAAGTACATTCATTTCTCTATGAAATACACAAATACAAATATAATATATTCATTAGTACGTGGGTCAAGGATTGAAGTCCCAAATATATTCCAGTATTTTTCTTTTCACTTCCACAAGATATAGGTAAGTGTACAAGTATTTTATGAGATTATATGCGTACGTTAAGTTTTTGGAACATTGATTATGAGGTCCTTTATGTATGTTCTAAGTTTGGACGGGGAGAAAAATTCCATACCATCTATGTTCGGTATAGATTTTTGTGTTTCACTATGTATGTATGTACGAAGTTCCTTAAATTCCGTACAAACATTAATCCATGTACTTGTATGCATATTGAGATTTTATCTCACCCCTTCCTTGTACTCCTTTCAGGAAATTAAAGATTCACGCCAATCAAGGCATGAGAACGCCAGAGAAATAACAAGTGAAAGAAGACCCACCACGCTCATGTTTATTTATTTAGAATTCAATAAACATTTGTTTAGAAAAACTTCTATCAATTCTAATTTTTATTAGTCTTTATTTTTTTTATGGGCCGAATCTCATTATTCTATGAAATTATTTAATAAAATTTCAAGTTTTTTTAGTGAAGTATGGTGTTCAAGATACGATCATAGTGACACTCGAATCCTAGAACTTGGATCGTCACACTACATCTTGAATCCTGTGCATTTTCGATTAGCTCGAGTGGGTTAAACCTTTACTTAGAGTAGTCTCCTATCCTTTTTATTGAAACACAATTTAATTACAAACAAAAACTTCAAATTAATGAATTTGGGAAGAGACTTACTACTTAAATTGTTTGAGCATGTCCTTGTGTATATGGAAGCAGAAGTCCTCAACTGTCGTTCTCTTTGACGACAATATGACGGGATCATTGTAGTCAGGATTCATCCCCTTGGGTTTTGTGTATATGCGAGTTAAGTTGAGATATTCCCATATTTTCTCCAGCAGGCCATCAAGGTTCCATTCTAGATGAGCACTGAGGAAATTAATCAAAAAATTACATTAAAAAAACTAACCATTAAATAAACAATCAGTGAACATGCACTACTATTACTTCTCTCGACAATAAACGGAAGAAAAAATCAGCATATGATTTATACAAGCATTATACACCTGTTAATGGCTAAAAGTAACAAAACTCCCACTGTACCATTTTTAAATAGTCTTAACACTATTGTGAACAAGGGAAAATAGGTAGAATATTTGCAGGCTCAAGGTTTTAGACCAATAATATACAGAATGAGGAAGCATGATGCTTGTAGCTAAAAAGACTGAGCCATCAATATTTGTGGTTGCAGTCTTAAGAGAATAAAGGGGAGGAACTTGATCAAGCAAGTTAAGCAACAAGATCACCCTATTCCACCCACACATAATGGGTTGAAATGTGGGACGATAATGTGCAAAATAGGTGTTTCAAACAACAATGACAGGAACAGGAACCTGGAACCCTGCTGCCCCTCAGTCTCTGAATAAAGCTCAGATAAATGTAAGCACCAAGTCCCAAGAAAAACAATCAAAACAACGTCTAAAAGATTTCAAGGTCCTTGTTTTACCTAATTTTTGCAACAAATCATCGTTATAAATTAGCACAAAGGTGATAGGATAGTTGAGTTGCTAACATGACGAAGGCATGTAAACAGACATCAGGTTTAAAATACAGTAGCAACTCAGTAATGAATTATTTACAGATAATGCACTCTCAATGTAGTTGTTGCAATTTGGAAATAAAGCATTTCATGATTAAATTTTCGCACTGAAATATAATACAGAGTGTGACAGGAAACATGTAGGAGCCAAGCATTTCATGATTAAACTTCAATTTCTCGAAGTTTCTATCACGTTTAACAGAACCAACAACACCTCTTCCTATCCATCCAGATGAGCATAATAAGCAGACAATTGTAGAAACCTTGTGCTCTGGCTTCAATAAGACATCGAACAAGGGTCCATTTTAGATGTAGGATTGCAATTCAATTAAAAGAAGCTTAGCTAGCAATTATAAATTCTTCTTTACATTAACAAAAAAAAATTAAAAATTCTTCCAACTAGAATTTTCAATTCAATAGTAGTTGTGCTGAAAGCTTGACCTGTTACCAATTGAACACAAGATAAAAAGTATAACAAGTCTATGCTTACTAAACATATTTATTTTTCCACAGGAGAGGTTTCACATATAATTATTTTCCTATTAAAGCAGGAATGCATCATTTTACTATGACACTAAACTGCATATAATTCAAAAAGTAGAATTACTGCTTTCTCTGCACTGCCCCTGTCTTTTTCCCTTCTCTACTTAAAAGCCCAAATCTCCAGGAAAAAGATAAAGAAGAACGCATGAAAAAGATTTGTTAGACCAACAGAGCACATAACAAATGCAAAAGTATTAACCTATTGACAGACAAGCAAAATTTATCCAGTCAGATTTGCACATATAAACTCTCAGCTGTTGTGTGAATGAAAACACAAATGAAATGGTTCTGTAACAATCCACAGCTTCGATTCATAAGTATATCAGCATTGTGCATGGTCCAAGAAGCAAATTTTTGTAATCCAATAACCTGTTGATGTTCAGAAATGAAAGTTGGTAATAGAGTACCTTATTGGGCAATAGTGTGGAAGTTTGTCCAAAATCTCCAGCTCCTCAAATGTAATCTGATCGATCTTGTTGACAACATAAATGCAAGGAATATATACCCTGCTGCCTTCAATGACATCTATGAGGTCATCAGCAGTTGCATCGTACTTAAGATTAATATCAGCATTGTGTATTCTGTATTCGCTGCATATTGCCTTCACAGTTTCAAGATCCAGATGTGTGTTGGTAGCTGTAGATGTAAAATTGATCCCACCTTTATCTTTCCTGCGGAATGTCAGATTTGGTGGTTCCTTGTTTAACCTATTTTCAGGGAAGAAGGAACAAAAACAATTAATTGTTGAGAGAGGGTGGGGTGACAGAATACCAATTCGCTTTACAAATCTAAAAGGACACATTGAGCAAACGAATCAACATTGCATGTTACCTTATACCAAATCCCTCGAGCTCTTTCTCTATAAGACGTTTGTGAGTAATTGGCTTTATTGCATCCAGAACAATTAGTATAACATTGCATGTCCGAGAAGTACTGATGACCTGAATTAGAGGAGCACATTCAAGTACCGAGCAAACGAATAAGATTAAGAACATGTCAATAACCATATTATCTTTATTGTCAAGCTGTAAAGAATACTTGCGCCGTAAAATGATGTCAAGAATAAAAAATTACAGCAATCTTAATGTAGGAGTATGTTTGAAAATTGGGTTGGGGGGGTGGTGGTGGGCGGGCTTGGGGTGAATTCCGGACTTGATTCTAGGTGATATTGGACGGATTGCATTTATACTATGAGCTATAGTTTTTGAGCGAAGTGGTGGCAATACCCTACGTGAGCTCAAGGTCCAGAATTTGAGGCGATGCTGAAGCATTCCTGTGGTGTGGGTGGATAATACACGAGCATGTTTGAAACAAGGTGGGCTTGGGGTGGATTCTCAAGCTTGAGTTGGGTGGTATATGGTGGATAGCATTTGTCGACTCTGGGTGATATTGGATGGATTGTATTTGTGCCATGAGCTATAGCTTCAAGGCAAAATAATAGCAAAACCCTACATCAATTCTCTAGGTAGAGATGATAGTTTCCATACCAAACATCTAATGAAGGAAGTAGATCGCATAAAGACCTATGCATATTTAAAGCTAATTAATCACAAAAAGAACATAACATTCATGATTAATTGGAAATGTCAATCTATTGCAGTATGGAAGATCAGAGGACCATATCCCAACCTAGATTACAGGTAAATAGATTTCTAATTGAACGACCGGATTCCTTTAAGTCATCTCACCTCTTTCCTAGAATACAATTAAAAAACATCACAATTCTTAAACGTATTCAGTTTTCTTCTCCACCAGTCACACCAAAGTCCCCTAATGCCAGATTGGTAACTACCATGACAACCATCTTCCAACACTCAAAAAAAAAAAAAAATTAAAACCACCTGCAACCAAAGTTCTCATAGAACCTTGCAGATTAGATCTGTGCCATAGGCAGTGGGGTTTGGCAGGATTCAGATCATGGAAAACTTTGGACAGAAAATAGGTAAGATCAATGGCACCAGGAGCACAGCCTCCATTTGATCAGTGTATTCCCATCTATCTTGGCAATGTGCCCTTATTCACTGATTCTCAGTCTCATCCATCCTAGGGCTTCAATTTTATGACCCCTGGTTTTACTTCCTTTCAAATTTTCAATTTCAAAAGTTACAGTAGATGGTTGGAAGTTATTTGCGCTGGTTTTGAGGGGTTGGACAGCTATGGTCATGGTATTTGTTTGAGGGCATTCACTGATGCTTGTGAAGACGGGATTGATAATAAGGAGATTGGACTATCCTGTAGGTTGCATCATTTTTTTTCCTCTGTGGGTGCGTGTTGTTGAACGGTGGGGGTGGACCACATAGGGATTTGGGGAGACAAAAATCAAAGAGAATTACTTGGAATCTTTGCTATAAATTAGATGGTTGAAAATTCTCCTCCATCCCTTGAGTGTGACAATGAAAGTAGAGATTGTTGGTTGATAGATGTATTATGATGGTGTTGAAGATTTTATGCCAATGATGGCCTTCCTCTGTCTATCAGCAGTTGTGTCAGCCCAATTTTGGGAAGAAGGCAACCCATGATGTCTAGGGCAAAAGTAAAATTTACCATGGTTGAAAGCTTCTCCAATATATTGTGCCAACCAAAACTACGAATTTCAAATTGGGACGAATGATACATTATAGTAGTCCAACCACCACTCACCATCACTGCTGCATATGCGCAAAACTAACACCACAGGTAGACAAATAGAAAATCAAGAAAACAGCCATCCATGTGGATAATAGAGGAGAGAGAGTTAAAGTTACGACGTAACAACAATAAAATTAGCAATAGCTAGTGCATATCTTACCTGTCTACCTCTACCCTTGCCATCTTTAGCACCCTCAATAATCCCGGGAAGATCTAATAACTGCCAACAAATCCAAAAGTGAGTAATGAAAAGGGCACAGGCTGTGATTTCAGAACATAAATCGTGATGCTGCTATCTCAAACATAAATTTTCCATTACATTCCCACAACCATATTTTCGTCATAAGTTAGCAAGTCATATTCTTTTAAAAAAAAAAATCCCACAACCATATTTTTGTCACAAGAAAGTTCCTCAAGCCTTCATGGTATATAAATCTCTACAGTCATGCAAACTGAATTTTAAAAATATGCACGTTAAACTTTGTTCGCTCATAGTACAACCAATGATCCACAAATAAACAGAAAGCAATAACAGAATTGATTCTTGGAACCATCTTCCAATCAATTTATTTCTCAATGTAAATGCTTAAACTCAACTTTCATCCCATACTTCTCACTCATTTTAAACTATTCTGAAATATTGATGGCATCAAGAGCCTAAACAAACAACATACGTCACTTTAAGCCTTTAAGGTCTTGCTCAGATAAATATTATCATCATTAAAACTAATGACAGTATCACACAAGGAATGCATGCCACAGCAAGCTTTCAAAAGGGAAGTAAAATACAAAACTGGGCAAATGAAGACCTAGGCAGAACTAAGATTATATAGATGTGTCAACCAATAGTCCTTTGCTTTACTTGATAGACCAATTTTACTAACCACAGGGGATCATATAGCAATGTCTTTTAAATGGACATCACAGGCAAGGGGTATTTTTGGAATATCATATTTATCACTCAAAGATATACTAACTTTTTTCAAGTATCAGTGAACCTTCAATAAGTAAATGAATAATTTGCCTCACCATAGACTCATTAAAGGTTCCTAGACTAGAAACAACAACCCTGCGTGCGGATTTGAACAGGTTTCTGATTCCAACATAGGTACTTCATTGAAAAAGCAACAGCATGTACAAACAAGATTAGAGTCTCGATTTATGAAAGGGATAAATGAGATGCTTTAGCTTTGACCCCTAAAAAATATTAACGATGTGCTATTGCTGTTCAGTATTATCTCAGGTCCATGGCTTTATCTATATTAAAAATTGGCATTAATCGACACGAAACAGAAAGAGAGCTCCCACTGAAATCCCCGAGAACATGTGTACTATTCACGCAATATCATTAAGTGTAAAGAGATCTGAATATCAAAAGCACCTTATGAAACATTTTCTTAGTTCAAGCAACGACAATACAATCATACCAATAGGAAGAGGAAAACCAAATTGCTCATGGTTCTTGCAATAGTGGCTGAAAGGCAACTAAAATTTACTCCACCAATTACCAAATGATAATACCTGAATTTTAGCACCTCGATACATGATAACACCAGGAATGCAAGTTAATGTAGTAAACTCATATGAAGCAACCTGCAACACATTTCCAAAAAAGCTTTAAGAAAAACTCATTGAAGCTACACCAACTCGAGGTACCATAATCAGAAGAGAAATTATTGGTCAAGATAGAACAAGCCCAGAATACAAAATAAATTGCATCCTACATTCACAAAACCTATAACAGCAAGCACAATGTATCAAGTTGATGTAGTAAACTCATATGAAGTAACCTTGCAACACATGCAGAAAAAGTTTTAAGAAAAACTCATTGAAGCTAAGCCAAAACAAGGTTTGAAGCAGCGAGGTACCATAATCAGTAGATAAATTATTGGTCAAGGTAGAACAAGCCCATAATACAAAAGAAATTGCATCCTACATTCACAAAATCTATGACAGCAAGCACAATTATATGTAGTTACAAGCACATCGAGAATTACAAACCTCTGAGAAAGTCCCTGTTAATTTGTTTAAAAGTGTTGATTTCCCAACTGAAGGGAAACCCACAAGACCAACTCTCGCATCACCACTTTTCGTAACGTCAAAACCTTCTCCAGCACCACCACCACCCTTTGATGAAGGTGCAAGAAGTTCCCTCCGAAGTTTTGCGAGTTTAGCCTACCATAAAATGATTAGTAACGAAAAATCAATTTGGCTGGATACATAAAATGAATAAAATTCATCAGCATAAGCAAGGAAGTAAAATAGGAAGGAATTACTGTATTCATTGGAATCCTATAAATAAGTTAAATACCGGTCATTAGCGTCCAAAACATGGTTTAATCTTATGGAAAAAGTACAGGCATGACGAGTATACCTTCAGCAAGCCCAAGTGATGAGCAGTTGCTTTGTTCTTCTGGGTCTTTGCCATCTGGGATAGGGTAGAAAATGAATCAGTTTGACAAGCTCAGAATTCTCTCTTCCGATAATAAAAACATATCAAACGGGGAAATAGATACGATGAATAGCTCAAACTTCACTCATCAAGGTGTAAATCATGGTTATCAAAATTGCGATCCAGATCATATGATCGTACTATCCCAAAAAGCTATACGATCCAGATCAAATACAGAATCACAATTTGAGAGGATTGCAGTAGAATAGTAACAAGATCGTGTAGGATCGTACAGAAATCGAACAACAAATAAACGATATCCCTTCTCTCTATTGCCTCTCAGTCTCGACATTGATGGTTGTAAAAATCTTTCTTTCTTTTTTCTTCTCAGTTGTAAGTATTTTTATCGCCATTAAAAGAATCTCCAACATATTTTTTCCTTGTCAATTCACATAAAACAAGTTTGTCTGCTTAGTGTTTGCTAGTTGAACACAGGCAAAACTCAAGTCTTTCACCAAGGTAGTCCATTTAAACTTCATTTGATGAGAAATATTTATAGTAATTTTCTCAACTTTTAGTGATGAAAACTCCAAATCACAGATAGATAGATGTAAAGTCAACAATTACTGCTAACTCATTTTAGTTTTTTATATTGTGAAATAGTAATCTGTTGATTGATAAAGCAAGTGCTGAAGTTATTTAGTTATAGTTGTTAATTATTGGATTAATAGCAAGAAAAACCCCTAGAAACATTTCCATGTGCGATATACCCCTCTACCTATTAGAAATCACATAAAACCCTCATGTTTGAAACCTTTTGTGCGAAAAAACCCTCATGCCGTCAAGATTAGTCGGATTTCCATTAAAAAAAGTAATAAAATGCCAAAATTAAAAAGGAAATATTGCAATTTCAGTATCCAACTTTTTATTTTTTTACAATTACAAATTAAATCAAATTTTTTTATATGTACCACCTACAATCTCAAATCTTTAAAACTTTATTTTGCACCCCACCCCACCTTCTTCCCAAACTTCACCTTGGAAGCAACCATATGATCAAATAGGGCTCAAAATCTCGATAAAATCAAATCTACACCAAATTAACTCCTTACGCTTAATATTCAATAATTTATAATAACCATCAATTAAAATAAAAAATTCACTAATCTTATCCCTCCACTTCCCCTGTCGGAAAAACACCACCTTTTACCGATGGGCAAACTTCAAAACTCAAACCCACAGTCGAAAATGTCGTCAACTTTAATCTTTTCTCCCCCAAACACTCCCCGAGACTTCTAATTTCAACTTCAAGTTCAACCAGAGGAATTCGCTTTCCCTCGGTTTGAAGAATCGTTCGTTTTCCCAATAATATCCTAGCATGTTCAACTTCATCACCTTTTATAGGGAAAGTTGGGTTGCGAAAAAAGGAGGAAACTTCTCATTGCTGTCGTTTGGGGTAGATCCAAAAAGGGTGTTGGAAAGTGAGGTGAAGGCTGATGCTTCACAAATTTTATCAACAATACTTCCTTTTGTTGTAGCTCTAACTGCAGTTGCCGCTCTTTATCATTCATCTCCTTATGGTTTTGCATTTTTGTTTGAGGATGTTTATGAGGAGCAATTGTTGTTTGCAACATGCGGATTGGGTTCAGAATCTCATTAAAATCAAAATTTGATGCATGAGTTTTGTGTTCCAAATTTTTGGTTTTTTATTTTATTTTATTTTTATTTTTTAGGGGAGAATATGAAGTGGGGTGGGGTGGAATGGGTTGGGTTGGGTCAGGTAAAAAATAAAGTTTCAAAAATTTGGGATTGTAAGTGGCAAGCATAAAAAATTTAGATCTAATTTGTAAAAAAATAAAAAATTTGAGTACTGAAATTGCAATTATTTCTTTTTAAATTTGGCATTTTTTTTATTGTTTTTAACAGCAAATTCGACGAATCTTGACGATAGAGGGTTTTTCGCACAAAAGATTTCAAATAGGGAGGCTTTCTGCAATTTTCAATAGGTAGGTAGGGGATATATGACCCATGGAAACATTTCTAGGGATTTTCTACCATTAATCCTTAATTTTTTCTTAAAACCTTTCTTTCGAATATTTTAAATCATCATTTAGTAGAATCTTACTATCCTCAGACAGATCCACAATACCCATCCAGCGGTCCAACCAAAAATACGATTATGACAACGTTGGTGTTAATAGTCCGGAAAGAGATAGGCCAAACATCTAAACCCCATTTTATAAAATGTTTCATTATAGCTACAGAAAACATCACCAGCTAAATTTTCAGTAAAATGAATACTTTTAAGTGAACTCCATTTCCTTTACAGTTTTCTTAAAACCCAACAACTAGAAAAATAAAAAGAACGATCTTGAAATCAAGCAATTAGTTGAATTTATATACAAAAAAGCAAAGAGAGGTGAGAAAATACCAGGAAAACATTTAACACCATTTTTGCAATATTTTCAATTTCGGATCTTTTTTTCTACAATACAAATATACCCAATTTCCCTCTTCCTTCACAAAATCTACTAAATAAAAACATTGTTCTTCGTTTTGCATTTCTTATCGTTACAGTGAAAAAAAAAAAATGAATCAATTAAAACCTAATCCTACTCAAAACATTTCAAAATAAACAGCATCACAAACAATAAAAAGGCAATTTTTCTTGATTCGTGAGTATTACCTCATCTTCGATATCTTTGATTTTCTGCATGACGGTCGCCATTGTTTCGGGGTTGAAAGCGAGAACCTCAAGAACGACGACGTAAAGACTGCGAACTGGAACTTGTTCCGCAGGAGGAATCTAGAAAGTCGAAATTCTTCCGGTTGATATCGGGTACGCCGGCGGGTCGGTCTGTGCTGAATTCGGGGCCGGGTCGTTTTTCTAGGGGTTTTATTTCGCTTGGTCACCTAGTCGGGAGCCTCGCATGCTCGCAGCAGTGTGGGAATGGCTTTCTATGAAGTTTAAAAAGACACTCTCGGTCACTGAACTTCAAACGAACTTTCATTTTCGTCACTGAATTTTAAGACAAATTTTATTTTAGTCACTACACTCAAATTTGTTTCATTTTATTCAATGAACTTATATTTCATTTCATTTTATCATCACTGCACGTGTCATCTCTTATGTTACGGAAATGCATAGGTGGTGACTCCCCCAAATCTAGGAACCTGGAATTGGAAATATTATCATAAACTTTATGTTAAAATTTATAAATGCGGAAAAACAATTAGGGTCGATTTGATTGCATGGTGGAAAATAGGTGGAAAGAAAATATTTTAAAATGAAAAAATTTTCCTAGAAATTATTTTACTGAGAATTGTAATTAATTGTGTTTGATTGGTATAATTTTTTATGGAAAATGTTGAAAGTTTGTTGTTCGTTTGGCTTCTTTTTTTATGAAAATTGTCTATTAAAGTGATAATATTTTCTACTATTAGGTCTAGAATTTGTTCAAATTATCAAAAATAAAAAATAATTGAAAAAAAAAATAATCATACCGAATACCATTCGTTTGACTTTGTTTTGTATGGAAATTGTCAATAAAAGTAAAAATATTTTTTATCATTGTGTTTAGAATTTCTTCCAATTTCCAAAAATAAAAACATGGAAAATATTTTCCCATCAAAATATCAAGAATTTATTTTCCTCAAAAATATGAAAAATTTTGAAAGTTGAAAAATATTTTTTCAGGAAAATTTCGCCAATCAAACACAACAAAAGTTGAAAAATGGAAAATATTTTCCATTTTCTATGGAAAATCCGGCCAATCAAACGGAACCTTAGATTTTTCTTCAACATAATAAACATCAATGACTTCATCAATAAAAATATTTTTTGCTTAATAAAATAATGTGTTCTTAGTATAAGACAATTAACACTTTAACTTATTTTCAAAAGAAAATAAATAATTAAATTATATTAGTATTGAGTCTGTCTCACCACAAGTCGTCATCTCGAATCATCTTACCTTCATCATCTGAAAATGGGGATTATAACATGAAACGAGTTAACGTTCAGCAAGCAAACCTCATACATATGATGCATGCTTATGATATTCATATGAATTAATTAAAAATAAAAGTATATCTCAATATGTATCTCATTTCTTTATTTTTTTTAAAAGCTTAATATTGACGTCATGAGCTCACTTGGTGTATAGTCTAACTAATTAGAATGTTGTTGGCATTTATTATTTGTAATCCGGTCGAGTCCTACAAATATTACCGCAAAGCGGTTAATATTAACATTATCATTATATTAACATTATCATTGAGCATTGGACATTGGTCGAGTGCTTCGGTCCACAACGCCCCATTTCTCACTCACACCTTTCATGGTATAGTTGTATACCTCGTAACAAAGCATTCGGGATACATATCATTAAAAATGTTCACGAAAATATGTTTCAGATTTAAATCACCGCAAGTGCACGGTTCGTTGACGAGTAATAAAGTGGAAATTCTAGAATTTCGAGTATCGTTTCCACGAGGATTGATTTAACTTGATTTCTATTATCGCGACCTTAACCGAATCTATTAAAATTGAGATGTGTTGTTGTGATTCTATGACTAAACTAACACTAGCATTCCCATCATATTGTGATTCCGCATTGGCAGGAGCTGCATGTGCTACAATCGGTTCCAATTATTGATCAGTCATTTGTATTTGTTCTTGGTAATTCTACTGATAATAGTAGCACTTAGCTCAACCCAAGTAAATAAACTAAATTGAAAATAATAAATAAACTAAAATTAAAAGCAAGTTCGAATTAGTGTCTAAATAACAAAAATCAAGTTAATACTCAATCTGCGGCAGCGGCGCCAAAAACTTGTTCACGAAAATATGTTTTGAATTTAAATCACCGCAAGTGCACGGTTCGTTGACGAGTTATAAAGTGGAAATTCTAGAATTTCGAGTATCGTTCCCACGATGATTGATTTAACTTGATTTCTATTATCGCGACCTTAACCGAATCTATTAAAATTGAGATGTGTTGTGATTCTATGACTAAATTAACACTAGCATGCAAATTAAAATAAAATAACAAATTAAATGCAAAATGATGTTTCAATGCAAAAGATTTAAATGAAATTAATGTATGAAAAAATGAACTAGGATCCCGAATCACCAAGCAAAGCTCCATTTTAACCCCTATTTCACAATTTGATAACACGATGAATTAGTTGAAAAATCAATGCTTCTAACTTATTCAACAATCTTTTTCGAGTAGAATTGAACTTACTCTAGCATACCATTTGACTATATTTCTATGACAAATGCAATATACAAGAATGCATGACGTTTTGTAAATACTTAGAGATTCACGTAAAGCATAGCGGTATATTTCTATCACATATCGGACCCTACGATGATTTATACCTTGTAGAATCTATTTCCCTTCTTTCGAATGCATAAGATAAATCACTCAAACTCATACAACTATTGCGCATATAATTGTAGAGGCAAGAAAGTGTATATAAATCATTCAACATCCATCAAATGTGTTTAAATAGAAATTAAAAGTTCACAATACGAGGTTCATCGTTCGCCTAGTACATAAAAAAGTCTAGCCTAGCATGAATAAAATTAGAGAATAATAAAAGTAATAAAGAGAAGGCATCACCAAAGAACTAGAATTTAAAGTTTGAATCTTGAATCTTGAAGTGAAACCCTTGTTCTAGCATTTCTCCTTGCTCTTCAATGGTGTTTTTCTCTCTAAGAATGTATAACCCTAGTTTCTGGACGAGTTTTAGGTTAAATAGAGTCCCAAGATATCATTCCATAAGTGGTTGGATCGGAAAAGGAACCAAAGTTTTCTCGCGCCAGAAACATGCCTTGCTATAGCAAGGTATATTCTCATGCTATAGCATGGACAAAGTAAATGCTTCCTGAAAATCTCTGTTAAAGTCTGGGCTATAGCAATGTATATTTCCAAGCTATAGCATGGTAGAATTTTTACTTCTAGTGCAAATTGATCATCAATCTTCTTTTCATTCCACTTTTGGCTTTTCTTTCTCTTCTATCCTCCTCTAGTCATCCATATTATTGACAATTAGATCCTTAAAGAGATTCTATACTTGATTCATCGTTGGGTCAACTTATGAATAATTGTAATTTAGTCCCCGAACTTTCATTTCTTTTCATTTTGGTCTTTTTCGCCTTTTTTTGCGCACATTTCATTAATTCCATCAAAGTAGGCCTACAAACACAATTCATATCGGATTAAGCCATAGTCAAGCATTTATATCGACAATTAATCATGTTTTGTCGCACAATTTAGTGTGCAAAACGCACTTATCAAGTCCCCCAAATTTGAATTGGTGTTTGTCCTCAAACAAGATGATAACCTACTTTACACAAAACATGGTTTAACAGTCTGCCGTCTCTCAAGATCAGAATTCAGTAATTAACTAATGAACAGTTTCCACAATGCAAACTTAAATCAACCTCCACCTATCACATGCAAAACTTGATGTGTATGTGTGTGCATACTCATGCAAAGTACACCAAACTGATGATGGGTGCAAATCCCAACCTGCAGTAGTTAAATTTGTTTCTTTCTTCGCTCGAGAGATTCACACCCTCCAAACTTATTATTTTCACTCAACGATCCATGGGTGTGTTCTAGAGTATGGTTTTGATTTACTCAGTCTTTACCCTCTCTATTTGGATAAATCTCGCGGTCATACAATTCAACAAGCATGAATTCTCTTCTTTTCTTGATTGTTTCAACCGTTAAGACTAAACTAAGTTACTTGCTTCGCATCAGAGATATAGTTCTTTCAACCGGATGTTTGGGGCTGATCAATGCATTTCATACATAGAAGCATGTATAATATTCATCAATGGATATTTTTCTTTCTCTTTTTTTCACATATATGATATCTTCCATTTGCTTTCTATATAACCCTTGTAACGAGTTTTAGGCCAATGACTCCAAAGTCAGATGACCATAGAGCACCAGGTTTTAAACCCTTACAGGCTTAAGCACTCGAGTTATATAGGCTCGAACATATGTCTTTATTTTTTCAATGATTAGTGCAATGCCCATTTTTCTTTTAGACACCCAATTTCTAGAAATATCATCTAACTTGAAACTTTTACCTTGTTTTCATCTTATTGGTCTAATCCAATCCACACAATACAACTTCACGCATGGAATCCCTATTCATCTCAATGTTCCCCTATAAAAGCTAAATCATCTCCAAACTCCTAAAAATGATAGTTTATCGATAAGTGTAGTAGATGTTTTCGGGGTTGACCTATCATGTTCAACTCTACTATAATGCATACACCCTATCACTAGCTTAGTATGCCAAACACAAGTATTGTGCGCAAAAAATATTAAGGTTCCACATAGATAAGCATCGATCATTATAACATGCACAATTTCCACTATTCATAGTTATACTGACTCCAATATTCTCCTCATTACCGGCAAGACCATTAAATAAACACAAGCATACAAAACAAATAAGCAAATACTGAAATAAAAAAAAAATTTGAGTTTAAATTCACTCGACAAACACACAGAAAGCACTAAAGTAAAAAATAAAGTAGAACAATTAAAATGGACAAATATACAACCCCCCAAATTGAAATCGACATTGCCCTCAATGTCGGAATATAAAAACTTTAAACGTGCAAAATCCAGGACAATGAACAATGTAAAGCATAGAGAGGGACTGGTACTCCCCTGATCAGAATGGAGGTGGTGGTGGAAGCGCTAGCATCCTTGCTCGGTGAATGGGATGCAGGCTTTCCTTATGACTTGGTGTGTGCTAATCATGAACCAACTAAGTGAACGATGACCTAAAACTATCAAAATACATTAAAAAATTGAAAAATGGTCAAATTACTGCAAATAACGAAATAAGTAAAAGGGTAAAAATGATGGGTTGCCTCCTATCCAGCTCTAGTTTATAGTTGATAGCTCGACTGTACCGTGGTGGTCTGTTAGGGTACGTCGAACATAGCTTTGGAGGTCCTGATTAGCTTCTTCAATGACATTTTCTTTCTTACTGCAGCGTTCCTCCAAACTTCAGCATTCATTCTGTCTGTGTCATCTGACTTTTCCTCATAAACTATCTCGAACTCAACAATGTAGCTTTCTTGCTTCTTAAGATTTCATTCAGGTTGAAAATGCACATATTGGTCATCAGCAGCGTTTGAAAAGTTTTGAAACACAATTTTCTTCTACAACACCTCTTCTACCACATCAATTTGATAGCACTTATCTGACTTAACATGCTTGTCCATAACATTGAAAACGCTGAAAGTGATCTGTTCCTCGCCAAATCTCAAATTTAACCGACCATTTTCAACATCTATCAGAGCTCTGCTGGTAGCTAGGAACGGCATGCCCAAAATAAGTGGGATATTCCTGTCTTCTTCCATATCCGGAATGAGGAAATCCGTTGGGAAAATAAATTTGTCCACCTTCACTAGCACGCCTTCAATTATCCCCCTCGGATGTGCAAATGATTGATCAGCTAATTGTAGTGTCACCGTAGTTGCTTTGGCTTCCCCTAATCCAAGTTTCCTGAAAATAGATAGAGGTATTAAATTAATACTTACACCAAGATCACAAAGAGTTTTTTCAAAATAACATTCACCAATAGTGCAAGGTAGAGTAAAACTTCCTGGATCTTTTAGTTTTGGTGGGAGCTTTTTCTGAATTACGGCACTGCACTCCTCTATTAGCATTACTGTCTCATGCTCCTCTATCTTTCATTCTCTTGGATAAAACATCTTTCAGGAACTTGGCGTAACCAGGCATTTTGAATAGTGTTTCGACAAATGGGATATTTATATGGAGTTTCGTGAAAACTTCGAGAAATTTCTTGTGTTGTTGCTCCCATTGATGTTTCCTCAACCATTATGGGAATGGAATGGGTAGCTCATAAGGATTGACTGAATTATCTGGTAATTTCTATGAGATTGCTGGATTCTCTTTTATAGGTGTATTCTTGGTGTTGTCAATCTGCTTCTCATTCTCTTCTTCAGAAGACTCCACTTGCTCTTTATTTGCACCCGGCCTTTTTGCATGTATCTCAGGTAGCTGAACTCCACTTCGTGTAGTGATGGCTTGACATTGTTCCCTAGGATTTACTTCTATGTTGTTCGGCAATGTATCAGGTACTCTTCCTGTCATGGAAAGAGCTAATTGTCCCACTTGAGTCTCCAGGTTCTTAATAGCTGCACCCTGATTTTGGAGATTCGTTTAAGTCTTTCTCATGAATTGATTAGTGGTTTCCATGTATTTATTGATTTTTTCCATGAATTTTGCAAACATGTCTTTCAACTGAGGTTTCTTCTCTTGCTGAAACTGCCCTTGCGCCCAATTATGATTTTGATTGTGATTCTGGTTTCCACCCCAAGAGAAGTTTAGATGATTACTCCATCCCGGATTGTATGTTTCAGAATGATAGTTGTTTTGCTGATGTTGACCCCATTGAGCAAAGTCCACATGTTTCATCCTTTGTGTAAGGATATGACATTTAGTTGTACCATGTTCTACGCCACATTCTTCACAATTTGGCTTCCTCACTTGTGAAATAAGGAGTCAATTTTTGCAGATAATGTCGAATAGGTATCTACATCATACACTCCAACTGCTTTCTTTGTACCCACTCTATCTGAAGACCACATGGCTGATGTATTAGTCATTCTCTCGAACAATTCCCAATCTCCCTCGGTTGACCTTGTACTTAGGGAGCTGTTTGATGATGATACTTGTCTTCAGTTGAAAGTTTCGCCGTTCGAATGCTGGATTGGCTTTGAATGATGAACGGTGACCAAAGATCCCCAAGCAGAGCATTCCCATCATATTGTGATTCCGCATTGGCAGGAGCTGCATGTGCTACAATCGGTTCCAATTATTGATCAGTCATTTGTATTTGTTCTTGGTAATTCTACTGATAATAGTAGCACTTATCTCAACCCAAGTAAATAAACTAAATTGAAAATAATAAATAAACTAAAATTAAAAGCAAGTTCGAATTAGTGTCTAAGCCCCTGTTTGAAACCCATTTTTAGAAAAATAGAAATTTTGGAATAGTGATTGATGTGAGAATGTGTGGTGGAAAAGTGATGAAAAGTTTTTGATTTGTGTGTAATATTATTTTATTGGAAGAATGCATGGTTGAAATGAAGAATGAGAATGAGAATGAGAAAGAGAAAGAGAAATTAATGGGTGTCAAACGGGGGCTAAATAACAAAAATCAAGTTAATACTCAATCTGCGGCAGCGGCGCCAAAAACTTGTTCACGAAAATATGTTTTGAATTTAAATCACCGCAAGTGCACGGTTCGTTGACGAGTAATAAAGTGGAAATTCTAGAATTTCGAGTATCGTTCCCACGATGATTGATTTAACTTGATTTCTATTATCGCGACCTTAACCGAATCTATTAAAATTGAGATGTGTTGTTGTGATTC
The DNA here is from genome assembly GCA_019097785.1 of Fraxinus excelsior. NCBI lineage: Eukaryota > Viridiplantae > Streptophyta > Magnoliopsida > Lamiales > Oleaceae > Fraxinus > Fraxinus excelsior. The sequence goes on from CM032630.1 coordinate 33,498,017, forward strand.
TATGACTAAACTAACACTATCATGCAAATTAAAATAAAGTAACAAATTAAATGCAAAATTATGTTTAAATGCAAAAGATTTAAATGAAATTAATGTATGAAAAAGTATACTAGGATCCCGAATCACCAACCAAGTTCACTTTTAATCCATAATTTACAATTTGATAACACGATGAATTGGTTGAAGAATCAATGTTTCTAACTTATCCAACAATCTCTTTCGAGTAGAATTGAACATATTCTAGCATACCATTTGACTATATTTTTATAACAAATGCAATATACAAGAATGCATGACGTTTTGTAAACACTTAGAGATTCACGTAAAGCATATCGGTATATTTCTATCTTATATGAACTAAACGATGATTTATACTTTGTTGAGTTTATTTCCCTTCTTTCGAATGCATAAAATAAACCACCCAAACTCATACAACTATTGTGCATATAATTGTAGAGGCAAGAAAGTATATATAAATCATTCAACATCCATCAAACATGTTTGAATATCAAATTGCAAATTAGAAATTAAAAGATCACAATGCGAGGTTCATCATTCACCTAGTACATAAAAAGTCTAGCCTAACATGAATAAAATCAAAGAACAATAAAAGTAATAAATAGAAGACATCACCAAAAAACTAGAAGTTAAAACTTGAATCTTGAAGTGAAACCCTTGTTCTAGCATTTTTCCTTGCTCTTCAATGATTTTTTCTCTCTAAGAATGTATAACTCTAGTTTTTGGACGAGTTTTAGGTTAAATAGAGTCTCAAGATATCATACTATAAGTGGTTGGATCGGAAAAGGAAACAAAATTTTCTAGCGCCAGAAACATGCCTTGCTATAGCATGGGCAAAGTAAATGCTTCCTGAAAATTTCTGTTGAAGTCTGGGCTATAACAAGGTATATTTCCATGCTATAGCATGGTAGAATTTTCGCTTCTAGTGCAAATTGATCATCAATCTTCTTTTCATTCCACTTTTGGCTTTTCTTCCTCTTCCATCATCCTCTAGTCATCCATATTATTGATAATTAGATCCTTAGTGAGATTCCATGCTTGATTCATCATTCGGGTCAACTTATAAATAATTGCAATTTAGTCCCAAAACTTTCATTTCCTTCCATTTTGGTCATTTTCACTTTTTTTCATGCACATTTCATTAATTCCATCAAAGTAGGCCTACAAGAACAATTCGTATCGGATTAAGCCATAATCAAGCATTTATATCAACAATTAATCATGTTTTATCGCACAATTTAGTGTGCAAAACGCACTTATCAAAAAACATTCCTTGACTCGTTGATATTGAGAACTTTTATTTATTGAAACTTCATGTATGCTTAAGGATGCATTGACATGTATAAATACGTAATGAGAAACATTAAAGACATAAAATATAATAATCAAATATTATGTTGACATAAGAACAATTAATATAACACATTTACACATTTAACCATATGACATACATGTGAAAACAGAGAAGATTTACTTACCTCGAATCCTTAGCAATTCACTTCTATTTTAAATAGGAAGTGGAGATGCGCTGATCGCCACATAATCAAGATGTCAATTATCCTAAGTCATTTGCATTCATTTAAAAATATTAAATAATTTATTCTTAAAAATCAACCCATATCATAATGCTATTAAGATAAAAATAATTATTGTCATTAAGGCCTAACGTAAATAGAAAGTATTCATAATTGAATTGAAATTTAGCCCATATTTGATACACATTAAAATTTTCATTCTCATTCTTCTACTCGTTTTCAATCACACATTTAGGGGTGGCAAACGAGCCGAGTCGGTTCGGCTCGTTGCCCATGAGCTCGAGCTCGAGCTCGTGGCTCGTTATAAAACGAGTCGAGCTTTTGCTCGGCTCGTTACTCGTGGGTGAGCTCGGCTCGGCCCACGAGCTCGTACTGTAGTGAGCAGCTCGGCTCAAGCTCGCTTTTTTTGAATTTTTTTAAACCATCCTTCTAATAAAAAAAATAAAAATTAGATGAACCACTCGTAAAAAACAAGGCGAGCAGGCTCGGCTCGTGCTCGGGCGAGCCCGAGTGGCTCGTAAGCCGCTACAGTACGAGGCGAGCGGCCGAGTCGATGAGCCGCTCAATTCGATTGCCACCACTACACACATTTTTCAATAAATTAATATTTTTCATCACATCAATAACTTTTTTTTTTCATTTTTTAACCACACATTCTCCATTAATCCACGATTCCAAAATACATTCTTATAAAATAATGTGGCTCAAACACATCCTTAGAAGTGGGATTTACTGTTAGAGAGTACTGTCACTCAAATGGTGCTGACGAGTTCGAGAATAATCTTGTCTCGTTTGACTCCCATTAAAATTATAATCAATTTTTCTCTCTTCTTATGAACAACACATTTTACAATAAAATAATATTACACGTAAATTCAGTTTTTTTCTTTTTTAACCATACATTTTTTCAAAAAATACTATTCCAAAAATTATAATTTCAAAAAAGAGGGTCAAACGGGACTATGTAATTAATGTATGATAAATGGGGACAAAAGGATAGCCAGTAGGGAGCAAGACATGCATTACAAAGGACTGTATAAAGCAATTTCAAAACAATTTCATTTCCTGCAGGTCCTAAAGCCTCGACCTGGCTGAGTTTGATATCCAACAGCTTCCAGTGGAGACCAAAGATGACGTGAAGCTCAACATTTGGGATCTAGATTATGCTTTATTCGCAAATGGTAACTTTTTGTCAAATTTTTGAACTAGTATTAGGGACAGGTTGGTTTATCCCCAACTTTTGTAACCTTTTTTGAACAGATACATGGAGCTATTTGGATTTTGCTCCTGAATGCCTATCTTCTTTTTTTCCTACAAGTGTTCGACGAGTGTTATCTTATGCCTAGCATACGTTAACGTACGTTGTTTCTCAATGAATGTTTCATTCTTCAAACAAGCGTTAAGCCCATACAATTTGTCCCTCAGTCTTAAGGTGCAGTTTGATGCATGCACAAGGCATGGATTAGGTTATGCACACGCAATGTGCGACTTGATTTCATGCACGAGGCATGGCTAACTTTGCGCAGTTGATCATCAAAACGGATTGATAAATAAATGCTCGAATACAATATCCTAATCTACTCATCCGCTCCTTTGATGGTTCTGATTATATAAATAATAAATACTTCATAGTAAAAGAATTAAAAAGTAAATAAAGAATTTTTGTATTTAAACTAAAGTGATTAGCTAGGGAGGCAATTATGTGGTTTTTGTGTCCTAGAATCAAACCAATGTGGTTGTGGCTTGCAAGCACGACAAGTTGGATGTGCTTCTAGAGGAAAATCATGTGTGTTTGAACCACATTATTTTTGAAGAATGTATTCTGGAATAATATATTGATGGAGAATGTGTGATTGAAAAAGAAGGAAAATTTATTGGTATAATAAAAAATATTATTTTATTGAAAAATATGTGGTTGAAAATGAGTATAATAATTAAAATGAAAATTTTAATGTGTACCAAACATGGACATATACATTTTTCTTCTTCTAACACTTTCTTAAAAATTTATACTAAGCTAGTGTTTTGCCCCCATTAATTTTTTTTTAAAAATGTTTTTCTTTCTTAATTTTAATTACACATTCTCCAAATAAAATAATATAAACACAAATCTAAAATTTTTCATTATCTTTCAACCGCTTATTCTCCCATCAATTACTATTCCAAATTTTAAAACTTATGCGAAATGGGGTCCAAACACTAGCAAAATCTTATCTATTTTTATCTTGATTAACAGTTAGGGTTCGTTTGAGACCCATTTTCTAAGAGATTTTGTAATAGCGATTTTTTGGAGAATGTGCGACTAAAAATTAAGGAAAATTCTTGAATTTACGCGTAAAATTATTTTATTCAGACAATGTGTGATAAAAAATGAGTTTGAAGAAAAATAAATTTTTAAAACAAGCTAGATTCAAACATGAACTTAATAAGGTAGTGTTGTGTTATAGACACACCTGGAAGAGTTTAGGTGTCTTATGACTCTTTTGGTCGTTGAAAATTTTCAAACACTAATTACTAAAATATATATAATCGTTATATACAGTGTCGCTACTTTCAATAAATAATTACTACTTTATTTAAAGAGCTTATTAGCAAAAATAAAAATAAAAATGTATATACGTTTCGTTCTTAGTGTGCAAAACGTCATCATGTTTCAAATTTTTGCATTTTCACCAATATTTCAACGTTCTATTGGAAAACGTCATTTTCATCAATTTTTATCAAATTTCTCAATTAAAAATTTTTAAATGACAAATATACCCTCCTATTTAAATAAAACAAAAGAAAAAAAAACAAAAAAAAAAAAACAATACTCTCTTTTTTAAAGGAGGTACAGATAAATCCTAAATAAATTAAGTTAAAAAATCAAAAAAGAAAAGAAAAGCCTCCTCATTCTCCTCTCCCTTTCCCATCCCATGCCCATCCTTACCAAAAACTGAACTTTTAAGTCCTTCAAATAAGAAAAGAAAAGCCTTCTTCGTCTTCCTCCTCTCCCTCTCCCTCTCCCTCTCCCACCCCACTCCCATCCCCACCCCTACCTCTCACCCTCACCCTCACCCTTACCCAATAACATCGTTGTAGCCACCATCTTTAAATCTTTGGGTAATTAAATCATTATTTCTTTGTTCTTTCTATGTAAATCAAAAGTTGATTTTGCTTTGTTGTGTGAATCCAAGTGGGAATGAATTGATTGTAAAATAAGGGAAATTCTTTTACATATGTTCAAAGGAAGGAGCTTGAAAAACAAGTCATGATCTAAATGGCTTATTAGCACAAAATGTTCCTACATTTGGTCTTTAGTGTGCAAAATGTTCTTATATTTGACCTTTAGTGTGCAAAACATCACTACGTTTCAAAATTTTGCATTTTTCACCCATGTGCCTACTGCTCTTCTTTTTCCTTGCTGATATTCTTTTTCTTCAATGATTTCTATTTTTTTTGACACTTTTGGTACTCGATTAGATGTGGATTTTAAAAAAAATATCTTGGTATTGGTGTTTTGAGTACATTAAATGGTTATCTAGAAAGGTGCAAGCGAACAGATAGCAAGAAATTGAGATTCTCAAGAGATGTAGTGCTACATCACAAATACCGTGAGTGTTGCCTACAGAAAAATCGTCCCCATGTGGAAGTCAAGAATAATGCCACTTACAATAATGAGAAGAAAAGTCCTCTTTTGTTTAATCCTAAAACCGATACAAGTATTTCTACATCATTTAGTAAAAACTAATGAGAGATTAGTTTTTAGTATTTCTACATCCTCTAGTATTTTCCAATCTATTTTCTGGTTTCGTTTTGTTGTAAGGGTGAGAGTGAGGGTGAGGGTGAGGGGTAGGGGTAGGGGTAGGGGTAGGGTGGGGATGGGAGTGAGAGTGGGTGAAAGAAGGAGAGGGAGAAAAAGAAGACTTTTCTTTTCTTTTATTTTTTGATTTTTTAATTTAATTTATTTGGGATTTATTTATACTTCTTTTGATTGCAATTTGTTTTTATCTTTTCCTTTTGTTTTATTTAAATAGGAGGGTATATTTGTCATTTCAAAATTTTTAATTGAGAAATTGGATAAAAATTGATGAAAATGACGTTTTCCACAATGAACGTTGAAATAAGGGTGAGAATGCAAAAAGTTGAAACGTGAGGACATTTAGACACTAAGAGCAAAATATGAGGACGTTTTGTGCTAATAAGCCTCATTTAAAGTAAATCATTAATTATTACTATTTATCACGTATATATTGTTTATTTAAATAAATTTGTAAGCTTCCCTTTAAATAAGTATAAATCGAAAAATAAATAAATAAAATTTAGGGTAATTACAACCTTCCCCCCTCTTAAGAATTCTTCATAGAAATTATTAAATTATTCATAAAATTAATTGAACTATTCGGGATATTTGCTTAAAATGTCATCTTACTACTTTTCTCCTCCACAATACTTTTACTAATGAGATTTGTTCATTCGATAGGTGATTTATTTCTTGCGAAAGGATCTCTAGTGGTTAGTCTTCCCCGGTAAGAACTTGGATGTATGAAGTACATCGTGAACTTGCTACAAGGAAGACATTAATCGCAGTTTATATGAAACTTGGCCAACTTTTTCCATTACTTCGTATAGGTTGTTGTACCTTTGCCTCAACGATTACTTCTTATCGAACTTCATCCTATGTTTGATTAGTGAGATCTTTATAAATAATGTATGTAAGGATTTTAATGAACTAATTTGATAAGAACTTGAAGCATAACACAAACATAAAGAAATACTCAAAGTAAAAACAATAACAAACACACCAATATGTTGACCAAATTCAGCCAAAGGCCTAATCTGGGGGGCTCAAAGACTGTAGCCCATTCCACTAGTGCAAACGTGCCATCCAAGAGAGAGTTCAGAGTATATCAAACAACTTAGAAACCAAGGTTTGATCATCGATCCTTATGGATCTACAAAACTAGTACAGAAATCTCCTCAACCATTCTAAATCAAACCTTAGAACAACACAGACTCTAAACAACCTAGAATTACTGTAGCAGGATTAATCTCACAGGATTAATCACAAATACAAAGTTACAGAGACAAATTTCAGCACCAAGAAGAAGAAGAAAAAGAAGAAAGCCCTCAAAGGAACGAAGAACCCAGAGAGAAAAAGACGAGTCTGGTCAAAAGCCAAAAGTAACGCTCCAGTCACCCAAAACCAAGTTAATCCAAAGTTGGTTTAATCAAGACAAGATCTCAGCCATCCATTTGATTAGACGGTTCACAACATTCTTCAACAAGCACAATCCGTGTCACACTCAAAGAACCATTTGGGCGTTGTCACGTGGGCCGTCCACAATCCAAATAATCAGTTGAAGCAACTTCCAAAAATAATATAAATTTAATGGTGTTTTGAGAAACAAACATTTTCCATTCTTCACATTGGTTCTCAATAACACATCACTCTCTCTGGTTGCATACATTTGCATATGGAACTTACAGTCCATCATCATTGCCCTGTACCTGCAAAAAATTTAACCTATGTCAGTATGCAATAAAGACAAACAGGACTTAAATTTTACAGCAGATAAAACATTTGTCCCCATATTTGAGGGATTTTTATCAGTATGAATTTTGCACAAGTTAACTTCACCTGTAGAGATTTTCTCTCTAATGAAATAATACTTAACTTCAATATGTTTTGACATTTCATGATAAACATGATTTTTGCTAAGTAAGAGTGCACTCTGAATTGTTATAGTACAAGCATACATCATGTTCACTCCTTTTAAACCTATCTTGAATATAAAAGCATCAAACCTTTTATATCATTGTCTAGGACTTTGTTTAAGTCCATACAATGATCTTTCCAATTTACACATTAAATCAGCCTTACCCTCCACTTCAAAATCTTGAGGCTGACTCATGTAGATATTCTCTTCCAATTCCCTATGTAGGAATACAGTCTTAATATCAAGTTGTTCTAATTCCCAATTAAATTGAAAAACTAATGTTAAGATCAGTCTGATAGTTTTTATTTAATCACATGAGAGAATATCTCATTGTAATCAACCTCCCTCCTTTTGAGTAAACCCCTTGGACACCAGTCTAGCCTTATACTTAGGGGGATCATTAGGATTAGTTCATTCTTTAATTTAGTAAATCCATTTACATTGAACTATCCTATGATCCTTAGGTTTATTAACCAACTTCTAAGTTTTATTATCAGTTAAAGACTGCATCTCTTCTTCCATAGCCTTTTTCCAAATTTTCAGATTTAGAACCATTCACAACTTCTTCAAAGGAATTAGGTTTAGAGTGTTCAATGGCTTCACCTGAAATTAAAGCAAAATTAGTCAAATTTTGAGATTCACATCTAGGGTTAGGTTTTATCTCCCTCATTTCCCTATCTTTGGTAAGTTAGTAATCTTGAATAGAGGTTTCATTAGTAGGAAGGATAGTCTCACCAATTTCAATTTCATTTTGAGGTTCATCCACGTCAGCAGGTTCATGTTGTTCAACTACAGGTGTATTATTTCCAGTTTCAGCAGGTTGGATGGGTTAAATCTGGTTAACTTCACCTCCCTCGGAGCACTCTTACCATTTTCAGTTTCATTAACCTTTTTTGTTACATGTTTTAGGCATAGCATTTCCAATTCATTAAAGACAACATCTCTACTATTAATAATCTGAATGCCCTGCACACCCATAACTTGTAGCATTTTACCCCTTCAGGGTACCCTAGCATCACACACTTCATGGCCCTGGGCTATAATTTTCCCTCAGTTTGATGTGCATAAGCAACACATCCAAAAACCCTTACGTGTGCTAAATTTGGTGGTTTCCCTGTCCACAGTTCTTGAGGAGTTTTGAAATCCACTGAACTGGAAGAAGATTTATTGATCAAATAAGCTGCAGTAGCAACAGCTTTTGCCCAGAAACCTTTAGCAAGACCAGGGCTAATCAACATGCATCTAACCTTGTTCATAATGGTCATATTTATCCTCTCAGCAATCCAATTTTGTTGGAGTGTTAATCTTACTATTCTATGTCTCATTATTCCCTTTTGTTTGCAGTAATTGTCAAACTCAAAGTTACAAAATTCAAGCCCATTATCTGTTCTTAGAGTTTTTAACTTCTTATCTAATTGGTTCTCTACTAACTTAAGCCAAGTCCTAAACTTCTGAAAAGTTTTAGATTTAGCCTTTAAAGGATAAACCTAAACTTTTTTGGAATAGTCATCTACAAGAGACAAGAAATATTTATTTCCACCAAAAGTAGGATGTTTCTCAAGCCCCTATATGTCAGCATGAATAGTCTAATAGTATATTTGTACTATGGGAACTGGTTTGAAAACTCACACTATGAGATTTTCCCAATACACAGGTTTCACAGAAACTTGAAGGTTCAACTTCATATTTACCAAGTAACTTCTGGTTCCTAAGATATTTTAAAAACCTTTGTTACCAATATAACCCATCCTGTTATGCCATAATTTAGATTTATCTTCAATAACAGAGAATAGGTTGGAATCAGGAACAGATATTGTATTGCCTTCAAGGTAATATAATCCATTTCTTTTTGGTCCTTTTATGACAATTAGAGATCCTTTCATAATTTTCAGAACCTGATTGTCAGATTTGAAAACATGCCCTTCATTCTCAAGAATCCCTAATGAGATAAGGTTTCTTTTAAGATTAGGGACATATCTGACATTTCTGATTGGTCTAACAATGCCATCATGTATTTTAATGACAATGTCACCAATTCTAATAATAGTCTGAGAATTATTATCATCCATATAAACCTTCCTAGGTTCTATATCATTATAATCATAAAACTAAGATTTTATGGGACTCATGTGAAAGGTACATCCATAATCTAGTATCCAGTCTCTATTGGTTTCATCACTAGATACTGTCATCACATATATGCTATCAAGTTCAGATCCTACAGTAGTATTATTCAGTTCCCCATTGCTTTGATCCATTTGTTTCTTTTTCCAATCAAAGTAATCACTTTTAAAGTGCTCTAATTTTCCACAGTGATAGAACTTTTTATTACTTTTGTCTTTAGATTTTGATCTTCCTTTAATTCTTCTCCGTTGAAAACTATTCTCTCTTTTTCAGTTCTTCCCCTAACAAACATACTTTCCTCTCTAGTCTTAGATTTATATTTCTTCCTAACTTCTGGCTCTCTAGCTCTCAAGGCATCTATCACTATAGTTTGTGTCAATTTATCCCTTGAGTATTTTATAGCATTCCTAACATCTCTATGGGACTCAGGCAAAGAATTCAATAAAATCAAAGCAAGGTCTTCATCCTCAAACTTTTTATCGTTATGTGCCAAACTCTTAACAATAATACTAAAGTCACTCAAGTTTACTTCTAAATCCTTTCCTACATCCATTTTGAAACTAAATAGTTTTTCCAAAAGATAAATTTTATTTGGCAAAGTTTTAGTCAGAAACATGGTATCATGTGCAGTCCATAAATCTCTAGCAGATTTAGCTTCATCTACTTGTCTAACAATATTATCAGATAAGTGCAAGATTATTGAACTATATGAAATTTCATCCATCTCTTTAATCTCATCAGGTTTAGCTTTAAGTTCATCAGAGAAAGTTTTAGGATTATCAAGGGCTTTAGCAACCATTTGTTGGACCAGAATGATCCTCATTTTCTACTTTCATATTGCGTAATTCCCATTTCCATCGAATTGTGACAATTCGACCTTCGAACACATTAAAGATTATGTAAAAGGGTGGCTTGTACTTATGGATATAGTGTGATCTTAATTGCAGATCAACTATCAAATAGAAAAGGTTTTTCAAAAAAATTGAATTTAAAAAAACCAATTACAATGATGCAGAAACTGAAGCAAAGATCAATAATTAATTACAGAGATATCAAATGCATTCAAGAATTGCACAATACAATCAAGAATCTTAGAGGTACATCATGCTAGTCAAGATAGATATATACATATTCAATGTAAACATAATTTCTATGCATAAACAATGTGTCATGTATATAACATCTGTCATACACATAAATTAAAAGAAGCTACCAGGTAAGGATATGGAAAGGTCTCACCGAAATACTGTTAAAACAGTAAGGAAGACCCCCAAGAACCCAAGTCAGGGACCAGAATCCCACTTAATCACCGGGGTCAATACAGTTGGAGTATCGCCACAAAGTTGATTACATATATCACCATAAGAGGAAAAATAATCAGTGTTCACTTTTAACAAATTTAAAGTAAAGATGATAAATTTAATGGTGTTTTGAGAAATAAACATTTCACTTTATCTTCTATGTTGAATTTCATAGGTCGTCTTCGACAGTTAGCATAACTCTTTTGACGGCTTTGAGCTGTAGACATTATCTATTTGATACCTTATACTGCTTGCTTGACTCCCTTAAGTCTCTTATGGTCCCAAAAGTTGCTTTTATCTGATTTCATCCAAATTGAGCAGTGATCGACATTTTCATCCACATAGAAATTCAAATTGTGGTATTCCAATAGAAGAGTGGTAACTATTCTTGTATGAAAACTCAATTTTAAAGGTAAGTATTTGCTCCACTTGCCTTAAAAATCAAATACACAGTAGCTTGGAGTTTTTTTTATTTAATTCTTTAATTTTATTTTTCTTCATATGAAAAAAGGGAAAGTTACTATTTTGCCATTTAAAAATTAATCAACAATTGGTCATATTTTTTATTTTTGGTCAATTAACGATCAACTAGACGGTTTTCGTCCATTTGGACTCCATGTGGGAATTGTTGAAAGGTTTGGTATCGTGGGTGGCACAAATGAAAGGTTTGGACAAAGTCTGTAAAAAGTTAAAAGATTTGGTACCGTAACTGCAATTTTCCCTAAATTTTAATTCTATCCTACACCTAGCCACATGTTGTTCTTCATATTTACACAACTTAATTACGACAAAAAGGCTATGAAATTCCTCAGCATAATCAGCAACTTTCCTATGATGATGCTTGCAATTAGGCCTCGTTTGACGACCATTAATTTGGAAAAATAATAATTTGAATAGTAATTTTTAGGAAGTTGTGTGGTTAAAAAGAATGAATAAATATTCGATTTACGTACAATATATTTTATTGTGTGAATATGTGATTAAAAATGAGTATGTAGAAAAAAGAATTTTCAAATAACGGTCATTAAACATAGACTAATTATGATACTTCTCATACAATATCTGAGTTCATGGTTCATATAATCTCCTATTTCGACCAACCTTCAGCTTTTTCCTGTAATTCCAATGGTTATCACCCTCATCTAATTCAGAGTCTACTGGGAATGGATTGATAGGCTAATAAAAAATTATCTCGCCACTAACAATTAAGAAGTGCGTTGTCTGAAATTATATGTAGTGTGATTCAAATCAAATAGTTAACTTCTACCAGCAGCTCCCGCATCAAACTTGCTTTGTTTTTTACATAGTGCAAGGACCAACTTGCTCCATCTATATAGTTGGATTACTAAATTCCTCCTCAAAGTAGAAGGACCTACTCGATCCATTTTAAATGTTGTAGGACCCACTTGCTCCAAGTCAATTGCTGAAAGATTAACTTGCTCGTTATAAAATGTTTGAGGGCAAGACATGTTAGGACCTACATGCTTAAGGTTCAAATTTGCAGGATCTACTTTCTCATTTTTGAAAGATGGATGAATAATTTGGTCTTGTCCTTGATATGGAGCACAAACTTGCCTCTTTAGAAAGAATGAGGGTCCATTGCTCCTTTCACAAAGTTGGAGGACTGACTTGTTGCTTTTCAAATCTTAGAGGACTAACTTTCTCCTATTGAAATGTTGAGGACCTACTTTCTCCATTTCAAATTCTGGAGACTTGAATGCTCATTGTGAATCATTAGATGATCCACATGGTCCATCCTGCAAGTTAAAGGGTTTATTTGCTCTTTCTGAAATGATGGAGGATCAACATGGTCCTTTTCATAAAGTTGTAGAGCTAACTTGATCCTAATTTAAGTTTGAAGACTAAAGGAGTAAGTTAGTTTTATAACATTGTAACAAGAGCAAGTTAGTCCTCCAATGTGTACAATGAGCATGTTAGTCCTCTAACTTCTACATAGTGCAAGTTAGCCCTCCAACTTTCAGTAAGAAACAAGTTAACAATCCCAAAAATTAAAAAGGATCAGATTGATCACCAACCTTTCAAATGGAGCAAATTGATCTTTTTAACCTTTTGAATGTATCAAGTTGGTCCTCAAGCTTTTGAATTGAACAATTTGGTCCTCCAAATTTTCAAATGAAGCAAGTTGAGCCTACCACCTTTCGAAAAGAGTAGATTGGTAAGGAGGCCCAAGCCCAACATGAAACGTAGCCCAAGCCCATTATGGAGGGTAGTAATGAACCCTACTCAAGCTCAGCACAGCATGATGGGTAGCACCAACTCTACCATGAACCTCCAAAAAGTGATCTTATTGGAGTAAAGTCCCCATCGTTGTTTTTTGGTCTTATTTAGCCCCTATTTGACAATCATTATTTAAAAACTTTTTTTTCTATATATTCATTTTTAACTACACATTCACATAATAAAATATTCAATGCATAAATCCAAAATTTTCTCTACTTTTAAAAAAAAAATACTATTTAATCAAGAGTATTAAAAAGTATACCTTAATAAATAATAAGAAAGAATAACATATTTAAATATAACAAAATAACCATTTCGAAATAGAGAGGGGTAAAATAGAAAATATATATTACCTTTTTGTGACAGGAAGAATCTATAACAAAATTTAAACCTTAGGGAAGCTTTCTTAAAAAAAAAAAATGGCGGGAAGTTAATTGTAATCATCATAAGTAGGGGTGGGCAAAAACCCGCCCAATCCAACCCAACCCGACCGGGTTGGGTCGGTTTTTTCCATTTTTTTCTTGGGTTGGGTTGGGTTGGGTTGGGTTGTGGGTTAACCCATCCAACCCGACAAAAACCACCCAACCCGACCCACTAAATTAAAAAACTAAAAAACTTTGCCAAACTAAAATAGAATAAAGGTGAGAGACCCGGTAAAAAAAAAAGTGAGAGACAAAAAAAAAAATACTAACATATCTTCCATTATCTCTCTCACGCGGCGGACGTCGTCTCACCAAATCATCAACATTGGTTGTGATTTTGGATGAGATCTATCTTCCAATACATCTCTCTTTAACGCAATATATTCATGTTGCTTTAAATTTAGTACTTTGGTGGCTTTAATGTTTGTTCATAGGTCGTCCCAACTCCCAACCTAATCCGACCAACCCAACCCAACCCAACCGACATTTGGTTGGGTTGTGTTGGGTTGGGTTTCAATCTTTACATGGGTTGTGTTGGGTTGAATTTATGTCAAACCAACCATGTTGGGTTGGGTATGGGTTGGGGGAAAAACCAACCCAACCCAACCCACGCCCACCCCTAATCATAAGATGGAATTTAACCAATTTTATTTATTTTTATTTTTTTATGGGAGTTTCCTTATCAGCACGGTAAAACTGCATACTTGAAGTCCGACAAAATGCATATTTCATGCAATCTGGAATGTCGATTTCGTTTTTCCTAAATAAAAGATGACAAAAGGTGTGCACATGACTTGGGCCTCATCTCTTTTATATGTTGGTCACACACATTTTTATTAGAAGGGCTATGTGGTTCTCATCCTATCCCACTTTTTGTCAATTAAAATTCATAAGGAATACGTTCTCAATACCAACAAAGTCACATACAAGCTCAAGATAACATAATTGAGTATTTGCAACACAACGCCTTGTAATCAACCCCGACCGGAAATAGTGAGCAAACATAATTTAACATATGTCACTAATTATTCCACGTCAGTATAAACTGTTGTCATAGCACATCTGAATAAGAACGTAAAGCATGACTTCAACGTCAATGAACGAGGAACATATGGACCGGTGAATAAAATGACAAAAGATAACTAACTCGGTGAGAAACGAAACAATGACTATCATGTATCATCAGCGAAACGGACTTAATTATCCCAATGATCTTTTTAAAAAATTATAAATAGCCATGGGTGATAATGGAAGAGGGCATGCAAATTAAACTATCCTATTTTCAAACAGTAATTTCTCTTCTTTCTTTTGCTTGAGCATAAAATCAATGAGATTAGGAGGGAAAATCTTGGCTAAGTGAGATGAGCTTGTTGATCATAATTTTAAGGTTAACAACACTTGTCAGTATGTTTTTCTAAAAAATATTTATTTCCGAAACGGACTTGGTAAGTTAAATTTTTTATATTAGCCCTAACTAACACTGTACATGGTCTTTTATTCACTCTTAGTGGATCCAAATATTTTTGTTTTCTTTTGGTAAGAGTTACACGAATAGGAAACAATAAAGAGAATCCTTCTCGAAAACTTGAACTCAAAAATTAGAGATTTGATTTCATACTCTTGTCAAACACATTGTGCTAATTTACATTGGACGATCCACATGTGAAAATCAAGCACCAATGAATATATTGAAATATCACGTGATTTGGCTCACAATCAGGGGTGGACGCAGAAGTTTAAAGGTAGGGGGAACAATCGAATTTGAAGAATTTGGAAGAAATTTTACGTCCAAAAAAATCATACCCCATGTAATTTTGCATCCGAAAATTTACATGGGATGTGACTTTTTCGGATGTAAAATTTAGAAATTTTTTAATGTCATATTCCATATAAAAATTCCTAATAAAATGATGAAAATTACATTGAGAAATTTATATCGCAAAAATAATAATGTTAATGAAATAATTGAGTATTTTTTTTAAATGCGAGTAGACGTCTTTTTTTAAAACTCACGTTTAACGTATTTTTAACTATTTTCGATATATGTTTGAACTATTCGATATGTCCATAATATAGTTCTTGAAATAAGTTTCGAGATGACATAAGCAATTTATAGATTCGATTAGCTTAAAATCGTCGGAGAATTTTTAAAATTAACATATTATCGAAATTCAAATTTATTGTGATTTTGCCCCTATTTGATGGAGATTAAAATCAAATTTTTAATAAATTTTGATAGAAGTTAAACAGTTATGGATCCCATGAAATATTTTAATAAAATTAATTGTTAACTTTGATTTAAATTAAAATTAAAATTTCAATCAATATCAAAAATGATTTTATAAAAAAAAATCTCAAAAGTTGGGGCACGTGCCCCCTTCCCCCGGACCCCCCGGTCCGTCAGTACTCATAATCCTGACAACGTGATCTTATATAACATGTCATCAAGGGCAGACCCAACACCCTGCGGAGGGGCACGATCGCTCGTGCTGAATCCGTCTAGTCTTCAATAGCGTTGCGTGTCGAGTCACTGTTGGCACTAAGACAGATAAAGTTGCAAATATTCTATGAGAATAGCATCTGGGTTTTCAACTATTTGTTCATTTTGATTTGTTCATGAAAAAGAACGGTGAAAATATAGTGTTTTTTATGAAGTTTTGTCGAATGGGAAGTGTTAGTAGTATAAATACAGTTGAAACAACATATTCAGCGCCATGTATGGCACCAATAGTGAGCGGTAGTGTGGATAGTGAGGATCATTTTAGTAGCGTTGACAATTCTGTGAATTCGGTGTGGTTTGGATTCGTCGCCACTGCCATTCTCAATTCTATGTTCCTAGTTATGGCAATGTTCGAGAGGTTTCTCCGCCCCAGATCAACAGTTGTCGACGGTGGCCACAGCCCTGGTAGGGTTAAAAATATAGGGGGCTCAAGGGAAGCTCCACTACCCTTCTCCCAAAGTACAATCGCTTTTCAAAAATATGTTCTCATAAGTACCTTTTTAAGTTACAGGCATTGGTAAGGGTCTGTTTGTCTCCCATTTTGAGAGATGAAATAGAGTTTTGAATAGTATTTTTTGGAGAATGTGTGATTGAAAAGTAAAGTAATTTTATTGGTTTTAGAATATGTTATTAAGTGAATATGTGGTGGATATTGTTTACTGTAACGAACAATGTTTGAGAAAATAGATAACAAAGATGAGCTTATTTGGTACATCTCTCTCTCTCACACACACACACACTGACACACAATCATGGAATCAAGTTTGGCCGATGCAATGATCTTATCTTAACTTTATTGGTATAGCTACTTTTTATTTTTCTTGTTTAATCATGCTTAAACACATTCACATGTTAATTATGATATTTCTTGACACGATGAGTTTAGCATGAGAAGAGTCTTATTTAACTACCAAGAGTAAAAGCTTAATCTTTTAAAGAATTTATTTATTTATTTATTTGTCTTTTACAACACTTTAAGTGCATGTATGATTCATTTTATCTTCAAAGGTCTCTCACATGTGTAGAATTTTTATAAATGGATACCCAATGACTCAGGGTGCGTTTAATTGACAATATTTTTCATGAAAAATATGTTTTCTTCATTTAATTTTCACCTTAATTAATTAAATATTAATAAACGACATCGTTCTTATGATCGCTGATTGTCGACGGTTAATAGTCAGCGATCAACATTCGATCCGTCCGTGCTCGACTTTTGTGCTAGGTGGAGCGAAACCTTCCACTAGCTCTACATGTCAAAAGTGAGAGAAAATCACATTTGACTTCTTCTTTATTTTTCTGGAAGTTCCATCTATTTTGAACACGTTCCACCACACGCTGTCAAAGTTAATCCATTGAGAATAAAGAAAATTATAGCATAGACAAATACAAATTAGCTTTTAACACATTACTTGAAGGGCTACACATAATCTCATTTTCTACACTCCCCAAATCACATTTTTGAGTACCCTCAAAATCAATGGTCCTTTACTAGCCTCTCATTCTATGCACTTTCCTCTCACTCATCCATAAACACATAATCGTATTTTACCAACATATTTCTTCAATCCCACACGGATTATGCAAGTGACAAGTCTAATGTTGAAGTCTTGAAAATCAAGTTGATTACTTGTAAGGAAATCTTGAAATTGAGTTTCTTTATATAAAATAAAGTACTTATCGACCATGGTAAAAGTAGACAATGAGCAAAGTAAATGAGTCTAACCAATCCATTTAATTAATCCTTAATTATTCTGGTCACTTGGACGAGTTTGTGCATATGAGTCCTAGTCACCCAACTGGGTGAGATACTATCTCGCCAAGTCTTACAAAGCAGTATTCGTCCATACTAGGACACTATTGGAGAATACTGACTTGAAAGTTGAAAATGGGATTACAATGTCGAAAAAGTGACAGTTATCTTGATCGACCTAGACGCATTTACAATACAGTTAATGTACTATTAACAAACAATTTCTATCCACGACCTAGAACATGATCATCATGTACATGAACATTGTTAGAGAATTGATGCTATTTAGACAATTTGGGTGGAAACAATTGCTTCTTTTTTGGAAGAACAAGGTAAGTCGTATTCTCCTCCATGAGAGCATAAAAAACATACATTTACTTGGTCAAAACGACCTACATTCATGGTTATAGAATCGAAATTTGATCACTTAATAGAGCTCACACTTATAAATGGCTTGTTAAGAGGTGAAATTAACTCACAAATATTATGTATATACAAAAACAGTATAATATCTCTACTATGCACTCAAGACAAGAACAATATATACTAACTAAAAACTTCGACAAAATAAATATTATGCATTCCAACCGCAAGATTCTGTTTTCTTACTTCAATCAATTTTTGGGAATGCAATTAGGCTATATTTTTTTACCTTAAAGAGGAGGCCAAATTCATTATTCTTCAACACAACTTTAAATACTTTTGAAGTCTAAAGTTTGAACATTATCCTCCATCGATGAATTCTTGACTGTTCATTACTGTATTATTGAAATAGAGAATCAACAATAAGACAAAATCTATTGAGGACACAAACGCAGAAGAGTGTTGCAACACCTTTATTATAGTCTTCTAATGAAGATGTAGTCTTTGTTGGACATTTTGGGATATTTGTAAGTGTTAATTGGAAAAGTCTCCATTAGTGCAATGATTAGTCACGACTCTTCAATTGCAAATAGTGCATATCAAAGAGTTGTGTTGTTTCAAAATTGATGTAACTTTTTGATAAGGTATAATCTACATCATTAAATATGAAATTGTGCAATATAATGATTAAAATTGACTTTGCCAATCAATGCGAAATAGACACATGAAAATCATAAGATAGAATTCTCCTAATTTTATTTTCTTCGCTTCAAATTAATTTCATATAATTGATTTGTAATTCTTTCCTTCTCCAAATTATGTCAAAATAATTTTCAAATTATATTTGAATTCCGTGTTTGATATCTTCCGTTTTAGAAGAGTACAATCAAATGTTGGTTCGTCCAATAAAATTAATATTGTGTTGTATTAATTTTGAAATATGCGTCGTATTTTGAAAGACAGACACCCATTTGATTATGTTATCACCCATGCAGGGGGTGAAATCTATTTTAAGAAGATTTGTATTCACATACTGATAAATGTAGTTTCTACACTTATTCGAAGCATTAAATAATAATATTTTATTGTTTTTTGGATAAAATTCTACCTAATTTATGTTGAATTGTATTTTGTAGGTAAAACTCTATGTTTGATGAAAAATTGGAGAAAAGAATCCAAACTAGCGAAAAAATGACAAAATTCAAAGTATGATGACTAAATTAGCTATTGGATACAAAGTTTGGAGATCAAATTTCATACTTTGGGAAGTGAAGGGCTTGAAGGAGAATATATATACACAAAAAGGCATCTTTGAATTTGAGACCCAAATTACACACACAGAGAAAAGACGGAAAAAAAGGCACAGGAAAGAGAGAAAAAGAGAGAGAATGCAAATCAAAAAGGGTGGCTGCTTTTATATATATACACACACAAAAATTGAGTTTCTTTGCAAGTCAAAAACTGCGGCTAAGAGATATATACACATTAAAGAAGAAGAAACTGGGCGGTTGCGAAAGAATATATATACACCAGAAATGACTTTAAGGAGGATTTATTCAAATAACCCGGTAATGTATTGAAAAATAATTTCTTGTGTTTATTTTTACATTATGAGTGATTAATTTTCATATTAGGGCAAACAATGTAGTCGACTTGTGATTCTTTATTCTTCTATTCAAGATTTCTGTGATTTATTCATATATATGTTGGTTTTACTATGAGTTAATGCATTGAATTAATTGATCACTAATTTAATGATTATGTGAGTCTTTTGTGAATCAAGAGGTGAATTTGAGATTTAGACTATATAGTAAAACTTGGTAAATTAGTATAACTTGCGCGCGCGCACACATACACACAAACTAATTATTGCAGTCATAATATGAATTTTTAGAACTAGTGTTTCGTTTAACAGAGGTTGATTCGCATAAAGATATGAAATTTAATTAGTTAAATATGCTCAATGGGAACTCGAGAGGGGTAAATTGAATATAATAGAAGAATTCGATTGAAAACTACATTAGATTATGAATCTTGAATTAAAAATTAAGGTGATGAATAGATAAAATTGTTATCCCATATTTGAATCTTCAATCAACCATTGTTTGCAAAATTTGATATTTTCAAGTAGTTAAAAAATAATAATAATAATCACAACTATCATAATTCTTTATTTGCTTTTGTCAAATAGGAGTTAGAAAAACTAGATTAAGCTCATGTTTGGTACATATTAAAATTTTCTTTATTATTCTTCTATTCATTTTCAACCACACATTCTTCAATAAAATAATATTTTACATCACATCAATAATTTTTCCTTATTTTTTAGCCACACATTCTTCATCAACCTACTATTCCAAAATACATTCTTCTAAAATAATGTGGCTTAAACACACCCAAGTCTTGAAGTTTAGTCCTTGCGAGAATGGTATCCGAACTCAAAAGTCAACTATACTATTTGTTACAATATCGTATACTTGTGATATAAAGACACAACAAATTTTTGTCACCGTTGCCGAAGAACTATTTACTTTTAATCTTAGTTTAGTTTATTTTCTTTTCTTACAGAAAACGGTGTTCGTTGTATGCTCCACACCCAAGTGACGATCATGAACTATTTGACTTGGAAATAGAAAGTACTTTCAAACAAAAATGCAAAGAACACAAACAGAAACAACAACATCAAATGGTTGGCAATCAAAATATTCATATTCCTATTCAGTCAATTGGATAAGTGGCCGCAAGAGTAACGACGCCACCGGATCAGTAGCAGAAGCGAGGGGAAATAAATGAAAGAGACTTGCCAGTTTCAATATTCTTGACGTCTATAGCCGCGCCTACGTGCTCCAATCTTGTGTATCTAGATTTCGGAGTAAATAATTTTCAGATAAGGGTTGAGTGGATCAATTTGATGAGAAACACTCTCCAATTCTATGGGCTACTTCATGAAAAATCGAACACATATCTCCAGATTTCTTAGGAATTGTCAGAACTTACATGCTCTGGGGGATAATGAATAAACTATTAAGTTGCAATTATTTCCATATACACTGAGAGATGCCGCATTGTAGTGGTTAGGCGGCGGAACTCATGGAAGCATTATTACATGCAAAAGACTGACCAGAAAATTCTGCAACAAATTCTTCCTACCGACGAATGTAGTTAAAATAAAATTGGAAATTCAAATTTTCGAGCAGAAAGATGGAGAGAGCTATCACGAGGCATGGAACGGATTTAAAGAGCTAATGTGAAAGTATCCAAATCATGAAATCACATTAGGTAATCAAGTGCAGTACTTCTACACCGGACTCTTACCACTGTCAAAATCTCAGGCAGATTCCTCTGCTAGTGGATCGACCATAAGAAAATCAGTACAAAAAACCATCAGTTTATTTGAGTTAATTATCACTATACATCCAATTTTTTCATCAGAAATAGTGGTACCACTAAGAGCATCTGGGATGTATGAATTAGATAGCTCAACATTTACCAACGGGCAAATAGCAGCTTTGACAAAGCAGGTAGAGCTATTGATAAAATCACAAATGAGATGAGTACATGCATTGATGAGTGGTCCATCATGTGAAAATTGTAGAGGTAATCATTTTTAGAAAATTGTATGTCTATGGACTTTCCCGAAGAACAAATCAACTTCATTTAGAATGGCTCCCGCAATTTTGACCCTTGTTCACAAACATGTATCCCAGGATGGAGACAACACCTAAATTTCAGATAGTCAGATAATCAACAAGGGAATGTCAAACTAAGTTTGGGGAAAATGTTTCATGAATATGTGTAGAAAATGGAAATATTATTCTATCAGATTAATACTAATTTTCCAAATCAGTAAGCATCTATTGTTCACGTAAAATTCACAAGCACATGAGATCATTGTACAAGTAATAAAATATGTCAGTTAAGAGTATCGTTCCCACGAGAAATAAGGTCTAATTTGTAGTTCAATAGCCACTATTAAATTTGAAGTGTAATGAAATCAAAAGAGATGGTTTGTATATTTTCTATACTAATAATAAACAAACAAAGCAAATAAAGTATTTATTTAATATGTAAATGTCTGTATTGGAATTGTGAATCCTCATATTGTCATTCTATTCAATTCTTAATTCGTAATCTAGTAAATTCATGCATTCAAGACAATTGATAATCAACTGTTATTCAATATTCTTTTTTAAGATATATTAAACATATGTTTAACCCGATCCGGTCATATTCCTAGTCCTAATTCATATGAAAAACATGCATTGCATCACATCACAAGATTTATCACACATGATTGCACATGCAATAGATATTATTCATAATACCTATTGTCCATATATTGATTTTGCCGCGTTCGAGACTTATTGTGAGTAATCCTACACTACAAAAAGTAACTTACTATCTAATTTGTGATCAAGAAATAAAATGATTCAATGGGAATGCAAAACCAATCAAGAAAAATCAAGAAATACTAAACTAATTGTCTTGAATTAAAATTAATAAATAATATGCGTTCATCCAATACAATGAAAAACTTAGCCTAACATTCTTTTAATTAAATTATACAAAATAATGGAAAAAATATCACCAGAAAATTAGAAAGATGGAAGAAGTAGGAGAAATCCACGTTCTTGGCTCAAATCTTGAAACTGGGATATGAATCTTCAAGATCCTTGTATGATTCACTTTGAATTAATGTATAGACTTGTTCTTCGCCTCCAAAATATGTAGAATATGATGAAATTTAGGTCGAATAGAGGTTTCTAACTATGTAACCGAGCAAAACCGAGCAAAAAAAAAAAAAAACTTGGGCTCGAACTGAGCTGAGCAAAGTCCGGCTAAAAAAATGAAGCTCGGTCCGAGCCAACTCGGGTTTTTTCTTGGCAGCTTGTTGCTGGCAACGAGGCAGCAGCAAGCTGCCTGCAAAGGGTGGCTCTTAAAAAAAAAAATTTTTTTAAAAAAGGGTAGGCTTGCCCCGGCCACGGGTCGGCCCGGGCTCGAGTCGAAAAATGGGGCCCAACATGGTGCTCAACTCGGTACAATCGAACCCGAGCCAGGCTTGCTTGGGCTTTTTCTGGGCTGAACCCGAGCCGTCATGCTTTTTTGTCATCGCTAGAGGTCTCCTACGTTCTGTCGAGGTTAGTCTTTTAAAGGATGCTAAAAAATTGCATTGAATTGTTACCAAAACAAAAGAAGGAAAGTGGGATTTTTTCCCATTTAGCCTTGAGGCTCGTCCTTCGCCTAATTTTCGGCAACTGAACAGTTCTTAGTATTTTTGTCATAATTTTCTCTCACAATATCAGATTGAGGTGATTCAAAGTGAATTGAAAAATAACTCGAATTCCAAAAATACAATATTTTCAATTGGAACATTTCATATGTCAATAATGGGTCTCAAATTGAGACTGAAACTTTGAAACATAACTTTTTCGACTCGAAGTTGACATGTGATAGTACTTGGACTATATTTCATCCATTAGATTTTTTTCCTCACCCAATTGATGCCTAACATTTTCAAATCCTTATCGTGAGGTTCGATGTAACTTTTGAGTATTTACATTTCAGTCCCCGAACTTTGTATTCAATACAATTGAACCATTTTTCACTATCTTTACATTCTTTTCTTCAATTCTTCATTAAACATTGAGTTTTACCTACAAAATAAAATATAACACAAATTAGGTAGTATTTTATCCAAAGAACAATAAAATATCATCGTTTAAGACTTAAAATAAGTGTAGAAACTACAATTATCATCTATCAAGAAGTTGGAGATACAAATTGGTCAAATAGCTCAACAACATGAAGAATTTCCACATGGATAATTGCCAAACAATACAATGACAAATCCTAAAGAGCAAGCGATGACAATAAGAGTAGTGAAAAAGGATCCACCCATGGCTCCTATAAAAGTTAAATGATATGTATCTCCACTTCCATTCCCTCAAAGATTTCAAAAGAAGTCAATCGAGGAAAATATTCATACTATAACTAAAAGAGTAGGATATAATTTCCAAAAATTACTGTGAAACGACCAAAAAGAAAATATAACCAGGAAGATGTTAATGAAGCTATAATTGATGAAAAATCTACACCTGCCTCAATTAAGAATGAAGAAAGAACAGAAGCATCCATTGCCAAGACACTAAGTCCAATCAAGGCTTACGTGCCTCCCATTTCTTTTTCTCAGAGGATCAAGGAGAACAGACAATACACAATTTTTTTTAAAAATCTTGATATTCTCAAGAAGCTTAAGATCAATATTCCTTTGATTGATGTGATATTACAAATTCAAAGCTACACAATTCTTTTGAAAGAGATGTTGACAAAGAAAAGAGAGATTCCGGAGTTTGAAATTGTAGTATTAACGGAGAAAAGTAGTGCAAGAGTGCAAAATAAATTGTCTCCCAAGTTGAAAGATCCAGTGCATTTTACTTCGCCTATTTCAATTGGAATTTCTTGTTTTATTAATGCATTGTGTGACACATGTGCTAGTATAAATCTGATGTCATATCCTGTTTAGGAAATTAGGTGTGTGAAGTCAAATCAACATCAATAGCGCTACAACTAGCTGACACAACAATTTCAAATCAACGTGGCAAAGTTGAGGATGTGCTTATAAAAGTAGAAAATTTAATATTTTCGGTAGACTTCATTGTGTTGAACATACCAAACGATCGAGACATTCTAATTATATTGGGGCAGTCATTCTTAGCAATGGATCGAACCCTGATTGACATGGAGAATGGTGAGCTAATAGTGGATGACAAGTAAGAGATATTTAATATTTATTTCCCATTTGAGAAACCTTCCAACAAAAATCATTATTTTAGAATTGATGAAGAAGAGTTACCTATCCAACGAAATTATTAGAATAGAAAATTAAATTTTAGTGGATTTCTTGGTAGAAATAAAAATGCAAATACCCAAATATGAAGAGTAAAAAAGTGTGCATAAATGAAAATTGCATAAAGTGTAATGATGGAATAACTTGGTTCGAGTTACCATGATTAAACATGACACAAAATCAAGCTAATTATGTTAAAGAAGCGCTTTTTGGGAGACAGCCCAAACTTTTTCCTTTTTATTTATTTTGTTTTTGAGTTTTTCGATAGTTTATTTTATTTTAAGTTTATTTGTGACTCATCATACATACTTCGATATTTCTTAGGTCTTCGATATGTTAGTTGGTCTATAGATATTAGAGTTAAGTAACACTTGTTCTAGTTATTTTATCTTTAATGCTTTATTTGATTTTTCAAGAACACAACGTCGCAGAATATTTAAACCAATATTGACCAAGGAACCAACAAGAGCAATATGAAAGCTAACCATCGAATTACATGCCATATCAAAGAAGTTTTTTCGTCACTTTCTTCCACATCCCTTTATATGCGGATTTATGATTAAAGACATTGAGAATAATGTCTAGCTGAAGTTTGGAGGTGGAAAACATGAGTGTTTATTTTTTTTTATGTGTTTTTGTGTGCTTTATTGCTTTAGTAAATTTTTTCAAAAAAAAAAAAAAAAATTTATTTTTTGTGTTTGTGTGAGTTAATTGGTCTGGCTATCAATGATGGATATATTGAATCATGAATTGATTTATGCTTGGTGAATAAATTACTTGCTTAGATTAATTTTTAATTTTTCATGAATTTTGATATATATTGAACACATGAATTAAGTTAAGTACTGTATATGAATGAGTTGATTTCATAATTGGATAGATTGAAATAGTTGACCATAGATACTAAATTCAAAACCACTAAATTTTACATTCTTGGACCAAATTTAAAATAATTTGGGGGGATTTCACTGTTGTAGGAAGATGTTAAGATAAATAGTGATTTCATGTGTGAGATTAAAAAAATTTGTGTTGATTGTCTAATGTCAATAGGATGCAATTGGGTGAAAATATCAAATTAGAGGCCGGTTTACTTAAATTTAGGTTATATGAAAGATATTGCACTAATCAAGACATAACAAATATTTTATTTAAAAATTTCTTTTCATAACCTTTATGACTCGAGCAGTTAAACCTACAATGATATTTAAGATCTTGTGCCTATGGTCATCTGACTTATGAGTTATCAGCACAACGCTTGTTACATGGAGTTTTAGAAAGATTAGGGGAGAGAATACTTCAAATAAAGAAAAAATTGTTGAAAAAAACCAAAAAAGTAAGTGTATGAAACAGAAGATGCACAAAATGTCTTAGTTAAGTCCTGAACATTTGTTTAAGAAAATTTGACTTTTGATAATAGATTAATAGTCTAATTAAGTCCTAGAGATTGAAGAAATCAAATTTAATGGAGAATGCTTGTTTATTGTCATGTTGAACTGCAATCGATGAAACATTGCCTAAATTGGAGAGGTGATAATAGTAGAAAATCCAACCATAGTTCACACTAGAAAAAAGTGAAAGAATAAGTTTGACGGTGTGTGAATGTTAGAGCGATGAAAGAACATATTTGACCATTGAGGGTCAATAATTGAAACAATTTATGAATTCATAATTTATTGCTTAATTCTTCACATAAATGTCGATATAACATTAGAAAAATAGATTTTAATTTCTGTATTATAATTTTGAAACTGTGTAAAGATTTGATATTATGATTTCAGTCCCGAGATAATAAGCCAGATTAGTTAGCTAAATTTTTTTGTTTTACTTGATTGACTGGCCACAACATGTTTGTGTGTTTGTTAGATTTTAGTTTTGTTTGAGGACAAACAAAGATTCAAATTTGAGAGTGTGATAAGTGTAGTTTCTACACTTATTCGAGACCATAAATAATGATATTTTATCGTCTTTTAGATAAAAAGTTTCCCTAATTTATATTAAATTACATTTTGTAGGTAAAATTTTATATTTGATCATTTATTCTTTTATTCAAGATTTATGTGATTTATTCATATATATGTTGGTT
Organism: Fraxinus excelsior; assembly: GCA_019097785.1. Taxonomy (NCBI): domain Eukaryota; kingdom Viridiplantae; phylum Streptophyta; class Magnoliopsida; order Lamiales; family Oleaceae; genus Fraxinus; species Fraxinus excelsior. The sequence continues at coordinate 33,524,903 of CM032630.1, forward strand.
TTACTTTGAGTTTAATGCATTGAATTAATTGATCACTAATTTGAAGATTATGTCAATCTCTTACGAATCGAGATGTGAGTTTGAGATTTAGATCATAGAATAAAATTTGATAAATTAGTATAATTGTAGAGATATATATACTAATTATTGAGGCCATAATATGAATTTTTAGAACTAATATTTCGTTTAACTAAAGTTGATTCACATAAAAATATGATATTTAATAAGTTAAATAGGATTAATGAGAACCCGATAGGAGAAAATTGAATGCAATAAATTCGATCGAACACTACATTAAATTATGAATCTTGAATTAAAAATTAAGATGATTAATAGATGAAATTGTTACGCCCTAATATTTATCTCATATTTGAATTTTCAATCAACCGTTGTTTGCAAAATTTGATATTTTCAAGTAGTTAATAATAATAATAATAATAATAATAATAATAATAATAATAATAATAATAATAATAATAATTATCTTGCTTTTATCAAATAGGAGTTAGAAAAATTAGATTAAGTCCTGAAATTTAGTCCTCATGGGAACGATATCCCGACTCAAAGATCCGCTATACTGTTTGTTACAATATCGTACACTTGCGATATAAAAAAAGTAACACATACCTAGTTTTATTTTATCCCTGCCTAATTTCTACATCTGAGTAAGTCGTAATTTATTTATTATTATGCACATACATGATTTCGATAAGTCGCTGCTCTATTTGTATTTGCATGCACGTATTTTTTATTAACATAATATAATTCATGTACCAATTTATCAAACAATCTTAGGATAATCAGGGATGGACCCAGCACCTAGCCAGCCCCCGCGACCGCCCGTGCTGGGTCCGTCAGAAGCTTCAGACCGTCCACCGGAGTCGGGAAGAAAGATGCAGAAGGAAGAAGGCGATGTTGGACTGTGGAGGCGTGGTCTGGAGTTGGGACTAGAAGCAGGAGCATGAGAATTTGTTTTGGCTTTAAAAAAAAGGCCCGATAAATGAGCCCAAATGCCCAATCCATGACCTTGAATTCTATTACCCAAATTCCAATGGCCCAATAGCCACAAAACCAATTAACCGGTTGAGAGAGTAGGGAGACTGGGAGAGTTGGAGACAGGAGACGATGAGAGGGCGAAATTAATTTGGGCTGTGGCTGTGAATTTTTTATGTCGCCGACTCGGAGGACGATGGTGCTGCGGCTGCGCAATAGCTGGAGGTTGGGCCTGGACTTCCGGCGTCGTCTTTGCTTCTGCCTTTCTGCTTTTCTGCCTTGCTAAGGTATTTATGCCTATTTCCTTTTCCTATTTTCTAGTGCTAGTGTCTAGTGCTATACGCCTATACTGCTATTTGCTATTTGCTATTTGTTATTTAAGAATCTATGGATTTTTGGGTGCATACAGTACACTGACTACTGTATTTATGTATTTATTCTTTTTTTTTCAGTTTTTGTTAATTTGTGAATTATGACTTTTGAGAAATGAGAAATTATGTTATATTGTTGTTTTGAAATGTGTATTGTGAAATGTGAATTGTGATTTGGAAATTTAGGGTTTTAGGAAATTACCATTTAGGGTTCTTAGTATTAATCGGTCAACAGTCATCGGCTTCGCCCTAGCTGAACCAAATTCCTGGATTCGCCCCTGAGGATTTATGTAATTTTGCATATATTTTTCACAAAGTAGTTGTGCATAATTTGTTGTATTCTCTTACTAAATTTATTGGGTTAATTAATACATGTATGAAAACTAATTGAATGATCTAGTCATGTTTTCGTTCTGAAATTGTCACTGGGTATGCATCAGGATTCTCCTTTGGAAAATGTTAATATTCCACTAGTTTGTATATGTTTTTCATGGAAATTACATGTTTATAATACTACACTTCTCTCAATATATGTCTTATTGTAGACACGAACATAAGGGAACAAACACTTTGTTAAGGGATAAAATCGCATATCGGATAAATATGAAAATATAGACCAATTTATAAGAGTTTGGGCTACTCCTCTTAATAAGGTTGACCTTTTAAGATGGAACCTCAAATCTTAATATGGTATCAGAGCCCGTTAAACTCCAACGAGCAATTCAATCTGATTAAGATTCAAAAAAATTGTGCACACGGATTTCAAGATTGGTATACCCTAACGCCACCATGTTGTGAGTGTATATTAAGGGATAAAATCCAACATCGAATAAATATGAAAACATATTCCAATTTATAAGAGTTTGAGTTACTCATCTTGATAAGGTTGATTTTTTAAGATGGAACTCCAAATTTTAACATACCATGTGATAATAGATCACAAGTGCTATTCCTTTTCAAGGTTGTCATTAGAGATGACAAAAAAATTCGACAAACCCGCTAACCGCATGGCCCTGCCCCGAACGGGGTGGGGATTGCCCACTTAATAGATATTTGGGGCGAGTATCTTTGCCCTAGGGCAGGTTCGGGGTGGGGAAGAGTAATGGGTACCCTGCCCCATTTAATATTTTATTTTTATTTTTTTAGGATTCAGTACTTTAAATGAAAAATTTCACGAAATTTCATTAGTTCTAACAAAAAATGGTAACTAAAATTATCTAAAAATATGACAAACAATAAAAGTCTTAGTTTATCAAATATATTTGAATAATTAACTTTTAAAAATAAGTAAATATTAAAAAATATATTATTGTCTTAGTCCAATGAAAGAGAACAATAAAATGAATTATCAAAAATTTAAAAAAATAAAAATAAATAGGATAGTAAACGAGGCAAGGGCCTCCCCGCTCCGCCTTAAACGGAGCAGGGAATTGCCTAGCGGGCTGGGGAGGTTGGCCCGATCCCACCCTGCCCCGTTGCCATACCTAGCTGTCACATTGGATCATAAAGTTAGATTTAAGTCTCTTTTTTTGGGACAATTGTGTCAAATCTATCTTTGATAAAGTTTTCATACAACATAAATTTTGATTACCTCTATGAATTTGCATTTGTCCTGGTAATTGTTGTAGGACACGAAAAGATTTGAAATTTAATCCAGTGTGTGGTAGATTAATAGTGAACTTGAATCATTCTTTCTTGAAATTGATCTTGTCGTTGAACTTTTATGATCTACACAAGTTTTATTTTGTGTCTTAGGCAGTTATTTCAAGATGACTACTTGATGTAGATGCACTGCACTGCATTCTGAATAAAATAATTCGTGATTGTTGCTCTGAAGGTCTCTTCAATCTTAAATGTCATGACGTGCATATTATTTTATATATATATATATATCTAATTTGTTTGTCAATTACTGCAAATTGTGAGAGAGAGAGAGAGAGAGAGAGAGAGAGAGAGAGAGAGATAATTGTACGTATTCTTACCAGAAATTAGGCAATTGTTTAGAACTTTGTTCAACAATGAAACGAGATTTACAGAATAAATTATCTTTATTCGCCTAAAACTGAAAGTTATTGGATGGATGTCAATTATCTATCTGCAATATATCTGCAATATATTAAAAGTGTGATTGAGAAGAAACTTTTGAATACCAAATTTACCCGTGTATATTTAGCTATATGTCAATTCTATCCTTATATATTTATTATAATTTAACTTCATTTAATATCCATTTAAGTTTAATGCTCATTGTTTTATATCAGAGTACTTAGAATTTAATATTAATCGAATTAAGTTTAATTACTTAAATTACATTATTTAATTTAAGTTTACTACTTAAAATCAAAGCTCACATATAAAAATGTAATTTTATTATAATTATATAATATAATATATTAAAGGTTGCATTAATTTAATGGTAGATCAATTACAATATGAAATAATATTTATTATAGTTTAAATATAATAAATACGTAGACGAGCTTCGATTTTCAGTGATTAAACTTAATTAGTAATGTTAGACAAAATATCATTCCAAAACAATTATGCGGAATAAACTGGATTTAAAAAAATCGAAAACTGATGGTATCCTTTTTGTTCCAAGTAATGAATCTTCTAAACTCTTAACACTGAAATTATTGGTGTATATTATATTTTCGGTGGTGGAGTGTGAAATGAAACCCCATAAATGTTTGTAAATGTTGAAAACTGAAACCATGAATATGGACCATCAATTGCCCGTTGAAGAAACGGGAATGAATGGATTGGTTACATTCTCCCACTTGATCCCTACATTCAACCTAATGTCTCAACTTAATCCCATCAATTGTCCTTGAGAAATAAAGACAATGAATCATGGCAACGAGTCCTCTAATAACGAGTTCTATCTTTCATGTATTACAATGTATTTAGTTTCCCAATAATCATTCTTTATGGTTAACAATACTTAATAAAAAAGACCCCATGTATTATTTTTGGTCCTACAAATATGTATTTTCTCAAATAAATTAGGTCGCGCGAGAATATAAGAAAACATCATAATAAATAAAAGTTTCATACAAAATTGTAGATACCATTACATAGTGGAACTAAGTCCCATTTTCTCTAAATCCTTGAATTTTAATGGCCTAGAAATAGAATTCATAACTCTAAACCCAGATATGAAACTCTTGATTCATACACCATGTTACGTAGCCTCAAAACAGGAAATGAACTAGGCTTCCATAGTGGAAATAGCTGTCAAGGTTTGTTTGGCACTCCTCTATGATACAATTCCACCAGGTATTAGAGGTGGGCAAAACCTGACTAAACTTGCTAAAACAATCCAAACTGAACCAACCCGACCGGTTTGGGTCGATTTATTTGTTGTTTTTACACGAGTTGGGTGTGTTGATTGTGTATGCGGGTTAGGTCAAGTCAGGTTGGGTCGCCCAACCCAACCCGACTATATTTATGAACTTTACAAGTGTTGTAATGTTTCTTGAACGAATACACATTCAACACAAAAATATTTTAATTGCCAAAAATATTTCTTGGCTTTATATAATTTAATATTAATCTGTCCATGTAACATTTCCGGGCATGAAGTTCCAAAATAATTTAGATTTTTTGGTCATTATAACTATAGAGACCTAATATTATATAAGTCATGAGTCAATTATAAGTCCTTCCAGCCCGACATGTCTATTTTAATCTTTGTTGACAGTTGTCCCAAAATTACCAACCCAACCCGACCGATACTTGATTGGGTTGGGTTTCAACCTTTACACGGGTTTGATTAGGTTAAATTATGATCAAACCAATCATGTTAGGTTGTGTTGAGGCAAAAACCGACCTAACATAACACATTCCCACCCCTACCAGGCATCATAAAAATATACATTGATGTTGATTTTTGTGAATCAACACAATCGACAAAGTCTGAGTGTGAGTATCCAATCACTTCCATCATTCGTCAGTTTATACATAAGCAAGTAATTTTTGGTTCTTTGAAAATACCTCACTACTTTCTTTACCTGGATTACTTTGATATCGTCCTAATATTCCTATAACAAATTCAATGTTAGGCCTTATGCGGATTTGAGCATACATAAGGCTTTTGACAACGGAGGCATATGTATGTTCTTCATTTGTTCACTTTCTAGATCATTTTTTGGGTATTGGTTCAAATTGATCATATCACACTCCACAATGGGAGCTACACGTGATGAACAATCCTTCATCCGGAATCTCTAAAATTTTATTAATATAAGTTTATCGAGACAAGCCCAAAATACCTAGTAATCTGTCTCTATAAATCTTAATACCAATGACATAAGATGCCTTGCTCATAACGAAATATTCAGAGATGAATTGTTTCATCTCATACAACAAACCCTTATAATTGGTTGCAAGTAAAATGTCATTTATGTATAAAATAAGAAAACAAATTTTACTCCTACTAATCTTCTAGTAAATACATTGATCCATGTGATTTTCAACAAATTCAAATGAAGAAATCACTTCATTGAATTTAAAATACCATTGACGGGACGCTTATTTTAGATCGTATATAGACTTCTTAAACTTTCAGACCAGGTTCTCATCATCATTAGAGGGGAATCCTTTAGATTGTTTTATATAAATCTTTTCCTCTAAATCTCCATTGAGAAATATCATTTTCACGTTCATTTGTTGTAACTCAAGGTCAAATTGGGTTATTAATACCAAAATAATACATAAAGAATATTTAATATAAAATTATGAGTACTCCAATATAAAAATAACTCTATATTTAAAAGAAAGCTACATAAAGTTAAATTGTAATTAATCTATCATTAATGTCACATATAATATATTATAATATTATTTCATATGTACATGTATATATATATACTATATCATTTATATATGTGAGTTTCACTTAAAATCTGCATTACTTATATAATTATATTATAATTACAACATATATAAAAATAAAATGTGGAAATTGACGAGAAACGTTCAATTTACCATTTTATCCTTATATAACATAGTCAACATTTCATTCAAATATTATAAATTGCACATTTAATTAATATAATAGATAGTATAAGTATTTAAATACAAATGACAATAAATTTGGAAGAAAAAACTGCTTAAATGTGATCAACAATTAGGAAGAAAAGAATCGAACATGAGATAAATTATCCATCAATTTTAAAAATCATACTAATTACTCCTAATAATTAGGAGTTACTTACCATTCTCATATTTGTATCCACCCCACTAAATACGAGCTTCTATAAGTATTGATAAAAATTAATATTATGTGTTCTAGAAGATGATTAATATAGTATTGGATATTTTATTATTATTGTTTGATATTTAAACACGTTTAGTGGATGTTGAATGATTTATATACACTTTCTTGCCTCCATGATGATAGTGCACGATAATTGTGTGAGTTTGAATGATTTATTTTATGCATTCAAAAGAAGGGAAATAAACTCAACAAGATATAAATCATCGTAAGGTTCATAGAGATAGAAATATACCGCTATTCTTTACGTAAATCTTTAAGTGTTTATAAAACGTCATGCATTAATTCTTGTATATTGCATTTGTCATATAAACATAGTCAAATAGTATGCTAAAATATGTTCAATTCTACTCGAAAAAGATTGTTGAATACGTTAGAAATATTAATTTTTCAACCAATTCATCGTGTTATCAAATTATTAAATAGGGGTTAAAAGGGATCATTGTTTGGTGATTCGTGATCCTAGTGCGCTTTTTCATACATTAATTTCTTTCAAATCTTTTGTATTGAAACATCATTTTTGCATTTAAGTCGTAATTTTAGTTTAATTCGCATGCTAGTTTTAGTTTTAATCATAGAAACTGAAAAACTCATCTCAAATTTAATAGATTCGGTTAAGGTCGCGATAATAAAAATCAAGTTAAATCAATTCTCATGGGAACGATACTCAAAATTCTAGAATTTTCACTTTATCACTTGTCAACGAACCGTGCATTTGCGGTATTTTAAATTCGATACATATTTTCGTGAACAATTGTGTAGTTAAAAAATAAGATTTTTTTTGGATTTATATGTAATATTATTTTAATGAAGAATATGTGGTTGAAAAGAAGGGAGAGAAAAATAAATTTTAAAAATATTGAGAATCAAACAAATATAAAAATATAAAGAAAAGAAAAGATTTTTATCTTGATATATTTAAGGAGAGAAATTTTTATTCCTTCATTTGTATTAACTTCATTCAATAGAAAAAGAAAACTTTTGCTTTAAGATTTTTCACTTTTATATATGTTTTGAATGTAACTTTGGTTTTTAATTTAAAAAAAAAATGCTATGGATTATTATGATGAGCATGATTAGTACGTAATTTTGTTTTTCTATATGTGTTTAGATAGATACATTTTTGTTTTTACTTTTTAAGGTAAAAAAGTTTATGTTAAAGATAAAGTCACTACAACAAAAATAGTTTTTTACAGCATATGTTTATGGTGTGCAATTGACGCGTGCCGTTAAAATAGACTTTTTACGACGTGCAAAAAATGTGTGCCGTAAATGATCTATTGTATAAAGTATTTATGACGTACATTTTTTGCACGTCGTAAAAGTGGACAATTTACTGTATGCATTGTTGCACGCTGTAAAAAAAAATTTGGAAACACGAATAATTTACGGCGTGCACCACGTGCATTGTTGTACGCCGTAAAAGACAGAGAAGCTTTATTTGGCCCAATATGTTAGAAGTTAGAAGCCCATGCGCACCGTAAAAATAACTTTCAGAATCACGGACAATTTATAGCGTCCAACAATGCATACCGTAAAAGTAGAGAGGCTTTATTTGGCCTAACATGTTAGAAGTTAGAAGACCTGCTCAGTAACCCTGCAATTCATTACGCCTGCCCTTGGAAGCTCCATCAACTGAGAAGAGGAAGCTCCATCAACAAAGAATTGAGAAGCTTTAGCTCCAGACTCCGCCGCTCCACTACTCCAGCATCCCCGCACGGCCGCACGCTTCTGCATCCATGCACATCGGAGTCTGTAGGTGAGCTTTCTATAATTGATTAATTTCTATTGGTATTCATCTGCTATTGACTGTAGAGTGTGGAGTGTATGCAATGGGTATTGGGTAACAAGTTACAAGTATAACAATTCTGTATCTATTTGTGTATGTATAGAATTGTGTGGGGGGTTTTTAATTAGCAGAGCGGCTGATAGGGCTAGACATGGTACGGTTCGATTCGATTCTTTTCAGAACCGAACCGACTCAAAACTTTCGGATATTTAATAAATGGAACCATTGGGTCCAAATATAATTATGGAACCGTTCGGGTTCGATTATGTTCGATTCCGTAGCATAATTAAATTTTTTAACATTTACAACAATACTAAATAAATATAACTAATAACATGTTCATTCGTAATTATTACAAATTAACGTAACCCAATTTAAACATACATAAATAACAAGTTGGCCAATAAGATTAATTCAATATATACAAATACCAAAAAGTAGATATTAATATTAAATATTAGTTGGGCTAGAAAATTCAAACAAAAAATTAAATTTACCTAATTAATTTGCTAATTTGTTTAGAAAAAATTTTAAAATTTAATTAATTCAATATAAAAAATTTAAAAAACTATTTAGATTCGGTTCTTCGGTTCTTGGCCTAGAACCGAGAATTGAACCGAATCCATCGATTTTCAATTCAGATACCCGTTCGGATATTTAATTTAAAGAACCGCTTGGCTCAGTTCGGTTCGGTCCGATTCGGTTCAGGAACTTTTGTCCAGCCCTAGCGGCTAAGATCGTTTGAGGGAAGTGTGGCTCACTTTTTTAGTATTGGGTTTTTGAAAAAATTGTCTGTTTCTTCTTTTTCAATTTTTGGAGGAGAGGAAAAAATGGTGATCCATTTTGGTTTTCTTTCAATGCGGCATTTGTGATGACAAGATGTCAAGAACAGTGAAGATTGATTTGTGTAGAAGATGAAGTTGTTATCCATGGACCATGGCATTTCAGTACTTTACTTTCTTTCCCTAAAACACTTTGATTTCTCTCTAGGATGGTTTTTTAGATTGAAATCTTTTTATTTTCATTTCAAGAGCTAGTTGTAGGGAACTGGAACTTGAAAAATAATTCTAAAAGGGGGCTAGGTTAATTCAAGAGAAAACTTTGATTTCTTGGATTAAGATTGAAGAAAAATGCTTGATGGTACATGATTATTTATAGGTTCATGAGAGTAGTGGGGCCACCAGTAGGCTACAAGTGAACTAGATGAATCACAGAATGGTGCTTTCAAATGTAAACAGGGATCAAATGTAATTTTAAAGTCATTTTCCTAATTCGTTTTGCTTATTTATATCAATCAAACTAGAAAGATGAAAATCTTGCAGGAATAGTGCTTGTTAGAATTTGGGTGTGACCCGAATTTTTTTGTTGAGGTATTTGAAGTATTGAAGAATTCTAATTGAAGTGCACGTTATGAAAAATTCAAATTTGGAATGCTTTTGGAGTCCTATGTCAAGTTATGAAGTTCAAATTTCAATGATAATTAGGAATTTGACTTGAAGGAGGACGTTTGGATGAGAAAAAAGCATGTTTTGGAATATTAACCAGAAACCTAATGTTTAAGCGCTACTACAGTAGCGCCTGAGCGCTAGGGGTAGCGCTTGAGCACTGCTACAGTATATGTTCGCGTTTTCTATCCTACTTCGTTTTGGACTCAGTTTTTGACATCCTACTTCATCAAAGACTCTACAAAGAGGTCTTGGACGTCCCGTACATATTTTCTATAAATACTAGACTCTTTTATACAATTTCATAGTGTGAGATTTATGATTACTAGTATTTAGGATCATTGTAATATTTTTCTCTCTTCTCCATTATTTTTGATGCAATAAAATCTCCTAATTCTCGTGTCATATTCTTGTCTTCTTTTATTCTTGATCACATACTTTATTATTTTTTCATATAACTTCAACATCTCAATCCATTGATTGGTGTCACAATAAGTGGTGTCAATCCTAACAGTGCTAAACATACGAAAATCTCAGGGACTATTTTCTCGTCTTCTATGTTCCATCTATATTACTTGTTCTAAACAAGTACCTTGACTGTATAGCAATCCAAAATTCAATCAAAACACTACATACTAATCTTACCTCGAAGGTATAATGGTCCTCATGTAAGTGGCAGTTTTAGTACTAGTGTTAACTAATTATATGTGTTTTCCCATTTTGCTTCAAATATGAAATGCTCAGGTTGGATACGATAAGCAAGGACTTCCTATCGGATTACAACTCGGTCGTCCATGGTGTGAAGCTACAATATTACGTTTGGCTGCTGCCATTGAGGTATTGTTTCTCTTCCACTTAAAAAACGCGGGGGAAAGAAATTTGTCTTAAATGAAATCCTTTTTGATACACTTTTCGAATTTCCTTATGTACGATAACATACTCAGAAATGGCCTCTGTATTTCAGGAACTATGTGCATCACCAAAGAAAAAGCCATTGCAATTTTATGACATCTTAAAAGGTGATTTAAGGAAACAACCATTGCTTCTTGTCCACCAAATGGTTGCTTATTTTGACTTCTGTATGATGTAGAGCATCCCAACATGAAAATTTGGTGTCAAACATTCTATTACATAAATCCAGTTTCTTTTTCTCAATCATTCCAAAGGTTTGCTCACTTTATGTTAAATCAACAACTCAGAAAAGATGTAATCTGCTATGTACGTATATTGTTTCCCTCTTTCTTCTATATAATTGATGGCTTAATAAAGCTGTAGTAATTTATTTTCGGCCCATGCTAATTTGGAATTTTCTTCAGCACTTCACTGGAACTTATCTTTGTTACTCTATTTTAGATTTTACACTTGTGTTAAAATAGATAAAGCAACTTCCTTATCAGCTCATCTGGTTTTTAGCTAGATATGCAGTTACATCATAAGGCAGTCCTCTTATAGCCAAGTGGTCCTCCAGCTCGTGTATGGTGCACATGGTTAGGTAGAATAATATTCCATCTGTTGTATAGTTTGTTAGGAAGGATCTTTACTCTTTTAACCCTTTGTATATTCTATATATTCCAGCATTTTGTATCATTATTAGCTATGAAATGAATTACTGATTAAATTCAAAAGTATCAGTGTTCTTTATCATCATTTCAGTTCTATTATCTTACATGGTATCAGAGCAATGACTACAATTGTCGGTATGAATTCCGCTGGTAGTGAAAACACAACACTAATTCCTCCACCTGCTGCTGAACGTTCTGAACAATACAAAATAGAAAACTCAGACAACCCTGGAACCATTTTAGTCACAGAATTATTGACCACAGATAACTATCCCACCTGGTTAAGAGCACTCCGGCGAGCCCTCCGAGCCAAGAACAAACTTAGATTCATCAATGGGACCTTACTCAAACCTGAACCAACCAGCGACACTTTTGATCCATGGGAGAGATGCAATGACGTGGTTGTCTCATGGATCCAAAATGCTATATCCCCTTTACTCAGATCCAGCGTTGCTTTTATGGATGAGGTAAATGAAATATGGACAGAACTTAGGGATCAGTTCTCTCAACAAAATGGACCCAGAATATACGAATTGAAGAAGACATTGTCTGATCTGGAGCAAGAAAATAACTCTGTAAGTGTTTACTATGGCAAGTTAAAAACAATATGGGATGAATTATCTGTCTATGATCCAATTCCAAAATGTAATTGTGGCCAGTTGAAGGCGTTAGTTGACAGACATCAACAAGACTGTGTGATAAAATTTATGATGGGGCTGAATGAGGTTTATGACAATACTAGAGCCCAAGTCATGATGCTTGATCCTCTACTACCTGTTAACAAAGTATTTTCCTACATACAATAGCAGGAAAGGCAGAGGCAACTCACCTCCACTGTTGTAAGCAATGAAAACATTGCAATGGTTGCTAGGAAATTCTATGGAAATAGCAGATCACTCAGCTATGGAAGGTCTAATGTGGCAGGCAAAAGAGATAAATCATACTGCGCATACTACAAAATTCCTAGGCACACCTTGGACAAGTGTTTTAAGGCAGGGAATGTCGAGGCTCCAATGTGCACACATTGCAACATGATAGGGCACACTATAGAGAAATGTTTTAAACTTAATGGTTATCCCACAAACCATAAATTGTACAAAGGACAAAGTAGTGAAGGAAACTTTGCAAACCAATCAGCTGTGATACAGGAAGAGAGTGAGAAGCCATTTTCCCTAACCAAGGGACAATATGAAGAATTCCTTGCTTTTCTTCGAACCAAGGATAATCCAGAAACCACTCATTCTTCCAATCACATACAGACTATTGATCATTCAAAAATTAAACCACCATCCGATTTATCTGGTAAGGCTATTTGTCTATCTAGTCATCACACATATATTCATAGTTCCACCAACATTCCATGGATTATTGACACATGTGCAACATATCATATGATCTGTAACACCATCTTTTACACTTCCATTAAATCGAAAATATGTCTCTCAGTTAAGTTACCTAATGGAAAAACTGTTCCAGCCATTCACTCTGGTGAAGTAAAAATCACTTATTCACTATTTTTAAATGATGTACTGTATGTTCCCAATTTTCATTTCAATCTGCTGTCTGTTAAGAAATTAACACAGTAGATGCCTTGTTGTCTGATTTTTCTATCTGATACTTTCTATGTACATGACCTTTTGTCTTGGAAGACAATTGGGAAGGGTGAAACATGGTGTGGCCTATATCGACTCACTCTCCACAAAGTTCCACCAACAGCCCTAAACCTTTTATTGCAACTTCTGTTTTTAATTCTGATGTTGAGCCACATCTATGGCATTATCGTTTAGGACATATACCAGATTCTAGATTGAGACTTATTTCAGATAGCTATGTTATTTCTCATTACAAGGAAGTTAACAAAATTTCATGTTTTATCTGTCCATTGGCTAAGCAACAGAAAAATCCTGTTCCAATAACCACTCATAAGACTATACAAATTTTTGATATCATCCATTGTGACATATGGGGCCCCTGTCCCACTATGGCTAACGATGGGTCTAGATACTTTCTTTTAATTGTGAATGATTTTTCACGAGAGCAACTTGGGTATACATGCTAAAAAGGAAATCGGATTTTAACCAATCTATTAAGGCGTTCATTCAAATGACAGAAAACCAATTTCAAACCTCAGTAAAAATTTTAAAAAGTGACAATGGCCATGAGTTTAAACTAATTGATTTCTACAACATAAAATGAATAATTCACCAGAAAAGTTGTGTTGAAACTCCTCAGCAAAATGAAATTGTTGAGAGGAAGCATCAACACTTAATGAATATAGCAAGGGCTTTGAAGTATCAGTCAGGACTCCCCTCACTTTATTGGAATGAATTCATCCTCATAGCCACATATTTGATAAATAGAACCCCCACACCATTGCTGCAAAATAAAACGCCATTTGAAATTTTGTTTCAGTCTACACCCACATATTCTCACCTTAGAATTTTTGGGTGTCTTTGCTATGCTTCCACTTTAACACATGGGGGAAGAAATTTTGATCCTAGAGGACGCCAATGTATCTTTTTAGGATATCCTTTTGGGGTTAAAGGATATAAAGTGATGGATATATAAACAAAAAAATCTTTGTGTCTAGAAATGTGATATTTCATGAGGCCCTTTCCCTTACAAACAGGTTTCAAAACCCACTGATGAAGCATAATTTGTCTTCACTAAACCACTTCCAGAGGTTGACAGCTATGATCTTGAATCAAAACAAAATATTGTCCCTCTTTCACCAAGAACACAGACATCTGATTAGGACACATCAAATAGTCCTACACCTGATGAAGTTTTCCAAATATCTCCCCATACACCTTCTGATGGAAACCTTCAAACATCACCACCCATTATTCGAAGATCTACTAGAATAAAAAAGGCCCCTCAATACTTGCAAGATTTCCATTATCACCAGGCCACATCAGTCCAGCCAACCCAGTCTGCTGTCAAGACAAAGATTCTGAACTCTACAGGTAAGGTTTTTCCCCTTTCTAAATCCATTTCTTATCATAAATTATCATCTCAATTCAAGGCATTCTCAACTTCCATTTGCACACACATTGAACCCAACACTTATCATCAAGCCATAAATGATCCAAATTGGTGCAAGGCAATGGATTCTGAAATAGAGACTCTTGAGTTGAATGGAACCTAGATTCTCACTAATCTTCCACCAAGTAAAACAGCAATTGGATGCAAATGGGTATATAAACTGAAGTATAAATCAGATGGGACTATTGAGAGGAACAAGGTAAGGCTTGTTGCTAAAGGATATACACAAAAAGAAGGAATAGATTACAGTGAAACCTTCTCCCCTGTTGCAAAATTGGTAATTGTTCGTTGCCTATTAGCCATTGCAGCAGTTCAAAAGTGGCATTTGAAGAAATTTGATGTAAGCAATGCTTTTCTACATAGAGTTTTACATGAAGAGGTATATATGGAGAGACCCCCTGGATACACTAAGGAAAATTCCAAGTAAGTTTGCAAATTACTGAAGAGCATATATGGCTTAAAGCAAGCCTCGAGACAACGGTATTCTACCTTTTCTACAGTACTCGTTGAATTTGGTTTCACTCAGTCTAAAGCTCATTATAGCCTCTTCACTACGGCAACAAGCCAGTCTTTCATGGCTCTACTTGTCTATGTAGATGACATAGTCATAGCAGGCTCGAATTTGGAACAAATAGAAAGAGTTCAAAAGTTCCTCAATAGTAAGTTCAAGATTAAAGCATTAAGTGATTTAAAATACTTTCTTGGACTTGAAGTTGCAAGGTTAAGCAAAGACATTGTGATCTCACAACGAAAATACACCTTAGACTTGTTAGCTGATGCAGGATTACTCAGGGCTAAGCCAGTTAAGATGCCAATGGACAAGAATCTAAAGCTGGGAAAAGACACAAGGAAACCATTACCAGATCCTACCATTTACAGAAAATTGATTGGAAAAATGATGTACTTGTCATTAACCAGACCTGATATATGTTATGCAATTCAAAACCTCAGCTAATACATGGAAGCTCCCTCCTTTACACATTTAGCAACAGCTCATAAAGTAATCAGATACCTCAAGCTGGCACCAGGACAAGGCCTCATGTTCTCATCTTCATCCTCATTAACTCTTCGAGCATTTTGTGAATTTGATTGGGCAGCTTGCCCTGATTCACGAAGATTAGTTACTGGATATTGTATTTTTCTTGGAGAATCATTTATCTCTTGGAAATCAAAGAAGCAAAGTGTGGTATCTTGATCATCTACTGAATCAGAATACAGTTCAATGGCCAGCACTTGTTGTGAAATTACTTGGCTGAAATACATTCTAAAAGATCTCCAAATTAATCATCATCAACCGGTTGCCTTATATTGTGACAACCAAGCGGCATTACACATTGCTTCCAACCCAGTATTCCATGAGAGGACTAAACATATCGAATTGGATTGCCATCTAATCAGAGATCAAATTGAAGCTGGGTACATTTCAACATCTTATGTTCACACCTAATCACAACTTGCAGACATGTTCACCAAAGCACTCTCTTCTATCACTTTGAAGACTCATTTATCCAAGATGGGAATAGAAAACATCTATTCTCCACCTTGGGCTGTTAAAATAGATAAAGCAACTTCCTTATCAGCTCATCTGGTTTTTAGCTAGATATGCAGTTACATCATAATGCAGTCCTCTTATCAAGCCAAGTGGTCCTCCAGCTCATGTATTGTGCACATGGTTAGGTAGAATAATATTCCATCTGTTGTATAGTTTGTTAGGAAGGATCTTTACTCTTTTACCCCATTTGTATATTCTATATATTCCAGCCTTTTGTATCATTATTTGCTATGAAATGAATTACTGATTAAATCCAAAAGTATCAGCGTTCTTTATCATCATTTCAGCTCTATTATCTTACATCTTGGAAACAAGGGACCAAAGACCTCAGATCCTAGTAAATATATCTGATATATTTACAATAGAGAAATACTTGAGAATGCAACCGTCTGGGCCTGTGCTGTAGTGTCAGTACATTGGTAAAGTTCAGAGAGATGGTTGACTTTTTAAAGGTAAGACTACATAAATCACTATTAACCTTGTATATTCAGAAGTACAAGGTTGGTTGGTTTTTTAAACAGATTCAGAATCCTTCAGAAGAACCTTTTGATGTTAATTCTGTACCCAAAGAGGTCAAAGCTCAGCCTCTAGCAGAGAAGAAAGACTCAGGTAGAAAACCAACAACTGGTTTGGGTACTTTGCTTACTGGCCCAACTTCCGCTGCTGATGCATACAAAAGGCTTCTCTCCTCCATCCCAGAATTTGCAAGCTTTGGAAAGCTTTTCAAGGTTTTCGCTGAATTATATTATTATTATTTTTGTTATAATGCTTGCTACTATTCATTTTGATGAATTGTTGATCCGTGATTTACTCTCTGAATCTTTGACCCCGTTCGATAGGGATTAAAATTCAATTAAAATTGAAAATATGACCGTTATTGGGTCCCACTCGTCTAATAAAAGTCAATAATAGTTTTTCAATTTTAATCTGATTTTAATCCCTATCGAACAGACACTTTATTTCATGTAACCATTCATCATTGCCTGTGAAACTTACTGAAGAAGAAATTGAATATGCAGTTAACGTTGTGAAGCACATTTTTTATCAGCATGTGGTGTTCCAGTACAACTGCATAGAGACTGTTACCTCTCGAAGCAAACACTCTCTCAAAGATGACGGTTACCTCTCCAAGCAAACACTCTCTGCACAAATACTTTTACTGTTTTTATGGTGTGCAAGAAGTTACTATTTTGTGGGATAGCTAGATTGTCGGTCGAAAAAGTTAACTTTGATATGGTTCAATCATTTTTTTTGAAGTAGTAGTCTTTTGAGAATTGTTGAGATAAACTTTATATTGACATACTGTATTGAATCGTAATTAATATTTTTTATTTATCAAAACAATTTATGGATTAATTTTGTTTTGCGATTATTATGGGTTTGTTGGTAATCAAATAAATAAATATTTTTTTAAAAATTAAATTGATATTTACGGTGTGCATAAGCATGCCTTAAAGTGCACTTTTTACGGTGTGCATTAGTATGCCTTAAATTGCACTTTTTACGACGTACAGTTGAACGCCGTAAAAACTCATTTACGGCATTCTATAGACGGCGTACTCTGCACGTCGTAAAATGTAAACTATTTTTTACGGCATGGCTTTATATGGCGTGCAACAGAACGCCGTAAAGAGGTTTTTACGTCATGCATTACACGCCGTAAAAAGTACATTTTGTTGTAGTGAGTGAGTAATTTTTATTTTGAAAATTGTTTATGCACTTTTAGTTTACTTACAAGTAAACATTTTAAATATAGTTATGTGTACATCTCTTAATTCGATTTTTCTTTGTGTCCATATGTACCAAAAAACTAGTCGATGTCGATGCAAGGGTTGAAAATTGGGTCCAAAAAATATTTATCATAAACAAATAAGTAAACAAAATATTACTTTTCAATTTATTCTTCGTGTCCATATGTACCAAAAAGCTAATCGATGCCGTTGTAATATATATATATCATTCATTTCGTATATAAAACGTACGATACAAGTGCTTATTGCTAGTTAAATGAAAGTGCGTGGACTTTCATGTAATTGCTACCGCGAAGCGTTATGAACAAATATGGTAGTGACTTTTCATGATTTTTGGTTGGCAGTTTAAACGTGATAGTATACACTTTCATGAATTGTTGTACATGTGTGTTTGTTGCAATTATATTAAACTCAAATGAGACTTTGAATTTGGGTACACCGGTTTCGCAATCCGCAATGTGAATCTGGACCTTGTGTTGATTATGGTTTGATGTGCATAATTTTTTTGTCCAATTAAACTTGGATGGATCACATTTTGAATAGAGGTGGTAAAAAAATCAGTTCAAGAGTCCCGTCTCAAATGAGACGAAGATTACCTGCCTCGAAGTGGGTACATGACAGGCATGGAAAATATAGTCCCCGTCCAGTCAATTAGCAGGGTTAAAATTAATTTTAAATTTAAGTTTTTTATCAAACAAAAATAATAGATTTATCATTATTTTTAAAGAGAATATAAGTTATTTTTAACAAATTGAGAAAAAAAAAAAGTAATAATATTTACTAATTAAAGATATAAAAAAAATAAAAACAAAAAATAAATGTCTCGCCCCGAACCCACCCCATCCACGTTTTAACTGGGTATGGGGATGGGCAAGATAATAAAAATACCTAGGGATGAGGTGGGAATGACCGACCCGTCTCATACTCATCCCGTTGTCATCCCTAATTTTAAAATGAGAGTGGAACTTCTTTAAAAAATGATTTTCTATTTTAATTTTGAAAATTGACAATCTTAAATATGAATGAGCACGAGCTTTCATGAGAAATCGTCATATCTAGTAATTTTATATGTTGATTAGATGTAAAATAAAATTAATTATCGGAAATATAAATTTAATTAATGATACGATCACCCTTTATAAAATTAAATTATTATGTGGCTAAGCTAAATCCTACCAGAATTGTGGGGGTACGATTGTTTGCGTAATATTATCAATTTAAGTTCGGATACACCCTAGATTTTGGTTCGAAATATACTAGTAAATATATTTTACTTTTTAAGAGTGTAATTGCTACGTGGAAGTCTTCCATACGACTTGAGAATTAAAAAGAAATTAGAGCTATAATAAAGCTAGAAGGAAACACGATGACTTCACATTTTTTTAAAAGATTTCCTAATTGTCACCAATTAGTGCTTGTTATATAATTTGATTGAGAAGACTAGCTACAATGGAATGGCACATGATGTCATGTGTAATGATAAGTCTCGATATATAGGTTGTAGACACATATCATTAGTAGTTACTTTCTAATGGAATAATTCTGATTGTTTTATCGTAGAATAATCTATTGAATTTGTTTACAAATTGGTTATTTAGAGAGAGTATAAACTGCACATTGAGAGAAATAAGTGCACAACCTAAACTAATGAGTAAGCTTAATGACGGGCGATCCCACATACTAGATTAAGTAGGAAAACTAGTTATGATTAAATCGATGAGAAGCACTTAGAGTTTTTAACTTATCCCCATTTTTATGATGCAAATGCGGCCTACAAAAGATTGGTAAGGATAAGGTATATCTTTAACGATAACTATGTCTTGTAAACGGTACAGGTGAAGTATTGTTGGGTACTTTTTATAGAACATAACCTATGTGAGTACGAATTTGACTAGTTCTATGAGAATTTTACTTAGGTTAATTTTCTAGCGCACTTGCAGAACCAAGATGGTTCAGGGTCGAAATAATGAACACAATAGCGAATCAAAATTTGATATGAAATATAATGTGTTCGATTTATTGTTTAGCCTTACAATAACGACAATTCAAAATGTTGTGTTCACAAATTAGCGAAGTAAATATGATAGATTATTACTAGGGAAGGTTCAAAGCGAAAGCCATCAATCTTGACGCATTTTATTTCACTTGTACTCTTCTTCATCTTTCTTGTTATGCGTCGACTTTTTTCATTCATACAGGACATTGTTAAGATTTTTGAGATATTTATAAGTGTGAATTGGAAAAGTTTCTAATTAGTATGATGATTAGTCGTGACTCTCAATTGTAAATGATACATATCAAAGAGTTGTGTTGTTTCAAAATTGGTGTAACCTTTTGATAATGTGTAGTGTACACCATTAAATACGAAAATGGAGCGATCTAATAGTTAATATTAATTTTGCTAATAGATGCGAACGTTAGGAAGAGACACATGAAAATTTATAAATAGAACCATCATAATTTCATTTTCTTCACATCAAATCAATTTCATATAATTGATTTCTAATTATTTCCATCTTCAAATTATGTTAAAATAATTTCCAAGTTATTTTTGACTCTTGTTTGCTATCTTTCGTTCTAAAATAGTACAGTCAAGTGTTGGTTCGTCTGATAAAATTAATATTGTACTGTATTAATTTTGGATGAGCGGTGTATCTTAGAAGATGGATGCCGATGCAGGAGCGAAATCCAGGAAATTTATGTTCGCATACCTCACTTCATTTCATATCATCCTATTTTCTACGTTTGAGTTAGTCGTAATTTGCTTATTATTATACACATATATAATTTCGATAAGTCGTTACTCTATCTATATTTACATCCACGTATTTTTGGTTAACGTAATATAATTTACGTACTAATTTATCCAATCGTCTTTGTCATAAAAACTTGCTAACTTAGCTTGAATCAATGATTTCAGGGAAATTATAGAAAATCAGGTGTTTAAAGATTGGTTTTTAAAAATCAGGTCTACAATTTATTTATTAAAAAATCAAGTATTTTATTTTAAATATCAAACATTTAATCTATCCAAACCCTAAACTAATTCATTTTTCTCCACTCCCTCCCAATCTATTCATCTCTCCAATCTCTCACCCGCCGCGTCCGCCTCCACTTCCACTGCCACTACCACCATCAACTTCTCCTCCATTCTCCCTCCCCCTCCCACTTTAGCAGTGTCACAAAACTGCCGGGGTCGGATGGAGGGTTCGGGTGCTTTGATGGTGTTTTAAACTCAGTTCGGGTGGTGGTGATTTTGTGGGTTTGGATGGTGTTTTGTGTGATGGTTGTGGTGATGGTGTTTGTGTGGTGGATCTGGCAGTTGGGGAGGGTTTGGACGAGTTTTTGTGTGGTGGTGATGGTGTTTGTGAGGTGGTGTGTGGTGTTGCAGTAGGTGTTTGTGGCGACGTCGCGGTGATTGTTGTTGGTGTTATTGTTGAGGGTGGTTGTGACTGTGGTGGTAGCAGCGGTATGGGACGAAGTGTCTGTAACCAACTATTTGGTCGATCCGCGACCTGTGACCAACTATACGATTCTTTGTGACTAATTATTAAACCGTGACATTAAAATTCAATAATATGTGACCAACTAATTTGAAAATACGTGACTTCTGTTATCTATAATTTTTTTAACTTGTGACAAACTCAAAATATGTGACCTATAGTTTTGTTTATTAGTGACCATTAAAGTCAATTGTGACTCATAAATATGATCTGTGACCAACAAATTTGAAAATCTGTGATCTCTGTTATTTAATTTTTTTTTAACTTGTGACCAAATTAAAAATCTGTGACTTATACTTTTTTTTCAAAAACATGTAGAAATCTGTGATCGACAAATTTTAAACATCTGCGACCTATACTCGCCGGAATCGGACTGGTCGTCGAAATTAAATGGCGTCGGAACGATTGTCGAAGTAGTCGTCGTTGCTGGAAAGTCATCGAAACAGTCACCGGACGCCGGATCAGTGGGGGTAGGGTGGGTTAATTATATTATTTTACAATTAAATATTTAATTTAACATAATTATAAAATATAATTAATTAATTAATCAATGGAAAACCTGATTTTTGCAATTCTAAAATTTGGGATCTGATTTTTTATTTTGGAATAGATAAAGTTTGAGTTATGAATTTTTCCCATGATTTTATCTTTATCAAGCTTATATATTTTTTTAACTTAGAATAAGTCACGTGTTTTATTAATAATACAAGAAAAATACGTTATAGGTTTAGGAAGGATCTAGACCTTACCTCCAACTAAAGATGCTAAGATATAAATTTATAATCTAAAGGCAAAAAGCACATAAAAAGCTAAAGAAACTATACTACTATCTCCTTGGTCATACATAATATGTCGAGACCGAATCTTTATGTCTCCTAACCACTTTCAAATTCACTATTGAAACAAGAAAACAACGAACTCTTATTAATCGTGGATTGATAACAAATCTAATAGATATAATACTTGACCAAATACAACTCAACAAAATCGTTGAATTGTCGGTTATTTAGTGATCGAGATCCTAAATGATAATATTTTACCGCTCTTTGGATAAAATACTATTTAACTTGTGTTATATTTCATTTTGTAGGTAAAATGCAATGTTTGAAGAAGAATTAGAGAAAAAAACGCAAAGATAGCGGTAAAATTACTTAATCATATCAAATACAAAGTCCGAGAACTGAAATGTAAATACTCAAAAGTTACGTCAAATCTCACAATGAAGATTTGAGAGTGTTAGACATCAATTGGATGAAGAAAGAAGCCAAATGTTTGAAATATAGTTCAAGTACTATCACATATCAACTTCTAGCCGAAAAATTATGTTTTGGATTTTCAGTCTCAAAGAGATCCATTTTTGGCATAGAAAATGTTTGAATTGAAAACATGATACTTCTACAAGAATTGTAGCCATCCGAGTTATCTTTCCAATACACTTTGAATCACCTCAATCAGATATCAAGAGAGAAAGTTATGGTAAAAATACTGAAAACTGTTCAACTGTCGAAAATCAAGCAAAGTGCGTGCCCAAACCAAAAACGGACTAGCCGGCACACACCTTAGTACAAAACGAGAAAAAAAATCCGATTTTCCTTATTTTTGTTTTGGTAACAAGATTTTAAGTATCCTATATATTTATATTGAATTCGACCAAAACACGGGGGAGACATCCTTTTGACCTAAAAATCATATATTCTACGTATTTTGAAGGTGAAGAAGGAAACACAATCATCAACCAAAGGCAAATTATACAAGTGCATTGAAGAATATTAATTTGTTTCAAAATTCAAGCCAAGAAATTAGATTCTTTCACTTTCTTCATTATTTCTTGATCGGGTGATATCTTTTCATTATTTTTGTATAGTTTAATAATTAGGATGGTTGGCTAGGTTTTTCAATTGTGTTTGATGAATGTTGAATCCTATTTTTGTTTATTTTAATTCAAGACATTAAATTAGGAATTTCGTGTTATTATTTGATTGATTTTATATACTCATTGCACTACTTATTGTTTGATCACCATTAAGTAGTTAGTTGCTTGTTGTAGTGTAAGAATATTCACAATAAGTCTAGAACGTGATAAAATTAACATGTGTAGTTAGAATTAGGAATAATCTCTTCCACACATACAATCTCATTGATAATCTAAACCAAATATATAACTTCATATGAATTCGGAATAGGAATATAATCGTCTCGTGTTAGTCATATGTTGGTGTGTTTTGGGAAAGAACATTTAAAATAATAGCTTTATCGATTATCAAAAATGCATGAATTTACTAGATTAATTATTGAGAATTGAAATAGATGGAAATAAGGGGATTCACGATTCTAATACAAGAATTCACATATTAGAAAAATATCATATTTATTTATTTTTTAGAGTAGAAATTAATATAAGCAACAAAATACAATTCTCTTTTGTTGCTACATTTCAAATTTGATAAAAAAAAAAAAAAAAAAAAGACTATTGAACTACAAATTAGACATTATTTTTCGTGGGAATGATACTCTTAACTTACATATTTTATTACTTTTACAACGATCCTGTATGCTTGCGAATTTTACGCGAGAACTATGCTAGAGTTACGGTCTTGGACATACGCGTGGGCCCCATAAATCACGGGCCCCACTCCCATGTAAGGGGACTGTGAAAAAAAAATTGAACCAAAGCTGTACATTCAGCTTTATCCTTAACGTGAACATTTAGCTCGAATTCAATAAATGGTCGAATTGAAAACGTTTTAACAATGAATGAAATGGGAACAAAATAATAATCATTAGCATTTTGACCCATTAAAAAAGCCCCCCCACAATTACAAATGAAAAAAAAATTGTTCTTTTCCAATTTAAAACAAAATGTAAAACTTTACAAATTCCCCATAAAATAAAATTTATAACTAACTGTTACACCGCCTTAATCACCGTTTCACCAGCCTTCTATTAATACTCTCGCCGGTTTTAACCCTTGTACACTCACACTCTTTCAATTTCTCTGTCTTTCAACTGCAATAAAATGGATTTGGGAATGGTGTATAAGGATTCTAGCTGGTGGGTTTTCACTTTGCCTGCATTTCTTGGCTCTAAAAATATTCTGGATGAGTACATACTTCTTGCAGTATTACTGGCTTCTTTATTTCTTGCTGTTTTTACATGGGTTGTTTCTCCCGGCGGTACAGCATGGAAAAATGGCAGAAATCGACATGGGGCTGTTCAAATCCCCGGGCCGAGAGGTTTACCAGTATTCGGAAGCCTGTTTAATCTCAGCCGGGGCTTGGCCCATCGCTCTTTAGCTGCCATGGCTGTAGCTTGCAAAGCTAAGCAGCTCATGGCGTTCAGCCTCGGCGCCACCCCTGTTGTAGTGGCTTCAGATCCTCTTACTGCAAAAGAGATTTTAACCTCCCCTCACTTTGCTGATCGGCCTATTAAGCAGTCGGCTAAGAGCCTGATGTTTAGCCGAGCAATTGGGTTTGCTCCTAATGGAACCTACTGGAGGCTCCTCCGATGCATTGCCTCCTCCCACCTCTTCGCTCCCCGCCGCATTGCGGCGCACGAAGCTGGCCGTCAAATGGACTGCTCCGCCATGTTAAGGGACATAGAATATGAACAGGCACTCAACGGGAGAGTCTCTTTAAAGAAGCATTTACAAGCTGCAGCCTTAAATAACATAATGGGGAGCGTTTTTGGTAAACGTTACGACCAGGCTGGTACTAGCGAGGAGCTTAAGGAACTGAAGGGCATGATTAGAGAAGGGTTTGAGCTTTTAGGTGCTTTCAATTTTTCAGATTATTTGCCATGGATTTCTTACTTCTTCGACCCGTTTAGGATTGTGTCTCGATGTGAAGAACTCGTCCCACGGGTTCGAAATCTGGTGAAGGGAATAATCGAGGAACATAAACTGAAAAATCGAAGTGAAAATATTGCTGATACTGATGATTTTGTTGATGTTTTGCTCAATTTGGAGGGTGAAGAGAAGCTGAATGAAGATGATATGATTGCTGTTTTGTGGGTATGTTCCAGCTTCATTCCTTATGCATGTTGAACCTAACAAGTTTTTACTTTTATCCGCATATACACTTTAAATGCGTGGTTATATCACACAAAACCAGTAGAAATTTTGAAATTACGCTGTAAATTTGCAGGAAATGTTATTCAGAGGAACTGATACAACTGCCTTGCTAACTGAATGGGTTATGGCGGAGCTGGTGTTGCACCCGGAGATTCAAAGGAAGCTGCAGGAAGAAATCGATGGTGCGGTCGGGAGCCGAGACATCACAGACACTGACACGGCGAATCTTCCCTACTTGCAAGCAGTGATCAAGGAGACTTTAAGGGTTCATCCTCCGGGGCCGCTCCTCTCGTGGGCCAGGCTTTCCACGGCGGACGTCGAACTCAGCAATGGAATGGTGGTTCCGGCTAACACGACGGCTATGGTCAACATGTGGTCAATTACCCACGACGCGGATGTATGGGAAGATCCATTGGAGTTTCGTCCTGAAAGGTTTCTGACAGTCCAAGGTGGGAAGGATATTGACGTAAGAGGTGGTGATTTAAGATTGGCACCTTTCGGGGCCGGCCGCAGGGTCTGCCCGGGCAAGAATTTGGGACTTGTGACGGTGGCTCTTTGGGTGGCGAAGCTGGTGAGCCACTTCCATTGGGCGGAGGATAAGGCTAATATGGTTGATCTTAGTGAAGTTTTGAAGCTGTCTTGTGAAATGAAGTATCCACTGTTTGCTGTTACCGAGTCAAGGAAGGTTCTATTTTAGTGTGTTTTATTTTTTGGCCTTTTTAAGTAAGTTTGTTTGTAGTTTATTATATTTGATATTTCCAAGAATTGTTCGTGTTTTCCTATGCAAGAAAGGATAGGAGACCAACGTTGGCTCCAAATTTTGAACACTTTTTTCCATGGAATCCATCCCTACAATTATATGTTAATGATTTCTAATAATTCTAGCTCTCTATTAATTGTTTTCTTTTCTTCAAGAGAATAGTGAGAAATAGGTTTCAAATAATATTGATTAACTCTAAGTTTGTTAGAAGATTGGACCGTAAAATTCAAGGTTTTTGTTTAGGGAAAATTACCTCGTTTGGTAAGAACAAAGTTTGGTTTGAAATCTTTTGTCTAATCAACGAATTTGTCTTGTAATTGTAACTATCTTCAAGAGAGTGAGAATGTGACTTCCAAGTGTTTTTTGCGACGGAAAACCTAGTTCATAAAATCAGGAACCAAGCAAGGAAAGCGCACAAATTTTGAAGATTTTTGTATTCCGTATATTGATAGTGAAATTATTTAGAAATGTTGATGAGTAATGTCTCTAGATAAATTGGTGGGAATTACAGGTGCTAGCAATTGCACCTATAAAAGCGACTAAAAGAATTAAGTTATAATCCATTTAGATAGAATGGTAAATAGGCTCTATATATATATATAATGATAATTGACCATAGAAATGAAATGAAAGGTTAACTCTTTTAACCGTAAATATATCTATCAAGTTTTCTGTAAGAATAAGTGGTTTCTAGTTTTTTATTTTTATTTTTTTTAATTCAATATAAAAAATTATTTAGATTCGATTCTTGGCCTAGAACCGAGAACCGAACCAAATCCATCAGTTCTCGATTCAGATACCCGTTTGGGTATTTAATTTATGAAGAACGCTCGGTTCGATTCGATTTGGTTCAGTTTGGTTTAGTCTGATTTGGTTCAGGAACTTTTGTCCAACCCTAATCCTAACGGCCATATGTTGTATGTTCGAGGCATGCTATGCCTACCCGCCCTTCTCTTCACTTGAAACAAATCAGTTGAAGTACTCACCATAGTCTAGGTTTTTTATTTTAATTTTATTTTATTATAGTTGTGCATTCAATCCTTATTGAAAGATTGTCCGAATATTTCTCATGATCTTCATCATAACGGCCATATAAACAAATCAGTTGAAGTACTCACCATAGTCATGTGTTGATTGAACGCATATTTTGAAAATTTCTATTATGCTTAAGTGGATTATGCAAACTATAAAGAAATGTTCTGGACTACATCTCATCAATCGTCAACCTATTAATTACCTTGTCAGCAAGAAACGGATCGATTTACAGGTTTTCTATTATTGTATAAATCTGAGTGAAAGGTATGATAAAAGAAATTGTTTTAAGGTTCGTTAAATTATCACATGCTCTCGATGATAATGTGACTTTAAATTTCATGAATGATGAGGTTGTGAAGTAAAAACCAAACTTAATAAAGTTAAAAGACTTACGAAAGTTACACAATGATTGATCGTATTTTTTGAAAATATTCATTTCTCGTCGAGGACTAACTTTTTACTAGAGAAATTGGATGGAGTCTAGTGCCATTTGTTAATTTGAAGGCTACGATCGACCTCGAAGATAGGCTGTACTGTTTCTGTTCATTTGTTTGTAACAAGATCGACAATAAATATTTGCACTGGCATCTTTGACTCTAAATTAGGTATTATAAAACATCAAATATTTATAAATTAAGCCCAATGTCTGATC
The DNA here is from genome assembly GCA_019097785.1 of Fraxinus excelsior. NCBI lineage: Eukaryota > Viridiplantae > Streptophyta > Magnoliopsida > Lamiales > Oleaceae > Fraxinus > Fraxinus excelsior. The sequence goes on from CM032630.1 coordinate 33,552,708, forward strand.
TGCAGTTTTGGCTAAGATGTATTTTGAAATAATGATTTTTTGGAGTATGATTATAAAGTAAGAAAAGATTTATGGTTTACATATTATTTTATAAGAGAATGTCTGGTTAAAAATAAAATTTGAAAAACTAGGGCACAAACATAGGCTAAAAGTACCTCATAATATATATTGTGGAAGTTTGACCCAAACTCGGTTGAATTTTGGTGGATTAATTGAGGAGGTGGCTGTGAAAAGGTCAACATATGGACCAATGAATGATTTCAGACATTTTTACGATCACTACGCTCCAATCTCCCACTTGAGCGCTTAAAGTAGGTGCCTGAAGCTCACTCACCGCCGACCTGTCGCTGTCGCACGCTCAGCGCCGACTGGATCTCAAGCGTTATCGTGTTTCGATCGAAGATTGTTTTATTTATTCCACACGTTTTTTTTAATATTCTTTCCATCTTTGACACTATAATTAGGGTTTGACAATGTATCTTATATAGTTGGCTCTTCATTATAAGTTTGATAAGTTGACAATATTATTGTATTATTTCTCCATATTATAGTGAATTCTCATTTACTTTGCTCTGCCAAATTTCTTGTATTTTTCTAGTGTTGTAATTGCTATTTCTTATTGTGCCACATAATCTTGTTTCTATTTCCTAACAAGTGGTATCAGAGCTTAATGTTTGATTTGTTAGAGATTGTATTCTTGTTATGACAATCATGCAATATGATGTTCCGCTATTGGATTGCAGTACTAGATTGTCGTTGTAACGGGTGAGTTTCGAGCACTGTTTGCTTAGATGAATTTGGACGACGCTTTGTTGAGATTTGACAAGATGTCATCAAATTGGTGGATGGAGCAGAAATAACGTAAGGATTGAAAGACCATATCACATCTTCATCTTCATCTTTTGATTCATAATCTTCATGGCGTCTTGAAGGAGAAAACTACAGCTATATTGTGGTTGAAGTTAAAGTAATTATACATAATGAGAAGACTAACTATCAAATTGCATTTAAAGTGGCTCTTGTATTCTCATCGTAGATCACCTAGCCCTTTTTTAAAAAAAAATTGTCACCGATTTAAAAACCTTGGAGGTCAAATATGATTAATAAGATTTGGGGTTGATTTTATTATGTTCATTGCCCGCTTTATACATGTCATTTAAAGACATGATATTATACAGTCGTGATACTCTCTCCATTGAAGAAATATATGATACTTTATTTTTAAAGGAGAAGATAAAGCATTTTGTTGGATTTGAGGCTCACGGAGAATGTCTTGTTGTCCATGGTGGTTAGGAGAAGGGCATTTCGAAGTTTAACTTCAATAATAAAATTTGTCACAATTACAAGAAGAAGTGGCACATGAAAAAATATTGCTATAAGTCTCAGAATAGAGAAAAATCGGCTACAAATCGGAAAGGAAAGCAACTAGAAACCTCAGGAGAAACCGACATTACAAAAAATTGCTACAGTGACGGTGAAATTTTGGTTATTTCCGACCAGTCCAAACTTGGCAAGGATTGAATTTCTGATACAACATGCACTTTACATATATGTCCCAATCGAGATTTGTTTCCAAAATGTGAAACATTTTCAAACAGTGTTGTGGTAATGTGCGACGATGAACCTTGAAAATAGTTCGTATTGGAAGGTCAAAATTAAGATGTTTGATGGGATAGTTAGGATACTTAATGGAGTGAGACATGTTCCATATTTGAAGAGAAATCTTATCTCTTTGAGTATTCTTAATTTAAAAGAGTACAAGTACATTGGTGAATGTGGAGTCCTGAACGTTAGTAAAGGTGTCCATGTTGTATTGTAGGGACAAAGAATGTCCCAATTACATGTCTTGTAGGGTTCTACAAAAATCATTGGTGACTAATGAACAAAAATTAAGTTCATTGGTGGATATTTAGTTTGTTACAGTACCTTTGCAGTTTGGTTTTTGGTCTACATTGAAGAATACTTCACATTGAGTTTAAAAGTTTTGGGTAATATCGCTTTGCCGTCGCCGCCACCACTAGCGATGCCATTCAATTGCTAGATACGGCCCATGAGAGATACTAGACCTCCACAAAGGTACGAGTGAGCTGATTTCGTAGCATATGTTTTAAATGTGGTTGAAGGTGTTAAGTCTAGTAAAAAACTTTTTTACAAAAGCAGTTTGTAGTGTTGATTTTGTTACAGGGTGTGCATTTGCCCTGATTGGTGATGTTGAATTATTTTGTGATCTTGTTACTCGTGAAAATAATTCGAGCAATTTTGTACCAAAGGTAATTCTATTGAGAATGCTTGGATTCAGTTGATATTCAGTTATTAAGTTTATCCTAATTAGATTTTGTGAAAGATGTGGAGAATTTTGTTCGTTGAAGAATTTTCTTTATTCCACGTGTTTTCTCATGTTCTTTCATTCTTTTAACACTACAAATAATGCTTGACAATGTGTAATATATATAATTGACTCTTCATTGCAAGTTTGATAAATTAGATAATATTGTAAACAAAATATTATTATATTCTATTTCCATATTATAGTAAAATTTCCTTTCATTATCAAATTTCTTGTGTTTTTTTAGAATTGTAATTTCTACTTTATATTGTATAATATAAACTTGTTCCTATATCGTAAACATATATAATGATTGGGTCAAGGGCTCCTAAATTTAGGTATTACTAAACATAGATGATTTGGTCAACTAATCTGGAAATCAAATCTCATTTTGCTCTATAAATTATATTCCTTAAAAAGGACAAATATTTTCATTTTTTTTTCCAAAGATATTCTGAAGTAATTATAAATAATTAAAGGCAGTGTTATAAATATTTGATAATTTTTTTAGCACGTTCAAGATTGATGAAATGTCAATTAAAAAGTTGATAAAAGTTATGAATTTCATTAAATTTGTAATAAATTAAAATTTAATAAAATATAGCATAATTTTGTCAAACAAGGACTTAATTGGATTTGAAGTCAGTCTTAGAAGTCTATTTTATATACAAAAATGCGAGAATAAAGAGGAAAGTGAGTGTAAAAAATGGTCCAAGCAATTTTTGCCCAAGGTAAGTCGAGCTGAGCAAAAGCTAGGTTTCAAAATGGACTCGGTTCGACTCGATATTTGTTTTTAAAGGCAGCTACATAAATTGGCGTGGCTTGTCAGGGCTCGAGCCGATGCTCAACATTGAGGCTTGGCTTATTTGAGCCACGAGCAGACTGACTTTGACTTTTTCCAAATTGAGCCACAGGCAGCCATAGTCGATGAGCCAAATTGGCATTCCTAATGTAAACAAAGAATAATGTTCTTTCAACAAGAGCAATGACACGGATTGGTGTGACAGGGTGGAGTGGCAAACTGTGAATGAGCGTTGTGTTTTTTTTCTTTCAAATTGTCCAATTATATATTGACAAGTATCCCATCTATCATTGAGTCATAACCGTAGCAAGATTGGTAAACAAAATTTACAAATTATTGTCAAATTAATGGAGAACCGTGTGGTTGATCAGAGGAATCAATTTGACTTGAACACTTTTGAAAAGCATAACTATGTACTTTTTGAATATTAAGCTCCCGTTTGACTTTCATTATTCTACATTAAATTATAATTCATTTTTTTTCTTATTATACACACATTCTCTAATAATATAATATTACATGTAAATTCAAAAAAAAAAAAATCTTTTCTTTTAAACCACACACTCTTAAAATATTATTATTCATCTAATTATAATGGGAAATAATGGGGTCAAATGATCTCTACTTTCATGCCCTTAAAGGATGGGTTGCATTGGGAGAAAAACCCTGCTTGGTGTACATGGATTTTTTACAAAGGGTTTTACATATTGGCTGATTCTCATTGGCATTTGAAAAAAAAAAATAAATAAATAACTGCCAATACAGGGCGTCATTTCAGCCTTGTAAATTGTACCATGACAATTTATCCTCTACAAGGGGCAAATAGGTCGGCATTTTTAACCGCATAACCTAGTTTCTTTGCATCTCTAATGATGAAATAAATGGATCTTAATTAAATTGTTGCAATTGGGTTAATTTTGTTAGTTTCATGACAAATTAAAATTTTACACAAACAAATAGCTGAATTGGAATTTAAGTTTGACTTTCAAATTCATTTTATATACAAAAATGAACTAGAAAAAGAAAAGCAAGAGTGTTAACGACATAACATAGTTGCTCTGTGTCTTGAATGATGAATTCGACTGATTACCTTTGTTTAATTTCTTTGAACTTTATCTAATTTGTTCATTATTAACTACTAAACACTCCCTCCGAGATCTCTCAGCAGATGCAAGAGTGCTACCAATTTATCGAGGAGCAGTTCAATTCCCCTGACTGCATCATTGACTGAAGCAGTAAAGTAGGAAGGAGATAATTCTCACGAACATAGGGTTTTGATTCTCTCTTTTGAAAAAATGACCATTGAGTTACTGTATTTAGTTCGAAATAGACGAGACAGTGTAACCAATTTAACTATCACAAAACTTTTTCAGTTTGAGGGCACATCTCCCAAAAATCGCAGTCATAATCCACAGGAAAACCCTACTTCAATTGGTACTTTTTTTCTCTTCTATCATCAATAAAATCTTCGTTTTTGCATGTGAAAAGGGCATACGCATGTTAATGTGTCAATTTCAAAAAACTGCTGAAAATGACATTGTGAGTTGTGGGACCGTTTCGGGTGGTGGGGTTAGCCAACACACATTAATGGCCGTAGGATACAAATCACAAGGAGATCAGACAATTGATGCTATGATGTCTACACTATGAGACATAGGGTTTAGTCTTCTGGAGAATTGAGCATCACACCATGTGGTGTGGCATGCAAGAATTCCCTGCAGAGATTTGCATGGCTACAATTATTTTGAGTTTATGTTGACATTATCTGAAATAATGCTATAATCATGACAAAGACTATCGAAAGTGACTCTGCATGTCACACATGACAGTTTATTAGTCAACGTAAAAAAACAGTAAAAAATTACCAAATTAATACATCAAACAACAAATTGTCATATGGTGATTATAGTAATCTTTATTACAAATAGTATTGCTCTAATGTTTGTGATTGATCTTTCTTATTGAGAAATGACTTTACGTATTTATGATAAGGATCTTGTTACACGTAAATTAAAATTTATATAATGTTGATGGCATTTAACATTTGTCAGTTTAAAACATAATAAATTTCTTCATTCAATCTTTCCCTTCTACATCATATTATGTTCTTTTTTTAATGTAAAAATAACAAAATTTTAAGGATGTGCTAGGTACACACCATGGGTAACAACATTCTCACAAAGAGGGCGGGACCTGCAATTTAGAAAATCGCGAGCCCCACCCCCTTTGTGAGAGGCCTGTCAAGTTGTACACTCGGCATTTTTCAAAACTTTATGATTACAACTTGAATCGTTGAGAATACATGTTTTTCCTCCAAATTCTCATTATAGTATGGTCAAACACTTTCTTCATTCTTTTCTTGCTTTGCTACCATTTGTGGTATTTGTCCTACAAACAACCTGTCCCCAATCACCCTAATGGACTCGACAGTGTCGTGCGCCGATAATAGATACTAGCTAAGTGTCGAACTCATCATCAAGGCGACTTTAACGTGTTCTGACTCTAACATACTTTAATAAAAAATTGACAGGGTTTCCTTGTAATATGAACTAAAACCACTTGAAATATAGTCAATATTCTCAAATTGGTACATATAATTTAAAATATGGTACACTAACGCTACAAAACTCAAATTATTCAAAATAAAATACTGGTAAATCGACTTTTACTAATATTTTACAAACAAAAAGTCCCAAATGTACTAAAAATACCTAATATGCAATGAGCCCATAATATGGATACATGAATCACAATTTAACTTTTCTGACAAAACATACATATATCCCAAAAGAAATATGAGCTATATAAAATGACAAAATGAGTCATACGATTAATGACAAAGTGTGGCTCAACTAGGTGGATCAACATGCTCCAATGCTGCTCAACTCAGCTACTATCTAATAAAGAAAGAAATGACAAAATATATGAGCTTGTATTGTTTAATTAGTTGAAAATGTTATTGATAGAACAACTGAAAGGTCTAAGGATTAGTAAAGGGGTTAGCTCGACAACGAAGCCTATGACTATGAGAACCCTTTGGGTAAGAATAAAAAGTTTTTCAGAATAAAAATATATGATAAACCTTTTTCGAGGGAAGTTAAGTTACTTGTATAGAATTCATTTACAGATTAGTTGACATATGTTGAGGTCGCCAGAATTCTGAAGGAATGCATTTAAGCTAAACATCAGTGCGTATGGCAACTGATACAGTAATTACTGCTTGCGGCCACAAAGTAATAAGTGAAAATATTACTTATAAATAAATTATTTACAGTCTTTATCCCTTCATCACTTGTGTCTTTCTTTCACACTCCTCCACCAAAAGAAAACAAAAGATATCAGATGGATAAAATAAAACTGACAAATTATAGAGGATGGAGAGAATATGTACATGCAGGCCATGTTGGCTCCTTGTAATTTGCCCTTCTGAACAGTAGCTAAGTTGTACATACAATAAATATCGGACACAAATATGCATCTTGTTTGAGCCCCATTTTTTCGAAATTTATTTTTAATCACACAATTTTCAATAAAATAATTTTATATGTACATTTTTTAATCATACATTCTCCCAAAATCACTATTCTAAAATGTAATTTTTATTTTTATTTTTACCAAAATGGAGCTCAAACAAGGGCATGGATACGGACACACAACAAAAATCTCATAAAAAAACTCGAGTAAAGTTTTGTTTTTTTATTTTTTATTTTTCACTCTAGTGCCAAAAACACTAAAATTAATTTTTGTACATGTTTGACATCAATTTTTTGCTTTATTGCTTAGTTGGTGTTCTTGTTACTTATTGAATAAAATGATGTATTTGAGTGATGACTTTAAACTAAAAATCAACTTAACAACCTTACAAAAAATTGGACAGAGTAACGACAAGGATATGAGTAAAAAACACCCAAGAAAAAGAATGTCAAAGTAATACCAAAAGAAATGTATGTAAAGTCAATGCAAGAATTAAATTCTTTGTCTTTAAGTCGAATTTATCCCACAACGGTGTCCATGGATGATGGCAATCGACTCCCAAAATACAACGACAATCTTCTTGTATTAGTAGCACTTCAAAATACTAGAGTAACGAACCGAAAATTGATTTTTGTACTCCTTCAAATGAAAATGGAAAAACAACATTGGGATGATCAAATGGAAGTTCTAAGGGTCTAATTTATAGAAGATAAAATGTTGTGAGTCAAGTGCTACACCCCAAATTCAGCAACATTTGTCAAAGAGTCCTAGCTTTTGATGTCATTCGAACGTCAGAAACAGAAACTTCGTCGCTCGTCTATCTCTAACATGTTGTTCAAGTGACATTCTCTCTGTTCGAGCGCTAGGCGAGCGACGAAGTTAAATAAATAACCCGCCACTTTTCTATCTTTTCATTCCAACTTTAGATCGTAATTTCTCATTCACTTGGAATTGATTTGGAGATTCTAAATATACCCCGACGATGCATTTGACGAGTAGATAATTTGACTAATTAAGTTAGAATATTTGATCGAAATTGACATGAAAGTCATTTTTCACATTTATTTTTAACCAATTCCAACATTACTAATATTGGAACTCACCTGAAGGAGTAATGTTATTCATTATCGCGGGTGGATGTCAAGAACCAATTTAGATAACAATTGCATGATAGTAAATAATAAATCCATTTAAATATATTGTCACATGATTAATTTAATTGAACATATCAATTTTGAATACCTACTTAGGACCCGTTCGGTAAATATTAAAATCGGATTAAAATTAAAAAACTAACCGTTATTGTTGACTTTTATTAGACGAGTGAGATTCAATAGATTACAAACTTGGCTAAGTTTCAATAGATTAACCTAAAAAATAAAAAGTAACGGACCGACAGCAATTTATGGAAAATAAAAACTTTGAGGTGTTTGTGTAGGTTATGGCAGGGCTATCATTTAAGTATAGAGCAGCTTTATTACAGAGGCGAAGTGATTGCGGGTAGGAGTAACTAATGAGGTGAAATGTGTGCCAATCAACTTCAAACTGTTCAATTACTTTCCGAAGGGCGACATTTCGTACGACTTTACATAGCTCAAATGAAAGTGAAACCCATGTCAGTGTCTGAATAACCATGCAAGTCACGTCGATCGTCGGTGCTTCATAGAATAGAATTTGGAAGGAGTGATTTTTTTAGAATATATCAACAAAAAGTAACATCGTGTTAAATTATTTTATTATGAAAAAAATATAGTTAAAAGTGAATTAGAAAATATGTTTTGAAGAAGGGTTTTGCTATGGGTACATAATGAGTGCCATGCCATTTGGCCATTATGTGAATCCTTATGGCACCCTCTACGTACTTCTATTATTTTCCTTCGAAGAATGAAGCTCAGCTACTCAATATGTAAAAATCTTTCATTTTAAGGCATCCATTCCCTCCTAACTTACACCCTTGGATCATATTTGGCAAAGTTTTTTAGGTTATAAGTTGGCGATGCTCAAGATAAATTATGTGATTAAAATAGATAAAAGTTGTGAATCCAAAAAATATGATTAAAAATGCAAAACGTTAAGGATGTCAAAGAGGCTGGAAGAGACATAATCAAGCATAGTTATCAAATTTGATCCAGACATTGAATTGTAAGTAGCACCAGGTCACTAGGTCATTGGTACACTTAGTACCCAAAGATTAAACTAATATATAGGACAATTCCTATCAAATTGGTGAGTCAATTTCTCTCAAATGTAGCAAGAAATATTGTGGAGTCGTATTTGCACCATGTTTGAGCCACGTTATTCACCCAAAAATGCATTTTAAATAGTGTTTTGAGAAAAATATGTGGTTAAAAAATAAGGAAAAAAATTGAATTTGCATGTAATATTATTTTATTGAAGAATATGAGATTGAAAATAAGAGAAAGAAAAATTTATTTTAGAAGAATGAGTATTAAACATGGTGTTGGTGCACAATTATGATTTGGAGCCCCTATTTGGTTTGGATTAAAAATCTATTAAAAATTCGATTTTAATATATACCAAACAAGGCATAATATAGTTGGCAATATGTCACGTAGCATTCACTTATTAGACCTAACGCACCCTTTGGCATTTCGTGATAAAATCTTTTATTTCATTGTTAAAATCAAAATGCCTAACTACAAACTACTCAAAGACTCAATTTCCAATATTTACTTCAACATCTTGTCAAGCTGTTTCATAAAATACACGGAAACAATAATACCTGATGAAAACTAAGAGGAAACTCACAATATATATATATATATATATATATATATATATATATATATATATATATATATATATATATATATATATATATATATAACACGTGAAATGATGTATAGAATATTAATATTGACAAAATACAAAACACTATCAATATTAAAATTTTGACAAAAATTAAAAATTACTCCCCTAAGTCAAATATCAATAAAAAATTTAAATTTTAAAAATTTCCCCCCTTACTCATTTACTCAAATTCCTGAAATAAATACTAATCTTTCCTCATTTTTTTCACGAATACCAAAGGCATAGATAAGTAATAAACATGAATAATATAAATATGAATGAATTGAAAAAATATGCACATGTACCATTATGCAAAATTATACAAAACATGTGACGGAAGAATAAAACTTTTCCTGAGATAACTATTTTTATTTTTCATGGATTTTTAAATGTATTGCTTATTTACACACGTAAAGTTCATAAATAATAAAATTTTCACATAAATTATTTTAAACTAAGATGTCGTAAATTGTATAAGTTATACATGTGTGAAAAGTACAACTAAATTCCATCAAGCAAGTCTCAAAACCTTGAATTAATGAAAAAGAACATGCAAAGAATCACTCCTTAAAAGTATGAAGTTAAATCCAGTGCTACTAAGACCTTTTAAACAGAAATGCTCATAATAATTTTATTTCTTTTGTATATTTGAGCCCAATTTTTATTGAAACATACATTTTCGAATAGTAAATTAATGAAGAACGTGCGGTTAAAAAAAAATTGGGTTTACGCGTAATTGAAAAATGTGTAGTTGAAAAAAAAGAGAGAATATATATATATATATATATATATATATATATATATATATATATATTACACGTAAACCCAATCTTATGTACAATCTTGTCTCCATTAAGCAACTTAATGACTCCCTATAACAAGTATTATGCCTGTGGCTCCAACTCAAATGACAATAGGCAACAAATTTTAAAATACCCTGCATGCCTAATTGCACACGTCAAAAATGCTACGAATACCATTATGACATAATAACTCAAATCTTTTTGAAGTGCACTATTCTTTTCTTTTATGGGGAATATACAAGAGTTAGGTGAACTAGTTAAATGTCATTCCACATTCAATGTCAATTCATCACATAGATGACCGTTATACATGAACTTTATTAGTACATGATTACAAAATAACATGTCCAAATAAAAAAAAAAAAAATCTTTTTTAATAAAGGGTAAAAAATAAGTAAACTACTAATTTACTAGGAACACACGTTCATGCATGAATATATAAAAAATCATGAATAATGCAAATTCATGCACCTTAATATCTAATTAATGAGGTACACAAATGCTCTTACCATAAAGAGCAATGCGAGAAATATTGCAATTATCAACATCACTTAGACTTGTGAGTTTACTCTTCTGACCTAAATCTTCTTAGAAGAAGATGTAATCTTAATCAATTGAGTTGCAACGTGAGGACTATTGCAATTATCAGCATCACTTAGACTTGTGAGTTTACTCTTGTGGCCTAAATCTTCTTAGAAGAAGATATAATCTTAATCGATTGAGTCATCAATTTAGTCAAGTAACTTAATTGGTTAGTTAAAAGCCTAACATGAGTAGTTAGATCTCGATTGTTGCTCCTAACCAAGGATATATATAACTTAAGGTTAATGTGACCTAAAACACCACAGTTATAACATGTGGGAATGAACTTAGAACCAACTTTAGGTTGAGGTACCTTATGTTGCACAGGTAATCTAAGTCTAGGGCCGCAACATTTTTAGGCTTGAAAGGGACATGAGCTAATTTTGTTTTAGAAGATGAAGCATCATGGGCATTAGGCTTATTCAATCCTAACATATTGTCAATTTTCTTAGAACTGTTGACCTATGACCGATTTTATGTTTTGATTATAACAAACAAAATATTTTTGTCTCTAATATTTGTATTTGAGTTTTCATTGTTAAATGTTGCTAGCTTGATCAAATAGGAGACAAAACAATTGCTACTAAGGGACGTGAATATGACTATCAAGAAAGCTCAAGATGGAAATAAAGCATCACAATCAAGCTTGGAAATCGAACATTCTCAATCGAACACTCGCGCCAAACCAATCAGAGACAAATCGAGCACTTGCGCCAAATTCAAAATTGAGCAACAAATCGTGCACTCGCGCCAAATCAATCAAAGATATTAGAACTATATGTTTGATCTTACTTATAAAAATAAAATACTTTAATCCTTAGCAATGACTCATTGAAAACTCAAGTAATGAATTTTTATACACAATAAAATTTACTTTGTAAGACATTTGCACAAAAAATTTTATTCAAAGGTAAGAATTCAACTTAATTTTCAATCCTATTAGCATGACTTACCTTGAAAAATCAAGTAAAAATGTAATGCAAAAGCCTACCTTATGTCAGAAAATCAAACAGACAAATCAAGACATTTCATTCATTCGGACATCCGGATGGTGAATCGGACGTACTGTTCACCTCCAACGATCGAGTTTTCGAATGTTCTGATTTCTGACGAAGTAACAACTATTCAGTCCTTCGGTATTGTTCCATACATCGGGATGATCGTCCAGTTAGACAGAGAATTTCACGTTTTCAACTACTATAAATACCAACTCACTTGCCATTCTTTACAATAATCTAAGAGCATGCAAGTGAGATTCTTTTGAGCAAAATTATATTAATTTCTCATATCATTTATTATTATCAAATCATTGAAAAACATTTGATTAAATTAACTTTTGAAAATCATTCTATACATCAAAGTTTTTCATACCTAACACTTGAACTTCATTCATTACTATTTATTAAAATATTAGCCTATTTCTCTTTTGGTACTTATTTGTGATCAAATCATTTATTAAAAGAGAAGCTTCGATTTGTAAAATCAATTTTCTTTAAATTTGTGGGTCGTGTAGAGGTCTCGTAAAACTCAACATTGTATAAGGACGTTGCTCATTGTTTGTAAGTCACTGAAAGCTTTGTTAAAGGGTTTGATTGCACTACAAGTCAATAAGCATTGTAAAACTAGCATTACTTGTGTCGGAGAGTTTGGAAACGGAGAACGTAGATTATTGTGTTGATTCAAAACTTCATAATTATATCGTTTGCATTCTTTTTCCCTCTTTAATTATTGCTTTCAAATTCGTGCTTATTATTTGAATTAATCTATCTAGTTATTACGTGCTTGATTTTAGATTAATTTTTCAAAAAAGGTTTTAATAACTAATTCACCCCCTTCTTGATTATCTATTCTTGAGCTATTAAGAACCACTAGTAAATGATTGAAGTTATGCACTCGATTTCTCAAGATCACTTGTAAGATACTTAACCTTAGCATCTAAGCACTTATTCTCATCCCTTAATTTATTCAATATTCTAGTAGACTCCTCAAGTTTCCCTAAAAGGCTCTCCTTTCTCTAGCTCAAGCTTATGTATCTTCTCAAAGGCAGCACTATTGGACTTTTTCAATTTAAGACGGTCCTCAAACAACTCATCAAATGCCTTATAAATGTCACACTCATCTTTTGGCCCTTCATGTGAAATTTTAGATTTCTCTAAATCCTCAAGTGACTTAACTCTTAACCACAGATGTGAATGCCATATAATTCATTGTCTCATCAAGAGTGGACTTTTCACTTTGATTATTCGAGCTAAACTCGTCATCACTAAGAGTAGCATTCATAGCCTTACATAGGATATCTAACAAACCTCTTACAAGAATCTCTAGTATTACTCTTCTCTCGATTATCTTTTCTTAGATGTACTAGAGCCACCTTTAAATATCTCTTTAGGTCTCTTATTATTCTCAAGGCATTACTAGAATTTCCTAGCAAGGTAGGCAAGGTTCTCATCCTTAAGTTTTTCATCATCAGTGGTGTCACACTCAGCTTTCCTAACTATTTTAAAGGTTAATAATTTGTCTTTATTAGACTAAGGTAGACTAAGTTCATAGGTTTAAAGAGATCATACGAGTTCCTCTATTTTAATTACATCTAAGTTCTTACTCTCTTTAGTAGTAGTCACCTTAAATCTAAAATTCTCAGGTAGGAATCTCATAACCTTTCTCACTATCTTAGCATTAGGAATTCATTCAACTAAGTTAAAGCTAGAGTTGATTATATCATTTAATTTAGCGTAGAAATCATCAAAAGATTCGTCATCTTTCATCCCAATTTCCTCAAATTTAATAGTCAACATTTGCAATTTAGAGTTCTTAATGGCCTTGGTTCACTCATGTGTGGTCTTTAGAATATTTCAAACTTCTTTACAGTCTTATACATTAACACACACCTAAACTTCTTATGTTACTTAGCCATAAATAGGGCATGGAGCCCTGTACTATTTTAGTCTTAGATCAAGTAGAAATATCGGTAGGGTAACTACACTTGCAACAATGGTAGTAGGGACAGTCCAACCTCTTTGGAACACACACCCAAACCCATTCATCCATAGACTTAGGAAATGCTCTCAATTTAGTTTTCTAATAATCATAATTACTACTATCAAAATAAGGAGGAACATAAAAGTGGTTGACTCATCTAGACAAATAGGGTCAAGGAACAAAATTAAGGCTCTAATACCACTCATAAGTTAAAATTATTTAGACTTAATGTGCGGAATTAAATAATTAAGAGCAACACATCACTTATTGATGGTCTCTAGATGATTAAGGTTAAATTCGATTTAACCCTATGTGGCAATCAAGAATTTTAATCAATAAGATCAAAATCAATAAATAAATTAACACCATGTATGACTATGGAGGAAAACCCTTCTACAGGATCAAAAACTTCCAGGAAAACTTGACAGTAAACTTTATTAGAAAAGTTAACTTACAACTTGTCCAACACTACTAAACCTTAATTGACTCTGACCACATAGCTTGTAAATCACCTAGGAATTCCTTTGGTTGTGCTTCCTGCATTTCTCTCTCGTAGATCTTCCAAATCAAACTTGTCCTTTTCCAACCGGAGCTTAGGTTACCTTCCTTGATCTTCATAACTTTGACAGATATGTTGGAAGTGGGTGTTTTGGTGTTTGATAATCTTTCTGTATTTTGATTTTTAGTAGAATATAGAGAATTATGGCTCAACCTATCAAGGTATGTTTGGGATGAATTATGAATAAGTAATCAAAGGGTTGAGTCAAGAGAACTTTGGAATGTATTTTGGATATTCAAATAATGTTCTCTATAATGAAAATAATGCTGCAACACACCTTTAGGACGATCTAGCTTTAGTATTTATAATATGAAGTGTTTGGGGGCGAAATTGGATAGGAAAACAAGTTGTTTAATCGAAGATATACCCAGATATATACATATACGATGCTCGGGCATCAGGCTAGTGTCAGGGTTCTGCTTCAATTTGCGTTGCGCCGTTCAAGCAGGAAAGTCAGCCGTTAGCTAGCGTCTGTAGGTCTATTTCTTAATCTTCTTGAGTTGTTTTCAACTCCTCTTAGGACTCTACTGCCCCCAACTCTTTTTAATCCAATTATAACTAAAATGACCTACATTTTGGAAACTTTTTTACATCTATTATAACTCAAATAATTACATTTTGGATACTGATAAAGCCAATCACAATACAATTCCAATTGGACCTAACACAAGTTGTACAGTTAGACTAATCCATTTTTGTCAATTTTACAATAATTTGGTGCCCAAGAAAAAAAAAGTCATTGTACGATTCCGAATCCAACATCATAAACATTGTTGCATCCTTCTAGAATTTGGGTAGACGGTGAGGGTTCTTCAAAATTTGGAGGTCGGGGTAGTTTATGCTTAAAAGTAAAAAACTGGAAAAAAAAAAAAAAAAATAGAGTTTGTATAGGGAACAATACATAAACCATGTTTTTAAGCATCGCTATTTCAAAATTAAGGATAGAGGTTTTAAATTTTAAAAATCTGGTTTTCATTAAAATTTATTTATGATTTAATTAATTAATTATATATTTAATTAATAAATATTTAAAGGTCACAGATCTATACAATTTGGTCACAATTCAAAAAATTTAAGGTCACAATTCAAAAAAATTATATGTCACAGTTCGTTCATGGGTTACAAATTAAGAAAGTCACAATTTGTTCGTCGGTCACATATCACAAAATTTCTAAGTCACACAACTTATTTTATGGTCATAAAATATCAAATTATAAGTCACAAATTACTTTTATTGGTCACAACTTGATTATAACTTAATAAATTGTGAATCACAGTCACAATTTTTAGATCACGCATTATTAATTTGTCAAAAATTAACCAATTATCGATCACAATCAACCAAATAATTGGTCACAGACACCCACGTCCATCTCATCCCACCCACACCACCATCACCGCAACCACATATCTTAAATGGGTGATCCTGCCCCCATCATCGTGAACATATTTGCCACGACCACCATCACCACAACCACATCTCACCAAGGCCATCACCAAATCTACTGCCAACAACATAGCCAACACTACACAACCATTGTAACCTCGCAGTCGTCGTCGCTGCCTTCACCATCGTCGCCATCACCACCACCACAATCAACAACAAATCTGATTCGCCACAATCACTGCTCCAATAACAAAAAACCAGATCCGATGCCATCAACGTGACCACCATCAATGCAATCACCATCACCGCTTTCAACGCGACCACCAGATCCTCAAGAATCACCGTGACCACCATATTTGCCACCACCACGACCACCACAGATCTTCCACCACCTCGACCACACCTCATCGCAACCACCGTGACCCCAATGTTTCTGCTACCTCCTCTTCTTTGACTCTGCTCAGATTAGGCTTCAAATTACTGCCTCAGTCCATCGTTCGTCATAGGAGATATCAGCACAAATTTTCTTTGTTCACCATATAATAAATGGTGAAAAATAGATGAAAAAATCAATAGAGTTGTAAAAATGGAAATATCTGGAACAGATTTCAACAAGGGAAGTGTAGATTTGAGATGGGAAATGAGTGGGTGAGTGTTTGGCCTAGGAAAAGAGAGAGATAGAGAGTCAAAAAGTGCAAAGAGATTAATGGCTAATTTCTAACTAGGGTTTAGTTTTAGGGTGTGTTTGAGCCACATTATTTTGAAAGAATGTATTATGAAATAGTAAATTGATGAAAATTGTGTGGTTGAAAAAAATGAAAAGTTATTGATGTGATGAAAATATTATTTTATTGAAGAACGTGTGGTTGAAAATGAGTAGAAGAATGAAAATGAAAATTTTAATGTGTACCAAACATGGACTTATTCTCTCTCTCTCTCTGAAATTATTACGCAAGGGTGGGGTGGAATGTGCTGAAATGTGATAAACCGGATTTTTGAAAGGAAAAAATTACTACCTCATTAATAAAATTAAAACTTAAAAAGTAGGGATTAAGTTAATTTCCCCTTTTGTAAATAAGCAATGACCCGACTTGGTCATATCATTTTGGTTGCCAATTATCTAAGAATTTTATAACTTAATCTTTTAGGATATAATAGAAAAGGTTTGTCAACAAATTATTTGACAAGGGATTTCTTTGCTAATTATTAGACGCCTGTTAATGAATAGAACAAATATAATTTCCAATTAATAATTTTATTAATTCTCAGTGAGTGTTATAGCTTATTAAAGTACTTTTTTTTATCATTATTAAAGCAACAGTTAATATGTCAAAATTTTGTTGAAAAAAATAAATAAATTGAAGAGCTAACTTTGACATAAATTTTGAGTGGGAATTGTTTGTTTATTTTGGAAGATTATGATTGATTTGTGTTCTTCTCAGTGAGAAAATCGAAATCATATATTTACTTGCCAAAAATGATGCTCGAGTGAATGAGAAATTGGAATTCAAAGTGATGAATTGGAAGATATTTTCTGTAGAAGGGAAATTAGTTAAAGTTATCTCACATAAGAAAATGGATAAATGTAATGATCATTTTGAATATGATTATACTTTAGAAGTGTGTAATCATGTGTCGCATAGAAACTTCTTCCACGTGCGCGAGGGGGTGGAAATCACGAAACGAAAAAAAGTTTCGAATTTTGAACTTGTTCACATGCCCGACCTGCATACACGAATGTTAAACTGAATGTACCAAAAATTGGTCCTTAACGTTTTGCCTTTATTTTTTTATTTTTCTAAATAAAAAAATCTTTCAAATTATTTTAACTCTTGAAACTCATGTTATCATGTCTGTATTAATGGAGAGATTAATAGTCAGGCTAATGGTGGTCAATGACATAACTAATGGCTGTTAATTCTCCATTACAACCTATTTATTTAGTAATCTTATCCCCTACAAACATATTAGAAAAATTCCTCTTTTTTGCATATAAAAAAATCTTCTTTCTTGTTTGGATCCGTAATTTTTATTTTCTGTCAAAGTTTTGGTGGTGATACTATTCAGATACTAAGTTAGTTCGTTGGAGTAGTATCTACAGTGCTCAGACTCTACTGGTTTTCCGTTGTATTTTGGAAAATAGACACTCGAACTAAAACTCAAGCACCTACGGAAAGAGAGTTAATTTATTTTAAGGAAATTGTATTCACATAGGCCTGGGTTTCAAAGTTCGTTCGACTTTTATTTCCTACAATTTATATCACTTGTTCTGTTTTCTTTATTGTAATTAATAAAATTATTTAATCTGTAATATTTTAACTCACATTCGATTAGTTAGCTGTCCAATCGGTATTTGTTTATACGGTATCCCTTTACCTAGTATGCGTCCATATGGTTAGTTAGTTGCACAGCCGGTATGTGTCCATCCGGTATTTGTTAAGCCGGTATTCAATCACTATTATTTTGCAACAAACGTAAAACAAATTTATAATCATTTTGGTTTTATTGAGAAGTAATATTCATTTGATTTTTCAAAAATGGCAAACAAACCGATCAATATGGATGTGGCTTCTGAAGTGGGTTCTGCTGTGGCTAAATTGCAAAGCTATGCTATAAGCTAGACTGTGGCTCAACCAACTGGTCATATCATTACTGTTTCGGTTAATCATGGAGAAAAATCGAAGAAATTCAATGGCTTGAATTTCAAAAGGTGGCAACAGAAAATGTTGTTTTACTTGACCACCTTGAATTTTACGAGGTTCTTAACTGAAACTACTTCGAAAAGCAAAGGGGGTGAGGAAAATGTTCAAACTGTCAACGTACTTGATGCGTGGAAACATTCAATTTTTTATGCCGAAACTACAACATGAACAATTTAACAGATTCGCTATACAACATGTATAGTACTAAAAAATCTGTTAAGGAATTGTGAGAGTCATTGTATGGGAAATATAAGACTAAGGATGTCGGAGACAAGAAATTCATGTTGGTCGATTCTTGGACTATAAGATGGTAGACTCCAAAATTATAATAAGTCAAATGCAAGAATTCCAAGTGATTCTTCATGAAATTCATGCTGAAGGGATGATTGAGTAAAACTTTTCAAATGGCTGCAATTATTGAAAATTGCCCTCTCCACACGTGGAAAGATTTCAAGAATTATCTTAAATACAAGCAAAAGGAAATGAATGTTGAAGAGCTGATTGTTAGACTTCGAATTGAAAAAGACAACTAAAGTTCAGAAAAGAAGGGTTCAATCCTATTGTGGCTAAAGCCAATGTTGTTGAGCACAGTAAAAATTCTAAAACCTTTAAGAACAAGTCTAAGATATATGCTGGCAAAGGTGCTAAGCTATGCCCGGAAGGGGGCATTTCTAAGAAAAAGTTTTAAATAAAATGCTTTAATTGTGACAAAGTAGGCCATAAGTCTTTAGAGTGCGGATTGCCAAAGAAAAATAATAAAAAAGAAGCAAATGTGGTTGATTACATGGTTCATAATGTATCAGAGATGAATCTCGTAGCCGTCGTTTTTGAATTGAACATGTAAGGTTTTACCCCAAAAGAGTGGTGGATTGACACCGGTGCTACAAGAAGTGTGCTCTAATAAAGCGTTGTTTGCTGTGTTCGAAACAATTGAGAATGGGGGAGAATTTGTTCATGGGAAAATTAGCAATTTTTGAAATCAAGGGTCAAGAAAATGTGATTTTGAAGATGATATCGGGGAAAAATCTTACTCTTAACAATGTGTTGTATGTGCCGAAAATCCGTAAGAACTTAGTGTCTTGGCGCTTTTGATTAAGCATGGTTTCCGTATTATATTTGAGTGAGACAAAGTTATTTTTATCAAAAAGTGTAATGTTTGCCGGAAAAGGTTATGTTTCCAATACTATGTTTAAACTAAATGTAATGGTTGTGAAGTCAAAAATTAATAAAGTTAATTCTTCTTCTTACTTGATTAAGTCTTCCAATTTGTAGCATGATAAACTATGACATATTAATTATAATAAATTGTGTATATTAATTAACTTGAATTGTATACCCGCGTTCCATATTGATTCTAAACACAAGTGCGAAACTTGTGTTGAGACAAAATTGACAAGGTAATCATTTAAATCAATTGAACGAAAAATAGAACCGCTTAATTTAATTCATAGCGACATATGCGATTTAAAACTTGTACAAACAAGAGTTGACAACAAGTACTTCATTGCTTTTGTTGATAATAGCACAAAATACTGTTACATGTATCTCTTTAAAAGTAAGGACAAAACTATAGAGAAATTTATTCTCTACAAGAGTGAAGTTGAAAACCAACTTAATAAGAAAATTAAGGTGCTGAGATGTAATTGAGGCGGTGAGTTGAAGCACCATTTGTTGAATTCTGTACACAATATGGAATCCTATATAAAACCTCTACACCTTATTCTTCGCAACAAATGATGTTGTTGAATGAAAAAATCGTACCTTAAAAAGAAATGATGAATGCATTGTTAGTATGTTTGGGGTTACCTCAAAACATGTGGGGGGAAACTGTGTTATCAGAAAATTACCTTTTAAATAAGGTACCCCAAAAGAAAATGGAAAATACGTCTTATGAGTTATGAAAATGAAGAAAATCTTCGTATAAATACTTAGAGTGTGGAGATGTCTTGCTAAAGTGGTTGTTCCAACACCAAAGAAGATAAAGATAGGCCAAAAAAATGTAGATTGCATCTTCATAAGCTATGCATATAATAGTAGTGTTTATCGATTTCTTGTGCATGAATCTAAAATCTCAGACATACACAAAAATATGATAATGGAATCAAGAAATGCTTCATTTTTTGAACATATATTTCTGTATAGATCCATAGAGTAAGTAAGCTCTTCTAAACGGACTCATGAGACTATGGTTGAAAATAGTCAGGACTAAGAATTAGAAGAGTAGGTTGAGGTTGAACTAATACGTAGCAAAAGAGAAATGATAGAAAAATCTTATAATCCTGATTTTCTGACTTGTATACTAGAAAGTGAACCTCGAATCTTTCAAGAAGCTATAAACTCTTCAGAACCATTTTGCAAAATTATACATGAGAACTAGTGAATCTTCCTCCAAGAAGCAAACCACTAGGCTACAAGTGAAACTTCAAAAGGAAAATCAAAGCAGATGGAACAATCAAAAAGTATAAGGCCATATTACTTTGATACATATTATCTAGTGACAAGAATAACATTTATTATGATGATACTTACAATTGCTGCTTTGCGAAATCTTGAATTATATCAAATAGATGTTAAAACTGCTTTTCTAAATGGAGATTTAGAGAAAGAAATCTACACGAAACAACCCGATGATTTTTCATCACCGAGGCAAAAAAAGAAAGTTTGTAAATTAGTGAAATCATTTTAGGGCTTGAAACAAGTTCCAAACCAGTGGCACGAAAAATTTGACAATGTTATGTTGAAATGTAAATTTAAGAATAAAGAGTGTGACAAATATGTCTACGTCAAATACATTGAAAATGGTTATGTCATTTTATGTCTTTACATTGATGACATGCTTATTGTTGATAACAACGATAAGATGACTAAATCTACTAAAAAGCTATTATATTCAAGGTTTGATATGATGTGATACTTGGAGTTAAAATTAGTAGAATAATATCAGATGGCCTCGTTCTAAGTCAGTCATATTATGTGAACAAAATTTTAGAAAAGTTTAGCAAAATGATATTGGAATGGCTATAACACCGATAGATACGAGTTAACATCTATCTAAAAACAAAGGTGAGAATGTCTCTTAAGTAGAATACTCTAGAATTATCGAAAGTTTGGTGTACTTGACGAGTCGTACAAGATCAGACATAGCATACACCGTTAGTAAACTGAGTAGATACATGAGTAATCCATGAGTTGACCACTAGAAAGGAATAGTAAGAGTACTAAGGAATATAAAATATACTCATAATTTTGGATTGCACTATACCATCCAACGGTCATTGGAGGATATAGTGATGCAAATGGGATATTTGATATAAACGACTCCAAGTCCACTAGTGGATTTGTGTTTACATTAGGAGGTGCATCTATATCCTGAAAATCCTCTAAACAAACAGTTATAGTTATATTTACCATATAACTTGAGTTTATAGCTCTAAATAAATATGGTAAAGAGACTGAGTGGTTACATAATTTCTTAGAAGATATTTCAAGATGGTCAAAAGTCGTGCCGGCAATTTGCATACATTGTGATAGTCAATTAGCAATTGAAAGGGCACAGAGTAACATGTAAAATTGTAAGTCTAGACATATATGTTGTAGACATAATAACATAAGGCATTTACTCTCAACTAGTGTTATTTCTATTGATTATGTAAGGTTAAATGATAACATTGCGGATCCGCTAATCAAATGGTTAAATAAAGGGTTAGTTGAAAAATTATCGAAAGGAATGTGACTTAAGCCCTTAAACGGATAAGTTAATACAAAGAAAATCCAACCTAGTTGACTAGAGATCCCAAGATCTGGGTTCAAAGGGACAACCTAAATTGTAAAGACTTAATTGAATCACCGTAGAAGATGTTACCTCATGTTCATTCCTATAATATAAAAGTGATGCCCATAAGGATGAATGATAAGTAATAAGTTTTTAATAATTCTTATGCGTCGAAAAATCGAGCGAAGTAATGCGGGTTACTTGCAATAAGAAATCATCTATGCGAGAGAAAAGTTGGACCGCTTCTAAGAGAATTGTGTGGGGCTTAATTCTTAGGAACTCTTGCAGAACCAGACATATATTCATGGCAAAAAACGAACATAACAATGGAAATTAAATTGTGTTAGGAAGAATCATGTGTGAAGTATATCATCTTTCACATAAGACAAAACAATTTAAGGACATCGTGTCTACTGGTCAGATAGTAAAGTAAATATATTTTCACAAGGGAAAGTTCAAAGGATAATACCTACCTATCCTATGCAGGTTTCAACCGTTAAACTATATCACCAAGTCTTTATGTCTCTCTCAATTTTCATTCATGTGGGGGATTGTTGAAAAAAATAAGTTGAAGAGCTGACTTTGACATAAATTTTGAGTGGGAACTGTTTGCTTATTTTAGAAGATCATGATTGATTGGTGTTATTTTCTGTGAAAATATCAAAATCATATATTTACTTGCCAAAAATGATGCTTGGGTGAATGAAAAATTGGAGCTTAAAGTGATGAATTGGAAGAAATTTTGTGTTGAAGAAAAACTAGTTAAAGTTATCCCACATAGGAAAATGGATAAAGGAAATGACTACTTTAATTATGATAACACTTTAATGGAGAGATTAACAGTCAAGGTAATGATGGTCAATGTCATAACTCCTTAGTTGCTACTTCTCCATTACAACCTATTTATTTAGTAATCTTCATCCCCTACAAACACATGGAAAAGTTTCTCTTTTCTCCATAAAACAGAATTTTATATCTTGTTTGCATCCGTAATTTTCATTTTCTGTTAATGTCTTGATGGTGATACTATTCAGATACTAAATCAGTTCGTCGAAGTAGTGTATGCAGTGCTCAGACTCTTCTGGTCTTCCGTTGTATCTTGGGAAATAAATGCTCGAACTGAAATTCAAGCACCTACGATGATGGGACAAATCTGTTTTAAGGAAATTGTGTTTACATAGGCCTCGATTTCAAAATTCATTCGATTTTTATTTCCTACAATTTATATTACTTGTTCTGTTTCTTTATTGTGATTAATAAAATTATTTAATCTATAATATTTTGACAATCATTCGGTTAGTTAGCTATCCAATCAATATTTTTTTATACGGTGTCTATTTAGGCAGTATGCGTCCATACGGTTAGTTAGTTGCACAGCGGTACGTGTCTATTTGGTATTTGTGTTCATATGATAAGTTAGTTGCATAGCCGATATGTGTCCATCCGATATTTGTTAAGCTGGTATCCATTCACTATTATTTTGTAACAAATTTCAATTTCTTTAACGTTTAATTTCACAAAATTAATCTTTGGCCAATTTTTCTACTACATTGAGTGTAATTTTTGAATAAAAACAAATTTTGTTAGATATCTCTCCTTTTCCATTTAACACACTACAAGTTGTAAATCGATTTATGGATTTTTAAGAAAATCTACTGCCATAAGCGTTTTATCCTTGTACTCTTACACTTACTTTGTGCACTTGGTTCCGATTTTACATCAATATCATTCCCTTCATCAATCAAATTAGGTGTCAATATTTAATTAACACCAATCAATTGGTGTTGCTTGTATATAAAATATATTGTATATCCATGAGAATGTTTGGCTGAACTTCGAAATTGTTGAGTCAAAAGACATACTCACGTGTTGAGCGTCCACCAATGGTATGAAGCACAAACACTAAGCACCAATCAAAAAATCCAAAATATCCTCCAATATGTACATTCTACATTAGAATTATTTCAAGGCTTATAATTTATTTTCATCCTTCAAAATTCATGTGAAATATTTACCTTTTGGTTCTTGAACTTAAAAAAAAAATCAATTTAGTCCTTGACCTTTTATTATGCACCACAATAATTTCCTACCATATAATATAGAGATGTGCTATGTGTACATTATGGATCCCTTGGATCCATAAAGGGATCCATAATGTACACTTAGAATTTTCCTATAATATAACATCTTGAATAAAATATAGAAGGCTTAAAAGTTTTGAATATTACAGGGTGTACGACGGATTTCGCGTATATTAAAATATAGAAATCATTACAAATTGTATTTTGAAAAAAATACAAATAGATATAAATCTTCTTGTAATTTCAAAAATTGCAAAAATCCTCTGATTAATGATCTGAATGTTTGCAGATGAGGAGCCACGTGGCTTGAATCTTAGATTTCGAGATTTGTTGAAATTTGATTTGATTTGTCGAGAGCTTGACTTGTTCGACACTTGAATTTCGAAGCTTGAATTTACATTTCGAAAGCTTGAACTTGATTTTGATCTTGATCTTGGTCTTGATTTGATTTGAGGAAGATTTTGATCTTCTTGAGTTTGCTTGATTTGAAAAAGATTTTGATCTTCTTTGAGTTTGCCAGACTTGGAGTTGAGATAATTTTTTCAGCATTTCATGATTTTCTCTTGTACTTTTTCTCATATCCTTTATAATGAACCATTGACCCTATTTATAGAGAAAACTCATGGCCAATTTTGGTAATCACCCAATTAATTCAATTAAATTGATTATAATTGAATAATTGTGGATTTTAAAAAAAGTAGGGTGGACTTTTAGAATTTTATGGGCCTAAACTTTGATTTAGTAAATTTAATTGGGCTAATCATTTAAATTAACCCAACCCGTTATTTATTATTATTTTTTTTAATGTCTACACAGGGATTTTTTATTTTTTTATTTTTATTTTTAAATGTCTACACAGGGATGACTATTGGGGTAGTGCAAGGGAAGACCTCCTCATCCCTAGTATCATTCGCGATCGGATAATATTTGACGACAAGTTTTGTCATCCCTATTTAAAAACCTTTAAAATTAAATCAAATTAGAAATTATTTGATTAAATCTTCTCTTTTTGTTTTTTTTTTATTACAAAAATCCGTTCTAATTATATTAAGGGTGGAAACTTTTGAAAAACTCCAAATCTTAATATTATCAGAATGGACAAATACATGAATACATGGACCGTGAATCGTGCAGCTTTGAGAAGAGTAGAATGCGCATTGAATTCAGAGGCCCATTTTAATTCACTGATCACCGACTTATTTCTCTTGTCTCATTTTCAACTTTGAATCTGTGCATGATTTGGTACCTGCCATAAATTCGTTTCCGCGTAGAAAGATGAGGGAAAGAGTTGGAAAGGAATACACGCACAAGTAAAAAGAAGTGGATAAGACCGACATATTTTGTACATGACTAATGCTATTTAACCACAGTCTAGATGACGCTAATGTGACATTAAATGATATGTGAAGTTAAATAAATCATTTAGTTCCACGTTTCATTTAGCCTATAATCTAGTGTTACCTAAGCTAGGGTTACAACCACAGTGATGTTGCATATCATTATTCTTTATATATATAGTTTTGGATTGGCTAAATAGTACGATAACTTCTTTTCTAATAACTATCGTCTACTCTTATTTACATAATTTAACTGGCAAACAAAGTGTAATGACATCCCGATTGAGTACGATAAACTCGGAATGACTAGAAAAGAAAGACGTGGCATACCGAATATATTATAAATGTATAATTTATATTTCAATTTTTAAATTAGTTTGTTTATTTTATATATTTTGTAAGGTGGTAAACCTTGTAGTTGGCTATATGAAATGAACAATGGAATGGCATCGAATACATGCTGTTTTGTCTTGATACTGCCTTTTGTTTTGGCCTTTTTATTCTAGAGCTAAACTTGCAAGGTATTGAAATGTGTGCTGGCTTTATTATATGCTCGAAACTCGAAACTTATATAATAATGCTGTGATAGCAATGCTCTGTGTCCTTAAGATTGATGGAGAGAGATAAAATTTAACACATCGACTTGTTCAATGAATTTAGAGCACGGATAGCATACAGGGAAAATTCGATCTTTTTGAATGAAAAATGTTATTTATTATTAGTAGAGATCATTAACAATTTAGGTTACATTTGAGCCTCGTGATTCATTGTTCAATATAGTTAACGGGGATGAAAAATAATTTTGAAATGTTTTTTCTATCTTAATTTTTAATACTGGGATATCAAAGTGTAGCCTTCATTTGCACACCATCTCACCCATGTGTGACACAATCTTTTGTGGCCACTTAGGTCTTACCATGTCGCTCAATATTGCGTGATGAAGTGTAAAAATGTGCTAATGTAAGAAGTTCCACATCAATCGAGGTACGCATGTGTATGTGTACTAAATTTGAATTTCTTTAATTGAACTCAAAAGAGACTCAATGTAAAAGTAGCTTTTAAGCATAAGTTAAATTTGTTTGACAGGACTTCTATCTTTACTTCTACTTCTTATAGAATATATTTCCGTGAATCCATTTTAAACCATTTTGTTCTAAAAGTTCTTCTAATCAAATAAAGCAGTTTTAAAACAATGTCCAATGTGGTTAAAATCAACTTTTGGCTTTTCAAAAGTCTTGTCAAACCGACCTAAATATGCTATTGATAGCATGGAATAAGATTAAAATTAAAGTACAATAGTATATAACACATATGCATTGAAAAAAATAAATTATAGAAGAGTTTTTGGTAACACATTTTATTTTAGAAAAAGGAGCAAAAGTACAAAATGGTGTGTTACTGTATTTTACAAACAAGAGAAACCCAAAGACTTAAACTTGTTCAAACCCACTTTAGCCCATCTACTTTCTAAATTCTTCACCCATGTCTAGTCCATATGATAAAAGATGAGCTTGAGCCCAAGTCACGGACTAGTTTTTTGTCATCTATTTGGTTGGGAATATTTTCTATCACATGATATCGTGAAAAATAATAAAATTAGATTTAAGAGTTCAGATTATTGTTATCATGAGTACTACTAGAATAATAAAATGGATTTAAGAGTTTGTATTATTGTTCTCATGGATACTATTATATGATCGTTGCTTTAATTAATTCTAACCTCAATTCGATTGAAAACGATTAAAAGTCGTTTTGATTTTTATCCTAAAGAATGTTGTAAGAAGATTTGATTAAATATTTCAAGTGAATTTTATAAAATTAAATGTTTATCTATGTTTAGATGCATGATATAATTTGTGATGTAAGAAAAGCAAGAATAAAAGGATGAGATATTAGACCAATCTATCCTTGATTAGGCTTGCGCTTTTGAATAGTGGAATAAATGTTTCGTTTTTATATCATTAATTTTTGTGGTATCACTACAACAAAAGTAAATTTTTATAATATGCCTTAAATGTGTACTTTAATAATTCAAGTACTTAAAATAGTTACCGAATACATGATTATATATTAGTTGATATCCATAATTTTATTCTTTAATTATTATAGGTTTGTCAGTAATCAAATAAATAAATGATTTAAAAAAATTAAATTGATATTTTACGGCACAAATATGAATGTCGTAAAAAAATTAATGAACGGTGTTCTTCAATACATTCATTTAAAAGACATCTTTTTTATGGCGTGCATATGTACACCATAAAGGAGGCCTATTTTATGGCATGCATACGTACACTATAAAAGGAGGTATCTTTTTAAGGCGTGTACATGAATGACGGAAAAGGTCAGCTAACGACTCTCATTTCGTTCTTTTATGACATGCTCTCCATGTTGTAGAAGAAGGTGAGTACTTACCATACTGCTTTATATACAACGCTCAATTGTACGCCGTAAAATATTTTTTAAGGCATGCTTGCTGTAAAAAGCGAATTTGTTGTAGTGTAAAAAAAACTATACTATATGCTATGTGGTAATATTTTGAACATGTCACCTTGGACAAAAGATAAAAGAACTACTATTTGTACAATTTGAATTTGGTCAACCTCGTAGAATAGGTTACCATCACTCGATATGGGTCAGAGGAGTCATAACTTTTAGGGTGCCACGTCACCTCGCCTATAGGGATGCCATGTTGCCCATGTTGCTTGTTCAACAAGAATAATCTTTATAGTTAATGATATTATTCGGGATAGACAATCACTTGGTCGGGTCACGGAGTTCAAAATGTCGAAGTTAACAAGCCAACGACCAAGTTACATGTTGGGGTCGAGAGCCGGACCGAGTTGAATTCAAGGTTTAGAAGATATTTGAAAAGAAAATGAGTAGCATGGATTAAAATGAGCATTACTTTCAGCTCGGGTGTTGAATTTTCGGCCACAAGCACAATTCAGAATTGTCACAAAATTCTGCACAAGGCTACTCAGGTGCATGGTTCTTTTGGGCTTGCAGTCGTACATAAACATACCGAGAACAAGTTGACGGAGTTTTTCTATTTTCGTGAGATTTCCTTGTTAGTCTAGGATTCTATTTTATTTCCAATTTTGACAATATTCTATGACCTAATTACATTTTATTAGGATCTATAGCATTAGTATAAATATAAGATTTATTTCATTGTAAAACTAAGACTTTTGAAAATGAATTAACGATATTTTTCTCTCCCTTGATTTTTGAATGAACTACCGAACTTATCAAATATATTGTTATATTTGTGGCATTTAACCCTTAGAACTTATCAAATGATTAGACATCCTTTGTGGCGTTCACAAAATCATGGTTCTTGTTTCTGCATATCAACAGGTCTAGGATTTAATATACCTTAGGTTCTTGATTTATGAGGCTTGAGTCAGGATTCTATCGTTTACAACCTAAATTTGGACTTTCCCAATGTTTCAGATTAATTCCGCGATTTTCACGCCGATCCCGCTCCTGAGTTCGCGTCATCTCGTATCAGAGCTTGAGCTCCAAATTTAAATTCTATCTTTTCTTTTGTTTTGAGTCTTTTATTTTTATTCTTCGTGTCCGTCATAAATTTTGAGTCTTTGATCAAGAAAATTAAAAAAACAAAAAAAGTCGAAAGTTATTTTTGGGCTAATCTAGCATCCAAAGCAACTTCCATTTGTTTATTTGATCTCGTAGTCAATTTTCGAGTTTATAAATTTTTTTTTTTTACTGTTCGTACGTACTATTTTAGAAAAAAAAAATTATTTGGATTTATTTAGGGAATTATCAATTTTTCCTATTATCAATTCAAAATTCGAAATCTGTTTCTAATAAGTCTAATCCAAACTGAAGATCCACTTTCTTGAATTTAAATATCACTCATTCAATTGTTCAATTCTTTTCTTAAGCCTTCTTGATTACGTCTACGTAAAGGATGGATAGTGTTGAGGATTTATTTATCAAACTCAGTGTTTTGTAAGTAGCAGAGTATGCAGTCCGACTATTGATAAGGAGTACATGTCAAACTTTGCTAGTATCACGATGATTGAAAAATTAGGGTTACCTTTACAACACCATAGGCCTTATACGATGACTTGGTTGAATGAGTGTAGGAGGGTAGATGTGACCAAACGGATTTTATTGAATTTAACCATTGAGAGATATAGTGATGAAATTTGGTGCGATGTAGTGTCATTAAAATCTTTTCATATTTTGTTGGGAAGACCTTGGAGGCATGAGAGGAAGGCTGTGTATGATATGAGGAGGAACATGTATAAGTTTCTTCAGTAAAAAGAAAACATCACTCTGGTTAGTTTGACACTAGAACAATCATTTGCAGACTGATGGAAGGTGAGAGGTGAGGCAGAACGAGAAAATCAAGGGAGAAAGATGACCACACATAAGGAAAACACCAGAGTTGAATTGTAGGAGGAGTCAAGAAATAGGGAAGTTGAGATGGAGGATGATGGATTTAAAAATGTAGTTGATATTGGGGAGAGTGAACCAATTAATGAGCTAGAGCACGAGTACACTGATACAAAAATTGTAGAGATGGTTTAGCAAGAGAGTGGGTACATAATGATAGAATGTGTTGGGCAAATGAATGAAAATATTGTGGGAAATGAAGATCAAAGTTCCATTGTTAAGCATGATATGATGGAGACGATGCATTATGAGTATGATGACTCATATCTCATTGAGGGGGATACTAACAAATTCAATCGTTTTTTGCTTAATTCCTTCTTTCTGGTTGATAATTGTTAGAGATGGCAACGGGCGGGATTGCCTCGTTTCCTGCCCCGTTAATTTTTTTTTTCAAAAATTTCCAGTTAATTATTTTATTTTTATTTTTAGTTAATTATTTTTTTTATTCTTCATGGGGTGTGACCCAAGGCAGGGTGGCGATCCCCGTCCCTCCCCACAAACCCCGGATTATTTTCGTCCTATTCAGGGCGGGGCGGCGTCGAGTTTTTTTTTTTTTCGCTATCACTAATCATTGTACATGGGAGTTCATACAACAATGTTTATGGCTAATTTAATTTGTGTTGCAATACATCCATACTTACAAAATGGATAGGTACCATGTATTGATCCTATGCCATGAGAGTTTTTTTTTTTTTTTTTTTTTTTTTTTTTTCCAGGTGGTGCAGCGATGAGTTGGGTAACAGGCTGGATATCCCATACGCGATTACAGGGCACAGATTCGAGGATGAATCTTTTTGAAGAGAGAGTTGATGATATGATCTGGAATAGACAATCACTTGGTCGGGTCACGAAGTTCAAAATGTCGAAGTTAACAAGTCAATGACGAAGTTACATGTTGGAGTCGAGGCCCGAAATGAGTTGGATTCAAGATTTAAAAGATATTTGGAAAGAAAACGAGTATTGTGGATTAAAATGAGCATAACTATCAGATCAGGTGTCAGATTTTCTCTCATAAGTACAATTCAGAATCGTCACAAAATTGTGCACAAAGCACAGCGTGCGAATGACAAAATTTTCCTATTTTCGCGAGATTTCCTTGTTAGTCTAGGATTCTATTTTATTTCCAACTTGACAATATTCTATGACCTAATTACGTTTTATTAGGGTTTCTAGTATTAGTATAAATATGAGATTTATTTCATTGTAAAACTACGACTTTTGATAATGAATTAACAAGATTTTTCTCTCTATTGGTTGTTAAATGACTACCGAACTTATAAAATATATTGTTATATTTGTGACGTTCAACACTTAGAACTTATCAAATGATTAGACACCCTTTGTGGAGTTCGTAAAATCATGATTCTTGTTTTCGTACATCAACAGGTTTATGGTTTAATATATCTTAGGTTCTTGGTTTGTGATACTCGGGTTAAAATTCTATCGTCTACAACTTGAATTTGGGTTTTCTTGGCGTTTCAAACTAATTCCGCGATTTCCACGCTGATCCCGTTCCCGATTTCGCATCAGTTAAGTACCTATTTATAATTCAAGTGGTCCAAATCTCTACAATTGGCTGCCACGTCGCCCGGTTCAACAAGAATAATCCTTATTAAGCACATAATCTCTATAGTTGTTATCGGCCTGCATCTCAAAATAATAGTGTTTAAAAATAAATGATTATAAAGCCTTGTTATTTTAAAATAACAGCGTTTCTGATCGATAAATGATGAATTTATCAGCATTCATATTTTGCAAGGCATTATGTTAAACTAAATATACGAATGTCATTAAATTATTCTTTGGTCATTTATGTAATATAATTAATTAATCAATTGGATAATGTGAGAACTATAAATGTTTATGTACTCATAGTTTGTGGATTTAAGTCCGTCAAGTCAATACTTTTGATTTATAAATATTTGGTCTGATTACTATATGTTACAAAGATTAATGAAATTAATTAATTTTATTTTGACATAAAATGAGACACCAGAGAACATTAATTCACTAATCTATTATGTGTACATGTTGTTCCTAATCATTCTACCGTTCTGCATATCTAATTGAAGGCTCCAGAGGACACGGTATTGTATGATAGTTAATCGTTCTTTACCAAGTTAAGGATAAACCTGCTAAGTTTTTGAAATATGTGTCATGATTGGTATATACGAAGATTAGTACAATAGAACCACATTAAACTAGAAGTTCAATTGTTGAATATTTTTATTTATTTGACACGACCAGTTGGACCACCAATTAATCAATAATGATGCAAAATTGAGAATTTATATGAACATTAAATAAAGAACCAAAATATTCTCCAATCCAATGAACTCCCATATAATACTTGTTTTCCATATTATAAATTGGCGATTGATGATCACGAGTTAGGGTAAGGAATAAATTTCTATAATATTAAAAATTAACTAAGGTGGATATATGGGATCCCATCGCGTTCCATGTTGATTGCCTAGATATAATTTATATATAATAGATACATTTATTAGTTGATTGCATGGTGTTCGCAGCATGAAGTCTACGATATTATTTGATTAAATTTTAAATTATGAGCATAATTTTTAAATCATACCATAAAATAGTGTATTATTTTTTTTTCTTTTTTTGATAAATATTAGTTGGAATGATTATAAATGAATATTATTTTTAAAAAAGAATACGTCAAACGTCTTTTTTAAGACTCACGTTTGACGTATTCTTCACTATTTTCGATATCTGTTTGGATTATTCGGCAAGCCCATAATATAGTTCTTGAAATAAATTTTGAAATGACATAAGTAATTTGTAGATTCGATTAGCGTACGATCGTCGGAGAATTTTTAAATTTTACGTCCAATTATTAGACATCTTTTTTAAGACTCACGTTTGACGTATTCTTAACTATTTTCGATATCTGTTTGGACTATTCGATATGCCCATAATGTAGTTCTTGAAATAAGTTTCAAAATGACATAAGTAATTTGTAAATTCGATTAGCGTACGATCGTTGGGGAATTTTTAAAATTTACGTTTATTATCGTTCGTAAAAACTTGTTGCTCGAGCGATAAGCTGGCTATAGACGAGCGATGTCCTCTCGTTCGAGAGAGTTGGGCGACAGAATAGCGACATATATTTTGTTTTTGTCGCTCAAGCGGTGTCCAGACGATAGGCTAGCGAAAATGTGGCGCTGTGTTTCTCTTTTTCTCATGCTCGAACCCTAGACCTCATAACCCAATATATACAAATTGCACCCTATGTCCTTAAATTTTACAACACATTACAAATTAGTCTTTTGTGTACAAAATCGCCAACACTAAAAGTCTAACAATAATAATGTTAAATATTAAATTACATTCATCTTTCTCAAGAAACCCCGTGAATAAATTATTTTCAAAGTTGGTTGCTAAATGATTTTAATAGAATGAATATATCTTTCATCCTTTTTATTTACCTTTCTTTATTTGCTTTCATATTGTCATATAACGGTTGATAAAGACAGAGTCATATTTTGATGTAATAGTTTGGTTAAAATTCCTTTCTTCCTACTAGTGAGATGAAAAATAAGGATTGAACATGATATGCTTAAATGTACAAAGAATGATAGAGTTTAGATTCATTGGAAATTTACAAGATTTTATTCTCTAATGACTTTAAGAAAGTAGAATGTAGTAGTTCTAGTTAGGGAAACTTAAAATTTTCGTTTTTTCTAAACCATATACAAGTTTATTAGATTAGATATTGGGTCATGACGTGTATTGTGGACTTATAAAATCATCGGCCAATAATGATGAACTTAATTTACTTTATATGATTATTTCAATGGGTTGGTTGTAATTTGTATTGCTAAATTGATATATATATATATATATTTTTTTTAAAAAGTGAAAACTTTAAAACTTGTAAGTTAATAAAATTAATTTCTTAATTAAAAAAAAAAAAAATGGCTTAGTTCGATTTTATGCATTTTTTTAAAATTGAAACGATTTGGTTCAGTTCAAGAGAAAAAAATTGCGGCTCCATATGGACCTGAACCAACGGTTTCAAAGTAATGGTATTGGTTCAGTTTGCGATTTCGCGGTTTTTTTAACGATTTTAATAGTTGAAATCAAGGAGATAATTGTTGTTTTTTTTTTTCAAGTTTTGTTTCATTAGATTTTCTTGACAAGATTTTAGCAATGTTTTATTTTATTATTTAAAATTATTTCTATTTTTTTTTTCCTTTGATTGGTGTTTTTCTCCCATTGAGTTTTATCAAACAATATTTTAACAAGACGGTTATTGTGTAAATAATCATTCAAGAAGAGTGTTGTAAATAAATTTTTTTTTGTGAATGACCATTATTCCCCTTAAACTCTAATTATAATCTATAATTATGAGACATTGATTCTCAATAAAATAAATAACAAGTCCATTGATTTCTCTATTTTCTATCTAGCTATAACAATATTTTACTTTTGTAACATGAAAATTTATTTTAAGATTCACAAACTTTAAAATGTATGTATCATTCGATACTATATTAGCATAAAATTGTTCTATTTTATTGAATAATTAAATTCGAGAAGAAGAGTGCTCGACCTTGGTTGAAAGAATTGTAGGTGTAAATGGATCGACTTCAATAGCAGAACACTTTCTCCAATGTGCGCAATTAATGAAATAAAAATTAAAAAATAATTTCTTAAAACTTCAAACCAAACATGTTCTTCAGTTTTTGAGAAACAGTTTTTTAAAATGGAAAATCAAATGCATTTTCAACGATTTTAAGACAAACCATCAAAGCAGAAAACTGAAAATGAATTCAAAAATGAAAAGTGAAAAAACCAAACAGGTCCTAAATTTCTCACATCTCCAACAACTTAAAATTGAAAAATGTGATCTATTATATTGCTGAATTGTAAAATATATATACAATCACATATGTTCTATATGTAGAATAAAGAAACTTGTGACTCGAATTACTGCAGTGAAGCTATACATAGAGAATGGTAAACCAATGTCTAAAACTATAGAGTAATACTATTTAGTATCACTGGTGTTAAACACTAATATATGTGGCATATGTATCACTGAAATGTAATATCACATGATTTATTTTAATTGAATCAATCAACTGTGACCACCTAAACTGATGCTAGATAGTATTATTTAAAAATATGTATTACAATGATCATACGCAATGACCATATCCTATGAATGCTCCTTAATAAATGGTCGGCAATTTTTTGTTCTTGATCTATGAAATGAAATGATAAAGAGGAATCCTTTCAATTATGAACAAAGATTTCGAAGGGAATAAGAATACTCTAATAAAGGAATCAATTATAGATATTATGTAATAAGCCACATTTTTTGTGTCCATGCAATTTGCAGTATAATGAGATGAATGCTTATTTTTTTGGATGCTAGTACTCGACCTTGCACTTTAACATAGGATAAGGGACTAGATCACGAATAGACTTAAAGTTATAATTTGCATGTGTGTGTGTGTGTGTGTGTGTGTGGGTGTGTGTGTGTGTGTGTGTGTTCATTTTAGTCTAGCGGGTGTTGACTCAATGGACGGAAAAGATATCAATGTAAGCATATATCCAAAAAAATAAAAATAAAAGAAATTATAGAATGAATGTATAGGAGAAAAATAAAAATATACTCATACTGGTCAAAAGTATATAAACGAAGTTTTAGACCAAATGATTTTACATGCTATAATGAAAGCACATAATTAATGTCTCAATTGAGAATCATTGTTACCTAATTACAGAAAATTGCAAAGTGTAGCCTTCGATGGAAAAATGAAATATCCATTGTGACGTAGAACGGAAGTAACAAGATTTTAAAACAAGAAACTGGAATTCTCTAAGAACGAAATTTTATTCAAAATCAATAATGACGGAAAAAAGCCCAAAAGCCTTTAAATAGGCATTACAAGAAACCCTAAAAACATAGAAAATGAAATTGTTCCAAAAATAGCGAAAATCTAAATCGTTCCAATCAACCTGCCAAATTTCAACCCATTCCGACACCGTCGCGACAAATGATAAAATTACCCTTGACGCGATTTTTCTTTGCCAATTTTCTATCCAGCACTTCCTCAAACTCCAAACCTAGTTGTCCTACATCACGTTGCACGTGAAGAGGTCATGTTGAACATACATTATTAGTAAATTAATAAGCACGTGTCGAGTTTCATTATAATCTCTTTAATCTCCTTATAACCAAAAGAGTAGCGTGCTCATAAAATCCGTGGATAATAAGTTGATAATAGTTGTAAATGTGGTTAAAATTAAAGTTTGACTCTGATTAAAAATTAGGTAACTCACATGTTTCCCAAATATATGCTAAGTTTGTCCTCCTCTAATAATTATAATTTTTACAAGATGTTGATAGTTGGTTGCAAAATGTGTGTGGAGGTTCTTGTCATTTTTTACCCCACAAGGGATGTGATAGGGTACCTCACGAGCTTGCTTCCTTTGCCCTTCTAGTTCAAGCTTCGATTAGTTTGGACATTTTGTATTCCCCATTTAACATCACCTTTCATTAATGTAAGCTTGGTTAATGATATTTGATGTGACCGTTTTATTTATTTTTTAAATAAAATTTCATGACGAGACAATTCAACCTTACCTCCCATATAATTTAAAACTATTTTTTGTATACAAATTTATATAGAATTAGAATAATTACATGAGATATGTGTACATATATATGTCCAGTTGCTACAATAGTTGTAAAAGAGAATCACATGATGAAGAAGTCAACTAAAAATATTCTTCCACATTATCTAATGCATATTTTTCATGTGAAATTCTATAAGGAATATATCTTAAAAAATTTTACTTTCTTGGTACGTTTTTTAAGTACGGGCATCATGCGTCGACTTAAAGTCTTCTGCTCATTTCTGGCTTTTAAATTCTTGTATGGTTAGAGGAAATGAGAATATTTTGATGCATATCTTCAACTTTTTATTATTGCTGGCCGTCATACATTCCATAGTGGAGATTGTACAATTATTCCAATCTCAATTGGAGTGTTCAAGAAAATATGCATGTGGATAAATTGAAGATATTCTTTCCTTTTTCCATGATATTTTCTAAAAATTAATTATAAGAATTTGAAACACAAACTTCACAAGCTGAGTCTAATTATAAAATAACTTTATTTCAAAATAAAAAAATTATCATTCAACGTTAAAAATAAATAAGTTACTTATTTCTAGAGCAAACGTAAGTTTACACTGAATTTTTACTTAAATTAATCTACTCTGACATGGAGTTTAAATAGAGATTGGTGACAATGACGACGTGTAGTGTATCGATTTTCCAATTTTTTAAAAATCTTTCATCTTCCAATGAATGAATGACAAGTGCGCATTGTCACCAATCTTTGTCTAAACTCTGTGTCACAATAGCATGACTCTTTTTACTTAACAATAAAGATTTTCGTTTTCTTTAAATCTTAGGGTCCGTTTGATTGCACCATGAAAAATATGGTGGAAAGAAAACGAATTCGAGGGAAAATATTTGCCTAGAACTTGTTTTACGGGGAATTGTAATTAAATGTGTTTGATTGATATAATTTTCCATGGAAAATGTTGAAAGTTTGAAATCCGTTTGACTTCCTTTTTTATGAAAATTGTCCATTAAAGTGATAATATTTTCTACTATTGGGTTAAGAATTTGTTCCAATTACCAAAAAGTAAAAAAAAAAAAAAAAATTAAAACAATTAGAAAAAATTACCATATTCGTTTGACTTTGTTTTACATAGAAATTGTCAATAAAAATGCAAATTTTTTTATAATGGTTGATAGAATTGGTTGTCATTGCTAAAAAAAAAAAAAAAAAAAGTTGGAAAATGTTTTCCCACCTAAAAGGTTGGAAAACATTTTCTACAATTCGTGCATTAAAGGGTTGTACCTAGAAAAACGGAGGAAAACATTTTCCATGGAAAATTTAGCATATCAAATAGTCAAAAAGTGAAAGTAGGAAAATATTTTCCTACTTCCAGGGAAAATATCGCCAATCAAACGGGGCATTAGCATAAAA
Organism: Fraxinus excelsior; assembly: GCA_019097785.1. Taxonomy (NCBI): domain Eukaryota; kingdom Viridiplantae; phylum Streptophyta; class Magnoliopsida; order Lamiales; family Oleaceae; genus Fraxinus; species Fraxinus excelsior. The sequence goes on from CM032630.1 coordinate 33,590,792, forward strand.
CAAGTAAAGCTTCTTTTTGTTTCAAAATATGTTTAGTCAAAACATCATCAAAGCCTTTCTGAAAAGTAGAAAATTAAAAACTTGTTTATTATTTTATTTTTAACTTTATTACTATATGTAAACCTTTTAGGCTTATGTAACACACAACATATCTATAAATTACTGAAAACAGAAGTAAGTTAGGGTCTGTTTGATTGCAAGAGTGGAAAATTGGTGGAAAGAAAATGAATTTCAGAGAAAGTAATTGCCTAGAAATTATTTTCCAGGGAATTGTTAATTAAGTGTGTTTGATTAACAAAATTTCTCACCCAAAAAATTTTAAAATTTTGTGTTCGTTTGACTTTATTTTATATGGAAATTTTCCATTTAAGTGATAAAATTTGTTTCCATTGTCAAAAAGTAAAAAAAAAAAAAAAAAAAAAAAAAAAAAAAAAAAAAAAAAAAAAAAAAAAAAAACCTTTTTTTCCAAAGAATCATTTTTTTTCATTAAAGTTTAGTATTCGTTCGGCTTTATTTTACATGAAAATTGTCCATTAAAGTGGAAAAAGACTTCCTACTTTTCCCTAAAACCAAGAAAGAGGGCGCGTGGGGGGAGGGAGAGGGAGAGGGGAAGAAAAAAATTTCTTGGCCAAATTTGTGCAATCAAACACAACATTTCTTGGAAAATGGAAAAATTCATGAAATTTGTTGTGTATCAAACAAAATCTTTTTTTATTTTTTGTGTGTGTAAGTTTAGCCAGACATGGGTACTAGTAATGATTTTCCTTTATATTGAGCTAGAACTTTAAATGAGATATTTGAACATTATATAAAAGAAAAACTTCTTGAATTAGAGTGATGTAACTGTAAAAATCGTATGCATATTAGTCTTTTAATAAAAACAATAAATCAGACTAGCATGGATCAAAATACACTGTATAAGCTGTTAAAGGTAAGACATAATTCCTAGGCTTTTCCCATTTGTACAGAAGAAAAAGCAACAAAAATTGACCAAAGTAGACTAAAACAGTGGACCCATAGTGTATTTAAATATTGTAAAAAATGGTGGGCTCCACCTACTTGTGTGTGGTCTGGTGTACAGTTTCTGTACACCCCACATAATTCTAATTCCTAGTTGTTCATGACATCAAGAAATGACATCCTTATTTTACGAAATAAATGGTAAATTAACTATATATGTCATTTGTTTAATTCATTATTATTTTATTTCTTTGGGGAAAAAATAATTTAGTCACCTTTTTCATATAAATCCTTGATGGAGCCAAAAATACAACAGAATATAATAAAGGTACATAAACATGAAAATAGCCATTGACGACCACCTGAAGCCTTTATCACGAAAGATCAAATAAAATCAGGCATAACTCAGGTATTGATCCATTGACATGACCTTTCAAATGATAATATATTCTTTCAGTCTCTTTTCTCTAAATGCAAATAAACTCATTCTAGCCTCTATATATACCTCTATGGAAGTCTAGTTTTTTCAATATCAAACAACTTTAAATCTTACTTTACATAGTTACACCATTTTCCCCAAATTTTTAAGTCGTTCTTTGAGCAAAAATGGATACCATGATGCGATTAGTGGCCGAAAATCCTGCAGTTATATTCAGCAAAAGCACTTGCTGTATATCCCATGCAATTAAGATGCTGATACGTAGTTTTGGTGCAAACCCTACTATTTATGAGCTTGATGAACTCTCCAATGGGGACCAAATGGAGAGGGCGTTATTGGCATTAGGGTGTGACCCAAGTGTACCAGCTGTGTTCATTGGAAAGAAATTTATTGGTGGTTCTAATGAGATCATGAGCCTCAATGTTAAGGGCAAGCTCAAGCCACTTCTCATAAAGGCAAATGCTATATGGATATAGGAACAAGATGAGCATGTTTGGTAAGCTGACGCGACTTGATACTTTAACAAGATTAGTACCAAACATGATAGTAGATTACTAGCAATTTCGAGCTCTCTCGTCCTGTTAATTTAGACATTTCGAGAATGTTAATAGCTAGTAATAACTAAATTTTGAGATAATTATAAGCAGTTTTTGTGGTTCTCTTGTTGTACTACTTACAATGAAGGAATAAAAAACCAAACATTTTATCTTTGAGACTGGTGTACGGGTTTTTCTTTTATTGGTGAACTTATATAGATCATTGGTAACTATACAACTTGTCATGATTTCTCCTTTAGTCGAGTAATGTTTGGTGAAGTTCTTAATTGTGGATTATAAGCTGTGATTTCTACAAATTGTTTTGTATAATATAGTAGCGGTGGATCCTATAAAACATATGAATAAAAAGTATGTTTAACCAAATTGAATTAAAATTTAAATGTACTTCAAACTTTAAGCTTATATGGATACTTCCATTCAACGAGGGTTTCTGATGTTCACGAATCATAAGCGAGTTAACATGTACCCATGCCTTCCAGCTATGCTCAAGTCTTACATATAACGAACTCAAGACAATTTTCCATTATGGTGATCTCAAGTCCAGCCCTTAATTTTAGCCTCGAATTAGCACATTGTTGAGCTGAAAATGACTAACTGATGGAATATTAGTTGTGTTAGGTTTTTAGTTGTATTGACAAACAAAATGATTATTATAAAAGAATAAGATTGTTACAAAAGAGTTGTAAAAGTCAAGGAATCTTTTGGGGGGTTGTATAGATAAATTAGGAATTTTTGGGTTCGACTACGGAACAAAAAAAAAGTTGTCAAATTTACGTTAGCTGTTGCCTAACCGATGCTCAAGCGTCCAAAACAGAATTATTGTCACCTGCCTATCGTTCGAACAACGCAACTCTCTCTCGCGTGTCGCTAGCCGAAGCTTGAGTGATGATATTTTTCGAGAAACCCTAGTTTGCATTTTTTAAGAGTTTTATTTATCATATACTACCCAAACACCTCATATTATAAATATCCAATGCTAATACATTTTTTATGGTTTTGGTTGATCATTGTTTTGCATCTTTATATCATTATTCCAAGATCAAAGAACACATCCAAATATTTAGTTTAACTTATTGATTCTTGAGATCTATCAACCACAAATTTGGGAAAAACGTCTAATTCATAGATATCATCAGGAAGGTACTTTCTCAATAACTTTCAGAAGTTGTTGAAGATTGAGGGAGGTTGGACCAGATGTACAGGAAGAGTATAAGAACGAGATGTTCTTTGTGTTCCACAAGAGATAAACAATTCCAAAAGATTGGTAGCAGGTGTGAGTGAAGTACATTCAGCGGGTCTTGGAGATTGTAGGAATTAGATAATCGAGTCTATAAGTTTTTATTGTCCATAGTGGAAACTATTGGTTTGGTCTCAGAGGTTTTACCCAGTTAAGAGTTTTCTCTATCATCAAATCTTGTGTTATTTATTGTTTTAATTATTTATTGCGGCAATTCAACTTAGGATAACTTGACTTGATTGAGCCCAAATTTGATTCTTAACCCTTGTTTTCTAAATGAGTAGTTCATTGTCCGTCCGATCATTTTTTTACGGTAGTAACTATGCTTATTGGAAAGTTAGAATGAGAGAATTTCTTGAAATCGATGGATGAACGTAGTAGTGAATGGTTGGACCGCCCCATCTACCATATTTATAGAAGTTGACCATTAGGCTTGAATTAATTAGGAAGAATGATGATGAGACCTTCGATGACTTCTATACGAGCTTGAATCACATTGTTAATTCTAGTTTTAACCTACGTGAGAGAATTCTTGAATCTAAGATTGTTAGAAAAATACTGAGATCATTACCTAAGAGATTTATGCCTAAAGTTACGGGTATTGATGAGAATAAGGATCTAAACGCTGTTAAGATTGAAGAATTGGTGGATCTTTCCAAACTTATAAACTCACTATATCTCAACCTAAAAAGAACAAGTCTATAGCCTTGAACACTGTGAGGGAAAAAGAGTATAATTCATCTTATCCGTAATCACTTAATGATGAGTTAATAGCCTACTTTTTAAAGAATTTTCAAAAAATGTTTAGAAACAAAAAGAAGACTAAAGAGGGATTTAGAGGTGATTCCAGTGAGTCTAGAAAGAATTCTAAATTTGTGAGAGGTCATAAGTATCAATGTTTCGGCCACTATAGAAGTGAATGCCCTAATGGTAAGAGAAATCAGGGTACTGCTAAGAATACAACTCTCACTGAGATGTCTACACATGAGGAGTGTGTGAAGTTTATAGCCTTCGTTGCTAGAATTAATTGTATTGACAATTCTTTAGACAAAAAGATTATTGTAAAAGAATAAGATTGTTATAAAAGAGTTGTAAAAGTCAGAGTCTTTTGGAGGTTGTATAGATGAATTATGAGTCTTTGAGTTCATGTATGGAATAAGTAGAAAGAGTTGCCAAATTTAGGCTAGTCTATCGCCTAACTGATGCTCGAGCGTCCAAAGCAGAATCTTTGTCGTCCGACCCTCGCTCGAGCAACGCACCTCTCATATGGTGTTTTTCGAGAAACCCTAGTTTGTGTGTTTTAAGAGATTTATCTATCATATACTACTTAAACACCTCCTATTGTAAATATCCAATGCTCAGTATGTTTTTGTGATGGTTGATCATTATTTTACATCCTTATATCATTATTCCAAGATCCAAGAATACATCTGAATATTTAGATTAACATATTGATTTTTGAGATCAATCAACCAAAAGTTTGGGAAAACATCTAATTCATATAATCCAAAACACCAATTTCATAGATATAATCAGGAATGCACTTTTTCAATAGCTTTCAGAGGTTGCTAAAAATTGAGGGAGGTTGGACCAAAAGTATATGAAGAGATTAAGAACGAGGTGTTTTACAGTAGATAGATAATTTTAGAAGAATGGAAGTAAGTGTGAGTGAAGCACGTTTTAACGGGTTTTGGAAATTGCAGGAATCAGATTAGCGATTCTAGTGAGTTTTCTAGGTTGGATCATATTGTAAGTTCTTATTGTCTATAGTGGAGACTATTGGCTTGGTCCCGAGATTTTTACCTAGTTAAGAGTTTTATCCGTCATCAAATGTTGTGTAATTTTAAGCTTTAATTATTTATTGCGGTAATTCAACATAAGATAACTTGACTTGATTGACTAAACGTCTATAACAATTAAAAAATGACTTGTTTTTTATGGATAAATTTAATTTCGCGTTATTCACCTATTATGTGATTTTAGGATTGAACTAGTAACTTTCAAACTGATGAGGGAATTCAAGTCAAGAATTCGCATCCAACATTTGGTTCAATTATATGTACGGCGTTATTAATTAGGACTCATTGCTGAATAAGTCTTGGTTATTTTCAATGTAATCAAATTGAAAAAAATGGTATTGTTACATAATATGTAAGGTGTAATATGTTTTTTCAATAATGATACTTTTAATTGTTCAAGTATTACCAGGCCCATGACTACAAAAAAAAAAAAAAAAAAAAAAAGGCTTCAAGGACGGATTTTTCGTTGCTGAAACCATAATATTCGTTGCTCATAGGAACACCGACAACGAACTATCGATCGCAAATCCATTCCTATTTTAAGGGTTGGTGACAGTTACCCACAAATTGTCCATAGGTAAAAATCTTATCATTACCAACGGACCCGTTGGTAAAATTATTTATCATTATCAACGGAATATCCGTTGGTAACAATACTCGTCATTACCGACACGTATTCTCGTTTGTAAAAATATTGTCATGTAAAAAAAGTACCTTTCACCAATAGACAATCCGTGGGTGAAAGTGTTTTATCAACTACTTTTCACATACAAAAAATTCGTAGACAAAGCTTAATCTGTTATTTTTTAAATAAAAATAGCTAAACATATATAAAATTTACAATTAATAATCAATATTGTCAAAATGACTAAATAATCAAAATTATCAAAATGCACTAAAGTTTTAATAGATTAAGTTACTACATCAAAATTTCAAATTCCAAATACCACATGTATACACATCATCATTCTGTAGTCTAGAACTATAAGAAAATTGAAATTTTGGAATTTTTAGTTTCACTAAGTATACTTCGCACCGTTTCTCGCATATCTATCATGTGATTTCTTTCAACTTGTTTAAAACGTACAGTGAGATCGTAAGTCTTTTCAATGTTTTCTTGTATTGTATTTTTTTGCACTAGCCAGCTCTTACATTTAATTATTCACCTCTTCATCATGTGCAAATATTGAATGTCTAGGTGAAGTGAGTGTGCCAAGAACATGTGAAATAGATATTCGAGGACCAAACTCATAAACACGACCCTTACGTGGATCATTAACAACATCCATCCATAATTTGGAATCAAACTCTGGCTGATCACCCTCGATTGCACCTTACTTGTACTCAATTGAAGCTTTATATGTATCCTGTAGAAAATGAAAATTATTTCTTATTACACTCGCTTTATGAACAAATTATGAAGTATCTAAACTCTAATTGTGCTTACATAAACTCTCTTGGATTTTTTATCAACAAAATCGTGAAGTCCGTGATTCTTTCTGTGAACATGGCTGAAGAACTCTAATTGAGATATTGGATAGTACATATCGTTCTCCTGAAAATACACATCACATTAATCGTAACCAGTTAAAATTACAAATGAACTTTAATGTTCAAAATGTAAATCAAAAGGAAAAAAAATCCATATCTTCGTGATAGTCATGAAGGAGACCGAACTGCAGTATATGCTTCTTTATTTCACCATCCAACCCTTGTCTAAGGCAATTCTTGATGGCAATCTTTCTATTGCTTTTCCATTTTTCGACATTCAAAAAATTTATAAGACTATCCTAGTGCTCTACCTTTATCCAACGCGAGCCATGTGATCTCCAATCAACAAAATTATCAGATTGGCTTGTACGCTTTGCTTTCTTGAGAGCATCATTCATCATATCTTTATATCTATTCTTCGCGATCTTCTTCCATGTGTCATACATATTGACAGTATGCGTCGTCGAACATACATATTTATCATTACAAATTAAAAATAATAATAATTAATGAATAGAAAACTTACTAATTATAATAAATAACGATTACCAAAATTGATTCCATACACCTTCTCTATGTGGGACATAGGCCATCAAAATATGCTTTCATGCAGGTGGTGATGTTAGGAAGTATAAAAGTTTCAGCAAAACTTAAAATATAATAAGAAAAAATTCAATTAGTTACACAACCAAATAAGAAGTACAACATCTTTAACCACAAATTGCTATCTTTCAAATCAAATAAACAAAAATAAATAAATTAAATTAAATTAACACAACTTATAAAATAAAGAGGGCAATTTAAAAGAACATTAATTGGTCAAATAATTGACACAATATATTATTTTTATTGGACTAGGAGTGTCAATGAGTTGAGCTGAGTCGGCTCACGAACCGAAACTTGAGGTTCGAGTTTGGCTTGAATAAAAATGTACATAATGACTTACATACACATAATGTGATGATATATGATTGGACATAATTTCTTCAACTTAGAAAAAAAAAAAAAAACTTCACCATTCTTTTTTGACACATCATCTCTATGTAAAATAACTCCATTATATACAAATAACATTATTCTTATCTTTCGAGTTCACATTTGCATGGATGAGCAAATGAAAAATGAACCCACATTTCCATAAAATCTTCTACATTGGTATTTCTAATTAAAAACACTGCCAATTTCTTACTTCCCAAATCATTTGAAGCCAAAACTACTTTAAACTAATCAGACAAAACAGAACAAGGATGCTTAAGCTGCCCGAGCATACAATTAAAATGTTGCTCCACAAATGAAAAGAAAACGTTATCTTCTATTAGCAATAATAAATACAGCAAATCAACCATTAAAAGCTGGCTAATTTTGACCAAAACCCTCAGTATTACACTGTCTTATACAAGTTTATCATAATTGGGTGTCCAATAACTTGAAAATTAGTATCTGCTTTGATGAAAATCCAATTAGTAGCTCTTCCTGATTATACTGCCCTCATGTTGCCAAGCTTCTATATTTTATATGCAGTTAACTACTTATCAATTCTAAAACCCAACAGTCACATCCTAATGGCTTCACCAATTTGTATAATTCATACACTTCACTTCATCCTGCGCTTTCATTCTTCTTCAATAGGCATTAAAATTATTTTTGCTTAAAATTTGATTGAGTCCAAGTTTTTTTTTTTTTTTTTGTAATCAGTAGATTCATTTGTCCTTGTTATTTAGAATGTCATATTACAGGACGTAGAGAGACTCGTGCTAGAGTTTGTTAGCACTTGTTAGGGGTATTATCATCTTACGGACAAAAAGTCCAACTCTTGCCCCATCAAAATTTCATTTTCTGCATTTCATCTTTCTAAATTTCTTGTTCTTGGTAAGCCAAAGTTCTGTCCAAGTTTTACAGGTAAAATGTCAGTTCTCGAGATATAATTTATGCACCAAGTTTACCAACAAATACAAACTTGGTTCAATTCTTACTGTAACTTTTTTGTATTGTTTGCATATCGGCTCCTACATATGTTGTTGTATGCTCAATAATTGAGATCTACCACATACTTTAATTGTTTCAACCAACTCTGTATGGAACTTTGCAATCTCTTGCTCTATTTGTTCCATCTTTATGGACACATCATCGTAGGCTTCCATGTATCTTTAGTGTAGACAATTCTGAAATGATGTACACTAATGAAAAAAGAGAAATATTATTAGTCGTGCGATAATTAGCTTCTAAATTTAATACAAACTTAAATCGAGATATATATTAGGACCTAATTGAGATATATACATGTACAAATTCCTCTCAACTATACGTATCCAACAAAAAACAACTTGAATACTTTTATACATTACCATTAGTTTGATGTTTCATTTGATCTACGTGTCGAGCATAATTTCTTAGCATCCGAGGCTTTGCGTATTTTCCTCACAGTGGAATCGATTGGATTAGTTACTCCATCCGTATGCTATGCACCGAAGCAAATCTTGAATGCATTGATTGATCGGACAGTCGATTAGTCTTTTGGTGATTTTGCACTGAGCAAATCTCTGTGGGTTTCGCTTTGACAAGTGAAAGATTATTATTCTTTGACAGTGTATAATAGTCCACACATGTATATATGATGCTATAAAATTTCAGGCATTAAGTAAAGAAATTACCAAAGCCCGGATTGATTTTTTACCTTTACTTAGGGTCATTTCAAAAATACAAAACCAAGTTTTAAAATTCAAAAATCAGGTTTTTAATTTTTTTATTTAATAAATACTTAATTATCAAATCAATTTATTATTAAATATTTAATTATAATATAATATAATTACCCCACCCACCTCCACCACCCATATTGCTCCAGGGACTATTCCGTCTACCGTTTCGATGACAACTCTTTTTCGGCGACTTTTCCGACGAACGTTCCATCAACTGCACTGATTCCGACAAGTGTTCCAATTCTGGCGAATATGTTAAGGTCACAGATCTATACAATTTGGTCACAATTCAAAAATTTTGATATGTCGCAATTCCTTCATCAGTCACAATTTAAAAATTTAAAAGTAATAATTTGTTCATCGATCACAAATCACAAATTTATAAGCCACGCAATTTATTTTATGGTCACATATTACTTTTATTGGTCACAACTTAATAAATTTGTAGGTCACAACATTTATTGGTCATAATTTATTTTTTATTGGTCACATATTAATCAATTTATTAGCCACAATCAACCAAACATTTGTGACCACCACCAACACCAGACCACCGTTGTTTCCGTCGACGCCGACGCCGACGCCACCACCACCAACACCACAGAAACACACCACCACCGCCAACACCACCACTTTCCAACTTCCCAGCAACAAAATCACCGTTTCAAAGCAGCAACATTATCACCACCACCATTACACCAATATCGTCGCCGCCATCGCGCTTCACCCTAAACCCAATTCACTACACCCACCACCAAAACAATAGGACCCCACCACCGCCAATCCAGAACCATTTCTCCGCCAAAACACACAACCACCGCACCACCCCAAAACAATAGGACCTCACCACCACCATCTCGCCAAAACACACAGAACCACCGCACCACGCCAAAACACACAGACCACATCAACTGCATCTAAATCGGAGAAAAAAAACCCTCCAGATTGGAACCACCGCACCCAACCCCACCACCGCATTCAAAACCGCCGCACACCTCGCACAGATCACAAACCTCCACCACCAGCACTTGCTGACACGACCAGTCCCAAGTCAACCTAATGGACCTGACACGTGTCGTGCGCCGATGGTAGATACCAGTTAAATGCCGGACCTACCACCAATGCAACCATAACGTAACCTCGGTATATATAGCTTCTTTTAACCAAAAGGAAGTTTTAAAAAAAAATTGACAGTCTCCTTTAAAAAATGACATTATTTTCCCTCATGTTAGCATAAAAATTTCCAATCACCCATATACCAACATCATAAAATCAATTGCTCGATCAACTAACAATGTCTATATCACCATGCATCATAACTGCTTCGCAATGACATAATAGCGATGTAGTTTAGTTTACAATATTCCATCGTGATAGTAGATACATTTAAATACAAAATTCTCAAAAATGAAGCAAAATGTTCGCTTGATGATTACAGTCTTAAGCAAAAGAACCTACAGTAGGTGATAGTAGTGACTGCAAAAACTATCAATATAATCTTCACCTCTGCTCAGTCAACTGCCTCCTATAAAGAAAATGTTAAGAAAATAGATGATATAATAATTCCAGTGAGTGGAATGTTTATACAATGCTTACACAATCCTCTATGTATGTACATTCATTTATGAAAGAACACTGATTTTTCAATCATCATGATGTCCTCGTTACCCTGGAAAGCTGTATCCTAACATCTTCTAAATTCATAATGTGGGTACTAAATCATAATTTAGACTCAAAATGATATCAAGGAAAATGATAAAAATTGATATAACACATTGAGCAAGTACACTAATCAAATTCAGTAAAGTGAAACCATAATCTAAATTCCATAAGCTAATTTGTAAGCTAAGACTCTAAACTGAAAGTTAATAACCCATTATATACTGAATCATCACATCAAAATATACCCCATGTAGTCATCAGCTAATGATATGAAAACTATAGCCATATGCACGTAAATGGTTGATCAACACCTCTGTACACGACAGTAGCCCCTCAGTGTACGAAGTGGAACTAACATAATCATCTTTATACAAATCGTAGCCCCTCAATGTATAAAGTGGAAATAACATAATCATCCTTATACACGGCTGTAGCCCCTCAGTGCATAATAGGTACCCTTACACACGGTCGTAGCCCCTCAGTGGATAAGAGTCACCTTTATACACGGCTTTAGCCCCTCAGTGTATAGGAGTCAAATACACAACTCTAGTACACGGTTATAGCCCCTCAGTGCACTAGAGTAAGATAACTACATTGTGGTATTTTCTGATAGCATCAACATAATCATGCTCATTTACCAATTTCTCAAAAGTAAGACCTTTAGTGCAACTAATATGCTTCTCTACAAATTTGGAATCATATAACCATTCATATTAAATAAACATGTTTATAAATTTATAAATTAAAAATCTTATTTTTGAAAGTAAGTTCTCCGCTCACTCAAAACAAGCTACCGTCTAGGACGATCCGTAAGTTTTTCCAATTTCTTCGTCACCACCTAAAACACCATACAAGATAGCTAATTCAACTATTGTCAAGTCAAGAAACCTCTAACATCTAATGCTATAACATTACAACTAAATTTTCTCGATGCTAGAATAAACGTCCCAATTTATTCCCTTAATCAAGTGGGTCTAACTACACCTTCTAGTCCATTTATTAATAACCAATACATTAACACCACCTTCCATCCAATCATAAATGCAATTCCAACTAGTAAATCTAGCAATCAATACTACAACCAATTTAACATGCATATAGTTCCATAATCTCATGTTTTCTAGTAAGCATTTCATTAATACAATACTTCCCACTAACAAAACTTATACAAATATTAACTAAAAATCTAGGGTTTGCCCAAAAATTTCATTTCTTACCTTAATATCAATGGAGACTAAAAACCCCCTAATCTCAAGCTCAATAGTACTAATATCTCATAAATCTGAAAATTTAACCATAATTTAAACATTAGAAATTTAACATAATATACCTCTATTCCTAAAAATATAACGAGGAAACAATAAAAATTCGAGTTCAAAATACCCACTTTACCTTCTTCTCCTTTTCCTTCTCTTTTTTCTTCCTTTTTTTCCCCTTTCTTCCTCTCTATTTTCCCCGATTTCACCTCTCTATCTCGTTCTCTCACTCTCTCTCCGTGCAGTGTGTGTGTGTATAGTGGGAAGTGAGACAATGACTTGGGGGGAAAAGTCTAGTAAAAGGGTTAATTGCAAAGGAAGTCCCTCAACTCTCCAATGCCAAATAAGTAAATCCACAACTTCTAATATAATCCATTTTAAAACCTTTTCTTTTCCTACTTTAAAAATAAGTCCCAAGCAATTAACTTATTCTCATTTAACTCCATATTTGACTTTGACTTAGACAATTCAACCCTTGACTTTGACTTATAAATATTGGGTTATTACACTTGCGCTAGTGGGGCCCATCATTACCACCTCAGCAGTCGCAACTGCAGCCGCATTCACTCCAATTTCAGCCTCCTCCGCCTGATTTTCATTTTCATTAGCACCACCCTTCTTCGACTCCGCGACGACGGAGAGAGAGAGAGAGAGAGAGAGAGAGAGAGAGAGAGAGAGAGAGAGAGAGAGAGAGAGAGAGAGAGAGAGAGAGAGAGAGAGAGATGATAAATGATTTTTTATTTTTAGGGTTTGTGAGTAATTATAATTTAGATAGAAATTAAATAATATTTAAAATAAAATACATGATTTTTGTATAAATAAATTCCAAACTTGATTTTTGAATTGAAAATTTTAAAACTAGGGGTAGGTGTAATTTCCTCCTTTACTTACCCCATCTGGTTTCTCTCTCTTAAGAAAAATAATAATAAAAACAATTAATGATCAACTAATCGAATTGAATGTTACCACACAAAAATAAGAAGTAAAACAAAATTAAATTCTCGTTGATCTCGTGTCGAATCTTGTTTAATACTTCGGATCGACATGCACAATATGTTGAATGTTAAAGATCTATGATCTTCCCTAATATAAATTTTTCCTCTACGTAAATGTCTCTAACAAGGACTAATCATCATACTCTAACAAAGAAAATACTCAACTCAGGTCCGTTGTTTCTATCGGGACTCAACATGTAAAGCGTCTCCGAGTCCTTCGATCCCACAATGTGTTCGAAATGTGCTCGAATGTAGGCCATCTCACCTTCCGGTCCCTCTACCTTCGACCACCCTGGTAACACACCGGCTCCCATCGACACCGTCTTGAGCACCTCCATGACATGCAAATCCTCCTCCGTGGCATCCCTTTTAACACCATAACCAATTTTCTTTCCATTAGAATACATTGTCCATAATGGCTCCTCCAGGAGCTTTATCTTTCCCCTTTGGATTTGTTTTTCGCATTCGAGGGCGATTCTGACCAATCCGAGGCTCATTTCCTTTTGCAACACATTGGTTACCATTGCCAGCTCCACCACCAACGACGGCATGGTCCCGGAGTTTTCTTGTATGGAGAAGCTGACGCGGCCTTTCCGATACCCGAAAAGCGTGCCAGTGATACGAGAGCCCGCGGCGGAGGTGCGGGTGTCAGGCAAGTGCCCTCTGGGGAGGGCAGGGAACTTGCAGGCTGCCGGAGTTATGATAGGGAATGACCGGAAAACTGATCGGAGAAGTCGGAATACTTTGACGGGTTTGCGTTTTGTTAGTATATATATGCTTAACATCTACAGTCAAGCCCAATGATGAAGCCCAACACTACAGCCCATTGTTTGTAATAAGTGTGACCCGGTCCTTTGGCCCCCAATGTGCAATCTCGTGTTTCTGTTATGCGACTTTGGCCTTGATAAGTAAGCTGGCTGAGATTGAGACACGTGGCCGTGGCTAGACCGCTGGATGCATGGTGACTATACATATTCGAGACTCTTCCATTGCCTCTGGTAGAAATCGACTTTTGGGTCTAGGGTTTGCTCTCCTTGACATTCGACTCTCTGTATATTCTCTCTTGAAGAAAACTGTTGGTTTTCGTCTGTAATCTTTAGGTTAGATAATCTTGGTGATATCTTTGTTTAGATTACTGTTCTGGTGTGATTCTTGTGTTCTTGGTGAGCATAGATATGGGTTACTGTGTGTAATCTGCAAAAGAGAGAAATAGAGAGGTTTGGGCTGAGGGTTTTGTGTCGAGTGATTCTTTTGGGTCTCTGATCTGTACTTGATAACTTTCGTTTGGATTCTAGTGGATTAGAGCGATAATCACTCCGGTGAATGCTCAACGGGTGACTAGCCCAAATTAGGGTGAACATCCGGGCCTTAGGGCGAAAAATCTTCTGTGTTCATTTTGGTTGTGAATGTTTTGGGACTGTATTTTTACAACAGTGGTATCAGAGCACTCGATCTGGTTATTGGAGGCTTTCGATCTGGTTTTACTCTTGGTTTCTTGACGATCTTGCTACTGATCTTCATAGATCTGCAATATTGGAACTGATCCTGTTTTTGGGAGTAAAAGTAAAATAGTCTGGTTTTCACTATTTTACATCTTGCACTGAGACACATCTGGTAACGAGTTTTAAACCCTTATTGGCTACCAATTTTCGAGCTACTCAGTCCTTTATGCTTTTCTTGGTTGAAACCCACCTTAATCTTCCTTTGTCTAGGGTTTCATAAGAGAACCCTAGAATCTGAGGGGACAGGTTTAACGGTTTCTTCAAGAAAAACCCTAATTTCTGTTTTTCGAATTTTCTGTTAGCTATCACTGTTGAGTTACCTGATATTATTTGATCCTTGTTGATTTAAGTGCACATATAATTCTGTGTGAACATTATCTGCACGTTAATATCTGAAGTGATCTCAGTCTGCATACATTCCTGCTTTTGCTCAACTTACTTGTTAATCTTTGCATACCCTTTTCTATATGAAATCTATGGCAAACACTAAAGTTGATGTTGAAATGTGGAATGCTAAAGGTGATTTTAATCTGTGGAGTAAAAAGATGAAGGCATTACTAATGCAACAAAAATGTGCAAAAGCCTTAGATGAATCTTGGGGTGAAGAAGTCACCCAAATTAGGAGAACTGAGCAAATGGAAACTGCTTGGAGCACCATATTCCTGCATCTATCTGACAATGTGATTAGAGAAGTAGGTGACACCACTACTGCAATTGATATTTGGACTAAACTTGAATCTTTATACAAAACCAAAACTCTTCCCAACAAATGTTACTTGTGGAAACAGTTTTTCAGTTTCAAATTTGAATCCAATTCTGATCTTGAAACAAATCTTGACAGATTTAACAAACTTTCACAAGATCTCACCAATAGTGGTGAGACTCTATCCAGTGACCAAAAATCTGTAGCCTTACTATCTTCTTTACCTGATAAGTATAAGGAACTTAAAAATGCTCTAGAATATGGTAGGATTTCTGTCACTGTTGATGATATTGTTGCTTCCTTAAGGAATAAAGAACTTGAATTTAAAAGTGAAACAAAAACCTCCACTACTGGAGTTGGTTATCACATCAGAGGAAACTATTCCTATAAGAAGAACAATAACTCTTTTCAAAACAAAACCTTTGGAAAACCCAAAGATTACTCAGGAAATTTTTCAAAAGACAAAAATAAGTTCAATAAGTTTGATAGTAAGGCTAAAGGAAAGAGATGTTATTTCTGTGGTAAAATGGGTCACTTTATAAAAGATTGTATCAAGAGAATGGATGAACTGAAAAACTCAAATAAAATTGAAGGTGGAGCTGCCCTAGCTTATGAAGAAGCTGCAGCCTCTAATGGACAAGTCTATGTGACTTGCCATTCATCTGGAAAAGATGAATGGATCTTAGATTCAGGTTGTACTTTTCACATGACACCATGTAAAAAATATTTCACTGAATTCATGGAAGTAAATGGAGGACAAGTAATAATGGGAAATGATTTTTCTTGCAAAATTAAAGGAATTGGGAAAATTGTTTTGAAACTTGAAAATGGATATGTACTGACCTTAAATAAGATCAGGTATATTCCCAGTCTGAAGAGAAACTTAATCTCTTTAGGCACTCTTGATGATGAAGGTTTTAACACAATTATAAATAAAGGTACCCTGATTCTTCAAAAGAAGTTTGATAAAATTGCTCAAGTTTTTAAATCAAATGGAATTTATATTCTGAAAGCTTTACAACAAAAGAATCAGTCCATTGCTGCTGCTGTCACACTGTCAGATAAATCAGAAATATGGCACAAAAGGTTAGGACACCTAAGTGATAAAAATCTGCATATTCTTAAGAAACAAGGACACTTGGGAAATGAAAAAATTGAAAAGGTATCCTTTTGTGAACATTGCATATATGGTAAGCAAAAGAAACTGCCATTTTCTGCAGGCACACACAAATCTACTTGCATACTTGATTATCTTCATGCTGATCTTTGGGGACCAGCCTCTGTGAATACCTATTCTGGTTTTAAATACTACCTTCTGATTATTGATGATTTGTCTAGGAAGAGTTGGGTCTTACTTTTGAAAAATAAATCTGATACTTTTCAAAACTTTGTCAATTGGAAAACTCTTGTTGAAAATCAAGTAAATAAGAAGGTTAAAACCCTTAGAACTGATAATGGCCTTGAATTCTGCAATGAGGAATTTGATAATTTCTGCAAAGACAATGGGATTCTCAGGCATAGAACTGTTGTATATACCCCACAACAGAATGGTCTAGCTGAGAGGATGAATAGGACTCTGTTAGAGAGAGTTAGGTGTATGTTGACTAGTTCAGGACTTCCAAAACTATTCTGGGGGGAAGCTGTCAAAACTGCCTCATATCTCATAAATAAATGCCCCACCAAATCCCTGAACTATGAAACACCTGACCAAGTTTGGAATGGACAGCCTGCTGATTATTCTAAACTTAAAACCTTTGGCTGTTCTGCCTATGTACACCAAAATGAAGGAAAACTGGAACCTAGGTCCATTAAAGGAGTCTTCTTAGGGTATGGTGAAGGTGTTAAAGGATATAGAGTTTGGCTGAAGGGTCTGGGAGGCTACAGAGTCACTATAAGTAGAAATGTTGTCTTTAATGAGATAGACATGCCCTGTCTCAAAGAAAAAGGGTCTACTCCAACTGAAACTGATCAAAATATAAGCACTATTCAAACAGAGCTTACTCCAGCTGAACTTAACACTGAAAATGAAAATCAGTTTCAGGTGGAGCATGCACCAGAGCAGGATACCCCTGATCTTAATTCTGAAACTGAACCTGACCCTCACATTAACCCTTTAGAAGATTACCTTCTGGCCAGAGATAGAACCAGAAGGGAAATAAGACCACCTGCTAGGTACAGTGAACCTGATTTCATCACTGCCCTTAGTGTTATAGGACCTTTGGAAGGTGATCCTACCTCTTATGAAGAGGCTGTTGAAGGAAAAAATGCTAACATGTGGCTTGAAGCCATGAAGGATGAGATGTTGTCCTTAGAGAAGAATAATACTTGGGTTTTAGTCAATAAACCAAAAGGGGCTAAAGTCATTGACTGTAAATGGATCTATAAGGTCAAAGAAGGAGACCCTAAGGATGATAGTGTTAGATTCAAGGCCAGGCTGGTTGCTAAGGGGTTTAACCAAAGGGAGGGAATTGACTATAATGAAATTTTTTCTCCTGTAGTCAAGTATACTCTATCAGAATTTTGCTGTCTATTGTATCTCAATATGATTTTGAATTGGAACAATTAGATGTGAAAACTGCTTTCTTGCATGGTAACTTGGATGAAAAAATTTTTATGTGTCAACCAAAAGGTTTTGAACAAAAAGGAAAAGAAAACTGGGTGTGCTACTTGAAAAAATCTCTCTATGGTTTAAAACAAGCACCTCGACAATGGTATATCAGATTTGATACCTTTATCAAAAGTCTTGATTTCAATAGAAGTGAATATGACCCATGTTTTTACTATAAAGGAAAAGGAGGTCCAAATTCTTATTACCTTTTGCTCTATGTGGATGACATGTTACTGGCTGGTTATGATGTTAATGAAATTAAGAACATCAAGCAAAGGCTTAAACAAGAATTTGAAATGAAAGACCTAGGTTGTGCCAAAAGAATTCTAGGTATGGAGATTAAAAGAAATAGGTCTAATCAAACTCTGTTCTTAACTCAACAGACTTACATTTTAAAAATGTTAACTAGATTTTCTATGAATGAGGCCAAAGTTGTTACCTTACCACTTGCAAGTCACTTCAAGTTTTCTGTGGAACAATGTCCTAAATCTGAATTTGAAAGAAGTAGAATGGATAAAATCCCTTATGCTAATGCTATTGGTTCTGTTATGTATGTTATGGTCTGCACAAGACCTGATCTTGCTTTTGCCATAAGTACTCTAAGTAGATATATGAGCAATCCTGGAGAATATCATTGGGAAGCCTTAAAGTGGTTACTGAAATACTTAAAAGGGACTTCTGATCTGGGTTTAATGTTCTGTAAAGGTGAAACTGAAATTCAACTTAAAGGCTTTGTTGATTCTGATTTTGCTGGTAACTGTGACAATAGAAAATCTACTTCTGCCTATGTTTTTACTGTGAATAATGCCTGTGTTAGCTGGAAATCTCAGCTGCAAAAAATTGTAGCACTTTCCACCACTGAGGCTGAGTACATTGCAGCCTCAGATGCTGTAAAGGAAGGTATTTGGTTGAAGAATTTATTGGATGAAATTGGCTTCTCTGGTAATGATGCTACTGTTTACTCTGATAGTCAATCTGCAATACATCTCAGTAGAAATCCAGTTTTTCATGATAGGACAAAACATATTGATGTTAAATTCCATTTCATAAGAGATATTATTGAAAAGGAAATCATTAAAATTGAGAAGATTTCTACTAAGTGTAATCCTGCAGATATGGGAACCAAAATACTTCCTTTATATAAATTTAAGGATTGTTTGAATCTCTTAAATATCATTACTGACTAATCCTTTTGCAGGTACTCGAGCACATGAAACCGGAGGAGGAGTTAACCTCTAATCCACATGAAACCCGAAGATGTCAAGCAAGGTGGAGATTGTTAGTATATATATGCTTAACATCTACAGTCAAGCCCAATGATGAAGCCCAACACTACAGCCCATTGTTTGTAATAAGTGTGACCCGGTCCTTTGGCCCCCAATGTGCAATCTCGTGTTTCTGTTATGCGACTTTGGCCTTGATAAGTAAGCTGGCTGAGATTGAGACACGTGGCCGTGGCTAGACCGCTGGATGCATGGTGACTATACATATTCGAGACTCTTCCATTGCCTCTGAGAAATCGACTTTTGGGTCTAGGGTTTGCTCTCCTTGACATTCGACTCTCTGTATATTCTCTCTTGAAGAAAACTGTTGGTTTTCGTCTGTAATCTTTAGGTTAGATAATCTTGGTGATATCTTTGTTTAGATTACTGTTCTGGTGTGATTCTTGTGTTCTTGGTGAGCATAGATATGGGTTACTGTGTGTAATCTGCAAAAGAGAGAAATAGAGAGGTTTGGGCTGAGGGTTTTGTGTCGAGTGATTCTTTTGGGTCTCTGATCTGTACTTGATAACTTTCGTTTGGATTCTAGTGGATTAGAGCGATAATCACTCCGGTGAATGCTCAACGGGTGACTAGCCCAGATTAGGGTGAACATCCGGGCCTTAGGGCGAAAAATCTTCTGTGTTCATTTTGGTTGTGAATGTTTTGGGACTGTATTTTTACAACACGTTTTTTCTTGGTGGAAGGCTGGACAAGGGATAATGCATGTGCCGGCGGCGGATGCGGTGGCGACGCGGTGTTGGATGCTGACATTTCCAGCCCCTTGAAGGGACTTAAATCTGCCATCACAGGACTTTTGGACCAAGAAATTGGAGAAATATGGCCGCGAGAATGAATCGACAATTCGACATGCACGTTTTTATACACGTCGAGGTGAGTTTCTTGAATCGCGTAATCCCGTGATAGTTTGTGGGATTATTAGAAAGACAGAGAAATTGTGATGTCGAGATTTCGAAATGGATCCTACAAAAATGTAAAGAAAATTGAAAATTTTCGGGGTTGATGAATTTGTTTGGAATAAGTTGCCTTAAATTGTGGAATTTAGGGTTTTATTATTGTCAAGTAGTATGATTGACAATTAAATGGTATTATTGATAATTAGCTAAAGTATAATCCTCGTTCATTTAAGGAACATCTGAGTATAAGATCTTTGATTAATATATCTTTCGATTGAAATGATATTCATTAAGAAATTTTTCTTGTCTTTGATAATTTGAAATTTATAATTAGATTAATCAACATATACAACCATATTTCACCAAAATGTTCGAATTATTATTATGATAATACCAATTTCCTATCAAAATCCATTCATCCATCATCGTTAAATGTCGACTTCTTATTATTTATTTTATTTCTAATGTCTCACCTATCTTTATCGGATCTAAAAAATCAAATAAATTGAATTGAATTCATCATTCAACTGATACTTGTCGCAAGAGACCACTTTAGGTTGAAATCAAAATTAAGATTTAATCATATAAATAGTGACTTTTTTTTTTTTTTGAGCTTATGTGAAATATTTACAACTTTGGGAGGCAATTGAAAAAATAAATAAATTAAAAGCTTTTCTAGGTTCCAATAAATATATACAAGCAACCAAGGGACAAAATTTAAAAATTGTCTTATGTGATGTCACTAAAGTTTTGTGACAGACCAACCTTCCTCATAATTTGCTCTATATTATTTGTAAGTTCATGTCCAATGGATAAATTGAATGACACGTAAAAACTCAATGACCTATATCATTATTTTCCATAATCATATGAGGAGAGATAACCTAAAGATGATTTGGAAAAGCAAAGAGAATATTAATATTTTTATTTAAACATTACAAGAAGTGAGAATTTTTACGACAACTCGACAACTAGTTAAATCTTCTTAAAAATACAAAAATAAAGTATACATGGCCGATTCTATGCCTACGTCTCGATCTTAGTAGTGAAAATAGCGTAAAGATTCTAATGCAAGATTTTTGAAAACATTTGTCTTTAATTAATTGTTCTAATCATTTTGTTTATGAACTATGCTTGTATGAGTAAGCAAATAATTGTTCATGGTGATAAAGTTGAAAATATATGAAAATTTCAAAAAACAGTTGAAATTTTTTATTCTCATATAACATGCTTTCGCATAAGTTTTACATAATTATACATGTGCATATTTTATTTTCTCATCATCTATGTGTTTGACATGATTATTACTTGTCTTTTCTTTATTATTCGTGACAAAAAGGGAAGCAATGTGTATTTATTTCAAGGAGTAGATTATACGAGTTAGGGGGAGAATTTTAAAATCTTTGATTAGTAGATGACTTAGGGGGAGTCATTTGATATATTTGCTGGAATTTTATTATTGATATATTGTTGTGTTTTGTCTATATTGATATAAAATTTTATGATTTATTTTTAAATTTATAATTCACATGATAATGCATGTTTCAGTGTTACACATGTTTTATTATATGTTTTATTTAACTTAGTTATATGATTTTGGTTTTGATATTTTTCTCTTACTTTTAGTGATGTTGTGATTTATATATGTTTCAATAAATAAGTTGACAAAGTATTGAACAAAATTTGGGAAAGTTTATTTTTGGGTAATTTTGGACTTATCGACTTTGAAGTAAATATGATTTTATCACGGAATGCAGAGGGGGAGATTGTTAAATCCAAATTACAATTGACAGTTTCTAAATTTGTAATTGACAATTTCTTAGTCAAAATCATATCCTAATTGAATTGTATTAGGAATTTATCAAATTATAATCAAAGTCAAAAGATGAGTTATTGAGTCCTAATTATAGTGAAAGAGTTGAAATTGGTTGTATAAGTCATGGAGGAATCCATGATATCCAAGAAGACCGCATATGATCATTGGAATGTAATTAGAAGTTCAAAAAGTGTGAAATATCGGAATTAGGATAAGGCCATCTAGAAGAATTGTAACTCATTGAGTTAGTTTTTCAACGCATTTTGAATTACTTCAATCGGATATCGAAAGAGAAAACTATGATAAAAACACTGATCACTACTCAGCTGCCACTCGCCTATCATGACTTAGAGCTTGAGCAACGGGTCAATGTTCAGACTCCCGTTTGCTTTAAAACACATTTTCATCTCTATTTCAACCCAACCACTTTACTATATATATATATATACTATGAATGTTCCAAAGAGTGTTGAATCAGAATTATTCCATAGAGATCAATTCTTTGATAATCCAAAACATTTATTGATTCCAAGATTGAACAATAATATTTTACTTGATCCATAAATTCTTCCAAAACATATTTTGTTGATCATGTCATATTGTTTCATATTAAACCACAAATCAAAACACATAAGATTTCTTGATCAAATACCAAATCACCTAATCCACTGGAGATAAATCTATATATGGGATCAGGAGCTGTTGCAGAAATACAAATTCAAGAGGACTAATGTGAGGTACTAGGAGTCTGAATCTGATGTCAGGAGTACATAGTCCAGGAGGGTTAAGGCATAATTAAGGAGTCAGAATTTGTTTTGAAGGAGCACACATCCAATAGGATCAAAGGAGACCATAGGAATTGATGTCAGAAGTTCTACGGGGTAGACGGGTCTAGACTGTTCTGTAAGTTTGTTTCGATTTATAGTGGATTATTGACAAACAAAGTGCTCAGAGTTTTTACCTAGTCGGAGTTTCTCTGTAATCATCTTTGGTGTTCTTTACTGCTTTAATTATTGATTATGATATTCAAATTTAGGATAAATTGACTTGTTTGATCTAACAATCTAAAAAAATAAAAAAGTGACATGTTGCTTTTAATTGTATAATTTCGCACATTGAATCTAATTATTTGGTAATTTAAAACTTTCATGTAGTATTTACTATACAATTTTGTCTGATTTCAATAATAAAACCATATAATTTTTTCTGATTTCAATACTTCAACGTTGCATACTATATTATAGCACGAGTGTGCAGTATTTACGATCATGAATTGATTTATATTAGAATTATTAATCGAAGTCGTAATAATAAAAGTCAAATAATTTAGATGGATTTTTTATTAGGAAAAGTGCCTACATTTTCAGCTAGGTGTAGGATGACATAGTTGAACCAAAACTTATTGATCAGAATCGCTTTGATACCACTTGTTATGTTAATTATGCCCACAATATCATATACCAATTGTTGAGAATTCAAAGATCACGTATTGTTCGATACCACTTATATGAAACCAACCATCGGAAAGAGATGCTGAAGTTATATGACACAATAATAAAGTATTTGATCACAAGCAAAAGAATAAAAGAAAACAAGAAAATATGGCAGATGAATTAAGAGATTTTATTGCACCAATAATAATGGAGAAATATACAATTGATCCTAAAGTTCTAGTAATCTCTTTTCTCAAATTATGAAATTTTATAGAAGAACCTAATATTTATAAGAAAATGTAAGGGACGTCCAAACTCTCCTAGTATAGTTGTTGATGAAATATAATGCCAAAAAACAAAGTTCAAAATAAAAAAGGAGAGAAAAATGCAAAAAAACATAATAGATACATGTGGCACTGCGGCGCCACCTCCGTGCGCCATGCGCTAGGCGTTCTACCCGAAAAAATAATTTTTTTGGTTCCCAAGTTGTTTTCTCCATCTCGAACTCTTCTTCAAGTGTAATAGCAATTTCTAACTCTCAAAATAGAATTTCAACTTGACATATGACTCCAATATCATTCCAAACTGAATTCTTTTTGACGTACACTTCAATTGTAATTTTTTAATTACTTCAACAAAGAATTCATGTAACATCCAAATTCTAACAATCTCCACCTTGACATGAATTCCAATGCAACATACAAAGCTGCAAAATACTCTCCACTTGGAGAAGAATATCCGTCTGAAAGAAATAAACTGACTCTTCAACAATAATCAAAACTAGTTTATCCAACCAATTACAAAATAATCTACCCCTTCCAATGAATCTAAACATTACTCTGCAGAATTACCTTATATTTCCAAAAAATCCTAATGATTTTAAAATTTACCAAATTGGGCTGAACACACCCCAAAACAAAATCAACCCCAAATGCTTTTAAAAAAGATCCCGTGCTAGATTGTAAGCATTCTACTACGTTGAAAGTATGCTCGACAAAATCAGCATCCACATACCCTTTTCCACTAGGTCCATCCCTAACAATTGAATATAATGGCACTGCAGTTGATGGTTGTAAAACGACATTATCCATATCTCTTGAACTCAACTGAACATTATTTGTCAGATCTGACCCTTTACAAGTTCCTAAAGGTATTGTACCAAACTGAATGTCAATCACGGTACTGAACATGTGCTGATTGTCTCTTCTAGATTCTACACTACCCTTTAAAATGTATATGATGTGTGATATTCCACTCATGATATCAATGCCATTAAACTTGTTATTTGATTAATTCTTATGATTTGTTGATGTTTTAGTGCATGATATTCATGTAGGTTGATGAAATTGAAGAAAATAAGCAAAATTTGACAAAAAAATGGAGAAATGGGATAAATTGTAAAAGATCAGAAGTTCGGGGACTAAAGTGCAAATACTCAAAAGTTACGTCGAACCTCATGATGAAAATTTGAGAGTGTTAATGGTCAATTGAATGAAGAAAGATGTCAAATGTATCAAATATAACCAAATAGTGATCACACATGAAATTCCAACCGAAAAAGTCTTGATCCAAATTTCTAGTCTCACATTTAGACTCACTTTTGACATAGTAAACGACCGAATTGGAGGATGACATCTAACTAAAGTTTGTAGCCCTTTGAGTTATCTTTCCAACGCATCTTCAATTACCTCAATTGGACATCGAGAAAAGAAGTTATGATACAAACACTAAAAGAAGCCCCAAAAAATCCAACAGAATGCCGAGTGCCCAGGCGCCCGAAATGCTGAAAATCAGCAGAATACGCGGCGCCAAGGCACCCAATTTGGGTGCCGAATCTCGAGAAACAGAAAAAATGGAAATTCTAGAAGATTTTCGGCCTGGTCCAACCCTATTCCGTCTTGAAACTTGTGGACACTATAAATACCACCATAAAGACCTAATTTTGGAGGTTGGAAGAGGAGGAAAAAGATACAAAACGGCTGAATCTCCAAGGACAATAAGAAGAATGAATTGAAGAAATCAAGTGAAGAAAGCGTGAAAATATCAAAGGGGACTTCGAGCAACACTCCAAAAAGTGTTTTTCTTACCTTCTCCTTTATGTTTTCCATTATAAATTGTTTAGATTTTATAAATTTCTTCATGGACTAAATAATTTAGCTAGGTTTGATGTAGCCACTTGAGATTACTGCTTGATAAATTTATAATTATTTCTTTGGATTTCCCACGTGTATTTAATTGTGTTATGAGTATAATGCTTTCAATTACCTGATCAATAATTTGATGAATAGATGCTAATCAATTTCGGCACTCGAGAGAGGGAAATTTAGATGTTATCATATGATTAACACAACCTAGGTTTTATAGGTTTCGAGAGAAATTATAAAAGCTATGAAGTTTACTCCACAAAAGAATCTGGACTTTGATAAATTCTAGGCTTTAATTCGGAATAGAGATATTGGGATTGAATTTTAGGATTAATTTCTAGCCGGCACTCGAGAGAGAGAAGAGAAATACAATAGGATTCTTGCTTTTAAATATGGGAAAAGCAGTTGGAATAATTTGAAGTCATTGAATCATGATTGAAAGTTAGGTGAAATCATTCCCTAGGCTTTCTCATTTTGATAAATTTATATTCTCCAATTTTGTTGTAACATTTTACCTTTAATTAGTTTAAAACAAACAATCAACCATTCATCAATTGTCTAGATAAAATAGAAGTTACATAATTATAGTACTTGGTGGAAATTAAATTACAATCCGTGTGGGTTCGACATCCTAACTTCAATACTATATTACAAAACTTGACACCGTACACTTGCGGTATATTTCACGTTGTATAAAACGCGTGACAAGTTTTTGGCGCCGTTGCCGGGGATTGCTTAATTTGATTTTTACTAATATTATTGCCAAGTAACTTGTATTTTAATTTAGATTTCTTTTCTTTTGATATTTTTGTTTATCATATTTAAGGTTTATGCGAAGATCGAGAAGCGTTGAACCATTGCCTATTGACCCTGAACTAGAGCAAACTTTCAGATTTCTAAGGAGTATTCAGAGACATAACCGTAAAGCAATAGCATAACAAAATCCACCAATAGCAAATCAGAACAATCAACAACGTGCCATTAGAGACTACATCAGAGCAATTGTCCATGACAATTACTCTCACATCGCACATCCAACTATCGCTACAAATAATTTCGAACTGAAGCTAGGACTAATACACATGGTGCAGCAGAATCAATTTGGGAGAGCACCAACAAAAGACTCAAATGCTCATATGGGTTCTTTTCTTGAGATCTGTGATACAGTCAAGATGAACGGTGTTACCGAAGATGCCATCAGATTTCATTTATTTTCCTTCTCTTTAAGAGATAAAGCCAAAGCATGGTTTCAGTCTTTGACATATGGATCTATCACAACTTGGGAAGAATTGGCTAAGAAAGTTCTCACAAAATACTTTCCACCTTCCAAGGCAGCTCAGTTGAGGAGTGAAATTGGTCAGTTCAGGCAAGTAGACTTCGAACCATTCTATGAAGCTTGGGAGAGATTCAAAGACCTACTTAGAAGATGCCATCAACACGATTTTCAGCGTTGGGTGCAGATTAAACTCTTCTACAACGGTTTGAATGGTCAAACAAGAATGATAGTGGATTCTACAGTAGGAGGTGCATTGATGACCAAGACGCCAAATGACATTTATGCATTGCTGGATGAGATAGCTACTAACAGCTATTAATGTCCAAGTGAGCGTTCAAATACAAAAAAAAGTTGTTGGCCTTCATGAGGTGGACTCCATTACAGCCCTTGCAGCTCAGATGTCATCTCTTACTACACAAATAGCTGCATTGACATCACAGGGAACTCCAAAGAAAGCAGATTCCATCATGGCAACCTCAACTTCATACTATGAGTTAGAAAAGGAGCAAGTCCAGTATGTGAATGGCAGAAAATTTAATCAGAGAGGAAACTACGTAATAAATCAGTACCATGCAAGACTGCGAAACCATGAGAACCTCTCTTATGGTAACAATGCAAATGCGCTACAGCCTCTACTTGGATACAATACTCAGCTATCTGAAAGGAAGCCATCACTGGAAGATGTATTGGGAACCTTCATTTCAGAGACTAGATCGAGATTCAATAAAGATGAGGCAAGACTTGATAACATGGGGGCTACAGTGAAGAACCTAGAGGTTTAGATTGGTCAAATAGCAACTGCAGTACAGTCCAAATAGAAAAGAAGATTTTCCAGTGACACAGAGATTAATCCACGGGAACACTGCAATGCCATCACATTAAGGAGTGGTAAAGAAGCTGAAGAAAAAAAGGTTGTAGGGTCTAAACTGGATCTCATACTTACAAAGGAAAAGTGGATTGAAAAGCAGAAGCAATAAAAGAGATTATTAAACCTTACTCAATCTCATTTCCAGACAACCCACCTATTTTGATACCCCAGCTACCATTCCTACAGAGATATATGAAGAAGAAATTTGATGAGCAATTTGCAAGATTCCTGGAGGTCTTCAAGAAAATCCACATCAACATTCCTTTCGCAGATGCGTTGGCCCAAACTCCTAACTATGCCAAGTTCTTAAAGGAAGTGATGTCAAAGAAGAGAAAGTTGGAGGAGTTCTAGACATTTAAGCTAACAGAAGAGTGTAGTGCTATCCTCCAGAAGCAGCTTCCTCAGAAATTAAAGGACCCAGGCAGCTTCAACATTCTTTGCAATATTGGTGGCATCACATTTGACAAAGCATTGGGTGATCTTGGAGCTAGCATTAACTTGATGCCTCTATCAGTGTTCAAAAAATGAGGTCTTCGAGATGTGAAGCCCACAACCCTCACCTTGCAACTGGCAGACATATCATTTACATATCCTAAGGGCATATTGAAGATGTATTGGTGAAGGTCGATAAGTTCATTTTCCCGGTGGACTTTGTGGTGTTAGATATGGAATAGGATGAGAAAGTGCCATTGATTCTTGGTCGACCTTTCCTGGCTACTGGAAGGACATTGATAGATGTACAAGAAGGAAAGTTAACACTACGAGTTAATGAAGAGCAAGTGAACTTCAACATCCATCAAGAGAATAAAGCCCAGAAAAAGTCAAATGCATGTCACATGATCCATTCCATCAATGCAGAGAAGGATGAGAAAAACAAGAATGAAGTGTTCTATGACCTTCTAGAACAACATATGGCTCTCATCTATTCAAAGCTCGATACATTTGCAAATGAAAAAGGGACCAATGAAATGGTAGACTATGTCTTAGAGCATGAAAGTCTCCACCCGACAAAAACGAGAACTATGTGGAGAAGCCTTTGAAGCCTCCAAACATTGTCAAATCAAAAGATGTTTTGAAGGCTACACTGGAGTTAAAACCATTCAATTTTATTGGCCATGCTACAGTGAAGATGAAGACAAGGCCAAGGGTGACGTTTAGAAATAAGAGAGAGGTGTCACCTGAAGATCCAACATAGGCACTGCTGTCGAGTCAAACTAATGACGTTAAAGAAGCGCTTCTTGGGAGGCAACCCAAACTTTCTTCATTTTTACTTTTTCATTTATTTTGTTTTTGAATTATAGGATAGTTTAGTTTATTTTATAGTTTCATTAGAATTGTTCAGCCATATCCCATTCCCCTTAGGTCATGGAGTAATTAAGTGGGTTGTTAAATGTTTGAACTAAGTAACACTTATTTTATGCAATTAATCTCTAAAATTTGATTTTTCAGGAACATGACGTCGCGAAACATTCAAATCAACATTGACAAGGAGAAAACGGGATGCATCTCAAGTTTGGGAGAAAATATAGAAGAAACATTCACCAACACCAGAATCATCATTACCACAATGTCATTGGCAGTACTGACAATTCAGGGAAGTCTCCTCCTTTTCTTTAATTTTCCATTGAGGACTATGTTTAATTTAAGTTTGGAGGTGTATTATAAATTTTGTTTAATTGCCTTAGTTTTATTTATTTTTTTATGTTTTGTGTGCCTTGGTTTTATTTTTTTTATGTTTTGTGTGATTTGTGTGCATGAAAAAAATTATTTTTTATTACACATTTTTGCATATTTGTGTGAGTTAGATAGCCTTTCTGGCATTGGTTTATGTAATTGAGAACATGTGTTGGTTTATGAATTTTGGACAAGTTATGTGTTCGAGTTAATATTTTTGCTTATTCATATAAAACGGAAAATATTTATGCACGTTAGTTGATTGTAACGTTGTACATGAATATGTTGATTCATGTTTATATGTTGAAATAGAGAACTTAAATGTTAAACCCAGACAACCAATACACAGGATTCACATCCCTAAACCAAATCTAGGATGTTTGGATGGTCGAACTTTTGTAGGGCGACATGGATATAGATGTGGATTCCATGTGTGTTAAAATTTATGTGGACTGTCTGAGACCAATAATATGAAAATTAGGTGAAAACTTTAAGTTAGATGTCAATTCTCGAAAATAAGTGTTTAATAAAGGGTATTGCACTAATCATTGTGTATAAAAAAAATTGTGAACGACTATAATAATCTCATTGTGAAACATCTATTCGTAACATTTATGACTCGAGTGAATAAGCCTGCAATGGTTAAAACTTGATGCCCTAAAGTCATCTGACTTGGAAGGCATCGTCCTAAAACTCGCTACATGGGTCATTTAGAAATCTTAATGGAAAGATGTCCGCAAAAATGGTGAATAAAATACACACACATATATATAGCTGAAAAAACAGGTGTATAAAACAGAAGACGTACCACATATCATGATTAAGCCCTGAACACTTATTTTAGAGGATTAGACTTTTGATAAGAGGTTAGTAACTTGGTTGAGTCTTGGAGGTTGAAGTAGTCAAAATAAGGAGAATCTATATTTGTTGATATGTTAAACTACAATTAGTAAAGCCTAACCAAATTTGAGTGGTGTAAGAGATTAATATTGAAAATCAACATTAGAATACACCATGAAGAGTGAAAAGAAAACAAGTTTGGGAATGCATGAATCCCACGAGTGAAGTAAGGAAATTTTTGACTTTTAAGGTTGGGAATTGGATCAACCTATTATTGTACAATATTGCACTTAACTCTTCGCACACACCTATTTTGCATTAAGTAGGTGGGAAGTTAGCTTTTGCATTATAATTTTGAAGTGATTCATGAAATTAATGCATGTTGTCAATTCTGAGCTACGAGGGCTAGATATCTAACGAAATTTGTTTAAGTGATTTTATTTGTTTTAGTTT
Source organism: Fraxinus excelsior (assembly GCA_019097785.1). Lineage (NCBI taxonomy): Eukaryota > Viridiplantae > Streptophyta > Magnoliopsida > Lamiales > Oleaceae > Fraxinus > Fraxinus excelsior. The sequence continues at coordinate 33,621,380 of CM032630.1, forward strand.
TGTTTGTGTGTTTGTTACTCATTTTCTTTGATTTTATGTTTGCTCGAGGAGAAGTAAAATATTAAGTTTTGGGGTATTTAATGAGTGATATTTTACTCATAATATCAATGACATTAAACTTGTTATTTGGTTAATTCTATGATTTGTTGATGTTTTAATGCATAATATTGATGTTATGATGTAGGTTAATGAGATTGAAGAACATAAGCAAAAATTGACAAAAATTGGAGAACTGGGATAAATTGTAAAGGATCCGAAGTTCGAGGACTAAAGTGCAAATACTCAAAAGTTGCGCCGAACCTCATGATGAAGATTTGAGAGTGTTAATGGTCAATTGAATTAAGAAAGATGTCAAATGGATCAAATATAACCAAAGAGTGAACACACATCAAATTCCAACTGAAAAAGTCTTGATCCGGATTTCAAGTCTCATATTGAGACTCACTTTTGGCACAGTAAACAATCGAATTGGAGTATGACATCTGACTATAGTTTGTAGCCCTTTGAGTTATATTTCCAACACATCTTGAATCACCTCAATTGGACATCAAGAAAAGAAGTTATGATACAAACACTGAAAAAAGCCTCAGAAAAACCCAACAGAATGCCGGGCGCCCGAAATGCTGAAAATCAGCAGAATACGCGACGCCAAGGCTTCGGATCTCGAGAAAGAGAAAAAATGGAAATTCTAGAAGATTTTCGTCCTGGTCCAACCCTATTCCGTTTTGAAACTTGTGGACACTATAAATACCACCATAAAGACCTAATTTTGGAGGTTGGAAGATGAGGAAAAAGATACAAAACGGCTGAATCTCCAAGGACAATAAGAAGAAGGAATTGAAAAAATCAAGTGAAGAAAGCGTGAAAATATCAAAGGGGATTTCGAGCAACACTCCAAAAAGAGTTTTTCTTACATTCTCCTTTATGTTTTCCATTATAGATTGTTTATATTTTATGAATTTCTTCATGAACTAAATAATTTAGCTAGGGTTTGATGTAGCTAATTGAGATTATGACTTGATGAATTATAATTATTTCTTTTGGATTTCCCACATATATTTAATTGTGTTATGAGTATAATGCTTTCAATTACCTGATCAACAATTGGATGAATAGATGCTAGTCAATTCCGACACTAGAGAGAGAGAGAGAGGAATTTAGGCATGATCATATAATTAACACAACCTAGGTTTTATAGGTCTCGAGAGAAATTATAAAATCTATGAAGCTTACTCCACAAAAGAATCTGGATTTTGATAAATTCTAGGCTTTAATTCAGAATAGAGATATTGGGATTGAGTTTTAAGATTAATTTCTAGCCGGCACTCGAGAGAGGGGAGAGAAATATAATAGGATTCTTGCTTTTAAATATGGGAAAATCAATTGGAATAATTTGAAGTCATTGAATCATGATTGAAAGTTAGGTGAAATCATTCCATAGGCTTTCTCATTTTGATAAATTTATATTCTTCAATTTTGTCGTAACATTTTACATTTAATTAGTTTAAAAGAATCAATCAACCCTTCATCTATTGTCTAGATAAAATCGAAGTTACATAATTATAGTACTTGGTGAAAATTAAATTACAATCCGTGTGGGTTCAACATCCTAACTTCAATACTATATTACAAAACTTGACATCGTACACTTGCGATATATTTCACGTTGTATAAAATGCGTGACAGTATAATTAAGACATTTTCTGTCCCTCCAATACAACCTGAGTACCCTTACAAACTTTCAAAAATCCACCTCCAGTAAAAATTCATAACTCGACAAGGTGTGTTGTCTCTCATAACCACGTACATTTGGAAACAATTTCATATGTAGTAAACAAGTCCTTATTAGGACGCATATGAAATACAAACGCTAAATCCAAAATCCAATCCTCATTTGGTTTAGACTCGATGTCAGAAATAGCTAAGAGATCTTCCTCACTTACAATGTTCTCTGCGAGGTTTGCTTCACCTGAAGTTTCTGATTGCTTCTCATATCGATTTCCAGCCAACCTTTCTTTATATTGCAATTTGTAGCAATTATTCTTCATGTGCCCCTTCTTCTTGCAATAGTTACAAATCTGATTACTGAACTTAGACTTCGATCTGTCTCTTCCAAAACCACTATGAACAACCAGGTCTTCACCTTAAACACCAGATGCTTTATCTTTACTTTTGAAAATAAAGTATCATACACCTCCTCTATGTTGAGAGTATTACGACTATACAAGGTCGTGTCTCTAAATGAAGAAAACTAAGTGTGGGTAATGAACCAAATAGGATCAAGGCCAAATCTTATTCATCATACTTTACTTCTAAAGTTTCAAATCAGCGACGATCTTTTAAAATACAACTGTGTAATCTTCCAATGATCCTCCTTCTGTCATTCGATGAAAGTATAAACGCTACTTGAGATGCTTGTAAGACTTTTAGTCATATACAATTGCTCAAATCTCAACCATAAAGTAACTGTTGAATCCTCCTTCAAAACATCCCGAATAATGGTATTCGATAGATGAAGATGAATGTGAAAAACTGTCTTCTTATCATTCCGTAATTTCTCCTCCGCGGTCAAAGTTGTGGACATCTTGTCAATTCCCAACAATGTATCATCCAAATCCTACTGTGCGAGTACTGCACATATCTTAACCTGCCATAGCGAAACTTTAGTGCTCTGATCTAAAAGTGGAATGTCATACTTCATGGAAGCCATCACAAATAAAAACTCGAACAAATCAAACTATGCGCTCTCGCGGAACTGCTGAACCTAAGCTCTGATACCACTTGTTGCGAAACAAACAAGGTACCAAAATCTCTCTGATGTCAATTGTTAAGTTAATTATGCCCACAATATCCGATACCAATTGTTGGGAATTGAAGTATATCTTATCGCTCGATACCATTTGATATGAAACCAACCACCGAATTGAGATGTTGAAATTATATGTCACAGTAATAAAGTATTTGTTCACAAGTAAAAGAATAAAAGAAAATAAGAAAATATGACAGATAAATTATGAGATTTTATTACACCAATAATAATGGAGAAATATATAATTGATCATAAAGTTCTACTAATCTATTTTCTCACATTATGAAATTGTATAGAATGACCTAATATTTATAGGGAACGCCCAAACCCTCCTAATAGAGTTGATTAAAAAAGATGCCAAAAAATGGAGTCCAAAATGAAAATTGAAAGAAAAACGCGAAAAATTGGAACATGTACAGGTGACGCCGCAGAGCTGGGCGTTCTACCCGAATATTTTTTTGTTCCCAAATTGATGAAACTCTTCTTCAAGTCTAATACCAATTTTCAACTCCCAATAGGCTTCCAAAATAAAACTTCAATTTTGACATAGGACTCTAATACATTCCAAATTGAATTATTTTTGACGTGCATTTCAATTAGAATTCTTCAATTATTTCAATAAAAAATTCGAGTCATACCCAAATTCTAACATTATTGATTAGGAAAAGTGCCTTAACTTTTAAGCTAGACATAGGATGACATAGTTGAACGGTTGAACCATTGTTTATTGATCAAAATATGAAAACTATTTATCCTCGGAATTCGTCCTTCCGCTGCCTTGTCGTTTTCAAATTTAAGGAGAGAGAAGTAAGACGTGACTATCTTTTTCACATTTCACATAATCTAAGATGGACATATATATACTTTATGGTCTATGGATTATTCATTAGTCAAGAATGAGAAATTTGTAATGTTACATGGGCGAGGAAGCCTCACTCTAAATATGGTTGACTATATAATCAATTTTGGCCCGTAATATAATCTAGCGAATTGATTTTACAATTATAAGCCCTGTTTGACACACATTCTTTCAAATTAAATCATAATAGATTTTAAAATTACGTTACATAGTTTATTACACTTGTCCTAAAAAAAATTAACTGAAATAAGTAAATCTGAATTACATACAACAAATTCTCATTAATGTAGTTTATTTGACATATATTAATCAAGATATTCTATTATTCAACACCTATTCTCATAAATGATTTGTAGTTTTAAGGTCTTGTGCATAATTGTTTTGGTGAGCCAAGTGAATCGGTTGCGCACGAGGAGGAAGTGGCAGTGGGTATTGTTTTCTTGGACTTTGAATGTGGTCTGTCGGGCTGTGACTTGTGAGCTGGGCGAATATGGAGGAAATGTTGCTAGTGAAGATGATTAGTTTGTGGGTGGGTGTGTGGGGGAGGATTTATTCTCTTTTTATTTATTATTTTAAGTTGAAAATTTTTGATTTATCATTTCGTCCTTTTAAAGATGATCAAAGTATGGTCAAACGCTTTTGATTAACTGATTGATTTGTCAATCGAATATGTTTAGAGGTCTTTCTGTCGCATGGTTTTTAGAGGTTTGAAACTTATCTGCTACGATCAAAGTATGGTCAAACGCTTAAATTTTGATTAACTAATTGATTTGTCAATCGAATCTGTTTAGAGGTCCTTCTGTCGCATGGTTTTTAAAAGTTTGAAACTTATCTACTATGATTTTAAATTTGAGACTTTTATATACTTTTTAAAAGGTTTGGAGCCTCCACGGCAAATTTCCCTTTAAAATATTAATCGGAAGTCGGACTTGTCCTTGTAACATTAGAATATAGTTGATGTATTCAGACGTTGAATAGGAAAAATGTTCTTTGCCTTACCTACCGTTTAAAATATTTAAGAATTGAACAAGAAGTGAAGACTCAAATTCCTCTCTTCTCAAATTCCCCCTCAGTAATTACAGCTCTTCTTCCTTCTTCTGTTTTCGATTTGATTTTCAGCTACTCGTCTTCCCAACATGGTCTGTTTTTCAGAGCTACAATATGTGCTTAAGATTCTCACTGGGCTTGTAGCCGAGCATATATCAAAACTGCCCTTCCATCAAATCCCAAATGAAATTTTAGGTGCACTAAATTACGGCAATATACCAGAACTCAGATTCTTTTTCCGAAAATTAGTGTCACACGGGGAAGAGCTAAAGGTATTCTTCACAGTCCCAAACCAGCAAATCATGTCAAAAATTACAACTTCTACTCTCAATCGTAATGAAGTTGTTGCGGCTTTTATCAACTTATACCTCCTAATGGTAGAAGCCATCCTATGTTTTGAGGAAGATTCCATTGCTTGTGTAAAGGGTCCATTCCAAAATCTCCAGACGGAGCTTGGATTTCTTACTACTTTTCTTGGTGATACATCGATGCATTTGCAGCCCACTAAGGATATATTGACAGATATCGAAGCTGTGGTTAATGAGGTCGGAAGTTTCTTCTATTCATTCTTTTTCACCATGGTTGTATCGATGCTGTGGTTAATGATTGGGGTAACCAATGATGAACCAGTGGATATTGAAACTATGGTCAGTGAGGTAAGAAGTTCCCTGCATTCCGACCTTTTTGAGTCTTACTTGAAGGGTACTTATCATGATGAGGCTATTAGACTGGAAGAGCAATTTGGTCATAACTCTGAGTTTGAAGAAACCTTAAAAATAATGAGTGATATCAAACCTCTGGTCCAAAAAGTAAGAAGTTTCATAGATTTCTTCACTTTCACCAAGGATGGAATATTGGATCTAGCTCTTTCCAATTTGTTACGAACGTTTCAGCCCTTAAATAAAAAGATCAAGAAGCACTGCGTTGCAGTCTCGGAGATTCCAAGTAATATGGCTCAAAAGGCTTATATGGGTTCGCCCTACATTGTTGATTCCATTCTTGATGATCTCATGTACCTAATAAATGACAAGCCTGAGAAGATTGCTGGTGCGGATGATCAAATTGTAAAGCTCCATGAGGAGCTAATGTTATTGGGATCTTCCATCGCGGAGATTGCTATGCAGCAGGAAGGAGAAGTTGAAGAACTCATAACACGAAGCAGAGATGTAGCATACGAAGTTGAATTTTTAATCAACTCGTTTCCTCCTGATTGGTATCTCACCCTCAGGCTGCCTCAACTCATTGAGAAAATTCAGCTTCTTACCACGGCTATCAAAGAAATGAAGAAAAATATTGATGCAGCTGGAAGGCTAGAAGTAGCAAAATATCCAGTTGAACAAGTATCATCACGATCTAAAGTACCTTCCGATTTGGAAAACATTGTTGTGGGGCTTGACAATGTGGTGATCGAAATTGCAGAAAACCTTGTCGAGGGAACAGACCAGCTGCAGATCATTTCCATCTTTGGGATGCCTGGTCTTGGTAAGACAACCTTAGCAAATAAACTCTATCATCATCCCTCCATTGTCTATCATTTTTACAAGCGTGCCTGGTGTGTTATTTCTCAAACATATAACAAGAAAAATGTTTTGCTTGACATTTTGAGTTCACTAAAAAACCTGAAGAGAGAAACTATTATGAATATGGACGATGAAAGTTTGGGGGAAGATCTTTACAAAAGTTTAAAAAGAATGCGATACCTCATTGTCATTGATGATATATGGGATACGGAACCATGGGAAGATTTGAAAAGATATTTTCCTGATGACGAATATGGAAGCAGAATCTTATTCACCACTCGAAATAAAAAAGTTGGTTTCGAAGCTTCACCTCATAGTGTTATTCGTGAACTTCCTTTTCTGTCGGACGCTGAATGTTGGGAATTATTACAACGAAAAGTGTTCCAAGATGAAAATTGTCCTCAAGAATTGATAGATATTGGAGAGCAAATTGCAACGAATTGTCACGGCCTACCACTTGCAGTCGTTGTGATAGCTGGTGTTCTAGCAAATATGGAGAAGAAAAAACACTTGTGGAAAAATATTGCAAGAAGTTTAAGTTCACATATATCCGAAAACCGTGACAACTGCATCCAGATATTGGAACTCAGCTTCATGCATTTACCAATGCCTTTGAAACCATGTTTTTTATATTTTGCGGCATTTGAGGAAGATGTGGAAATCCCAGTACGGAAGTTGATGTCGCTATGGGTTGCTGAAGGGTATATAAAGAAGGAAGAGCAAAAGTGCTTAGAGGATGTGGCACTAGAATATCTAATGGAATTAATTGACAGGAGTCTGGTTCTTGTTGCCAAACGACGATTTGATGGACGAGTCAAAAGTTGTAAGATTCATGATCTTTTGCGTGACATGTGTTGGAAAATAGCTGAAGGAAAAAACTTTTTGAAGGTGGTCAAATTGTAAGTTTAATATTTCTCCTTTCCCTTTTGTCCATTTTTATTTTAGCGTACTAATAATGGTTATGATATTTATGGTTGAATCAATGATTTGATTATGTTGTTTCCAGTAATGATGATGAACATGAAGGTCCACTAAAGTTCTTCAAGCAAGTATCGATGTATCAGCAACACCATTTTCTGAGTATCAACTATCCTTCAGCTCGTATTTACTCACTACCTTTTGGCTTACACTTGCGGTCTCTTCTATGTGTAGCAAAGTTTCACATATCAATTTTATGCAGCTACAAAGTTCTTAAGGTCTTGGATTTTTACAATAGATCAAACCAGCATGTTTTGATAGGGGTTAAACATCTGTTTCACTTGAGGTACTTGGCTGTTTCATGTACACTGCCACCAATATTGGAAAATTTCCACAAACTAGAATTTCTTGACGTGAACAACTCAGATCCAATTGAAATACCAGGTCTCCTTCTCAATATGATGAGTTTGAGACACATACATTTCAGGGGTGGTGCATATTTCAGTGCATCGTGCCATCAGCAAGCAACTACTGATGAGGGCTTCCTAAGAAATAATAATCTACAAAGTATTTCTGTACTCTCAGTTTCTGATGAAATAGATGAGAAAATTTTGAGATGTTCACCCAACCTTCGCAGACTGAAAGGTAGGCTTGGATCTTCACTCAACTATTCTTTTGACTACCTTAATAAGCTTGAGTCACTGAAGCTATCACCTGACTACAAGAAAGAGGGAAAATCATGTTCCAGTTTGATCATTTTGCCCTCAAATCTCAAAAAATTGACTCTGGTTGATGTACATGTGTCTCTGAAACAAATGGAGATAATCGGGAGATTGCAGTACCTTGAGGTTCTCAATTTAGAAATGGTTGCCTTTGAGGGAGGACAATGGGACACAAGTGAAGTTGAATTTCCGCAACTTAAATTCTTGAAACTAGATGGAGTACAGATTGCAGAATGGAATGCCTCAAGTGATAACTTCCCAACACTTCAACGCCTCGTATTGCTATATTGCGACCGTTTGAAGATGATCCCTCTCAGTTTCAGTTATATTCTAACATTACAGATGATTGAGGTATTTGCATGCTCGCAAGGTGTCAAAGAATCTGCTAAGCAAATTCAGGAAGAACAACAAGATTATGGAAATGAAGAGCTTAAAGTCTTAATTTCTAACTATTAAACAGAGCATTCGTTTTTGTTGGTATACTACAATTCTTTAAAAATTCCCTATTCACTTATTTGATTGGATTTTTGAGCAATTTCGTTTTTTTTGTAGGAGAATACCTTTTGCAGCACTCAGAGTCACATCAGATGGTAATAAGAGAGAATCTCTTCTTTTAATCTCTTTTGCATTCTATGTATTGTGTGTATTACTGAAATGAAACATCAAATAATTTCTACTGCATCATACCCTTGTTTTGAAATTAGATTTGCTCTATTTTATTAGCTGTCGATGCTATTCTTCGAATTACTATCCCATCTTTCTGGGCATTGATTCTCTATTACATGAGCATTTATAATACTTGACTATTTTGAAACATGCAAGACTCTTGCAGAATGAGAACTCCATCAAGCCCAATGGATCCACAGCACTAGCATGAGTAACAGATCTGTTTTGTGGCCCATTTTCATCTGCAGCTGCTCATTTAAGTCTTGATATAATATGAAGAAGACTATTTCTTATACGCAAGATTAGCTATCTTCTGCAATTATAACAAATTAGTGTGATCTGTAATTATTTTCTTTGGCTGAGTGTATGGAATTGGTTAGGCTAGATAACAAAAGCGTTAGGTGCTCATCTTATACATTTATTCATTTTTCAGAGAGTTGGTCATGTGATCAAGAAGACAGAGCAGGCTGCAGCTGCTTCCGACCAAGAAATTATTTCCCTTTCCTTGGTGTTCTTGATCTTCAAGGATTGATAAGTTGAAGAAAAGCTGTTAGCAAGATTTTTTTATGGTTTTTGAAGAAAATAGTTGACGATCGTTTTAAGAATAAAGAACACAAAAATTTCAAGGATATTACTGATACCATTTCATGGCCATACTGCGGGTCAGTGGCAATTAGTTTGATTCTTCTCATGAGATACTAAGTTCGATTTTCAATTTTCTCAGATTCTGTCATTATGTTTAAAACTGTCTACTAATAGTTGTCTTTTATATACAAACTAGTGGTGTATCATGCGTTGCATGATGATTGTTATATTTTTGTAAGTTAATTCGTTAGAACCATAATATATTTTAGAAAAATTTAAACATATAATGACGTAGATTTAGCATGAATGATTATAAATATACATCAAGTAATAAATGATAAAGAGAGTTTATGGTCATAATGGATACATTATTCATGATTTAATTAAGCTCAAGAGAATGATTACATAATAACCAAAAAAAGTAAGTCCAAGGAAAAGCACAATATGAAACCCAATTTGAAGGAATGGCTATAAAATTCACATTGATTGGGAAAAAGAAAGAAAAAATTACTCTTGTTCAAACAATCTATTTCCTAGCATCCGATTTCTAAATATAAAAAAACGATAATAAGTTACATAACTAGATGCCAGCGAAACATCAATATGTTTAAATTAAACAGAAAATCATATGGTACAACGTAAAATACTTTAGCACTATATGCTTCTTCGTTGCAACGTACATGTAAAAATGATACGCCAGTCCTTAAACATATGAAAGTGTCTTGATTGTAGCTATTGCCCCTCGAGGTTTCATAGTAAACTTTATTTCTAGTACAATATGATATAATCCAACAATAAGTTTTCTATAAGATAGGGAACAAAATAAAATAGAGTTCGAACAACTATATAATTGAAAATTATATAATGTGCAACACCATGAATTATATCATCCATCATGTAGAAATTATGTAAAAAAAAATATATACGTGAGCTATACCTACGAAGAAAGTTTTACCAGCAGGAACTTGTAAGTCAGTTGCATGAATGGGGTCAAACTCGATGAGATCTGAAAAGTCAAATTGAGTCATCATAGTGATTGCCTGTCGATAAAGTGATAAAATTACTTTAAAGTGGTAGTAGTTGATAGTAGAATCATAAAAAGAAAGAAGTTTACCATAAGAACAAACATATTACAAATTATTACGGGACAATAACTAATCCATTCCCCCAAATTTGGCGACAATGCATCTTTCCTATTCAAAAGTAACTTGAGCAAGTTTTTTCTGTAGAATTTTATGAAAAGATAATCAGAAACTTAAAAAAAAAATCTTTTAAAGCATTCTCAATCCCTTTTTTTTTTTTTTTTTGCAATAAAAGAAAAAAGCAGAGAACTGGTCTGAAATGCTTGGATACCTTGGAGAAGTTCATATGAAATGCAGCCATTGTGGCAAAATTTACGCAAGTGGTTTTCAACTAAGATGTCTAGATATATTTCAATACTTTTAAGAGACGGCTTATTAAGTAAATGTGATAGTATAGTTTTATTGATTTGTCCAAATTGTACAATAAATAATTTATTGTACATGCAGCTAAAATAAATGTTTAAGTTTGCCTCAAATATAAGAAACTCGCAATATTTCACAAACATGTTCATGCGGATACAAATAATGTGAATTACAATAGAAAAATATATAAGACAAATGACATGTATACATATTGACAACACATCCTCATCATATAGAAGAAATGATACGCATTTGCAATTGATTATGTGAAGAATCATATTCACAAATAAATTCTATCTTTTATCACTCACAATTGCATTCTACAAGTATATGCGTAGTTGGAATGATGTAACAAGAAAAAAATAATAAGATAATAAGGTTTTTGATAGAAGGCAAAAACCAAAGCAATTGAATAACCAAGTGGCACTACACATAAAACTACATATATTATTCTTAATATTTTAGCCCGAAGCAAGATCATACCTATGCAAAATCGACATATATTTTTCATTATTTACATGGAACCACATGCTCTTAAAGAGTGCGTTGGACTTGCTTTTACCTGAGAGCAAATTATAAATTTTGTTGGAGGACATGTGAATGATTTCGCTTCGATACATATTGCAAGTATTTTTACATGTCGGTTTTCAAAGGTCGAAAGGTAAATAGATTTTTTATTAGCATAAGGAATTATTAAAAGACCAAGAAATGCAATATAAACAATTACATTAATAATAATAATAATAATAATAATAATAATAATAATAATAATAATAATAATAATAATAATAATAATAATACGCAAGAGAGAAAAGTACAAAGTTCATGAGTACCATACTATATGTTGACTTCAATATAAATAAAACTTTTCAAATGATCAATTGGAAATGCGAATATTTTCTGAAGATTAGTACCAAAATAATTCAAGTCCATATATTTTTGCATCAAGCAGAAAGCTGGATGCCTCTTAGGACTGACTTAAGACATAATATTTATTTTCAAATAAATGGCAAAGCTACCTAATTTTTCCACCATTCTCGTCCATAGGATTTGATGGACCAACATAACTATGTTTCAAAAAATGGAAAATGAAGAAAATCTGCTTACTGGGTCTTGCTTAAACATATCTCCAAACTTTTGATCTATCTTCTGTTCTTATATCATTGGCTTTTCCTAGAAGAGAGAAACAAAATGAGTTTTCTATGTAAATAAGTGGTATGAGATGTCTGTAAATAAATTTGAAATTTAGGATTATAAATTGAGAAAAAAAATAACGTGTTGTAATAAATGTTAGTTAAGGAATCACATCTCAATGTGAAATCATGTTGGAGTATAGATTTTGAGCCTCTTCAAAAGTAATCATCACTAAGTTTAGAAAGAAGTCTCCCAAAAGCGTGAAATAGTTTAAAAGAACAATTAATATGTTGACATAAAAGTTGTCATTGATTTGAGCTCTATAACGTTCATTTTGTAGTTACAAACAAAAGAGAAGTTTTCCGTGAAGATATTGCTCTTTTAAGCTACGGTAAGCTTTTGGGAGACCTCTTTCTAAATTTAGTGAAAAATGCTTTGGAAAAGGCTCGAGCATTATTGTTATATTTGACTTTTTAGATGTACTTGCAGAAAAATGTATAGCTCAATTAAGTAAATAGAAGTGTAAGAATGAAAGCATGCCTCAAATAGAAATACAAAGAAGAACAATTATACAAGAATGCAAAGATTAAGTGAGAAAATACCTCTTTAGTTGCACAAAGGTATAGTTTTGAAAGCCAAAAGTATGAGCACCAAAAGAAGCGTAAAAAAAATTGAGATAGGGCAAAGTATTTTTCATATAGACCTAGAATATCCTGTTTAAATTGTTGTGAAGCGTTAAGAGTAAAATCTATATTGATTTTTTATTTTTTATTATTTTTTATAAAAGTATAAGTCTTTAAACCATTTACTTACTTGGAATAACTTTAGCTAGAAGGATGCTAGTCTCCAAATGACGATGATATAGCATTGAACGAAGTCCAAATGTAGGATTTCGCCATATATGTTAATTAGAAATATTAAAATCAAATTTCTGTAACGACTTTGCTCAAAATAAATAAAACGTACAAATTGAGTGCAAATTTGAAGTAAAAATAACACAAGCAAATTAGAAATCCAAGTCCTAATGAATTTAGTTATGGAGTGTTTATACATAAGAAAACAAAACAAATGTTCAATAATAAGTAAACACGAAAGGTACAAACGAAAATATACAATTCATGTAAGAGTCAAACTTCAATCGGCGCGACACACTTCGTACACCATGAACACGAGGATTTCATCGTTCATAAATTCAAATACTCATGTGTCACCTATTTGAAGTTGTTTCTCTCTAACATAGTCTGCCCAACCTATGGTGAAACATCGTACATAACCATTTGTTCTTAGATTTGTACGTATGGGCCAATCATGATGTGAACTGGATTCAACCATTCTTGACAACTTTGGTATATACAAACGAGCGAAGAACCCAAGTATATACTACAAATTAAATTCACAAATCTACAAATAGCAAAATTTAGAATTAGGTAAGAACGATGAATATGAAAAATAGTTCATACATGTAAGTCAGGAAAGATTCAGTTTAGAAAATATTTAAGTTAAAGAGGAGCTCACAATTTTCTGATGACCATCGCGATCAGCCTCTAACATTACTCAGAAGACAGAATTATCATTACGTGAAGTCTCTACTTTAAACGTATAGGACTCATATGTCACTTCTACGACTGAATGATCGAATATTGAAATGTAGAAAGTAGAATTTTCGTTGTATTCAAAGATGATAACATAACCACCTTGTAAGTTTTGGTCAAAGAATTGTGGCCATCCACTAGCAAGATATATGTTATCATCAACTCTTTCCAATCGTATGTTGCAAATAATTCCATCGTAGCCAATTAAACGTACTGTATCACTAAGATGAAGAAGCGACTATAAAAAAAACACAAGTCTCATAAACAAATATTATTTACTTTATATATAGTTTTATTAATTATGAATAAATGTTAATAAAGAGATCATTTTAAAACTCACCAAACGAACATTATGGCTCAATGAAAGTTTGATAACTTGAAAGAAACGATGTGGTAGATCACTTCTGTTTGACATAATATTTATACTACGGAGACAACAAATAAGTATATACGTTAAACTTTTGCAGCAATAGAAAGTCAATTCATCTGTACAAGAATTATAGTCCAAAAATATAATCAAAATTTCAAGTTATGTAGTCTCAAGTAATCAAATTTACTTATAATGACCTAAAATTACCCCTTCAAACAAGAAATCCATGTTAGATATAATCTAAAAAATGAAGTTTTATTTGTATTTAAAAACATAAATAACCGAGAACGACAGCATCAGTTAAATAAAAATGGATAGGATTTAAATACATACCTATTAATATAGAGGATGTTAAATTGTATGATCAACAGTAGCCGCATAAAAGGTAAGAATCATAAACTTCGGAGGCTGAAATTGGTACTTGTTCATGGAGACAAAAAATACGTGACCGATAAAAAAAGAGATTTCAACTGCAAGATTTTACAATGTTCCAATTTTATTTTTTAACCATCAATGTAATACAAGAATTCTGTAGCTGATGCATAAAATTGTGAAAACCATTATAATTTGTCTTTAGTTGAAGTCTAAGTTGATGCGAGAAAAATGAATAATAAGTTGTAACAAAACATACAATTCAATTTAGGGTGTGTTTGAACCACATTATTTTGGAAAAATGTATTCTGGAATAATAGATTGATGGAGAATGTGTGGTTGAAAAAGAAAGAAAAGTTATTGATACGATGGAAAATATTATTTTATTGAAGAATGTATAGTTGAAAATGAGTAGAAGAATGAAAATGAAAATGAAAATTTGTACCAAACAGAGGCTTAATAAAATTGTTATCAATGTAATTGAAAGAAACGATAAGAAATAAAAGAGCATGAAATTAACACAATGTAAACAAATAACTTACCACGACTCCAATTCACGGGAATTGTTTGATGTTTTACACAACTTTCTAATCGTCTTAACTCCTGCAAAAAAAATCTAAAACATAGGCAATTATGATATTGCAATCTTCAAAACACTATTAGCAAAAGGAACGTCTTCAACAATAGTTAGATGAAAACTTTACAAACTTAACAAAACTAATTAATGAATAAATTCCCATAACGTAAATACACACATAATCTTTGGATACAAATAATGTTAGAAGTTCCAAATTGGCAGTAGAAGCATAAAATAAAATACATATAAATATCATTAAATTCCACAAATATAGCCATAAAAAATCACTATCATCTTCCTAGTATGCCGAGTCCTTATTCCTTCATCTTTGAACACTAGACTATGACTTAGCAAACTTGAAAGATTGTAATAACTTAATAGAGAAAAATAGTTAACACGGCCTATTGCAACAATTTGAGATCTAGAAATCACCAAAGAAACATGTCAAAAACATTTCATGTAGCTGTCTTCAAACTTATTGAGAACAAAACATAATTTGTTGCTTGTCTAAAGGAAAATAGCTCTTATACTCCTATATTTTAAAAAGCGCAGTCTTCCAGGGAACTTAATGAGAGCACGATTTAGTTCAAGCAAATTATAAATCCAAAATTCAGCAAAGTTATATACAAGTATCTTAACCACGTCCACCTGAAATTCAGTAACAAAAAGTGGGTCTAACAACCATCATTCTCATATCCTAAACTCCGAAATTATCTTCCGACAGAATATAAAGCTTTTAGATACAAGAGATAGCTCGTTTGACTTGAATTTTTCATAACATCATCTTTTCTGGAAATCCATAATAACCCATTTGAATAATAAAAAAAAAGTAACAACATAAAACCAAGCTAACAAAATCAATGCAAACTAAAATAGATATAAAGAAATGGAGAAAAGAACAAGAACCCAAAATCTAGAGGAAAAAATGAAGAATATGAACACTGTGTACTAAAGCAAAAAAGTGATGAAATACATACATTTTGATGTAAAAGAAGTGAAATTACTCGTTCACACAGCAAATCCTAAAAATAGAAAAGCAAAAAATGAAGTTGCAGTTGAGTTTTTAGAACCAAAGAAGTGAGAAGGCTAAACTGTAATCAAGAAACATGTTTTTACATGCATGAACACACAATAAACAAAATGGAGAAATAAATTTCACTTAAAAAAGATAATTAACAAAACACAAAATACTCAATAGTTAAAATCACTTCGATATTCGAGAAATGAGAAAATTACAACTTATGCTTGTAAAAAACAGATCTAAACTTCTACACAAATAGACGAAAATGATTGAGCGAGAGAGTTTTTAGGGCTTATTAGAGACACAAATCGGCTTTAAGCACAGCATATAAAGTCATTCTTTGGAGAAAGAAGATAAACAGAGAGACGAAGAAAGGAAATATATGAATAGTTGTCTGGAAAAATGGTGGAGTAAAGATATGGGTGATTCTGACAAAAGAATGAACGTGATTGTTTCGAGTGAAGTGTCTGTCATTGGAGAGATGAGTGTAGAAGATTCTCTTTTTTTTTTGTTTGTAAGAAATCAAAACCACACAATTTTCCTCTATATTATTGTTGTTGTTGTTGCAGGATATAAATACATATATATGACATCATCGTGAGCTAAGGATGATGCCTTATGAATAGTAATCAACTCTCCTTTTTTATATTGTAGGGATTTACATTTACATTGACAATTCTCAGGTGATACATATAAATTGACCTTTGACCAATGATTTGGGCAGTCTCCGTCCATAGACTAAACTACTAAAAACTTGAAGTTTCAAACTTAGCTTTCGAAAAAAATTATGTTGCCTATTGTTTTGCGCAATGTCAAAAAGTTGGGACCTCCTCTCATTATTTTGAGGCTTTCGAAAAACAATTAAAATGTAGATGGATGCTCTGTTATATCAATATAATCACATTGTCTCCATATTTCATCATTTTACATCAATCTCCGTTATTTTTTCCAGGATTTGCTTCTGGCCATAGTGGACACTTAGATAAGTCACCCTTAGCAGAAATTCTCACCCCATATGGCTCCTTGTTCAATTCTTTCAAATTCATTGGATCATTTTCTGCATTTGAATTCCTAATTCGGAACTCGTATGGAACTGATTCCATTATGGAATTATGAATCAGCAATCGCAATTGAATGGGTACTTTCAGAAGTCTTCGGGTACCCCCTAGAAATGAATAAACTTCAAAATGAAGTAGAATTAGTTTCGTGAATGGACCAAATCTGAAATTTAAAATGTTGAGTACCTCAATATGGTTGTCACGAAAAGCTTAAGGCCGCATCCTATGGCACCATTACTTATTCGTCGGAGGCAATGTTTTGATTGGGAGCTTCGAAATGGAATTCTTTATGGATATGACTCAAAATTATGATATAGTGGATAGAGCCAAGCCTTTAAAGGTTACGCAAATGTTATGTCCTAGGTACAATCAATTTTGGATATAAACTCCTTTTATATATAATTGACGCATATTTATGACAAGATTTATTATTTAATTAAATTAATGTTCTATTAAATTAAATAATAGAATCCATAAATTCAAGTCTTTATAATTTATTAATCATAAAGAGTTGTGATTTTGAGATATAAATTACATATGCAGTCGAATTATAAATCATTCGTGGTTGTAAGTAATAACGAGATCATATATCGTTATTAAGGATACACCAGTCACACTTTATTAAGGATATACCATTATGTGTGACATTTCT
This sequence comes from Fraxinus excelsior, assembly GCA_019097785.1. Classification (NCBI taxonomy): domain Eukaryota; kingdom Viridiplantae; phylum Streptophyta; class Magnoliopsida; order Lamiales; family Oleaceae; genus Fraxinus; species Fraxinus excelsior. Next base: position 33,638,727 of record CM032630.1, read on the forward strand.
TACTTATAAAGTAAGTAGCTAATCTCACAAGTTAAAATGTAGCGACACTTAAATGAACATGTAGATGTTTTTTTTATAAAACAAAACATTGGATACCCGTTAGGGAGATTTCACATGGGTAACTATTTGAGTGCCAGTGGTTAATCTCTAATGTTCGGTAGTGAAATTTGTCCTTTAATTTGAGGTCATCATAGTGTCTTATATGAGGACAATCATACTTTAGTGATGTTGGATGTTACTTTGTTAAGGGTCGCTAATACAGTATCACTCGGGTACATCAAGAATCATATGAAAGTTGTGAATAATCAATAGATTATTCATCACTCGTAAACAGTAAGAGATCATGATCTACATTTCCTTTAGTTAAGTGGATAATAAAATTCTTGATCAAGTAGAAAATGAATTTTCGACTTATATTCACTTAATATTGAGATGAAATATGTGATCGATAATTGAGATTAACACATATCCACATCTCGTAATTGATCGGATGTATATTGACGAATGAATTATAGTTTCACGGTAAATGAACAAGTTTGACAAAATCACATATACCCGTCAAGTATTAAACGAGATGTGTTGCCCGACACATGTATTGCCCAACACATTGATAGATGTCAATCTAGGATGACGGATGTGAATCGATGATAAATTAAAATGAGTATTTTAATTTATCAATTTTGATTAGATCAAAATAATGATTCACATCGTTAGATATCATGATTGTGAACTTGATGGGTTACACATAAAAGGAGAACCAGAAGAATAAGATTCACCAATAAATTAACAAATGTTGGAGAATTAATTAATTGAGTTGCTTCTTAATAAACTTAAATTAATTAATTGAATTAATTCATGGACCGAACTTAATTAATGAAATATTTGGCCGGGTTAAGTTTAAAAGACGTGTTTAGCCCACTTGAACTTATATTAATAAGTTATTAGGTTTCAGAAAAGCTTAACATACCATTATTATTATTATTCTTACCAGCACAATAAAAGAGAAGAAAACTCTAGTTCTCTCATTCTTATTTCCTGTGTAGATGTCCATTGGAGGCTAGACAATTGGACAACTGTGAATTGCAATTCGTGACTGTTCGTGTTCCATGATCATCAAAAGAGTTTACAGAATTTATCAAATGTATTATTCTAAACAGAGTTTCTATCTAAAAACAAAGTAGATCCGTGGCGGGAATTGAAAAATAATTTATTTTCCGATGTGCATAATTAAATAAATTCCCAAAAGGTTATTCATACTTGGCGAATGAGTAAATGATACATTGTTGGTATGAATTGATCTACAATTGGGACAGACTTGATTTCATCTATATTAGGAGTGTGCGGTATCGTTCGGTCCAGTTCCGAAAAGAACTGTATCGAATCGAGTACCAATGAGAATCTTAGTAATGAAACCACTGATTTCGTATCTAACTAGGGAACTAAACCGAACCAGACAAGATCGAACCCAAACCAACTAGTTCTATTTCGGTTTGGTTCTTTACATTGGAAATACGAAAACAAAGTATTCACTAATCAAAAATTTGAATGACATTGTCGACTATTAAACGAGATCACATATACCCGTCAAGTGATTTAAGCCACGTGTGTGTGTGTGTGTACATTATGAAAAACATAATTTTTCTTAGACTGCGCTTGTTGATGTAATCATATTTGGATGGACGAAGTGGTGAAAGTTGCGTTTAACTTCAGTACATGTGAACATGCTCTATAATGTTCACGTGCACGTTCGAACGCATTGGTAAGGAGACGGCCCAGGAATTTAGATTTTCAAGTTTTACATATTATCACATATTCTTTTGAAATCTAAACGTGATAAAATTGAAGGAAATAGTATTTGACATAATATAATGTCGTAGTACCTTGTGTTTCAATGGAGTGACACCGTAATGAATCCAAATCAATTGGATTTTCCCTACCGACACAAATATTTCCAAAATCTTTTAAGACTAATTTTCTCTAAAAATATGATCTTCCATATTTTGTAGAGTTATATTTGTAGCAAGTCTCATTTTCATTAATGCACTCCTCAAATATTATCATAATCCTTTAAGATAAAGTTGGAAAATAAATGTGAAAATAAATTGGTTTAATTCTGATGTTCCAGAATTTGTGAACTTCTTGTTTTGTTTCTCCTATTTATTTAGGGAATGCTAATTTCATATATTGCGATTAAAAGAGAGAACAAAACGTGTTTTACTTGAAATAAATATTTTGGTTATCTTTGAAAAATATTGACTTACCACAATAGGAGATGATATTTGTGGTAAGTTATTTATTTGATTAATGATTCTTGATCTTTAATTAGTGTAGGAAACTCTACATAACCCATCACGCCTTGAAAAAGTTGGAATCTTGAGTTGGAAAATTCAAAATTTAGTGGGCACAATTTGATTGATTAGATAGGGACTGCCACATTTTGGGGCTACACTAAAGGCCTAAATGGGACAAATAATGCACTACAAAGTCTCTCTTAGCTTTTGAGCTCATGGATTTTTTGCTTTGCTTTTCACTTTTTTCTTGTTGGCCAGCTCAATATGGTTATTACGGAAAGCTTAAGGCCACATCCTATGGCACCATTACTTATTCGTCGGTAGGTAATGTTTTGACTGTGAGCTTTGAAATGGAATTCTTTATGGATATGACTCAAAATTACGATATAGTGGATAGAGCCAAGCCTCTAAAGGTTACACAAGTGTTATGTCCTAGGTACAATCAACTTTGGATATAAACTCCTTTAATATATAATTAATGCATATTTATGACAAGATCTATTATTTAATTAAATTAATGTTCTATTAAATTAAATAATAGAATCCGTAAATTCAAGTCTTCGTAATTTGTTAATCATATAGAGTTGTGATTTTGAGATACAAATTACATATGCAGTCGAATTATAAATCATCCGTGATTGTAAGTAATAACGAGATACATATATCGTTATTAAGGATAGACCAGTCACACGTTATTAAGGATAGACCATTATGTGTGACATTTTCTTACTTATAAAGTAAGTACCTAATCTCACAAGTTAAAGTATAGTGACATTTAAATGAACATGTAGATATTATTTTATAAAACATAACATTGGATACTTACTAGAGAGATTTCACATGGATAACTATTTGAATGTCAGTGGTTAATCTCTAATGTTCGGTAGTGAAATTGGTCATTTGACTTGAGGTCACCATAGTGCCTTATATGAGGATAATCATACTTTGGGTTACACATAAAAGGAGAACTAGAAGAATGAAATTCACCAATTAATTAACAAATGTTGGAGAATTAATTAATTGGGTTGCTTCTTAATAAACTCGAATTAATTAATTTAATTAATTTATGGACCGAATTTAATTAATTAAATATTTGGCCGGGTTAAGATTAAAAGACGTGCTTAGCCCACTTGAACTTATATTAATAATTCATTAGGTTTTAGAAAAACTTAACAGACCATTATTATTATTCTTGCCAGCATAATAAAAGAGAAGAAAACTCTAGTTCTCTCATTCTTATTTCCTGTGTAGATGTCCATTGGAGGCTAGACAATTGGACAACTGTGGATTGTAATTCGTGACTGTTCGTGTTCCAAGATCAACAAAAGAGTTTACAGAATTTATCAAATGTATTATTCTAAACACAGTTTCTATTAAAAACAAAGAAAAGGAGAAATCGAGACTGAACAAAAATATGCAAATTTCTTCAAAATTCATATTTCAATGAAACTACCTAAATTCAGTCATAGAAACTGGGGGAAATACATTAACAGAATTTTGTACCTTAAATTCATATTTTTGGTGGCATTCTTTATTATTTGTTACAACTTCTCACATTTCACCACAACTTTTTATGTCGCCAAACGTTTTCTGGTACTTATTTTTCTCATCACAAACTCCGCAACAAACTCAAAAAATGTGTCACATCAAATCACTTATTGCAACAACTTTTTGTATGTCGTGAAAAATCTTATCGCGAAATCACAATTACATTTTTTAGCAACAAATATTTTTTATCGCGAAAAGTAGACCCTATTACATCATATTAACATCACTTATCCCTCATATTTTTGGCTCCATTCTTTATTATTTGTCGCAACTTCTCATATTTCACGACAATTTTTTATGTCGCCAAACGTTTTTTGGTACTTATTTTTCTCATCACAAACTTTGCGACAAACTGAAAAAATGTGTCGCGTTAAGCCACTTATTGCAACAACTTTTTGTATGTCGTGAAAAATCTTATCGCGAAATCACAATTACATTTTTTAGCAACAAATATTTTTTATCTCGAAAAGTAGACCCTATTACATCATATTACATCACTTATCCCTCATATTTTTGGCTACATTCTTTATTATTTGTCACTTCTCACATTTCATGACAATTTTTTATGTCGCCAAATGTTTTTTGGTACTTATTTTTCTCATCACAACGCAACAAACTAAAAAAATGTGTCGCGTTAAGTCACTTATTGCAACAACTTTTTGTATGTTGCGAAAAATCTTGTCACGAAACCACAATTATAATTTTTAGCAACAAATATTTTTTATCGCGAAAAGTTGACCTTATTGCATCACAAGAATTTTGTTGCAAGAAATAAATGTTTGTCACCATAAGTTTCCCACCAAAAATAATTTGACTTTGGCGACATTCTTTATTATTTGTCGTAACTTCTCACATTTCACGACAACTTTTTATGTCGCCAAAGGTTTTTTGGTACTTATTTTTCTCATCACAAATTTCACGACAAACTAAAAAAATGTGCCGCGTTAAGTCACTTATTGCAACAACTTTTTGTATGTTGTGAAAATCTTATCGTGAAATCACAATTCGAATTTTTAGCAACAAATATTTTTTATCGCGAAAAGTAGATCATATTGCATCACAAGCATTTTGTTGCAAGAATATAAAGGTTTGTCGCCTAAATTTCCCACCAAAAATATTTGATGCCTTGCTTCCCTCACATTTTTGGCGACATTTTTTATTATTTGTCGCAAATTTTCACATTACACGACAACTTTTTACGTCGCCAAAGATTTTTTGGTATTTATTTTCTCATCACAAACTTCGCGACAAACTCAAAAAATGTGTCGTGTTAAGTCACTTATTGCAACAACTTTTTTTATGTCGTGAAAAATCTTGTCGCGAAATCACAGTTTTGTTGTAGTGGGGGATTACCAGTTTAATCGGGTCTTCAGGTCGGGAATGGGGAGAGTGAATTCACCCTGGGCGGGTACGGGTGACAAGTACCTTGCCCCGTTTACTTTTTAATTTTTTTTTATAAAAATTCAATACTTGAAATGGAAAACTCCACGAAATTTCATTAATTCAAATAGAAGATGACAACTAAGATTATTTAAGAAATATGACAAACAATAAAAGTTTAAGTTTACCAAATATATTTGAATAATTTAACTTTTAAAAATAAATTAAAAATAATAAAATAAAACGGAAAAAGTAAAAATATATTAAACTAAAATAAAATATAAATGGAAAAAAGTAAAAGTTTATTGAGAACGAAAATGTAAAATAGGAATGTCAAAATACTTAACTTTCGTCCCGTCTTAAATAAAGTGCGGACAAAAAAATATAATTCTCGTACCGAATTAGAGATGGCAATAGGGTAGATATTTCTCGTTTCTTCTCGGTCTGATTTTTGGAGAGGCAGGATGGGGATTAAAATATTTTCAATTAACACATTGTTCAATTAATTAATTATTTATTAACACTATTTTATTATCTTTTAATTAAGATTTAAATTGAAAAATATAAAAGTAAAAAAAAAATCTGGAGCGCAGGAATTTGGGACTCTGGATTATATTCCTTGTTGCCATCCTGTTTACCATTTAGAAAATTTTCCATCCCCATCCCAAATTTTCCTAACCCGTCCAAAACTTTTTTGTTCAAATTGTTCATAATTAAATCGTATTTCAAAAATAAGCAAGTACTTATCAGGACAGTTTCTCTATAATTTTCTCTAGTAGCATTGCCCAAATACTTCAAATTTATTGATGGAGTTGAGATCTACAGTCCATTTATACCGTTTAATTTGCTGTTAAATCAATTGCAAATTGACAACATAAAAAATAAGTCGACTATAATTTTCCAATCTTAAAATCAATTTTAGTTTTCTATAATGGGTTAATTTGTAATTGGGTAGACAGCAAATCGAACAACAAATTTTGTCCCATGTCATTTTCAAGTTTTGCCTCAGAATTCATGCCAAAATTTCTATATATACTAAGGCATACCCACTCCTAATTATAACCCTTCAACAGATAAATTGCTAGAGAAAAATGGATGCCTTCTTAGCATATATTCTTCCTCTTGTACTCCTCCCTCTCTCCCTCTACCTCATCTTTCGTAAACGCGGTTCTGAGGACTCAAAAGTTCCTCCGGGCTCAAAGGGATGGCCAATGTTGGGAGAAAATATGGAGTTTGCCTTTTTAGGTCCTCAGAAGTTTGTTAAAGATAGGATGGAGAAGTACTCACAGGAGGTTTTTCAAACCTCGTTGTTGGGAGAGAAAATGGCGATATTTTGCGGTGCACAAGGTAACAAGTTCCTTTTCACTAATGAGAACAAACTTCTTACTTCATGGTGGCCAAAATCTATGAAGAAGGCCTTGCTTTTTCCAGAATTCGTGGAAAGTAATTTGAAGGAAGTATCGGCTCTTAAACGTAGCTTTCACCACGACATTTTCAAGCCCGAGGCTCTAAAGAAATATATACCAGTGATGGATGCACTTGCTCGTGAACACTTGGATGCTGACTGGACTGCAAATGGAGTGGTGAAAGTTTTCCCTTTGTCGAAAACATACACATTCGCCTTGGCGTGTAAATTGTTTTTGAGTATAACAGATCCCGAGCACATAAAGAGGCTGGCCGATCCCTTCACCCTCGTGACTAATGGAATGTTCTCCGTGCCTATTGATTTGCCCGGCACTGCTTATAGCCGCGCAATCAAAGGAGGAAAAATGGTGCGCGATGAGCTTATGAAAATCATCAAGAAGAGGAGAAAGGAGTTAATTGCAAACAATGAGACCGAGGGTCGAGACCTATTTTCGTGTATGTTGCTCGTTAAAGACGAAGATGATAAGTTCTTGAGCGAAAGGGAGATTTCAAACAACATAATAGGCTTGCTAGTGGCCAGTTTTGAAACTACTAGCTCTGCTGTCACTGCTGTCATGAATTACTTGGCTGAACTTCCCCATATATATAGTGGTGTTTTCAAAGGTAATTTATTGACAAAATTCAGAAAGTAAAGTACCAATATACCTCTCGAGTCTAAATAGATCGTGATCAATTTATTTTTATATTGAAATGACACAAGACTCATATTACAATTTTACAGAACAAATGGAGATTGCAAAATCTAAAGGCCCAGATGAGCTTTTAACATGGGAGGATATTGAGAAGATGAAGTATTCATGGAATGTGGCATGCGAATCACTCAGATTAACACCGCCGGCTCAAGGAGCTTTTCGAGAAACCATGACTGACTTCACCTATGCAGGTTTTAATATCCCTAGAGGATGGAAGGTATAGAGTATAACTATACAAACACAAGCATTAGTTAATTCTTGAGAAGAGTATGAATTTTGACTTCATTTGATACTAATAATAATCATTTTTGTAGACATTTTGGACCGTCCATACAACACACAAGAATCCAAAGTTCTTCCCTAATCCTGAAAAGTTTGATCCTTCAAGATTCGAGGGAAGTGGACCGGCACCTTACACATTCGTGCCATTCGGGGGAGGACCACGAATGTGCCCTGGGAAAGAGTATGCTCGGCTCGAAGTACTTGTTTTTATGCATAATGTGGTGAGAAGGTTCAAACTTGAAAAGGCAATCCCGAATGAGAAGATAATTTTCCATGCTTCTCCCACGCCAGAGCATGGCCTTCCGGTTCGCCTCCAACCTCATAAGAAATAAATCACTCTCTCTTCATCCAGCATTCTTGCTTTTCTTCAGCAATAACTTGAGATAATGTAGTTTTCAATGTAACAATAAAGATGTGTTAATAGGAAATATGGTTGTCAATGGAATAGAGAAATGATCTTTGTTTATCTGTAACTTTCGAAATTCGAAAATAAGGACACTGTTGAACAAAACTAAACACTAATAAACATGATTATAATAGTGTTAAGAGTTAAGAATATTACATTTTGCTCAAAATTAACCATTACTCCGACGTGGCTAATGGAAATGCTTGAGTTGGCATTTGAAGCTAAATCAATTGATGTCAACTTCCTCCGATGACGACGACATTGATAATTGATAAAAGAAGGATAATTTGTGTGTAAAGCTTCGAATGGGGCAATGGAGCTTGTAGCTCAGAAAATCAGATAAAAACAAGAAAAGGAAAGGAATGGAAATAATAAACGGAAGAAGAAAGAAGCTTACAGCTTTGTAGCTTGAAACCATCCCACCCAACCATGGCCCATGTGTAATTTCTACAAGGATAGTTGAAGAAATAAAATAAGTATAATTTTTTTTTTTTAAACAAATAAGTATTTTGCGTCTATAAGAGATTGATTGTATACATTGGTTTGATGGTTGAGATTAAAAAGTAAAAAAGAATTATGAATTAATTTTCTAATTTAAAAGTTGGCTCGTGATTGTGAATTTTGCATCTAGAAGAAGATTGAGCCCCTGTTTGATCCACATTAAAATTTTCATTCTTATTCTTCTACTCATTTTGAACTATACATTCTTTAATAATATAATATTTTCCATCACATCAATAATTTTTTCTTTTTTTTCAACAACACATTCTCCACCAATGTACTGTTCCAATATAATTCTTTCAAAATAATGTAACTTAAACACACCCTGATGTAATATATACATTGGTTCTTTGACTATACAAAAGTGCTGGACTTACAGCACTTAAGAGGGCTGTAAATTTACAATCCTCTAAATGCTGTACAAATGGCTTTTTTGTTGACTATAATATGGTGACTAATTTAGTTTTCCTTACAATATACTTTTGTTAAATCTTGCTTGTTCACTAAATATATGATTCTAATTATATCATTCCGGAATCAAAGAATAAATATAGAAGTTTCCCCCATCCAACATATGGGCTAGCTTGCTCCACCGGTGGCGGATGGGCCAAAGGTCCAAAAGACACGTAGTTGAGGCAAGTCAAGAAAAAAAAAAAAAAAAAGGTATTATTTTCCTTATTGTTCATCAATCAAAAATAAAAACAAATTGGGCACTATGGTGAATAAAAATTCAACGGATTATGGATTAGCAAAGACTTGTTCTTGGCCACATCGCCAGATTGATACTGTCAGCCTATTGTCAGATGACTGTTACATTCCTATTTTTATATATATATGAGATTGGAGAGAGCCGAAATTTTAATATTTTGCGATCATCTTATCATGTCATGTTTGAACAGGAAAAGGAGAAAGTAACCAAATAAAGTCAAAGAAACCAAACGAATCTTTAGATTAATCGAACTCTTTTCCTTGTAATCTACCTCATAAACACGGACGGACCGCTTAATTTTCTCTCTTAACAATATATACACAGATGATAGACCACAATGTGGCATCATAAATCTGGATAACAGCAGTTGACAATTTACTAATTTATTATGCATTCTTGGTTGGTGTTTACCAATGTAAAATAAGTTATCTAATATCTTAATCCAAAATATAACCACCAAGCAGTAATTTAAGAACGCAAGTCTAATTTAAGACATAAAACGTTGAAAAAAAAAAAAAAAAAAAACTCCTGAGTTAAATGCAATTATAAGTTAAATGAGTGTCAAAATGTTGCACAAGTTTTGATCCAACTTCTGAGTCACAAGTTGTAATATATTTTTCCCAGAGAGAACATTCAAAACTGGAAAAATCATACTTATAGAGGAATTGCTTTGAATCACGCTTTGAATCATACTTCTGAGTAAACTTTTCAACACGCTTTGAATCACTTCAATCGAAAATTGAGAGATAACGTTATGATGAAAATACTAACCATTGCGTAGAGACCACTCGTTGGCCACCCACTAGGTGCTCGAGCAGTGGTACAATTTCAACAAATCCTAGTTCGCATAAAACACTGTTTTTTTCAATCCCTTTTCATTCCAAACATCTCCATTATAAATATACAGTCCCATGAACGTCACAAAGAGTGTTGAATCATTCTTTTACATGGAGATCACATTATTGAAAATCAAACACATTCTTTGATTATTTGATTCAATCCCAAAAATCCATGGTTTCATATAATTGATCCCAAACATTCTTTCAATATTGATGGAGCCTTTTAACTAGTCAAGAGGATAATCTTTGAAGAACAAATCCACATTCCAATATCTCTTGTCTCAATCAACAGATCAAAGCATAAAGTTCAAACACCAAACAAGATCCTACCTTCACCAATTAGCCTTTAAAATTTTGAAGGTTTGGAGAAGAGACGTTTGGAGTGCCGGCATTGAAGAATGACATGAGTTCGTTCATCGTGATTCATTGGAACGACAAGTGGCTCAGGGTTCTGGAAAGTGCGGGCGTACACAACCAACGGAGTTCCTCAGTGATTTACAAGTTAGGTGATCAGAATCAACTAAGATTTAGTAATGTCTGAACTAATTATAAGTTAATTTTTCTAGTGGATCTTATGACAGACTTGCCCGGAAATTTTTTATCCAGTTTATAATTTTATTCCGTGAACATTTTGGTGTTCTTTACATTTATTGTTTTTGATCTATATTATAATCGATTGACATTTAGGGTAAATTAAATTGCATTAATTAACTTAATAATATAAAAATATCCACATCCATTTTTTTAGCATTTTTAAATAAACTATTAGCATTTTTAAATTGATAATATCCACATCCATTTTTTTTTAGTTTCATTTTTTCCTAGTGACTAAAATGTAGTAGTACAAAATTTTTTGCATTTTCCATTCATTTATTAATAATGTTCGAAAAGGAGTAATGCATTGCGAGATGTCGATGTTGAGAATCAAGAATCACAAGTTTATGCGTGTCAATACGAAGGATAAGCGTCATAATACGTTTCGTATTTTTTATATTATTTTAATTATTTTTAAGACATTAAATATATTTTTATTTTAAAAAATATTTTTTTTCTATATTATAAAAAAAAAAGAGATTTTTTACTATGTCATAAAATCATCTAATATTTAAAAATAATACTTACTAAACATTTAATATAATACTATAATATTGCCAAATAGTGTTAGGAGAATTTTAATTTTTTTTATTAATTAAGGAACTAAACATGAGCATTAATCATAGGATTTATACGAAAAGTTTGCGGATTTGATAATTCTGATATCTGAAAATGGAGACGAAGGATTTTGATTCACAATCGAGAATGATTCCGACATGAAGTTTGTAGAAATTCAACTGCGGTCGAACCGAATGCAATAAATACATAAAAATAATTTAAAGTAAATCTATCTTTACTAATTAGATTCATTATATATCCTACAATTAGTCCCAACACTAAAAATTAAAAATAAATATATTAAAATAATTTACTTTATTAAATTAAAATATTTTAAACTTATAGAAAATAATATCTAACATTAATATATTAATAATCAAGTGCAATTTAAATTAAATTTGAAAATTAAATAAATGAAAGAATGAAAGTGAATATTACAATTTAATTAGTTGTAATTCAAAATCAAATTAGTCATTAGACATACATTTTAAAATGATTTTGATGAGTATTTTAACCTTTTTTTTTGTCATTATCCCACATTGGAAATTTATAAAACTATTGGAGTTAAGAGCATATATAAAATGCATAATCCCACATTGAAAGTTTATGAAACCTTTGGAAAGAAGTGTATCTATAAAATGAGCATGACATCCAATACTTCTACATGGGCTTTAGAATTGTAAATTTTAAAGCCCAATTATGAAGTTAAATGATTTTTAAATTAAAAAAATTCCGTTAGTTTTTCCGTTAAATCAAGAAATTCCGTTAGTTTTTCCGTTAAACCAATAAATTCCGTTAAATACACACTTTTTATATATAGAAGATATTTCCTGTAAAAGAGCTTCGGAGGAAGTTAACTTAATTTTTGTTTAGAAATTAATTTTTAAAAGATTTTCTTATTTTAAAAGCACTTTTAAAAGAAGGTACATTGGACCAACTACTGATGGCAATGGGCTGAGCCAGCGCGGCTCAGCCCATATACCCACAAGCTCGTCCTTTTTTTTTTTAGAATAAACCTTTTAAAAAAAAAAAAAATAAACCATATTTTTTATGAGTTCACGAGTCAGGCTCGTGGGCAAGCTCGTTGGCTCGCCCATTAGCTGCTCATGCTTGGGCTCGTCTTTTCACAAGCTGCTCGGCTTGATTGCCACCCTAGGACCGACTTCTTCTAGATAGAAGAAACAGTTTTATAAAATTAGAAAAATGCCCCAAAAGCTGCTTTTAATTTCAAAAACTCCTTTGAATTTTCAAAAACTATGCCCAACAAGCACTTAGTTAATTTGCATTAGTTATTCCCACGTAGAAGGGAAATTACAGGTGCTACGTTGGCACCTGTGTGGAACCACCCCCGCCCCCCTTTTTTTTTATTTATTTTGATACAACAAAACTTCTTGTAGACCAAGTTTACATCCCCCTCACAATAGGGGAGCCCACATTAAAAAAAAAAAAAAAGGGAGCCCCCTCTATTGTGCGAGACTGTCAAATTTGTTGTACACTTTGATCCATTCTGATATCTTCCAATGTAAAACTGTCAAGTGTCCTCCCGTACACATACCATCACTCAATTTGCGTTGATTGTGTCACATAATTATATTAACATCACCAAATTAATTAAACATGTTCTTCTCATTAAGAAGATAGAATTGCAAGATAAAAATGAGTCTACCATACGAGGAGGATCATTTTTTTTTTCCCTTTTTAAAGTACTTTTTACTTAATTTTAAGCTTATTTTTTAAAAATATTTATTAGTGCAATTAAGCACATGGCTTGTTTGGCGCACATTTTGAGAGTAAAAATGCATTTTTACTGTTGATATGATGAAGAATATGTTGTTGAAAATAATGAAAAAGTTATTGATGTGATGAATAATATTATTTTATTAAAAAATGTATGATTAAAAATGAGTTGAATAATGAGAATCAGAAAAATAATATGGCTCAAAAAGGGGCTCAGTCTAGCCAACCCGAGACGGTAAAACATAATTATGAGTTTCTGCTCACTCCACTAAATGCGGGAAAGTAAACTCTTAAAGTATATTAAATAAGAAATATATTCCAACTACTTGCATTATATCTTCTTGACTTGTCAATAGTATATCTTTTCCGTAGGATGTTGGATGATTAAATTATGGCTAAATTGGCCGTTTCTTCCTCCTAATTATTATCATATTTAAGCTAATATTTTCTTCATCATACGATCACTAATTTAATTTATTCGTGCTAATCTCATATTAAAATTGCTTTAAATATACCTAAGTGTCCTCTTAACTTATCGAACAGGGTGATAGATTCCTAACGTTAATCAGAGCTTACTACTTCGATTCGTTTCAGTTTCCAACACATCGAGATATTGATCATATAACTAGATGTCACTCATTGGCATGTCAAAGAACCACGAGTTCATGAATAGAAACCACCACCTTATAGAAGATATAGGTAATTCATAATATAGTAACATGTGATTAATTTTTATTCAGGGTCGTGTTATAGAAATTAATTTATCCTTACTGATTGTGTCCAATATATTTTTGGGTGTAATAGAGTTATTACCGTGAGCAAATTATCGTTATTGTCAAGAAAAATCACGTACTGCTATTGATAGAGTAACTCCAACTAAGACCTTATTAGAAGAAGTGACTAACTCCATTCATCAGTTAAGACAAATTAACTTTCGATGGAACCATGCATAGCACCGAATAAGCTGTTGAATACACCAGTTATGTCCTAACAGAGCCAAGGGTCGGAGGAATACAGTAGAAAGTGTGGTGACGATCGGGCTAAAAATCATTCGAGTTTGAGGTGCCTTGTGTCGAAAATCTTCCTGACATTGGTGGTTAGGCGGCGGGTCCCGTTTGGTCAATGGCGACGGTAATAACGGCGGTACAAAATGATTGGCGGATGAATTATCATTTGAGGGGAGGATTGTTGGAGGACACAATTATGTGGTTCTTCGTTTGAGGGGAGGATTGTTGGGAGCAAACAAGAAGTCCCACATCGGTTGGAAGAAGAAAAGAAATCCACCATATAACCCAAGTGAGCTACTCTACCCATTACCAATTGGTTTTGGGTTGGAACCTCACTTGGGCTTGATGGTGTGGGCTTGGGCCCAATCAATTTGCTCATTATTTTCCTTACAAATGGTATCAGAGCAAGGTTATGGTGGCTTGGGCGAAAAAATCTGACCAGAAATCGACCAGAAACGGAGAAGAACCAGCAGGAAGAAAGCTGTCCAGATTTTGTGCGAAAACCTAAACAACGCTTTTCCATAAATATTTATCTAACAGAGAAAACAAAGTGTTGTGTCCTAACTCTATTAGGCCTATATCTCAACTGTTGCTTCTATGGAAAAGTCTATTATCATGTGTACCACTTGGGTGAAATGAAACCTGAAGTTGATAACAATTCAATTATTAAGTTGATAATACAAGTTTTAGGTAATTTCTTTCTCATTGTCCAATAGATAATAAATCATAACAATTGTTTAATTGCGACTACTATTGAGATACAATCTTATAATTACGTGCCCAAGTTGACTCTAACATAACATAAATAAATTTAAGATAACTACGAGAAAAAGTCTATAATCATGTGAAGTGTTTATTAAAATCTATGTTTATTAATTTATTACAACTTGTTTTTTTAATAATAAAGATGGACAATTATGTATGATTTCGATATTTCAACTTTGCAAGCTATTCATATATATTATGCGAATATATAGTATTTATTATCATGAACTGATTTATTTGTTTCAATGAAGTCATTACAATACCGAGTCATATGATATAGGTTATAGTTTGATTAGGAAAAGTTCCTTTCCATTTAAGCGTCAACGGTAGAAAGATTTATTGAGTTTGTTTACCAAATGATGGAAGGTCGATGTTCGATCCCTGTCTTTTCAAAGTCAACAAGGTGGTGAGGGGCTCTCTTCGTACATCTTTTGAGATGATCCAACCAACATGTGAAGTGTCCACTGTATCGACCTGGTGCATGCCCTTATTCAATGTTTACAATTAATTTTAAGTTTTTAATAATATATTTCATGAGATTCACAATTTTTCAATTCATATTTCTTCAAATTTTATCAATATCTACTAAAAATCTAATTTTAATTTTCACGGGGACATGGTAGAGAATTTTAGGGGCTCACAATTTTTAAAATAGAACCTAGTGTAATTATCAGCAATTACTTTTTATAATGATATAAGTATTAGTTGCGGAAGTAATTAATAAAAACACATAGAAAAATATATGAAAAATCCTTAAAATCAAAAGAAATAATTTATTTTAACTTGCCATTTGAACATACATCAAAGTAGTTGAGTGATTGCTAATGCTAATACGATCACATGATGTACACAAATTGACTGTAACATAGCGCAAATAATGTTGAGACAACTATGAGGAGAAAAGTCTATAACTTGATGTTAAATGTAACCTAAATTTATTGCTTCTAATGCTGTCTTTAAAAATAGGAGAAATTTCAGTATTGTTTTCTAACTTTTAGCAATGATTGAAAACCAATATTGCAATTTATCGTAATGATTGTACCTCTGCGGAACACCAACATAATATACTTCAACAATTGAGCTAAATCAACATTGTGAATATAAGTTTATTTAACTTGGCATAATAGCGCCAGTGTGTGGTATTTACGATCATTTACTACTTTATATTAGAATTATTCATCGAAGTCATGATAATTTAGATTGGATTTTTTATTAGGAAAAGTGGCTAAGCAAGGTGTAGGATGACATAGTTAAACCTCCTTAAATTTTGTATCAAATAAATCATAACATTTGTTTAATTGCAACTACCATTGAGATATACATTCTTATAATTACGTGCCCAAGTTGACTCTAACATAACATAAATAAATTTAGGGTAATTAGCGTAAAACGTCCCTACCTTTACACGATTTTGTGCAAAACGTCCCTACCTTTCGTTTCTTGGTGCATAATGTCCTTACGTTTCCAATTTTTGGTGTGAAACGTCATTTTGACCATTTTACCCTTATATTGAAATAAAACAAACACAAAAGAAAAGAAAAATAAAGAATAAATTGTAATTATGGGTTCAAACTTTTAAAAATGTGCAAATTAGTCACAAATATGAAAAAATCATCAACCTCTAAGCCGCCACATTTGAAAGCAAAATCCCCAACCTCTGATCACCTTGGCTGTCGGATCAACATACCACCTTGAAGCCCTCATTGCCCTCTTCACAACACACCCAACCACCAGTCCCTACTCCGACATATTTGACAGGAATCGAGCTACAAACTTCACCGCATGAAATGCAGTCAAACGTTGGAATCACGTTGTCCGGCCACATTTCTGGCCGAAACATACCACCAGCCAACTCCTCTACTCAAGACAGCCTCGACCATGCAAACAATTTAGCCCAAACAGCAAGGATAAGATCTGAATTTCAAATTGAAAGCTGTCTGTCGCGACTATCACGACACCGCACTAGTTTTCCTCCAATTCTGAAGTCACCGTGATGACCTATGGTGGCGGACCACCTGGGTCGGGTGCTCCATCACCTGGCGCACCTAGCTCAGCCATGGGTCCCCTTCAATTTGGCTCCAATCATTTTCAATTTGGGTCTGAAATGTTTGCTGGTGCGAACTTGCGAACGTAGCGATTGGACTGTTTTTCTTTGAAATTGGTGGTTGTTGGTTGCTTGTTGGAGGAAATTGTTTACATAAGTAGCTTCGACTTATGAGGGGAGTCGACCAGTGGTGGATTCCGGCCGATTGGGTGGTCAGACGACGAGTTGTGAGTGTTTAACCAATTTTTCAGGTTGCGATTTTTGAATTTGTTTTTCGGCCAAATTACAACGAGTTATGGGGATTTCTTGGTATGTAGTTGTAGAGTATAATGAGGAGGACATGTTGGAACCAATATTTGACGGTTTGGAAGGCCGGGAGTCGCCGAAAAAATGAGCTCATGTATTCGGCTAAAAGGGGGCAAAAGAGATTTTTTTGTTCTTTTTAATATTTTTATAAGTTTTGGATTAATTTGCATTTTTTAGAAATTTAGGAGTAAAATTGAAAATCATTCTTTATTTTTCTTTTCTTTTGTGTTTGTTTTATTTCAATAGAAGGGTAAAATGGTCAAAAATGACGTTTTGCGCCAAAAATTAGAAAGGTAAGGACGTTATGCGCCAAGAAATGAAAGGTAGAGACGTTTTGCACAAAACCGTGTAAAGGTAAGGACGTTTTGCGCTAATTACCCATAAATTTAAGATAACTATGAGAAAAAGTCTATAATCATGTGAGCGCGCGCACCCACACACACAGAGATATATATATACACACACACACACAAAGTCAATAAGGTGGTGAGGGGGTCTCTTCGTACATATTTTGAGATGATCCAATTCCGGAATACCGACGTCCAAAATTTATTTAATGTATTATTCACTTGATGAGCAAAAATAAAAAAAAAATTGAACAGTTTCATGGGCGAGGAAGCTTCAGTTAAATGTACTCGACTATTTAATGATTTTGTCTCTTTCAGATATATGACCAAATATATTGATTTCGGAAGACAATCTTGCCCATAAATTCAGGAATTTAGAATATTACAGTGGTGTAAAAGGACTTCTAAAAATGATACTGCCATTTCTCTAGATTAATTTTCAAAAAAAACAAGGGGATTAATTTTTATTTCAAAAATCAGGTGATAATTAGATTTTAGTAATTATAATTAATAAAAAGTATCACATATTCTTTTGAAATCGAAACGTGATAAAATTGAAGGAAACAGTATTTGCGATATTATAATGTCGTAGAACCTGGTGTTTCACTCAAGTGGAGACCGTAAGGAATCCAAATCAATTGGATTTTCCTCACTGACACAAATATTTCCAAAATCTTTTAAGAAAATTTTCTACTTTAAAAATATGATCTTCCGTATATTGTAGTGTAGCAAGTCTCATTTTCAATAATGCACTCCTCAAATATTTTCAAGATCCTTTAGATAAAGTTGGAAAATAAATGTGAAAATAAATTGGTTTAATTCGGATGTCCCAGATTTGTGAACTTCGTTTTTTTGTTTCTCCTATTTATTTAGGGAATGCTAATTTTCATAAATTTTGATTAAAAGAGAGAAAAAAACGTGTTCTATTTGAAATAAATATTTTGGGTATCTTTGAAAAATCTTGACTTACTAAAATCGGAGATGATATTTGTGGTAAGTTATTTATTTGATTAATGACTCTTGATCTTTAATTAATGTAGGAAACTCTACATAATCCATCGTGCCTTGAAAAACAAAAGAGGCCTTTCACGTTTCTAAGGGGGAGAGACGTTTTCTCATGCTTGATGCAAGAAAAAGTAATTGGCTTCTTGTTTCTTCAATTTTATATTGAAGATCATTATTCACGAAGAGTAAAAGATGGTATTTCAACGTGAAAAGAAGGAAGTGGTTCTTAGTCCGATTTGTGGAAGAGTCCAATTACATTCTTGGAATGGCAAGACTGGGGAGTTTGATTTCACTCATTTGGCGGTTGAGAAAGTAAAATATGGAGGTTGATAGTTGTCATTTAATTCTGCTAGTAATTTTGGTATTGTATTTTATGGATCGATATGATCAATAATATTTGTAATTCCAAAACACGTGCCTTAATATTGATGGAATGAATTCGTAGATGCAATAAAATCCAGCCCTTTCATATAAATAAGTTGTAAAATGTCATTTGAAAATGAATTTATAAATCATCTTTAACTTAACATGATTTTACAGATAAAATTCGAACTCTTAACACAATTCGAATTTTGCCGGGCAGTAATGTTTTACACATACCACATATAAAATTCATATATTTTACAAATTCAATTCTTGCCTGATGGAATGAACTTTAATCGACATATATAAGTAAATTTTAAGGCCATATGACAGCGAATTAGTTCTACTTACTACATGATCTATATTACCCCTACACGTTTCAAAATAATCAAAAACTAGGAAAAAGTCGAATAATAGAGAATTAATGCCCAAAAGAAACACCTCATGGGATGATAATGTAGGATAGCATCAACAGACTTATGAAATAAAGACAACTTCTAATATCGTTACAAGGCAAAATACAAAGGAAGTTATTTAGGCTGCGTTCTCTTTGTCGTTTTGGGGCCATTTTCTATTTTCGATTTTCCAAAACGATGAAAACGCGTTCTCTTTCCTATTTTCGAAAACGTGTTTTCGAAAACGATTTTTTTTTTTTAACTGAAAACGCCAAAATGACTTTTCAGTCGTTTTGGCTGTTTTCCAGCAAAACCAGGCAAAAACTGAAAACACGGGAAATGGATTACTGTTGCTTCTCCCCAACCCCATTCTGTATCTTCCTTCGCTCATCTCGCCGGTGACCACAACTGCACCACCACAGCCACAACCAGACAAATCACAGATCGGAACCAGAAGTAAATTAAAAAAGAAAATGGAGAAATTCGCAGCCACAGCCAAACAAATCGCACCCAACCACAGCAAAATTTACAGCCAAAATCGCACACAACCACCGCAGCAGCCAAAATCGCACCTGACCTCAGCCAAATTCGCACCCAACCTTAGCCGAATTCGCCCCCAACCACAGCCAGAATCGCCCCCAACCACAGCCAGAATCGCACCCCAACTACAGCTATAATCACCCCCAACCACAGCCAGAATCGCACGCCAACCACAGCCAGGAATCGCACCCCAACCACAGCCAAAATCGCGCACCCCAACCACAGCCAAAATCGCCCCCAACCGCAGCCAAACTCACACCCAACCACAGTCAAAATCGCACCCCAACCTCACCCAACCACAGTTCACAGAGGGAGAAGTGGAAGAAGAGAGAGAGAGACGCGACGGAGATGAAGGGAAGCAGGGAGAGAGCCGCGAAGATGAGTTGAAGCAGGGAGATACGCGACAGAGAGAGAGAGAGAGGGGGTGGCAGACGTGAATTTGGAGGAATAAAAAGAACACATTTTCAACAACTTCAAAATAAACACTCAAAACACAAAACTCAAAACGATTTCAAAACTCAAAACAGAAAACTGAAACACAAAGAGAACGACACCTTAATGTTTCATTTATAGTACTACACAGTAACTAAGACCAAGATGAAAACGTGAAAGATATTAGAAGTGATTCTCTCTTATTTCCATCTGAAATGACTCGGAAGGCTGCCAAGGTATTCTTCTGCAAGAAAAAGGAAATTGTTCAAAATCCAATTAAAAGACCAAAAAGGGAATTCGTAGAGAATAATAGTATATACCGGCAAGAACTGAATGCTCAGTTTACTAGTAAGAGATTATGACTTCAAGCACTTCATTTCCTATGTCTCGTTGTTCTTCTTGAATTTGCTCAGCAGATTCATTGACATATTTTTTACACCCATATACCTCAATCTTCTGTAACGTTGGAATATCACCAAAACCGGAAGGGATCATTTTCAAACTGAAGCAATATTGCAATGCTAGTCCTTCAAGACTTGGGAAATTATCCCTCGAGGCATTCCATGCGTCAAGGTATACGTCACTGAGTTTCAAGAATTCAAGTTGGAGGAATTCACTTGAGGCATTCCATTCGAGTTCATCAAAAGAAACATGTTCTAATTTGAGAACCTCGAGGTTCATCAATCTCCCAATTATCTCCATTTGTTCCGGAGACATTTTTACACAAACTAGTGACAATTTTTTGAGATTTAAGGGTAGACTGATCGATCTGAAAGAATCATATCTCATACTAAGCTTCAGGGAAATGAGTTGATTAAGAGAGTCCAAAGAATAATGGAGTGAAGATGTAAGGCTACATTTCGCTCTACGAAGATTTGGACAGCATCTTAAAATTTTCACATCTGTTGCATCGGAAATTTTAAGCACAGAAATACTTTGTATATTGTTACTTACAATTTGGACAGCTTGCCGATAACAAGATGCACTAAAGTACCCTCCGCCACTGAAGTACATGAGTCTCAAACTCATCATAGTAAGAAGGACATCCGGTATTTCAACTGGATCCGAATTTCCCACATAAAGAAATTCTAGTTTGTGGAAGCTTTTCATTGGTGGCAGTTCAAATGGAATTTCCAATAACCTCAAGTTAACCATATGTTCAATTCCTATTAAAACATCAGAGTAGTTTGATCCGTCTAACTTGAAGACCCTAAGAGCTTTGAAGCTGGATGTGATTATTGTGGACATCTCAGAATCATCGCACTCACATAGAAGAGAACGCACGTGTCGGCCAGAAGGTAGAGTGCAAATTGGGGATTCCCCGAAGTCGATGCTCACAACATGGTGTTGCCAATACATCGATACTTGACTGAAGAGCGTTGGCAGATCATCTTCATTACTTGCATCATCACTGATGTGATCATCAAATATTGTAATCATTTAATCAAAAATTGACAAAAAGAAAAGAAAAGAAGAAGAGAAACAGTAAACTTACTATTTGACTTTCTTCAAAAAAAATCATTTGTTCACCCATTCTCAAGCACATTTCCCGCAATAGATCATGAACCTTACACATTTTGACTTGTCCATCAAATCTTTGTTTACAAACAAGTACCAAACTCCTATCAATTAGTTGCATCAACTATTCTAGGGCCACATCTTCTAAACGTTTCTGCTCTTCCTTCTTTATAAATCCTTCAGCCACCCAAAGAGGTATCAAACCTCGTAGTATGATTTCCGCATCTTCCTTAAATACTCCAAAGTAAAGAAAACATGGTTTTAAATGATTTGGTAAATGCTCGTAGCTAAGTTCCAATATCTGCATAAACTTGTTTGGGTTTTTTCTTCATGTTTGCAAGAAATGCAGCTATTACGACCACTGAAAGTGGCAGGCCATGACAATTTGTTGCGATTTGCTTCCCAATGTCTAGCAATTCTTGAGGACATTTTTCATCTTTGAACACCTTCCCTTGTAATAATTCCCAACTTTCCGCATCAGATAGTAAAGGAAGTTCATTTATAACACTATGAGGTGAAGCTTGTGAACTGACTTTTTTATTCCGAGTAGTGAATAAGATTCTGCTTCCAATTCCATCATCAGGAAAATACCTTTCCAAATCATTCCACACATTGATATCCCATATATTGTCTATCACAATGGGTACCGCAATCCTTTTAAACTTTTGTAAAGTTTTTCTGCCAAACTTTCTTTCGTCTCATCCTTATATGTTTCTCTCTTACTCCGATCCAATGAGCTCAAAATTTCAACCAACAATTTTTTCTTTTTATATGTTTGAGATACAACACACCAGGAACGCTTATCAAAATGATGGACAACAGAGGGATCATTGTACAGTTTATTTGCTAAAGTGGTCTTACCAAGTCCAGGCATCCCAAAGATGGAAATAATTTTCAGGTGGTCTGGTCCTCTAACAAGTTGTTCTACAATTTCAGCTGTCACTTTCTTAAACCCCACAATATTGTCTTCCAAAGCAGGAGATTTTTTCGACTGCCACGATACTCGTTCATCTGAATATTTTGCAATCTCTAGCATCCCAGCTGCATCAACATTATTCTTTATTTCTGTGATGGCCGTTGCAATAAGCTGAATCTTCTCAATAAGTTGAGGAAGCCTGATGGTGAGATACCAAACATGGGGGAATGAGTTGATAACATATTCAACTTTCATATGCTACGTCTCTTGTTTGTATTATAGGTTCTTCATGTTCTGCTTCCTGCTGCACAAAAGATCCCAATGACATTAACTCCTTATGAAGCGCTACAATTCGATCTTCTACACCAATTACCTTGTCAGACTTGTTATTTATTAGGTCCATCAGATCATCAAGAATGAAGTCAACAATGAAGAGTGAAACCACAGCAGTCTTTGGAGCCATATCACATAGCATCTTTGAGACTGCGATGCAGTGCTCCTTGATCTTTGTTTTCAAGAGCTCAAACTTTTTCAACAAATTGGAAAGTGCAAGATCCAATTTTCCACTCTCTGGAACTTGTTCGTTCCCTGTAAAAATGGATGGCCGTGAGAAACTTGCTACCTCGTGGACCAGAGCTTTGACACCCGTCATTGCTTTGTTGGTTACTTCCAAATTTTTTCCATTCTTCTTATTTCCTTCCTCCTCTTCAGTGGTCTGCAATGGCATATCCTCAATCAAGTCGAAAAACTATTTATGCAGCAAACTTCCTACCTCATTGACCACAGCTTTGAAATCCGTAATTGCAATATCACTGGTTCCTATCTCCATAGCGATAACAAATAGAAAAAGAGTGACAAAGAATAAATAAAAGAAACGTCCTACCTCATAAACCATAGCTTCGATATCTATCACTTTATTCTCGTTGGGATGCAAATGCATTGTGGTGTCCCCAAGAAATGTAATAAGAAATCCAAGTTCAGTCCGGAGATTTTGAATGGAACCCTTTACACGAGCATTGGAATCAAAATATAGGATAACTTCTACCATTTGGAGGAGAAAGTTGATAAAGGAAGCAACAACTTGATTAGAATTGAGATTAAGACTAACATGGGACATGATCAGCTGGTTCGGGACTGTGAAGAACACCTTAAGCTTTTGCACAAGTGGCACTAATGCTTTCAAATTGTTTCTGAGTGCATCGTTATATTTGAATTCTGAAATATACTCAAGGCTCCCTAACAGATCAATTACATGTCCATGTTGGGATGACAACTTTGGTATATGCTCGAGCAGAATTCCAATGAGGTAGTGGAGCAAGGACTCTCTCCTCTGAGACTCCTCTGATGAGTAGTTCTGAGACGGTACAGAGAGATCCAATTCTTCCTCCTCCGATGACATTGATAATGGAAAAAAGAAGGATAATGAAAGTGAATGTAGTCTTTCTGTTTAAAGCATGAGTACCTTATAGCTTTGAAGCCATGGAAATGGAGCTTGTAGCTAAAAAAAATCAAATAAAAGCCAGAAAGGAAAGGAAATGTAAACAGAAGAAGAAGATTATAGCTTTGTAGTCAAAGAGACCAAACGAATCTTTGGATTAATTTAATTTAATTCCTTTTCTTGTAATCTAGCTCAGGACCAGTTAACTTTCTCTCTTAATTAAAACTCTCTTCACATGTATATACAGAGCACAATAGTAGCTGTCAATTTACTAATTTATCATGCATAGTCGATGGGTTTTCACCAATGTAGAACATGTTACCCAATATCTTAATCCAAAATATAATTAAGTAGTAATTTAAGACATAACGTAAAAAAATGTATATTATTTGCTAAATTCTCTAAAATATTTTTAGAGTTTGATACACTCACAAATAATATTAGAGTTTGATAAAATATTTGTATATGTAGTGCTACATAATGGAATACAAAGCATGTGATTGTTATTTTTAATTATGAATATTTTGTTTATTTAACTATTTTTAAGGACAAATTTGTAAATTATTAGCAGATACTATTTTTCTATGTAGAAAATACAGTATGTAAAGTATAATCTCACCTTAAACTATGAAGTATAAATACAACAGAACCGGGCCAGCCATATATAATTTGAATATTTTTATATCGCAAGTGTACGATATCGTAATAAGTAATATAGTGGACCTAAGAATCCGGATTATCATTCCCATGAGGACTATACTTTAGTCTTAATCTACTTTTTTAACTCTTATTTGATGGAAGTAAATCAAATAAGGAATTGTGATAGTTGGAAAGATTGATTCTCTTAAATGAACTAAATGCCTAAAACTAATGAAAATTATGCTGAAATAACAAATATAAATAGATCAAAGATTCATGTATATAAGATGTATTAGGGCAAACAATTTCATCTAATGATCACCTTAATTCCCAATTCAAGATTATAGCCTAACGCAGTGTTCGGTCGAATTCTCATACGGTATTCAATTTATCCCTCTCAAGTTCTCATTGAGCCTATTTAACTAATTCAATTCCATATCTTTATGCGAATTACCCTTAGTTAAATGAGTTTTGGCGCTAGGAATTCATATAACGACCACTTAGTATATGTATCTCTACACGTTATACCTCGTTACCGGATTTTATTACACGTTCTAAGTCTCAAACTCACATCTCGATTCGTAAGAAACTCAATAGATCATCAAATTATTGATCAGGTAATTCAATGCATTGCAATCATAATAAAATCAATACATTGAAGATTAAAACTCAGAATTCATGAATTAAAGAACTAAGGGTCTCAATAGATTACATTATTTGCTGTAATAATGAATTTAACTACTTATAATCAAAACAATGAAATAAATAACTAAATTTAAATATATCACCGGATTTAAATGATAAAAAGATGGAAAAGAATTAGCTCTTGCACCAAAATCTTCTTCCACTTCCAATCCTTGATTTGAACTCGAATCTTTCCTCTTCAATCTTGTGTTTTTCTCTCAATGTTACAAAGTGTGGAACTCTCTTTTCAATGAATGGGAACCCCTAATACATGCCTCCTTAGGTCTATTTATACTTTCATACACATTCTTGGCCAATTTGGAGTCTTTTTGTAGGGTTTTCGCGGCCCAAACAATAAAAACCTAAAATCTCTGGCGGCGCGCAGCGCTTAAGCGCTACAGGACAGCGCTTTCTGTTAATTTTCAGCATTCGGGCGCTTGAGCGCTAGGTAGGTAGCGCCTGGGCGCTAGCGCTACCTTGCTCTCATTCTGCGTCATTTTCAGTATTTTTATCATAACATTTTCTCCCGATATCCGATTGAGATAATTCAAAATGCATTGGAAAGCTAACTCAAAGGGCTACAACTTTCTTCAGAAGTTGTCTTTAAATACGATCGTTTGCTATGTCAAATATGGATCACAACATGAGCCTAAAAACTGATGCATAACTCTTTCAATCCTAAATTGATGTGTGATCATATTTTAACGATATTTTATTCCTTTGACGTCTTCCTTTATCCAATTGACTCCTAGTACTCTCGAATCTTCATCATGAGGTTCTACACAACTTTTGAGCATTTGCACTTCAGTCCCCAAATTTTGGATCTTGCCTTTTTTCGTCAATTTTACATTCTTTTCTCCAATTCTTCATCTTCCATCGAGTTTCACCTAATGACATATTATATCATAAATTAGACTATAATATTATTAGAAGAACGACAAAATGTCATTGTTTTAGAGCCTAAATAAGTGTATAAAATACACTTATCAAATAATAATAGTTGAAGAAATAAAATAAGCATAGTTTTTAGTTTTTTTAAATAAATAAGTATGGTTTTATTTTATATCAAGTTGGCTCGTGATTTGATTGCATCTAGAAGAAGATTGATTGTATACATTGGTTTTTTTCAAATATAATCGATTGTTGATTGAGACACGCTAGAGTATGGTGACTAAGTTTTTCTAAAAATATACATTTATAAATGGTGTTTTATGTCGCGTTTGTTGCACTAACCAAATGCCCTAAGTATGAAGAATAGTCACTAACTAATAACCTAATACATAGTTTTTTTTTTTTTTAATGAGAATGCAATAGCTCACATTTCATTAACTTAAATCGACACACATTAAAATTAATTTTTCTCTCTTTTCTTACGCATTTTCCAATAAAATAATATTATACGTAAACCTAAGAACTTATCTTTTTTTCATACATTTTTCAAAAAATTATTATTTCTCTCATTATAATTTGGAAAAATGGAGCCAAACAGAGGCTAAGTGTGAAGAATAGTCACTAACTAATAACCTATAATACATTCAGATGTGTGCTGGTATTTATAATGTAGGTTTAGGTTGAATGGGTCGGATAAAACACCTTAAAACCGAATTAAAATTTTTCGGATAACACCGTCGCTTGAGCGAGGGCTCAACGACAAGCAAGCGACAAGATGTCACTCGAGCGAGGACTGCGGCAGACGAGCGACAATATTTCTGTTTCTGCCCCTCGAGCAAAAACATGGTGATGAGCTAGTGAAATTGTGGCACCGTTTTTCTCCTCTTTTCATACTGGAACCCTATAACTTATACAACTCAATTTATACAAATTGCAGCTTACTCCTTGACTTTTACATCATATTAACTTCAGTCCTTTTTGTTCATAGACTTGTCAATTACAATAAAATCTAACAAGCTCTCCCTTTAGCATTTTGTGACAAAACTACAAATTTAACGTCAAGGTAGTAATAATACATACACAAGACAACTACTATTCCCAAAACCAACTGTTTTGGCTGAAATGTGCTTTTCTTTTATCTACATGTTCCCTGAAATAGACAACTTAAATACTAAGTGTAAAAGCATGTGAAACAGAAAAATGGATAAACACAATTTAAATAGTTAATCATAAGTCATACTAGCTAAAGTAAGATGCAATATCAATGTAAACCAACATGTCAAAAAAAAAATATTGATATCACTAAACATCAAAGCTTAATCTAACTAAAACGAAAATATCATTTACCTCCGAATCAAAATTTAAAGTACATCAAAAGTATCAGTCAACCTAATAATAATAAACCTAATATCTAACTACTCTACTCCCCCTTTTTGTCACAAATGACAAGGGAAAACCTAGCAACTATGCAGCATCATTAGCATCATCATCCTCATGAGAAGCTGCATTTGGCTATCTTCAAGTATATCTTCCAAGTAGAATTCCAAGAACATGTTCCAAAGCATTGTGCTCTTCCTACACTTGTAGTTCAACCTCTCTCAACCTCCAGCAGCCTTTAAAATTCAACTGAGAAAGTGCATTCCCAAAAGTGAAGAGCCAACGACAGGATGTCGCTCGAGGGAGGACAAGGTGACAGGTGAGCGACGAAGTTTCTATTTCTGTCGCTCAAGCGAAAACATGTCGATGAGCTATCGAAATTGCGGCTCCGTTTTTCTCCCCTTTTCATAGTCGAACCATAGAACATATATACTCAGTTTATACAAATTGGCGCTTATTCTTTGACTTTTACATCATATTAATTTACATTCTTCTTGTTCACAAACTTGTCAATTACAATAAAACCTAACAAGTGTAAACCACATATTCATGCAATACTGAAAACTGATATCAACTTTAAGTTGTATCTTTCAGGGACAAGTTGCAATTAAATTATTTATAAACTTTAATAATTATTATTAACTTCCTACAATGGAGGGTTGATTTCGTGTCCTGCAATGGAGCGTTGATTTCATAATCACACTGATTAATTATAATTATCTCTTTATAAAAAGAATAGAATATTGTTCAATGATTTCCATTAAACTACTCATGTGTTCCTAAATGCATTATGGATGTCATAATCACCCAGATTAAAATATAAAAAGAATAGATTAGTGTTGTACACATTTTATCTTTGTACCATGTTAGAATTTGAGTGTGGCCCGAATTCCTTGTTGAAGTAAATGAAGATTTCTAATTGAAGTGCGCATCATTAAGAGTTCAAGTTTGGAATAAGACTTTGATGGAGAAAGCAAAAAAAAAAAAAAAAAAAAAAATAATAATAATAATAATAATAATAATATCGGGCATGTTGCCTGATAACGTCAAAATGACGTACCAACTAATTTCCTTATTTATCTTTAAATGTGTCGTTTTAAGGAGTAATATGGCAATTAATGGTCATTCCCGCAGAGGATTGGTTCAATTTCATCAATTGCATAAAATCGAAAGTAGAATATGAAATTGACTAAATGGAAGGGGGAGGGGGATTTTGGTTTGTTAAACTAAAGAAAACAATAAATTCAAAATAGAAAAGACTTGAAATTGTAAATAAACGAAGTAGTTTTTTTTTAAATAAAAATTAAAGATGTGAAGATGTGATTGGGGGAATGACTTTCATATCAATTAACACGATAGATTTTCGTTCTCTAGATTAACAATGATTCGAGAATAATTACAAGTTCAATTATCTCAACCTCTTCTTACATGTTAGTTGAATAAAACAAACTCTTTACTCAACCATATTCATTAAACAACCTAGAACAAGTTCTCTAGATTTAATTTAACAAAAGTATTACGACAAAAGAGATGAATTGAATTAAAGGCATACTCATAAGATCAGTTTATTTACTTAAGTATTAATCCACATACAATCAATTAAAAATTCCTCATAATCCATTGAAATGTAATTGCCACAAGATTTTAGAACAAATAGCGATTACGTACTGTAAATTCCAAAATAGCATTCATTGAAACAACTCAGTCATTTAGTTGTACACCCAAACAATCAAGAAGAACAAAATAAACATTTAAATCAATGGATTAAACACATGAATCAAGAGAAATAAAATGTGCAAATTAATTTAAATTCATAACTCGGGTTTGAAATCACCCCCAATCACAAATATATTTAGTTACCCATTAAATACTTAAAAATAGCAAACAAATTCTTACAACTCATTAATGAAAAATAAATTAGGGAAAAGAAAAACTTATTGATAAAGAGAATATCAATGGGTCTTCTTTTCCAAGCTATTTCACCATTGTCGAGCTCCAAGCTTTGTCCAAAAATCTTCAAGAAATCAAAATAAAAGAAGAGAAGAGAGGAAAGCTATGGTTTTTCTCTTGTTTTGAACCATAGATATTCTTGAATGTATGAGAAATGACTCAAAATCCTATTTTAAAAGACTCGAAATCGTGTTTAGAGTGAAAAATTGGTCAAAAAAGACGAAAATGGCCAAACAGGCCTTAGTCTTGACGCCACGTTCTCTGCCCCAAATTCTAATTTGTAGCCAAAGTTTCAGAAATTGCACGTCAAGTCCTCCAACTTTTGGTGCTTGTACAATTTGGTCCACAAGTTTATTTTTTGTGTATTTTTAATCCTTTTTCCTTCCTTTATCCATTTTCTCCTCAAATTTGGGATTTTGACCTTGGATCATTTACAAAAATAGATATAACTAAATTAAATAGTAAAATACTAACGAGAACTCACAAATAATTAGATTTAATGGTCCGAATAAATGCAAAAACTCGCACTTATCATTGTCTGAATAATTTTGCGTACTTATTTAGGTCACAAAACATGGAAAATTATCGATGTATATGTTGAAATATGGTTTAATTCGATATCATTTGTGTTTGTAGGATTACATTGATGGATGGAATGAAAAGTATGTAAAAGCGAGCGAAAAAAAACCAAATTGGAAGAAAGTGAGACTTCGAGGACAAAAATGCAATTATTCAAAAGTTGACCTGAATGACGAATTGCGCATGGAATTGGGCTAAGTAGCACATTGTAATATCATGGAATGCTAGAAAAAAGTGGAGAAGAAAGCAAGGCCAAAAAGTAGATGAAACAAAATTTGGGGACCAAAGTGAACCAAATGAAAAATAACTTCAGTCGCATGGTAGAAAGTTCATGCAGTCGCCCAAGCACCAACATGAGATAAACAATGCAAATTTTTTATAACCATGTTGTCGCATGGGTTTATACCATGCAGTCGCGTGGTTCATTCTGGGCGCGAATTTTCTGGTTTCCTTATTCAAACCAATCTCTTATGATAAGGTATTTTGACGCACTATATAACCCTAATCTCGTCCAAAAAGAGAGTTGACGCATTATTGGGGAAATTTTTGGGTGATGTCTTCTCTTTATTATTTTTATTGTTCTTTTATTTTATCCATGCTAGGCTAGACTTTTTATGTACCAGGTGAACGATGAACCTCGCAATGTGACCTTTTAATTTGTTAGTTTGTGATTTGATATTCAAATACGATTGATGGATGTTGAATGATTTAAATACATTACTTTTTCTCTACAATTATATGCGCAATAGTTGTATGAGTGTGGTGACTTATTTTATGTATTCGAAAGAAGGGAAATAAGCCCCACAAGGTATAAATCATCGTAGGGTCCGATAGGGGATAGAAATATACCGCTATATTTTATGTAAATCTCTAAGTGTTTGTAAAACATCCTACGAGAATAGATTATTGGATAAGTTAGAAACATTGATTCTTCAACAAATGCATCGTGTTATCGAATTGTGAAATAGAGGTTAAAAATGAACTTGTTTGGTGATTCGAAATCCTAGTGCGCTTTTCATTAATTAATTTCATTAAACTTTTGCATTCAACAAAATTTTGCATTCATTTAGTCACATTATCTTAAATTGCATTTTAGTCATATTTTAGTTATAGTTTAGTTATAAAACCCAAATAACCAACCATCTTGAGTTTAATAGATTTGGTTAAGGTCTTAATAATAGAAATCAAATCAAATCAATCATCGTGGAACGATACTCAAAATTTTACAATTTCCACTTTATTACTTGTTAACGAACCGTATATTTGCGGTGATTTACGAAGCAAACATATTTTCGTGAACAAGTTTTTGGCGCCGTTTTCGGGGATTGAGTTTGAATTTGATTTTTGTTATTTAGGCACTAATTCGAACTTCTACTTGTATTCTTGTATTTTTATTTATCTATTTTTTTGTATTGTAGTTTTTTTTTTCTTTTTGATGATATAAAAAAAGGAAAAAAAAAGGCAACAGAATAAAAGATGACCGTGGTTGATTTCAACAAAATGCTCGTATGTGACTTCATCACAAGACAATAACATTTGGCAGTTCAAGAAATTGATGAGAGAGATATGCTTGTGGGGGATTTCGTTATAGGATAGTTGTTACGAGATATAAAAGCAAAACATGAACTTGATGAAACTGTCTTGGGTGACTTGCCTGTTGCATTATTTCTCTTACCAAAATTCCAAATGGGAGATTTGTCTACGAAATTTTGTCCACCGGACTTTCAACAAATACAGCAAGAAGAGGAAAGTTTCCATGAAGATGTCATTGTTTCTTTGTCAAATATTTTGGATACAAAAGTTGAACTCGAGAAAACTTCAATTAAAGAAGAGGAGCATGAGAATATCGAGAAATCAATCGTAAAAGACCAAACAGAAATAGTAGCATTCAAAGAAGAGGAAATTAGCATGCAATCCCTTGACTTTATCGTTTGCTCAAAAATTGAGTTTGTGATTAAATCTTATGAAGAAATTGAGGTGTACACTGTTGAGTTTGACGTGGGTGATGGCGGAAAGTCTTACTACTTGGAAAAGGACAAGTGTAAAATTTGGAGAAAAGTTGCAATATGGAACAAAGTAAAATTGAGCAAGCTAAGCCGGACTTCCAAAGCCATATTCAAAGTGCCATGATACACTTGTACAAAAGTCGAGATATATACTATAACTTAGCGCTGGTTGGGAGGCAACCTAATACTTTTTCCTTTTTATTTATTTCCCTTTATGCATTAGTTTATGAATTTCCTTTTCTAGTTTTTTTAATTAATTTTTAATAAGATTAATTTTTATTTATTTCCCTTTATACTTTTGTGTGCTTGTGTGGGTTTAACAATTCTACTAACTATGATGTTAGATATTGGATTATGTACGGGCCACGAATGATGAAAATTGTGCATTATTAGATTAATCGATACATGCTAATGTGAAACTTGATTTATTTTGCGCACGACACTCATGCTTCCATATTGAGCTAATGATTTGACTCATTACTTAGAGATAGTTGAACATAGAGATTATATCCGAAAAAGCTATTTTGTGCTAAACTATGATCAATTTTTAGAATAGTTTAGATGTGATTGAACTGTTGTAAGGGAACATTGAGACGAGTAGTGGCTCTGTGCATGATATGTTGTGTAGATTATCTAAAACTAATGGGATGATAACTAAGTGAAAGTTTCAAGTCAGGGTTTGGTTTTAGAGATTGGGTGTCTAAAAGAAAGGGGGGCATTGCACTAATCATGGGATAAATAAAGATATTTGTTTGAATCTATATAACTCGAGTGATTAAGCTTGCAGATGTTTAAAACCTGATGCCCTAAGGTCATCTGACTTGGGAGTCATCGAACTAAAGCTCGCTACAAGGATTATATAGAAAGTAAATGAAAGATGTCATGAAAAA
The DNA here is from genome assembly GCA_019097785.1 of Fraxinus excelsior. Taxonomy (NCBI): domain Eukaryota; kingdom Viridiplantae; phylum Streptophyta; class Magnoliopsida; order Lamiales; family Oleaceae; genus Fraxinus; species Fraxinus excelsior. Next base: position 33,671,781 of record CM032630.1, read on the forward strand.
AAAACACCATTTCTATCTACTGATGAATAACATACATACTCTTTTGTATGAAAGGCATAGATTAGCCCCAGACACTCAGTTGATAAGACTATATCTCTAATGCGAGGCAACTAGCTTAGTTTAATCAAAGGTTGAAGAAATAAAAAATATGAAAACCTCTACTTATTAAAGTATGAAATTATGATAGTATGATTCATCCGAACTGAGAGAAGGAAATGAATAGATATAAATGAGCTCAGCCTTAGAACACACCCCGGGATAATTAAGTGAAAAGAATAAGTTTGGGGGAATGTATATCTTTCGAGCGATGAGAGCGAAAAATTTAACTATATTGGGTAGGGTATGAGTCAGCCATTATCCTGATATGCTGGTATGAGTTTTCACACACACACACACACACATCAAGTTTTGCATATAACACGTGGAGATTGATGCGATTTTGCACGGCTATAGTTGTTCATGTGGTCTCTTACTAAGCTCCAATCGTGAGATACGGCAAATTGTTAAGCTATGTTTTGTGTAGATTAAGCCACATCTTATTTGAGGACAAACAATAGTTCAAGTTTGGGGGATTTGATAAGTGCGTTTTGCGCACTTATTTAGGTCACAAAACATGAAAAATTGTCGATGTATATGTTGAAATATGACTTAATTCGATATAATTTGTGTTTGTAGGATTACATTGATGAATGGAATAAAGAGTATGCAAAATCGAGTTAAAAGGACCAAATTGGATGAAAATGAAAATTTGGGGACCAAATTGTAATTATTCAAAATTTGACCCGAATGACGAATCGAGCATGGAATTGGACTAAGTAACACATTGTGATATCGTAGAATGCTAGAAGAAGGAGGGGAAGAAAGCAAGACCAAAAAGTGGATGAAACAAAATTTGGGGACCAAAGTGAACCAAATGAAAAATAACTTATACCATGTAGACGCATGGTTCATTCTGGACGCGAATTTACTGGTTTCCTTATTCGAACCAATCTCTTATGGTAAGGTATTTTAACGTCCTATATAACCTTAATCTCGTCTAAAAAGAGGGTTGACGCATTCTTAGGGAGAAAAACACCATTGAAGAGTAAGGAATATGGCTAGAACAAAGGATTTCATTCAAAATTCAAGATTTCAAACCTAATTTCTAGTTTTTGGATTATGTCTCCTCTTTATTATTTTATTGTTCTTTTATCTTATCCATGCTAGGCTAGACTTTTTATGTACAAGGTGAACGATGAACCTCGCAATGTGGCCTTTTAATTTTCTATTTTGCGATTTGATATTCAAACACGATTGATGGATGTTGAATGATTTATATTCATTAATTTTTCTCTACAATTATATGCGCAATAGTTGTATGAGTGTGGTGGCTTATGTTATGCATTCAGAAGAAGGGAAATAAGCTCGACAAGGTGTAAATTATCGTAGGGTCCGATAGGGGATAGAAATATACCGTTATGTTTTACATAAATCTCTAAGTGTTTAAAAAACGTCATCCATTCTCGTATATTGCATTTGTCATAGAAATATAGTCAAATGATATACGAGAATATGTTCAATTCTACTCGAAAGAGATTATTGGATAAGTTAGAAACATTGATTCTTCAACCAATTCATCGTGTTATCGAATTGTGAAATATATGTTAAAAGTGAACTTGCTTGGTGATTCGAGATCCTAGTGCGCTTTTCATTAATTAATTTCATCAAACTTTTACATTCAACAAAATTTTGCATTCATTTAGTTACATTAGCTTAAATTACATTTTAGTCATGTTTCAGTTATAGTTCAGTCATAAGATCCAAATAACCAACCATATTGAGTTTAATAGATTCAGTTAAGGTCTTGATAATAGAAATCAAATCGAATCAATCCTTGTAGGACGATACTCGAAATTTTACAATTTTCACTTTATTACTTGTTAACGAATCGTGCACTTGGGGTAATTTACAAAGTGAACATATTTTCGTGAACAAGTTTTTGGCATCGTTTTCGGGGATTGTGTTTTAATTTGATTTTTTTTATTTAGGCACTAATTCGAACTTCTACTTGTATTCTTGTATTTTTATTTATCTATTTTTTTTCTATTGTCGTTTTTTTGCTTTTTCATGATATACAAAGGAAAAAAAGCAGCAGAATAAAAGATGACCGTGGTTGATTTCAACAAAATACTCGTATGTGACTTCATCACAAGGCAAAACAATTGACAGTTCAAGGAATTGATGAGGGAAATATGCTTGTGGGAGATTTCATTATAGGACAACGGTTACGAGATATAAAAGCAGAATATGAACTTGATGAAACCGTCTTGGGTGGCTTGTCTGTTGCATTTTTTCTCTCACCAAAATTTGAAATGTGAGATTTGCCTATGAAATTATTTCTTCCACCGGTTATTAGTGACCATCAATTGAGGGAATTATGTAACAAATAAAATTATAATTAGCGTAGTTTCAAAGATATGTAAAACTCTATAGATGGAAATAAGGCTTAATAGATGGGATTATTCCTTCTGTAAAACCATTAGAACCATGACTTAAAAGTGAAAATTGATCCTCCCATCAAAACAACAATTAGGTCAAAAATTAGAGTAATCAAACAGTAAATTGGCTATAAAGAATGGAACACAATGAATTTTTACCTTTAAGAAAAGGTAAAAATGTGGTATATGACATTCTTCACAATCATCTAATAGGAAAAAGAAGAAGAAAAATCACATGCATCCATGTATAAAAAAATACATTAGAACACAGTTGGGAAGAAGACCTTAGATTCAATGTGGGAGTATTGCGTTTTAACATGGAAGAAGTTGTTAGATTCAATTTGGGAGTATATGGTTTTTACAGTGACCGAGGAAGAAAAAACTAGGTGAAAATGAGGGAAATTAGATGATATTTTGCTATTAAATGAAGGTCAATTTTTTCATTTTTTCATTTAAAACATTTTGAGTTTTTTTCTTTTCTTTAATATTGGTTAAATGCCATTTCTTCAAATTCATTGTCAAACATGTCTGTGTTGCCAAATTTCCCAACTTTTGGTAAAAATAAACTACACGCTATTATAAGTTATAAATATTTTAGGTCTCGTTTTAAGAATCTTGCATCCACGTAATAGTAATTCTTATAAATTGCAAAATAAATATATTTATGTTACATTAAAAGCTTAAAATAAAATAAAATATTTATCAAAAGTTAATTAAAGAATGCAAAGTTTTAGAGTGTGTTTGGTTAGATTAAAATCAGATTTTAAGTGGATAGTGATAGAAGTTTTTGAAATGTGTTGTTAAAAAAATGTAGGACATATGAACGATGTGGTTGATATTGATTGTTTGACTTTTAGTTAGATTAAAATTTGTCTCAAACATACCCTTAATATTTTAAGACGACTTTGCTTATATTCAACCTTATGGCCAATATATTCACAATTTTTTTATTTTTTTTTTAATTTGGTCCATCTCCTTTTTTAAAATTAGGTATCTCTCTCTATCGTCAAATTTTATCTCTACCACATATGCCATAGATAACTAATTCAAAATAATATTTTTTTTTGCAAGGCTTAATAGCAAAAAACATCCTATCTATTAGACGTTGTACGAAAAACTCCCATGCCTATTGAGGGAAAAAAAGTCCCTATTTGAATTATTTAGTATAAAATACAACGGAATGAAAAATTACCTTATCGTTCAATTTCGTTAGTTTAACCGTTAGACTGTCAAAATTAAAAAGGAATACATGCAATTATAATCCTAAATTTTTTACTTTTCTATAAATTATACCCAAATTGTTTATATGTGCCCCCCACAACCCAACCCTTTCAAAATTCATTTTCCACACCACCCACCCCCTCCCCACAAAAAAAAAATCTTGCAAATCTATAATATCAGCAATATACGAATAACATGTCTCAAAAGTCAAAAGGGCATCTGCTTTGAAAGAACGAACGGATCGAGAATCGGGACTGATGCACATCAAGCTTCTTGTTTATGATCTCAACACTGAAGTATATACTATCAGATGGCTGCAAGTCCCCACTGATCTCATCAACATTAAACCAGAACAAGAATCTCTTAAACTGAATGCCTTTCAAATTGACAATTGACCCCATTTTCAGCTTCCCAGTGATCTTTTTCTTGTAATAAACCAAGTAATCGAACTTAATGTAACATTTGCTGCATTAGTTGGGATCTTGATAGTTTAGTTTGTTAATTTTAGTTGTAACTAATTTTCCCTCCTTTTCTCATTTCATCTTGTATTTATACTGTTGGAAAGTTCTCATATTCAATTCGAGTTGAATTGTATTTTCTCTCTCAAATTAATCTAAACAACTCTCACTTGTTTATAATGTATACACAAAGATCTAATTATTATAATCTCTCTTGAGTTTTTTTTTTTCTCACACCTTATTTGTGTCTATACTTTATGGAGTACTTATAGAAGCCAAATGTTGAAGTTGTGGAGTCCAAGATGAAGAAGAAGTCCCAAAGTCCGAACAAATCAGGAAACTGCGTAGAATTACGCTATCAGGGTACCGCGGCGCCGGGCTTATTGCCCAACAAGAGGGCGCCGACACCGCGGTGCCGGGCTTGCTAGAAAACCTTTTTTTCGTCTCCAAAGTATTTTACTTCATCTCCAAGTCCTTAATTCAATCAAACTCCAAAAACCATGATATTTGATTCCTAATCAAGCTGTACCAGATTAAACAAGCTTTTTTCATGCAACAAAATTCAAAATCACATAGAATTTTTGTAACAAAACCTAACACATCCAGTGGCACCATTATTTAACCTCATCAGACCCTTGAAACTATAATGTTAATGGTGACCATATTCCAAAACACTACATGGTAATAATTAATGCAGAGGCTGTTTATGCGTGATCAGTACATTTAGTCAAAATCGCGACAAGTTCCTCTCCAACAGGTTTCTTGGAAATGGTATAGATCTCTGGGTACAGGATTTCCAGCTTATACCACTTATGTCAAAAGAATTAAGTTGCCCTGGAATGCAGTTGAGACTCATTGTGGTTTAGCTAGTCGTGGCACAGTTTGTGCATTGCTTTGATTGGGAGCTTAGGAATGGAATGCTAACCAGTGATGGCAACAGTTGAGCATCTATAGGCTACTCATACTTTGTGATTGAGTAAATGACACTGTCGATATGAATTGAGTAAATACTAAACTCTTTTCACAAATTTTGTATTACTGAAATATAGAATAATTGTGTAGGTATTGTATTTGTTTTCTCCATATTAATCAATTGAATAAAATACTCTTTTCTTTGTCAATTAATTAATTTGCCTTTTATCTTTTATTTGCTTGCAATCATATACTTCATATCGTGTCATATATATTACCTTGATCCGTTTTATTTTCCAACATTATACACAAGACAAGCTATTCTCTGCAATTATAACAAATTAGTGTGATGTGTAATTTTTTTCTTTGGCTGAGTGTATGGAACTGGTTAGGCTAGAATATTCATTTGTTCATTTCTCTGTGTATCTAGCGTTAGGTGCTCATCTTGTATATTTATTCATTTCTCAGTGAGTTGGCGGGGAGACAGAGCAAGTTGCAGCTGCTTCCAACCAAGAGATTATTTCCTTTCCCTTCATGTTCTTGATCTGCAAGGATTGACGAGTTGAATAAAAGCCGTTAGCAAGTTTTTTATGGTTTTTGAAGAAAATAGTTGATGATCGTTTTAAGAATAAAGAACACAAAAATTTAACTTCAGTACATTAACATGAACTACGCACACGTTCGAACGCACTGGTAAGGAGACCACCCAGGACTTGAGAGATTTTCAGATTTTACATATAAAATAGAAGGAAATAGTATTTGTAATATTATTTATGTCATACAACTTTGTGTTTCGATGAAGTGGATACCGTAAGGAATCAAAATTAGTTGGATTTTCCTCACTGACACAAATATTTCCAAAAATTTTTAAGACAATTTTCAATAATGCACTCCTCAAATATTTTCAAGATCCTTTGAGATAAAGTTGGAAACTAAATGTGAAAATAAATTGGTTTAATTCTGATGTTCCAGAAATTGTGAACTTCGTCTTTTTTTTTTTTTCTCCTACTTATTTAGGGAATGCTAATTTTCATAAATTGTGATTAAAAGAGAAAACAAAACGTGTTTTACTTGAAATAAATACTTTGGGCATCTTTGAAAAATATTGACTTACTAAAATCGGAGATAATAATTGGGGTAAGTTATTTATTTGATTAATGATTCTTGATCTTTAATTAGTGTAGGAAACTTTACATCATACACCTCACCTTGAAAAAAAGAGGTCTCACGTTTCTAAGGGGGAGAGACGTTTTCTCATGCTTGATGGAAGAAAAAATACTTGGCTTCTTGTTTCTTCAATTTTATATCGAAGGTCATCATTCATGAAAAAGTAAAAGATGGTATTTCAACGTGAAAAGAAGGATGTGGTTCTTATTCCGTAAAATGTTACAACTCAAATACATTAAAATCATTTGGAAATGAATTTATAAATCATCTTTAACTTGATTTTACAGATAAAATTAGAACTCAACACAATTCGAATTTTGCCAGGCAATAATGTTTTACACATACCATATATAAAATTCATATATTTTACAAATTCAACTCTTGCTTGATGGAATGAACTATAATCAACATGCAATTGCTCAATATATAAGTAAATTTTAAGGCCATATGATAGTGAATTTATTCTACTTACTACATGATTTATATTACCACTTCACGTATCAAAATAATCAAAAACTACGAAAAATTCGAATAAATAGAGAATTAATGCCCAAAAGAAACACCTCGTGGGATGATAATGTAGGATAGCGTCAATAGGCTTATGAAATAGAGACAACTTCTAATATCGTTACAAGGCAAAAATACAAAAGAAGTTATTTAATGTTTCATTTAGGACCAAACGCGAAAGATATCTGAAATGTCCGGGAAGGCTGCCAAAGGTATTCTCCTGCAAGAAAAAGGTTAGAAAAGCAAAAGGGAATTCGTAGAGAATTATAGTATATACCGGCAAGAACAGAATGCTCTGTTTACTAGTGAGAGATTATGACTTTAAGCACTTCATTTCCCATGTCTCGTTGTTCTTCCTGAATTTGCTTAGCAGATTCATTGACAGATTTTGCACACATATGTACCTCAATCTTTTGTAACGTTGGAATATCACCAAAACTGGAAGGGATCGTTTTCAAAAGTTTGCAATATTGCAATGCTAGTCCTTCAAGACTTGGGAAATTATCACTTGAGGCATTCCATTCTTCAAGGTCTACTTCCCTGAGTTTCAAGAATTTAAGTTGGGGGAATTCACTTGAGGCATTCCATTCAAGTCCATCAAAAGAAACTCGTTCTAATTTGAGAATCTCAAGGTTCAGCAATCTCGCAATTATCTCCATTTGTTCCGGAGACATATGTCCACGAACCAGTATCAGTTCTTTGAGATTTAAGGGTAGACTGATCGATCTGGATGGATCATATCTCATAACAAGCTTCAGGGAAATGAGTTGATTAAGAGAGTCCAAAGAATAATGGAGTGAAGATGTAAGTCTGCATTTCGCTCTACTAAGATTTGGACAGCATCTTAAAATTTTCACATCTGTTGCAGCGGAAATTTCAAGCACAGAAATACTTTGTATATTATTACTTACAATTTGGACAGCTTGCCGATAACAAGATGCACTGAAGTACGCTCCGCCGCTGAAGTCCATGAGTCTCAAACTCATCATAGTAAGAAGAACATCCGGTATTTCAACTGGATCTGAATTTTTCACCGAAAGAAATTCTAGTTTGTGGAAGCTTTTCATTGGTGGCAGTTCAAATGGAATTTGCAATATCCTCAAGTTAACCATATGTTCAATTCCTATTAAAACCTCATTTTCTGTGTAGCATGATCCGTATAAAATGAAGATTCTAAGAGCTTTGAAGCTGGATGTGATTATTGTGGACAGCTCATAATAATCAGTGTAACATAGAAGAGAGCGCACGTGTCGGCCAGAAGGTAGAGCGTGAATTGTGGATTTCCCAAAGTCGATCCGCACAAAATGCTGTTGCCAATACATCGATGCTTGACTGAAGAGCGTTGGCAGATCATCTTCATTACTTGTATCATCACTGATGTGATCATAAAATATTGTAATCATTTAATCAAAAATTGACAAAAAGGAAAGAAAAGAAGAAGAGAAACAGCGAACTTACTATTTGACTTTCTTCAAAAAATTCGTTTTTTCACCTATTCTCAAGCACATTTCACGCAATAGATCATGAACCTTGCATATTTTGATTTGTCCATCAAATCTTTGTTTACAAACAAGTACCAAACTCCTATCAATTAGTTGCATCAGATATTCTAGGGCCACATCTTCTAAACGTTTCTGCTCTTCCTTCTTTATAAATCCTTCAGCCACCCAAAGAGGCATCAAATTATGTATTGCAATGTCCTCATCTTCGTCAAATACTCCAAAGTAAAGAAAACATGGTTTTAAATGATTTGGTAAATGCTCGTAGCTAAGTTCCAATATCTGCGCGAACTTGTTTGGGTTGTCCAATATATGTGAACTTAAATTTCTTGCAACCTCTTGCCACAAGGGTTCTTTCTTCTCCATGTTTGCAAGAACTGCAGCTATTATGACCACTGCAAGTGGCAGGCCATGGCAATTTGTTGCGATTTGCATCCCAATGTCTAGCAATTCTTGAGGACATTTTTCATCTTTGAACACCTTCCCTTGTAATAATTCCCAACTGTCTGCAATCAAGCAGGACAATCTCATGAACCTACTGTTGATGAACCAGAAGTACTTGATGATGACATGACAGAACCTCATGTTACAAAAAATTATTATTCTTCAAGTAGTACTTCTTCAACTAAGTTCACTTTTGATGACGTCCCTCCATCACAATGGAAGTACAGACTACAAGAAATGAAAGCCTGGTGTACTGCTGAACTTCAGAAGCCAAGCATGACTCATACAAAGGTCATTAAAGCTTTCTTGGCAAGGATGACAGGATTCCTCAGAGATTGGTATGATTCTATGGGTGAATACAGACAATTACAATTTACCCAGGAGTCAAACACCACAGATTCCTTCATAAACTCTTTATATTGGGAATTCTGTGGAAAATCTGATCATGATAAGGAGATTGCCAGAGAAGAATTCTTCAAACTAAAGTGTTGCTCATACAATCCAAAAGACCTCGAAAAACACTTCAGAAATGCTGCACAACGATACTATCTTATTGGTGGTATGGATGATACCAATACCAAACAAGCTTATCTGGAATCAATTCCTCAACCTCTTGGTCAAGAAACACTGAGAACGATGGAAATGAGAGGACAGCCTTTAAATGCTACATCTTTTGGAGAACTCCATAATTGGATCATGAAAACGTTGAAAAAGCTTTGCAATCAAAATGCTTTCCTCAAAGATATAAATGCAACAGGAAAGAAATTGGAGAAGGCTTGTGATAAGCCTTATTTGCAGATCAAATGCAGTCGTTCCATGAAAGACTGTGATTGCAGAGGAAAGAAGAAATTTCATAAAAGGAGAATGAAGTTTTCTCGCAAAGAGGCTCCCCTTAATCCTTTTCGAAAAAAGAAAAGATTTTTCAGGCGTAAGTTCTCAAAGAAAAAAGGAAACAGATGTTTTATCTGTGGAAAGAAAGGTCACTTTGCAAAAGCCTGTCCTAACAAGAAAAAGGAGAAAATTCTTCATCAAATTTTCACAGCTACAAAGATTGACTATGGTGATGATGATCTCGAATCACTATTCTCCGAAGAAGATGAACAAACGCAGGATACCATCTTTGCTCTTGAATACGATTCTGATGAAAGTCTTTCTGACGAATCTGATGAGATTGAAGAATGTTATGGCATTCAAATTGCCACTCCAGCCTTTTCATCTATTCCGGTGCCAATGATTGAAGTAAAACTCTTTACAGGAAAATATGAAAGGCCCATAACAGTTGCCGCACTATTTGATACCGGTGCAGCTTGCTCAATTCTCAACCCTGCTATACTTCCTGATCATATGTGGAAAAATCATCGACAAATTTTCCAAGCAGCAAATGGAGATCGTTTTTCAACTGAAATAATCAGTAAGCCTGTCACAATTCAGTTCTTTCCAGAACTTAGTATTTCTCACAAGTTACTAGGTTCTACTTTACCTGGTAAGGATATTATCCTTGCATGGGATATTATTAAACAATTGTGGGAAAAGAATGTCATTCCTCGCCCAAATGGTCTCAGATACAAATCCTATTTTCAGCCCTACATACAGATGACCACATATTTTACTATGACCATTCCTAATATCACAGACATATTAATTCGAGATTGTTGTGCAGAATCTCACTCAGATTTCCTCACTAAATGCACAAACCCACTCTGGAAAAATTCAGACTTTTTCATTTCCCTTCCTTTCAAAAAGAATGAAGATGTCAATCCCACAAAAGCTAGTCATCTTGGAATGAACCCAGAACACCTTCAATTAGCCAATAAAGAACTTGCTCAACTCCAAGCTGAAGGACTTATTGAGCCAACAACCTCACAGTGGGCGTGTCAGGCATTCTATGTTAACAAACGAAGTGAACAGGTTCGAGGAAAACTCAGACTGGTTATTGATTATAAGCCACTGAATGCTTTTCTAGCAGATGATAAATTTCCTCTTCCAGACAGAAAGACAATGTTTGCAAATCTGTCCAGGGCAACAATTTTTTCAAAATTTGATCTCAAAGCAGGTTTCTGGCAATTGGGAATCAAACCTGAAGAGAGACACAAAACAGCATTTTGTATCCCAAATCATCATTACCAATGGACGGTTATGCCCTTTGGTTTAAAGACCGCACCTTCTCTTTTCCAAAAAGCAATGACAAGGATCTTTAATCCACTACTGGAGTCAGCTTTGGTCTATATTGATGATATCTTATTATTCTCTGAAGATGAAGAATCTCACGCTGACTTACTATCCAGATTCACTGATCTTGTTAAACATTATGGTATTATGCTTTCCCAGAAAAAAATGGTTATTGGAGTTAAAGAAGCTGATTTCTTGGGTATGCATATTAAGGATGGTCAGTATTCACTTCAGCCTCATGTTGGTCAGGAACTTCTTAAGTTTCCAGATGAAAATTTGACAAGAAAAGAAGTTCAACAATTTCTTGGAATTGTCAATTACATGGCAGATTTTATTGATCATCTTTCATCAATCATTCGACCACTTCAACTCATGCTCAAACAAAGTTCTCCTCCTTGGTCATCAGCTCAAACCCAAGCAATCAAAACCATTAAACAAAAGGTCAATGATCTCCCGGCTTTACAAATTCCTACAGATGGAAAACGCATCCTCCAGACAGATGCAAGTGATTGTTTTTGGGCAGCAGTTTTACTTGAAGAAAGTAATGGAAAAAGAAGAATTTGTGGATACAAAAGTGGTTCATTCTCAGAGTCAGAGAAGCACTATCATTCTACCTTCAAGGAAATTCTTGCAGTAAAAAGGGGAATTGAAAAATTCCAGTTCCATCTTATTGGACATAAATTCCTGGTAGAAATGGATATGACAACCTTTCCAAAAATGCTCTCTTTCAAGAAAAAGCAGATCCCAAACTCTCAACTTCTCAGATGGGCAGAATGGTTCTCAAACTTTGACTTTGATGTCAAACATATCAAAGGAAAACACAATCTGTTACCAGATCTCCTTTCTAGACCAAAAATCTCTTCAATCACTCCTCCATCTATACCCATTCCCGTCATCTACATGATGGATGGAAAATCTTCAAATCCATATCCTCACATCGAAGTCTTCCCTCCTGAACTCACTGAACTCATAAGAACCAAAACTCTCAAAACCAGATCCAAAGATCTTATGCTCAGATATCAGTCCATCGTGATAAGGAAAACTGGAATTGAAACACTTGGTGGACTTGGATTTCATCCAGATTATCCATTTTTCACACTTTTCCGTTTTGATCCAAAACACACTGCACTTAAATTTTCAAAAGAAACTCTTTGTTTTCTTTGGTATCTTTTAGAACTTTGGCAAATTGGAATTTCTTTTCACGTTACTGATGCAATCGATTCATTTTGCCAAATGAATCTGGATTTTCCACACAGAACAGTTGATCATTTTGCAAAAAGATTTTTTGAATGGTTTTATCCAATGTCACACTGGATAAAAATGTTTAAAGCCTTTTCTTTAAAATTTAAAGATCTCAGAACTTCTAAAGACAATGTTTATGTGATCTTAATTTTTCAAAGGCAAGGTTACTTCACTGATGCAGGATCATATGAACATTTCTCTCATGTCAAGGAATATGCAGTTCAACCATTCAACATGCATCAAAATTGGGAGCATTATCCAAAGGAATTTCGAGAATTTCAAAGACGCATGGCAGAAATTAATCAGACAATCCCTCCTCAAATTTGGCCAGCTTATGAAGATGATGCACCATGGGAAGCTTTGCCAGTAGATTATACTATGAAGATTCAGCAGGATATTCAAGTTTATCAAGAGATGAATCTTCAAAGATATCTCACTACACATGATCCAGATTATGACTACGCATTTGAATGGCAATGGGGACAATTGTATCAAGGAAGGCCGACACAAAGCCTTGGTGAAACGTCAAGACTTTCAGAAAAGACTCCAGAAGGACGACAGCAAAGAGAAAAGCAGCTCGAACTTTCAAAAAAGTTTCTTGACAGTTTGGACCGTAGCGTAAAGAAAGAAAAAGAATTTCTTGAAAAAGAAATTAAAAGAATTGAAAAAGAACTACGTGTTGAACCCTGGTGGAATTCTAGGGTTAAAGACAAAGGAAAAGCAGAATCTAGTAAAAGAAATTTGCAAGATGAAGAATCGAGTCAGACAAATGAACAAACAAATAACAGTCTTTTCCAAGATTCACAAGATCCGTGGCCAAATGAAAAGGACATTAATACCCCTTGGTTGAATCAGTACGGGTTACCATCGCAACCAGAAGATTCTATGAATTTGGACACACCATGAAGAAAGCGACAACAGAACTACTTTATTAAAGTTACTTTATTAAAGGCACTTTATTAAAGTTGTTTGTTTTTTGTAATCATGTCGAGATAAGGATAAGATTTGTGATAAGGTTTATGATAAGGTTAGGTAAGATAAGATAAGATTTGTCTAAAGTGATAAGATAACGTGGGTTCCGCATGTAAAATGATAAGATTACGTAGGTCCCACATGTGTGTATTTTAATATTTTCTCTCCCCTATATAAGGAGAGCTCCCCCTTCATTGTAAACCATCTTGGAAAACCTTGTAGTATTCGGAGTTATCAATAAACTTGTGTGTTTCCATATTTCTCATGTTCTTCTAAATTCTCTTCCAGTTCTTACTTAATTTCAGAAAGTGCGAAGTAATCGTAGGTTTGAGTTATATGAAGTAAGATCTTAGTAGAAACACGAGTATGCTCTGCAGTTGCACCTCTTATGGTGAACCTCTGCATCAGAAAGTGCTCTACCGACCGTATGATCCGTCCGGGGTTACAGTGATTTACGGCAAGTCCAAAAGTCCGGCCCTTTGTTGAAGCCTATGTTAGGCTGTTTGTAGGCTGGAATACCGCGAATTGCTGTAGGTTGCTGTCACTCCGCATGTGTGGTATCAGAACCAACTTCTTTATTCCGAGTAGTGAATAAGATTCTGCTTCCAATTCCATCCTTTGGAAAATATCTTTCCAAATCATTCCACACATTGATATCCCATATATCGTCTATCACAATGAGGTACCGCAATCCTTTTAAACTTTTGTAAAGTTTTTCTGCCAAACTTTCTTTCGTCTCATCCTTGTATGTTTCTCTCTTACTGCGATCCAATGAGCTCAAAATTTCAATCAACACTTTTTCCTTTTTATATGTTTGAGATACAACACACCAGGAACGCTTATCAAAACGATGGACAACAGAGGGATCATTGTACAGTTTATTTGCTAAAGTGGTCTTACCAAGTCCAGGCATCCCAAAGATGGAAATAATTTGTAGGTGGTCTTCTCCTCTAACAAGTTGTTCTACAATTTTAGCTGTCACTTTCTTAAACCCCACAATATTCTCTTCCAAACCAAGAGATTTTTTTGACTGCCACGGTACTAGTTCATTTGGATATTTTGCAACTTCTGGCATCCCAGCTGCATCGTCATTATTCTTTATTTCTGTGATAGCCGTTGCAATAAGCTGAATCTTCTCAATGAGCTGAGGAAGCCTGATGGTGAGATACCAAACATGAGGAAATGAGTTGATAACATATTCAACTTCATATGCTACGTCTCCCGTTCGTAATATGAGTTCTTCATGTTCTGCTTCTCGCTGCACAGCTATATCAGTGACAGAAGATCCCAATGACATTAACTCCTTATGGAGAGTTACAATTTGATCTTCTACACCAATTATCGTGTCAGACTTGTTATTTTTTAGGTCCATGAGATCATCAAGAACAGAGTCAACAATGAAGAGTGAAACCACAGCAGTCTTTGGAGCCATATCACTTGGCATCTTTGAGACTGCGATGCAGTGCCCCTTGATCTTTGCTTTTAAGAGCTCAAACCGTGTTAACAAGTTGGAAATTGCAAGATCTAATTTTCCACACCCTGGAACTTGATCGTTCCCTGTGAAAACGGATGGCTGTGAGAAACTTACTACCTCGTGGACCAGAGCTTTGATAACCGTCATTGCTTTGTTGGTTACTTCCAACTTTTTCCCATTCTTCTTATTTCCTTCCTCACCTTCAGTGGTCTGCAATGTTATATCCTCAATCAAGTCGAAAAAGTTTTCATGCAGAAAATTTCCTACCTCATTGACCACAGCTTCTAAATCCCTTTTTGCAATATTACTGGTTCCCATCTCCATAGCCCTAACAAATAGAAAAAGAGTGACAAAGAATAAATAAAAGAAACGTCCAACCTCATAAACCATAGCTTCGATATCTATCACTATATTCTTGTTGGGCTGCAAATGCATTGTGGTGTCCCCAAGAAATATAATAAGAAATCCAAGTTCGGCCCGGAGATTTTGAATGGAATCCTTTACACGAGCAATGGAATCTGCCTCAAAATATAGGATAACTTCTACCATTTGGAGGAGAAAGTTGATAAAGGCCGCAACAACTTGATTAGAATTGAGATTAAGACCAACATGGGACATGATTTGCTGGTTCGGGACTGTGAAGAACACCTTAAGCTTTTGCACAATCGACACGAGTATGTTGAAATTGTAATTGAATTCTGATATATACTCAAGGCTCCCTAACAGACCAACTACATTATATTTGATTCCTGATATATAACTAAGGCTCTGTAACCGATCAATTACATGTCCATGTTGGGATGACAACTTTGATATATGCTCGACCAGAATTCCAATGAGGTAGTGGAGCAAGGACTCTCTCCTCTGAGACTCCTCTGATGAGTCGTCGGATAAGGAGATCCAATTCTTCCTCCTCTGATGACATTGATAATGGAAATAAGAAGGATAATGAAAGTGAATGTAGTCTTTGTGCTTAAAGCATTAAAATTGAGTACCTTATAGCTTTGAAGCCATGGAAATGGTGCTTGTAGCTAAGAAAATCAAATAAAAACCAGAAAGGAAAGGAAAGGAAATGTAAACAGAAGAAGAAGATTATAGCTTTGTAGTCAAAGAGACCAAACGAATCTTTGGTTAATTTAATTCCTTTTCTTGTAATCATAAATCTCGATAAGGGTAGCTGTCAATTTAAAACTCATACACAGAGGACCACTCAACTTTCTCTCTTAATTAAAACTCTCTTCATCATAAATCTTAATTATTCTTCGATATACATTCGGTATGAATGTAACTTGACCACACTTTTTGGACTAATAAGTGAAGGCATTTCCATGTCTTAGACATTTTGAGGGGAAAAAGTCATTAATTAAAGACCCGACGGACTCAGATGGGAAAGTGAACTCTTCAATTATATTAAATAAGCAATATATTTCCCCCATCAAAAAAAAAAAAAAAAAAATCAATATATTTCAGCTACCTGAATTATATTTTCTTGACTTTTCACCAATATATCTTTTTTTTTTTTTTAGGACGTCTAATAATTAGATTGAGACTAAATTGACTGTTTCTTCCTCCTAATTATTATCATACTCAAGCTTACATTTTCTTTATCAGTTTTCTTCATCATATGATTACTGGTTTAATCTAGTCGTACTCATCTTAGATTCAAACTGCTTTAGATTCAAACTGCTTTAAGTAACTTATCGAATAGGTGATAGATTTTGAGCGTGAATGAGTGCTCACTATTTCGATTCGTATCAGCTTCCAACATATTGAGATATTGATCATGTAACTAGATGTCACTCATCAGCACGTCAAAGAACCTCAAGTTCATGAATAGAAGTCACCACTTTGTAGAAAATTTAGGTAATTCATAATATAGTAACGTGTGATTAATTTTTACTTAAGAGTCATGTTATAGAAATTAATCTACACTTACAGATCGTGTCTGTTGGGTTTTTTGATACCCAATAAATCCGGGCTATGATGTTAAATCGGTATTTTTAGTTGGATAATATTTCATAGGTTTCGGCCGATGATTGAAATGATATGATGACACCACAATCGGACCAATCGAATCACGTAACCCACTTGGACCATTCGAAGTAGCCTAATTGTATTAGTGTTGCTCATGGCCCGACCCGAACGTTTTGGATGGCTTTCAGGGTTAGCCCACTTAATCTATCTGTTATTGGGCCCTGTTTGTTTGACCTAAAAAGCCTAAACCCTAAACCTATCCTTAACCTATTTAAGTTTGTTTGTTAATGACAATTAGTGTGGAAATTAAAAGAGCAGCCCCCTTTTGTGCTTGAGAGAAAAAACGGTTTGTCCTTGTGCTTCTTGGCTTTGTGCCTCTTCCATTGGAGAGACCCATTCTTTTTCTTTCATTGGCTAGTCTTTGTGACTATCCCCTTGGCTTTAATTTCTCACCATAGTCCTAAGTGGGCTGAACATTGGAGCAACCAAATTCGGGTTTGGAAGGTGTTGTTGTTTGGGATCGATTGGTTTGTGTTGTGGTGTCGATTGGTTGATTTACTGAGCTTGGAAATTGGATTGAATCAAAGGAAATAATCTACAAATGGTATCAGAGCTTTAGGTGGTGTTTTTCAGGCCAAGAATCGTCCAGAAATCGACCTGAAATCGAGCAGAAACCAGAAGAAAATTCTGTCCCGTTTTTTGCCCAAAACCGGACCTGAAAATCCATTTTCCGGCCAAACCAGTGACCTTTTGGAAAATCCAAGACCACTGGTGGAACGTGCAGGTCGAGGCGCTTCTGGGCATCCGGCGCGTGGTGGTGACGGCGGCCGGCGGCGGCGGCGCGTGGGCACTCCGGCGGCGGCGCGTGCGGGCGCGTGGGGAGGATTCCGGCGACGGTTTCTTCAGGCAGTATCTTTATTTCGATTTTGTGAACGTGCTGATATTTTTTGTTTAGTGTTTCAGGTTTCACAGAGAAAGTTGGACGATTTTGCCCTTGCTCGTTCGCAATTCCGTTTTGCATTCCATCGGTTGCTGCAAACTTTAGGGCGAATAGTGGTGGCCCTAAAGTGTTAAATTGTATTCCTCGAAACTTACGGACTCAGATAAGTCCGCTCTGGTAAATTGGCTTATCCTCTCGTTAATTTCTGCACTAGCGCGTCATCGTGTGGGGTGACATTAGGATTGGGGTTACCGTGAAGGGGTAACCATTGCTTGTGCTAGAAATTAGGAATTAATTGTTCTTCGTTGCTCGTGATTGAAATTTGATCTTTTGATTCATTGCGGCATATTATCGTTTGTGATATATCGTGTGTGAAACTGTTTTGTTGATATCTCTTTGGTTGCATTGATAAGTTCCTAGAATACCTAGGATTGCTTTGTGTGTCTTAATTGTGATTTTGTGTTTCCTGTTTTGAAAATGACAACGCACAAATTTGATTTGGGAATTTTTAATGGAAAAGGTGATTTTTCTATTTGGCAACAGAAAATGAGAGGTATTTTGGTTCAACAAAAGGTTTCAAAAGCTATTGATGGGAGTCTTCCCGCTGATTTTTCAAAAGAACAAAAAGAAGAGGCTGATGAGCTTGCTTACACCTCTATTATTTTACACCTGTCTGACACTGTTTTGAGAAAAGTTGGAAAACTTGATTCTACAAAAGAACTTTGGAAAAAGTTGGAAGATCTGTATTTGCTTAAATCTACTCCAAACAAGCTCTACTTGCTTGAGCGTTTTTTCAGTTTTTAAAATGGATCCTTCAAAGGACCTGGATGACAATTTGGATGTGTTTAACAAACTTGTTCAAGATATTGTTAATTGTGGTGAGTCGGTGTCTGAAACTTACAAAGCTATTATTTTGCTGAATGCTATACCTGATACTTATCGTGAAGTCAAAAATGCTATTAAGTATGGTAGAGACACTTTGACACCCGAAATTGTCGTTGACTCCCTTAGAAGTAAGGATATGGAGATTAAGGCTGAAAGAGAAGATAAGAAAAGTGGTGAGCTTCTTATGATGAGGAATAGAATGAAATTTAAGCAAATGAATCTGGGTAGAGCTCAAAACTGTAGTGATTCGAGTAGCGACTCGAGTGATGATGATAGTAAGAAGAAGTGTAATAAGTGGGACAAGTCTAGTAGTAGACGGTGTTACAGATGTGGTAAGTCTGGACACTTTATTAGGGACTGTCCCAAGAAGAAGAGTAAGGAGAGAGGTGATGCGAATTTGCTTATAGGGTCGAGTGATGACCCTAGTGAGGTTTACTGAGTGTAGCCTTAGTTACTGCTTTTGCATCTGTGTGTAATCCTTTTCTGCATGTGTGTGATTACTTGATTCTGTTGCGTGGTTATATGTTACATTTTTCAATATGTTTGATATGTGCATTGACATGTTTTAAGTGATCTTATTACTGTGTGTAATTGTTTGCATGAATTGTGGATTTTTGCGATGCATTTGCAGTGTGTTGTGTGTCTTTCTGTAAGGTGGAGTATAGATGCCTAGGGGTACATTGGTTGTACCGTGGGATGTGGTGTGTGACATTTGGATCACGGTGGAGAGGTGATCAAATGTCTGGAATCCTTTATCTGGTAGAGACCCTGATCAGGTGGAGTGTGAGTGAGACACTTCTATCACTTCTGTTAGGTGGAGACCCATTATCCACGTAGGTTGGAGAAGTGATGTGTTGATAGAGGATTATCCCGAAAACTTAGGATCTATAGAGGCTTACCGTTAGACATGTTTGTTTGTTTGTTTGTTTGAGTGATTAGTCTAGTGAGTAGGTGGGCGATGAGGTGAGATATGTGTTCTCGTGGTGAGTGAGCAACACGGAATGGGATAGGATAAGTGTGGTGAGATCCTTGTGAGGTCATTTATGCATTTGTTGCGTATGTGTTGGTAGTTGATTAACTTGTTAATCTGTTGTTCTGTGTGAACGTGTGTGATAAGATCTCTGTGTTATCCTATATGATATCTCCATCGCATGTTTTATTTGCTCTTGATTGATTGCTGAGCTTATCTGTTTCTACTTGGGTGTTCTTGACCTTAGCCCTGGTGAGTATATGGAACATATATGATATGTGTTTCAGGTGGAGACACGAGGTAAGGTCTGTGATGCCAATTTTATTGGTTACCTTGATTGGGCAAGTGTAAACTGTGTGTTTTGTCTACTTGCAGATTTATTGGGATCAAGGTGGAGATTTGTTGGGTTTTTTGATACCCAATAAATCCGGGCTATGATGTTAAATCGGTATTTTTAGTTGGATAATATTTCATAGGTTTCGGCCGATGATTGAAATGATATGATGACACCACAATCGGACCAATCGAATCACGTAACCCACTTGGACCATTCGAAGTAGCCTAATTGTATTAGTGTTGCTCATGGCCCGACCCGAACGTTTTGGATGGCTTTCAGGGTTAGCCCACTTAATCTATCTGTTATTGGGCCCTGTTTGTTTGACCTAAAAAGCCTAAACCCTAAACCTATCCTTAACCTATTTAAGTTTGTTTGTTAATGACAATTAGTGTGGAAATTAAAAGAGCAGCCCCCTTTTGTGCTTGAGAGAAAAAAACGGTTTGTCCTTGTGCTTCTTGGCTTTGTGCCTCTTCCATTGGAGAGACCCATTCTTTTTCTTTCATTGGCTAGTCTTTGTGACTATCCCCTTGGCTTTAATTTCTCACCATAGTCCTAAGTGGGCTGAACATTGGAGCAACCAAATTCGGGTTTGGAAGGTGTTGTTGTTTGGGATCGATTGGTTTGTGTTGTGGTGTCGATTGGTTGATTTACTGAGCCTGGAAATTGGATTGAATCAAAGGAAATAATCTACAGTGTCCAATATATTTTTGGGTGTAATAGAGTCATTACTCGTTGGTAGACTATTGTTATGATCAAGAAAAACAACATATTGCAATTGGTAAAGCAACAATCACTAAGAATTTATTAAGAAAAGTGTCTACCTCTATTCACGAGTTAAGACAAATTAATTTTCGATATAATCTGTACTTTTATACGTAAGTATCAAATTCATATTATCACAACGCAATCAGTTGATGAGAGGACTTTGTGTTACGGACATGATTTGTCCATAATGAAGAACAAAATAAAATAATTAAAGAGTAGCAAAAATACAGTGTATTTTCGAGGAAATATAGACCTTCCCATTGATATTTCGAGGAAGCAATAAACCTCGAGACAAACCATATGTGAAAATAACTCTCTACCGTTGGGAAATAATGGCACAATGATGGATTGGGCTTTTATTGAGAATGGGCTGGACAGTTTATGATTTTACTTGAAGCCCATGTTCTGGTTTATCAAATGAGAAAAGCGTGTTTCTGCTTAGAAGTTCAGCTGATACGGTTTTATTAATTAAAGGACTTATGAGACATTCATTGAGGGTGTTTGGTAGAGATTAAAATCAGATTAAAATTAAAAATATAACCGTTATTGTTGACTTTTATTAGACGGGTGGGACCCAATAACGGCCATATTTTCAATTTTAATTGGATTTTAAACCGTACCAAATAGGCAAAGGCTGGGCACTTATTTTCAGAACGTGAAATCAGATTTAATTCATTTCATTCTTCCCAGTCTCTCACTTTCTCTCCTCTGGCGCAACTCTCAGCCCTCTCTGTTCCGTTTTCTGATTTTGCACTCCATATTGAAACCTCCTGTAAATCTGTGATAGTATAGCTATTGTACAAGTCTTGAGTGATTTGTAGTGAGCTCTAATGTATCCTTTTGTGGATACCGTTTTTGATTCGTAAAGGGTTCGATATTCTGTACTATTCTTGAGTGAGTTGTAGTGCAATTCTTGAGTGAATTGTAGTGAGACTATTGTGTATCCTTGTGTGGGTTTCATCCGGGTTCGAGAGTGGCTTCGTTGTTTTGTGTTGTATTCTTGAGTGGATATCGATTCATGTATTGGAGAGGGGTTTTTCGACTTGTTGATGAATCTTGAGTGATTCGTTGTTGATAGCTCGGTTGTAAAGAAGAACGGTTCTTGATTATTGGTTAATAAAATGATTTCTTCCGGTTGGCGGAAGCTCAAAAGGGGATTAGAAATTTTATCCAAACCTCTTGCCTTATGGCGAAAAATCTCTCGAGTTCTTTTACTATTTTCAGTTTCTTGCATTTTATTTTTGTTGATTGAATGTTTCACTACAACAAAAACTGCCTACGGCAACGTTTGAACGTGTGTTGCAAATCAAGGTGTTATCGTAGAGTTGACAGATACGGCAACATTTTTTGAGCGTTGCCAAAAGTCTACGGCAACGTTTGGCAAACGTTGCCGTAGATAGCTACGACAACGCTTGGCAAACGTTGCCGTTTTTTTTTTTATTCTTCTCAACAACAACAATTTATGCAAATAGATTGACAAAATTGAAAATGAAACTTACGAACAAATTTTAGAATTGCATAAAAATTGATAATTTCAATACAAATTTTTGAATCCATACACTTGAACATTAGAATGTGATACAACACCACTTAAATAAAAATGAGTTTTAAAATGAGATAAAATGGTAAAGAAAAAACTCGATCATAAACGGAACACATAAACTACTCTATTTCTTTGGCAGCTTCTCTTCCTTAAGCAAGAACATTAAAAATTGAGCCGGACTTATTCCCTCACATCCCGAGTGCTATCATCGCGAAAATGAAGGCCAACCAAGAGACTGTAATCCATGATTCTCTCTGCCTCTAGAAACTCACAGTCTCTATCAATTTGCCTGTTAAAAGAATTTACCAAATTGACAAGATGCCCATGTTTTAAAATAGAATAATCATAGAGTACAAGAAGGAAGGGCAATACTAACTTGATTAATTCTTGGTACCAATTTCTTTGTATGCGAAACATAAAGTTAAGGTCGAGATCCTTAAGAGTTGTAGTTTCATCAATCTCTCCCTCAGGCTTATCAGTTGTGCGGCCATGGGATGACCCTTTCAAATCAAACCTTCTATGGATTCGATATTCCGAGCAGAACAAATTTCCCATCACAATGAACCTAGTCTAATTTTCAATCAGATAACAAGAAATTATTTACATGGCATGCAGTTGTACCACAACCGTAGAATTGAATTTTTCAACACCAACAACATACCTTGACGCCACCCACTGGTTTGACACAATAGACACCATAAAACTTGGTGACTAGGGAATTTTCATAGTGATAGACATGCTGATAGTAACTAGGAAGCATCTTTATAAGCACCTGGAGAAACAGATTACCACATTTCAATTTGCAAACAAAATTGACCACGGCTCATAATATAGTCCAACTAAAATTCTAGATTGAACAAGAAAACTAATGAGGTGCAAAATTAATATTTGCATTGCTTCCAATGTCATCATGATCCTCAATCACAATTTTCCTTTTGTAAATTTAACGAGTCAACGAGTAGAAACCTGAAAATGTGGATATAATACTTGTTGATCACATGAAAAGTGTGGATAAAAAGTGGTTTGACCATTTATAGATAATTAAAAACATAGTGAAAATCTTGAATTGCTTTAGTTATCATTGTTTTCTACTTTGAAAGTTGTACACGTAAAGAACGTAATATTCGTGTTTTTAGTGCAATGTATCACAATTTGATTCTTGAGAATATTACAATAGACATTGAATTCATCAAAGAATAAGAAACAACTTAATGAATTTAAGGTGTCTAATTGATGCGAATAACCACGCACAATCAAAAGATCAATTGCATGTTCCAGTTGGGCCTACTATAGGAGCAAGATCCAAGAAGATCAAAGAAGCACTTAATGGGCTGATTCAAAAGATTTGGCCTGATTCTAAAACGGGGCATTCCAAGCTTGGCACTAAGGAAGATGAAGGCATAATAATCTAAGCTAAGGGGACAGATCTTGATTAAACTGGGTGTAATTTCCTTGGCAAATGGCATGGATTAAGGGCTGATTATTGCTTGATTTAGACAAAGAATTAGAAGGAGAAAATGGGGCTAATTGTAATTGGTCTCAGTGACTCCGGAATCCTCTAATGGAAACTTGACATTCCCTGCAGCCAACTCTGTGGTTCCAGCTATAACAGCCTTTGTTGACAGATCATCAGTTGTTGTAGTTTTCATAACCAAAAGAATGTGGGCAAGATTTTTCAAAACTTTTGTCAATAATAGTTTTATGATTTGCATTGTTTAGACCCACTATTTTGGATCTTAAGAATCCTTAATTGATCATTGATAGCAGCTGTTTTTATGTAATTAATACTTGTAGGCATATATTCTCGTTTCTAATCTCATTCATTCTAGTATGAGCACACATTGTAGCATTCTCATTTCAATTATCCTGTGGGTATCCTATTCTCCACCCGTCCAACGTTCAGTAGCACAAAGCATAGCAAGTCTAAGAATAGTTCAATAGAATTAGCCTTTTAAACTTATATACATCTTCGTGTCACACAGAGTTCTTATAACATTTCTCCTCTCATCCAACTTGCTCTAATCCTAGCTAGGCATTAAATTCTGTTCAATTCCTCCTTGTTAATAATCAAACCTAAATACTTAAAACAACTACTTTTTTGGACAACATTATTCTGGACAGTAACTTCACCATTATCTTTATTCCTACAATTACTAAAGTGGCATTGAATGTAATCTGCCATGGTTCTACGTAACATAAACCCTTTGAATTCCAAAGTACTACAAAGTTCTAACTCATGATTTAAGTATTAATACTTCAAAAACACCACAGAAACACCAAGAACAACCAAGGAGATTCAAATTAACACAAGTGATAAAGTTGCACACAATCTGAAATTGAGCCAAATGTAAAGCACTAACCTTCAACAATGGCATATGTATATCCCCCAAAGTATTATTAGGCATAAGTTACCTTCAGAAGCTGGGCTACCAACATCTCCCTCCTCTTGGTCTTCTAATTATCAATCCCTAACAATCAATCCATTATCCCTAACTGCCGTTCAAACTTCAAAACATTAGCTATTATAACTTGGTGGAAAATGAAATTGGAAAAACTGCACTTACAATTTGCAAAACATTAGATTTAACACTTGACAGTCAATGGGCATTAAGTTACCTTGGAGGTCGCCGTCGGAGCTTGGAATTTGTACTTGTGCGGAGGCGGAGCAGCCTAGCAGTAGCAGTAGTTCAAAACGGGTCCAGACTGAGAGAGCTATAGAGGGACAGCGGGGCTGAATCGGTCGATTCTGCTACTGGGAGAGAGCGCTAGATGGGATGGGAGAAAAGGGGTTGACAAGGGTGGTGTGAATGGTGTCGTGTTGGAGAGGAGAAAAGGAGTTTGGGAGATCGTCTTCTTCTGTGGTTCTGTGGCGAGACTGGACTAGGTTGGCGATTTGTGTTGGCGAGGATGAAAGAGTGCCGGTTTGATTGGGATTTAGGGTTGGCGGGTTATTTGGATTGGATATTTGTTGGGTTGGAATTGAAATAGGCCAAAAAATTATACATACTCATTTTTTGCAACGTTTGAGAAATGTTGTTACATGTAGTTTTAGCAATGTTTGTGAAACGTTGCGAAAAGTTAAGCTATTGAGACTTTTAGCAACGTTTGTCAAACATTGCGAAAAGTAAGAGTTTTCGCAACACTCAATAAACGTTGCGAAAAGTCTAACTTTTCGCAACATTTATTGACGTTGCTAAAAGTCTAACTTTTTGCAACACTCAATAAACGTTGCTAAAGGTGCCAACCGCAACATTTTTCTAAAAAACGTTGCCAAAACTCATTTATTAATACCAATGACAACATTCACTTACTAAAATGTTGCCAAAAGTCCCTTTTAGCAACATTAGCAACATTTATCACCAAATGTTGTCTTTTATGTATTGCGAAATACCCTTTTTGTTGTAGTGTTTGTTTTGGCTAATTTGGAGTATTGAATCTCTATACCCTACATACTATTTACAGATTTTGCCTCTAAAAATATAAGCTTAATAACATGATTACTCCAAAACATAGTACACTAACACATAATGTCAAATAATGAAAAAAAAAAAATTAAACTAAATATTAGATACAATAAAATTGTAAAATCAAGAGTAATAAATTAAATTTGTAACTTTCACATGAAACTGTAAAACATTTGCTTTTAAGGTCGTCATTCTCTAGTCCGTAGACTTCTCCAACGATATGGCAAAATATGATTGGACTTTTTTTCCCCTTTTTTCCCATCTTTCAATGATGTCTGCCATGTATTTGTGAGAATTTCCATCAAAACATTCTATATTTGTAGATTACTATCCTTCTAATAAGGGTTGTGCTATGAGTACACTTATGTACCCATAGGAGTGTAATGGACACTCGACGTCTTCATATTAGGGGACGCCTGACGTACCTATAGCATTTTCCTTTTAATAAAGTGACTGTGACCAAAGTACACCAAGTCTTCTCTCAATTATTATCCAAGTCATAATATTCACATGTTTTGAGAATTAAGATTTTCATATTCTTTTCCTTTTATATAGTGGGAGACCGAGGCCTCATAGTGGACCATGAATAGGTGCCCATTTATACCTTTATTTCCTTTAACTAGACCTTTTATTTATTAAATCACTATCAACTCCTAATCATTTGATTGGATTGTCTATAAGAAATTGTTATATTCTCAAATCAATTGAGAATTTATAAGTTGATTTTATAATATTAAAATTATTGAAATTGTAACGTAATAGAGCTTCGCGTTTTCCTTGAAGTGTAGGGTGTTCCGACTGCTCCAATAGACAAACGCTACATGCAAAATGAGGTTGTGGCTTCCTTCCCCGTTACACCTCCGGCGTGAGAATCAGTATGTGGTTTTGGAAAATATGAAAGAAATGTAAATGATATTCAAATAGTTCGGGTTCCAAGATCCATACCTTTCTCACCTTAGGGGTATTTATAGCACCTGATGTAACAAACCTATTTAGCGGTTACTGGTGCCACGTGTCTCACGTAACTCCTCCCACTTCCCCTACGTTCTGAAAGGATGATCCCCAATTCTCCAGCGATTGGTTGTATCCACGATTGCCGTTGAGCGATTCACGTCTTACTCATGGCCATTTTTAGTGTTAAGTGTGATGTTGGCCTCATAGTGATAGATGGTCCATATGATTGTAGAGTGCCTCATAATAATCGACGACCTCATGGTCGTGGCGACCTTATAGCGGTAGATGGCCCATGTGAACGTAGAGTGCCCCATAGTAGTCGACGACCTCGAGTGGTACACGACCTTATAGTGGTAGGCGGCTCATGTGAACGTAAAGTGCCTCATAGTAGTCGACAGCCTTGTGGTAGTAGGTGGACGTATAGTGATAGATGGGTCATATGAACGTAGAGTACATCATAGTGGTCGACGACCTCATGGTGGTAGGCAACCTTATAGTGGTAGATGACCTATGTGAACATAGAGTGCCTCATAGTGGTAAACGATTTTATAGTGATAGACGGCCCATGTGAACGTAGAGTGTCTCATAGTGGTAGACGACCTCATGGTGGTAGGCAGCCTATAGTGGTAGACGGTCTACGTGAACGTAAAGGGCATTATGGTGGTAGATGGCCTCGTGGTGGTAGACGGCTTAACATGAGGTGCTCTACGTAGAGTGCCTATCAAGTAATCTTTAACTTGTGGTCATCGTAGATCATTATTGATGCCATTTTATATCAATTATGAATCATCTAGTCCCGCGCATACATTCATTTAGATGTTTGCATACACATTATACATTAACATTTGTAAAATGAAAATCATATCCATCCTTTTTATTTCTTCATCTTCGAAATGATACAAGCAAGCAAGATTTTGAAAAAAATATATTGTTAGGAAAACTAAGCCACCATACTCTAATGTTTCTCAACTAACTATCAAAGATTTGTGAAAGAGAGATAGAAAACCGACTTGCAACCTAAATGGTAAACACCCAGGAATTAAAATTAGGATTGAAATCATATTCATCAATGCTCTTCCATCTTGCAATTATTAAAGTACATGATTGTAACTCATCACTAGAAAATATATTTATGAGTTGAGGTTTACCTTCACTTTATACATTATATGTTTCAATTGTAAGCATATAGTAAAACAAAAGAACACAATTTCTACTTTCAATTGTGTGATAGCTACTAATGAGGTTTACGATACTATTAGGTGCGTGGGTTACTATTGTGCAAGATATGACAGTAAAATTGGAAAGAAAAAGAACAATAAGATCGACATAGAAATTTAAGTGGTTTGACAATATGTCTACGTACATCCACTAGTGTACGACATGCATAATTCAACTTCTCGTGATGCTAAATAAGTTGTGTTATGTCTCCTCTCTAGTTCCTCTACATTCTCAAAAGTGTGTACATTCTAAGATCCAAGTCATTGAAGTTACCAATTCTTCCGTATTGTGAAACCTCACATCAACTTGCTTGATCAATGCATGATATGTTTGATCCTTGCATGATATATTTGGTTCTTGTCAAATAAATGATACTTTGACTATCACAGTGAAACTTAACTCCACCATGCTAACTCTGACTAGAACCGCAATGTACAAGGCTTCCGTGGCAGCCTCAACTATATGTACTCCACCTCAAATGTGGACAATGCAATGTGAATTCGTCTATCTGTTGTTTGGGATTGTGGGTGCAACAAGTGAACGGTACAATCTGCAACTAAGTGAAATGTTTGGAATCCAACTACAATTTTCTCTAATAATATTGATGGACGGTCAGTTGAATTGCTGACTTGAGAAGAAAGTGATGGTGTAAATCACGCATTCACGTCAAATAAAAATATTGAAAACAAATATCTATCTTCCGTTTTATCTTTCAGGGACAAGTTGCAATCAAATTATTTATAAACTTTAATGTTTATTATTAACTGTCCTGCAGTGTGGGGTTGATTTCATAATCACACTGATTAATTATAAAAAGAGTAGCGCTCAACAATTTCCATTAAACTACTCCTCTGTTCCCAAATGCATTATGAATTTCATAATCACCATGGCTAGGGATTAAAATATAAAAAGAATATATTAGTGCTGAATATATAATTTCTTTCCAACTAATCCATGTCCATTACTGCATAGTTTATTTCTCAATCACGCTGGTTAAAGCTCTTAGAATTTTCTCAATTTCACACTTTGGAAGGCATGGAACTTATTGTCTACTGATTGGGTTTAGTGACACTATTATCAAGCCATGCAAGTTTCTTAATTTCTTCATTTATTGGTAAATTCAATGCTTTATATATAATGTATATGGCTTAAATAATCCCTCCATAAGAGTATCTCCTATCGTGGTTTAAAATAAATTTGACTTATCATTTAGACTTTCAAACTGGAAAAATTGAATGTTAGCACCTAAGACCGTCACTTAAGCGGTAGCTCAGCTCCAAACGAGCTCCAAGGTTTTTGGTTTTGGCACTCCAGCAGCGTGCGGGAGGTAGGCTAGTGGCTAGAAGGTTGCCACCCTTGATGAAAGATGTTGAGTTTTTGGGCGTGTATCTTCGGCCACACCCCTCATTTTCTATAAATTGGACCCCTTACATACCATTAAGTCATCCCATGTCATTTGTCAAAAACTCTTGCAAAATCTTTCCAAAACTTGCATACAAAACCCTCCTTTGTAGAGAGAATGGTTCGCTTTGGCCTTATAGCTTGAAATGTTTTTATTACAAGTAGTTCTCTAATAAGTGTAATCTATACACTTATTCGTGGTTCCAAATCATGATATTTTATTATCTTTTGGATTAAGTTCTACCTAATTTATGTTATATTGTGTTTTGTAGGTAAAATTTTATATTTAATGAAGAATTAGAGAACAGAATACAAAAGTGGCGAAAAATAGCAGAATCCAAAGATGAATTCCTTGGAAAGAAATAATATATTAAATGGTCTGGAGTTAAATTGGCATCAATATACTTGTATTGAAAATTTTAATTGGAGGTCCAAGTTACATGTGTGTGTGTGTGACTTATTTATTTATGTGTTGGTTTTATTATGAGTTTAATGTATTAAATTACCTAATCAATAATTAGATTATTATGTGGGTCTCTTACGAATCAAGATATGAGTTTGAAATTTAGATCATATAATAAAATTCGGTAAATTAGTATAACGTGTAGAGATATATCTTTACTAATTATGAATTCTTAGAACTAGTGTTTCGTTTAACTAAAATTGATTTGCATAGAGATAAGAAATTAAATTAGTTAAATAGGCTGAATGAGAACGCGAGAGGGGTAAATTGAATACAATAGAAGAATTCGATCAAACACTACATTAGGTTATGAATTTTGAATTATGAATAAAGGTGATCAATAGATGAAATTATTATTCCCTAATATTTATCACATATTAGTTTTTTTTTCAATTATCCATTGTTTCAAAAAAAAAATTTATTTTTAATTACTCAAAAATAGTTAGGGAAAAATCACCACAATTATTTACTTGCTTTTGTCAAATAGGAGTTAGGATAAATAGATTAAGTCTAAAGTATAATTCTTATGGGAGCGATAATCTGGACTCAAAGGTCCACTATATTACTTGATACGATATTGTATACTTGTAAAATAAAAAACGCAACATTCTCCGTTGTAATTTGGGAGACAATTGCCATACATCTATTAGCATCATTGTAGGGCAAATTTGTCTTAAAGATAGAGTTAAATACTTTCCTCAGTGTTAAACTTTTGCCATATTATTATTCACTTACAAAACAACCTATACACTATATCCCCCCAACAAAGATGAATCCAAGAGACCATGTAAATGACATCACTACAAGAAGTGAAGTCAAACTATTGCTAGAGATAACTATTAAGAAATGGCAGTAGTTATCGAGAAACCGGTTGCAAGTAAGATAAATGTGCCTACCGAAGATGAGGAACAAGTGGAATGGTCAGAACAAATTAAGGAGTTTGAGATAGTAGTTTTGACCAAAGAAAGCAGTACAATTTTACAAAATAAATTGCCACCAAAAGTCAAGGACCCAATGTTAAGATTTGGTGTTCCATCTTAAAAGGTCAACCTTAGTAAGAGGAGTAGCTCAAGATCTTTTATTAATTGGTCTATGTCAACATCATTTATCGATGTGGGATATATATCCTTAACACGCCCCCGCAAGATGGTGGCTCATTTAAGCAGACCAATCTTGAAATTCACGTGCTCATTTTAGAGTCTTAACGGGATCGAATCGCTCGTTGGAGCATAATGAGTTTTGATATCATGTTAAGAATATTGGGCCTAACTCCACCTAATAAAATCGGCTTATTAGGGGAGGATTGCCCTCACCTTATTAAGTGGATCATTTATATTTTCTCAACCAATGTGGGATTCTAATACGCCCCCTCACGCACAGCATGGACCATGCCAAACAACTATGAACAAATCGATATTGGGTGGCATCCAACATTGCATAATCGAGCCTAACTCTGATATCATGTTAAGATTTGAGGTTCCATCTTAAAATGTCAACCTTATTAAGAGGAATAGCCCAAGATATTTTATTAATTGGTCTGTGCCAACATCATTTATCGATGTGGGATATATATCTTTAACACCTAATGAGTTTTATCCCTTGCATTATTGGTACTTAAAATTTTGATAGAGTTTTATGTGATTTTGGTGTTAGTATTACATTAATGACTTTGTCATAAGGAAAGTAAGATTGGAAGAGAAAAAGCCTATTATAGTTTCAGTTCATCTAATAGAACGTCGATAAAATATCCACTTGGAGTCATTGAAAATGCTTTAATAAAAGTGGACAATTTTATCTTTTTGGAAGATTTATTGGTCATCGACATTGAAGAGGAAAAAAAACAAGCAACTCATCATTGATCGACCATTTTTAGCTACTGGTAGAGCCCTCATTGATGTGTAGAAATGAGAAATAATTTTAAGGGTGGAGGAAGAACGTGTCACTCCCATTGTCTCGCAAAGCATCAAGCATACACCAGAAGCAAATTGACTTATAATTTGGCTAACATTAAACTAGGTAAAATAAAATGGTTGAATAATTGAAAAAATGAGATTGTT
The DNA here is from genome assembly GCA_019097785.1 of Fraxinus excelsior. Classification (NCBI taxonomy): domain Eukaryota; kingdom Viridiplantae; phylum Streptophyta; class Magnoliopsida; order Lamiales; family Oleaceae; genus Fraxinus; species Fraxinus excelsior. The sequence goes on from CM032630.1 coordinate 33,703,294, forward strand.
TAGGAATATATATTGAATGCTGAAACTATGCATTGAATTCTTTTCAGTTTGTAAGTGAACTTAGGGAATAAAATGTGGTCGAGGTGTACTAGGTAATGTCCAGTAAAGTCAAAAAACTTTAGCAATGCAAATCTTCCAAAGCCCATTTCAAACCTCCATGATGCTTGCAAAAATTCAAGCTAACGCCTTTAAACTAGCCTTTATTTGAAGACAACCTAACTTTTCTATCCCTTTAAGTTATTGCTTGGAGTACTAGATTAGTTTCAAAAAAATTGGTTCTTAGTTTGGACTTAATTTATTTTATTTTCCATGCGTTTTGAGCATGTCAGTTCATAAGTCATCGTCATCCATTAACCCAAATTTTCTTGTGCATATCAAAGTTTAAGGTGTTAAAGACTGTTAGATGTGTAGGATCACATGTTAAAATTTTAAAGTCAAACACGGGTAGTTTGGTGCCTAACGGAAGAGGGTATCTGTTTTGCATGATTTTTATTTTTTGTTAGCATCATGTAGAATATGGTTGAATTTGTCACTTGTCAAAACTCCATATCAATCGGAGCTTGTTTGATCATTAACGGAGGTTACACGAAAGTCAGCAGTCTACTGCCAACCTAAATTTCGTAGATTTCGCCCCAAATCAATTCATTCAAAGGTACAATACGTCGTTGGTATGGACAACTAATTCCTAATCTATAGCCTAACTTGTGCAATATCTTTCGGTGGAACTCATGATAGGGGTTAGTGTATGAAACATGCTATATGTACACCAATGTTGACATTATGGTTTACATCCACATGAGTTGGCAAAATTAGTTGCATTGGATTTAAGAATACTTTTTCAATCAATGACTAGATTTGTGACAGATAGGAATGTGCAAACCAAGGTAAAAACTTTAGAACTAAAATCGAAACAAGGAACTCGAGATAAAAAGAGCAAAACATCAACTCTCTAAGCATTCATTTCATTAAGTGTGGGCCAACAGTTGGAAATAGAGACTGAGATAGGGGGCCAGGGGGGACGATCGCCCCCCCCCCCCAACGTCACACCCAACATTGTCCGCTTGTCCACTATCCCTAATTAATTTGTAATCTATTTTTCAGTTTCGCCCCCGCAACATTTTTAAATTTTTTATTTTTTCCATTAATAAATATTGACCCAATAACTTATACTTTAAAATTCAACGATACAAAAATCTTAAACCTAAACAAAAGATTCAATAGTTACTTAAATAAATAAATAGTCCAAATCCAATACAAAAGTAAATGACTCATTTATGAATCAATTATCCAAAAGCATATCCCACAAGCCACAGCCCACAAGATGTAATCCTGACTACAGACGCCCCAAATTCTTCCTCAAATCAATTATCCCGCTAACTTTACAAATCAAGAGAAGTTGCATTTGAAAGGTCAATTGGAGCTATATCAAATTGAAGTTCAGCGTAACTCTCAATTTAAAAATTTGACAACACTTCCCAATGTATGCCAATTTTTGGCATTGACAAGAAAATCAATGAGTTATAATCTTGTTGATAAATTGATTCGTCTTGTCTTGACTCTTCTTATTTCAACAGCAATTACAAAACACTCTTCTTATTTCAACAGCAATTACAAAACATGCATTTTCAGCTATGAGTGTCATTAAGACAAGGTTGCGTAATAGAATGAAAGATGATTTTTTGTCCAGTACCATGCTTGTGTATATAGAGAAGGAGATTGTTGATACTTTTTTATTAGATTCTCTTATTAACGAGTTTGAAGTGATGAGGACAAGGAGAGACCAATATCAGATGTCCAAGCCATCTCTACCATCTGTTATATAGATATGCAGATTACTTTTTGATATCCATCTAACGTTCATATTTTCAATTTGTATAGTGTTAGACACATAGATGGACATATTATTTTTGCATCGACAAATTGATTGTCTTTTTGGTCAGTCTATCTAACTTACTTATTTTGGTACTCAAAATTGTACTTTTCAATCCTCTTAGTTAAAAAAAAAATGTTCGAAGGCTCCGCCTCTGAATCCCTAGGAGGGGGCCTACCCCCCTCCACCCCCCGTATTTTTGTCCCCGCAAGATTGAAATCCTAGCTACATCCTTGGTTGGAAAGGCTGTTCACACACAAACAAAAAGGGTCAAACACGAGATAGGTGCACAAATTTTCATTATGAAAATACTTGAACATTTCTATAGAACGTGTGATTAAATTCCTAGTTATTCTTAGGCAATCAAAGTATGGTATTTGACGGAGTTATTTTGCGCTTTCATTTTCTAAGTTCTTTTATTTTATTTTTTTTGGTCTTTTTCTCGGGGATTAGCGAAATTTAAGTTTGTGGGTGCTTGATATCTCGATCTTATGAATAGAAGGAAACAAACATGTCCACGTGACTACAAGATGTCATTAAGAACACTAATTGCGAAAAAGTTATGAAAGCGATATCCAAATGGAAGTTGCTATGAATCAAAGTATTAATACCATTTCAATATATATAATTACAAAGATCACAATCTATTAGAAAACATTAACCCAAATAAAAGCTAAAAATTAACCATATTAGAATATAGGTTCCGCATCACAAAACTATTTCATATATCAACTTTATTGCGATATTCTAATAAAAAGAAAAGATCCATTTATTTAGGGTAATGTAATTCAACTTCACTAATGCTTAGCGCCGGTCACAGGGGCGGATCCAGCAAAAATTTTAAGTCGGGCTAATACATAAAAAAATTACACATAAAAAAATTGTTTTTACCTAAAAAAAGAAAAAATTACTTTGATTAGAATGAAGATGGCTTTGACAAAAATGTTGGGTTGAAAATAGTGGACTTAAAAAGGAAATTTAGCGAAAGCTTGTGTTCTTGACTCAAGTTTTTTCTTTATATAAAAATTACTCTAACCAATTATGCTATATTTAGAGGTACCAAATTTTTCAGTTAAGAATTTTTGTTCTTTATTCTTCAATTCTTTGTACATAATGTGAATGTGCGACTGTAATTTATTGAGGCAATGTGCAACTGTAATTTACTAAGTCAACTAATCTTCACGGGTCAAAGATCAAATCCCTTTCTAAAAATGAAAAATTAGAGGACAAAATGGACCAGTCGATTCAAAAGAACTAACTCGTGATTTGAATATTGGAATAGACTATTTGACTAACCGGTTTGAAATTGACTTGAATGAGCAATGTTTTAGAAACACGGCAATTAAAGGGCATGTATAAACTCTACGAATCAACATGGCCCATCACTTAAAGGCAGGTGAATGATCATAGATACCAATCCATTTTGCTCTCACATCATTTATGGGAGAATAATGTCAAACTTTATACTATTAATCTGATGGTTTCATGATGCAATGAGCACTAGAGTCTTTGATACTGATTCCAGAGTCTTGAACAGAATCGAGCTTCTTGCCTACCATCATTTTTAGAAGTTTATTCGAGTCTAGACCGTTAGCTGACATGTCTAGTGAATTAAAGCTTTTATTCGTGCTATTTCAATTATGACGAAAACTTATAAATTCTATAAAGAAAAAAGAAAAAAGCGGTTTCATTACATTCCCATGTGCTTCCACATGCCTTAAGTTTGAGACCCACATTTTACAAGAAAACCATTGAAAAGGCCAAAAAAAACTTTGGCTTGTTAGTACTTTCAGATGGTCAAAATTCACAGCATCCACGACAAATAAATTGCTAAGAGTAATTCTATTAATAGTGAAAATTATCGATTATCGCCAGAAGTGATATACATATGGTATTTTGTAATTTGATGTAAGAGTTAATTAAAAAATTACCATATTAATGTAAGAGAAATGTAGGATTTTATTAAATTGTGTATCAACAAGAATAAAATAATTTGGAACAAAAATTAATACATAGGTGTTTTAGGAATTACCATTGTAGCGTGCTTTACAAAAAAAATCTTTGATCTCCTTGATTCCACCTCCAAGCCCCTTGTTTGAAAATTCTGCCTTCAAACCTTTTGGCCTTCTATAGTGTTCTTCAAGGACCAAGGATAAAAATGTAGAGATATTTTTAATTTTTTACTTTTTTGTATGTGGTCACCAAAAAAAAAAAAAAAAAACTTTTCATATATATTAATTACCCCACTAAAAGGTACGTGTCTAGTGGTTTGATTTCTAAGACCTCTAATCCCACTAGGACTCTCACCTCTTTTGATTGGATGATGGGACCTTATCAAAAAGGAATAATTCTCTGTGTGAAGAATAAAAATGCATCATAATTTCATTGGACAAAAAGCTCTAGGGGCAAATTGAAATTCTAATTCCCACTTTTGCCATGTTTGATAGTCAAAGTTTTACACTAAAAAGCTTCTCTCTAAATGGAGAGCTTTTCTCTCTTGTCTTTTGACAAGCTTTCTATTATCTCTTAAAACTCTTCTCCTACATACACTATCTAAATGGCTCTTGAGGATTTGTACACAAAATTGGCAATAGAAGATGAAGATGAAGGAGTGGAACTGCAGGAAGGTGATGCTATGGAGGAGACTGTAGAGTACTACTATTGCTTGGTTGGCCGATTCTTTACAGACCGTACCATTCATTTTGTTTCAATGAGGAGACTATGGCATCTATTTGGCGTCCGAAGAAAAGAATCTGCATCAAGGATATGGGGGCTGGAACCTATGTCTTTCAATTCTATCATCCAATTGACATGAACCGAGTGCTTGAAAATGGTCCTTGGACTTTCAATAATCATCTTCTACTCCTGAAACATCTCAAAGAAGAGGAAAACCCTATGAAAATCGATCTGTATGAAATAAGTTTGTGGGTGCAAATTCATTAAGTTCCTACCAAATTTCGTTCAGACCGAACCCTCGTTCAGATTGGAAATTTTATTGAAACCTATCTATCATCTGATCCTAAGAACTTCTCTGAAGGCTGTAAAACCTACCTCCGTATCAGGGTCCTCATGGATATTAGATTTCTGTTGAAGAGGACGATGAAGCTTAAAAAAACTGGAGGTGATTGGATATGGGTGATCTTCAAGTATGAAAGAGTGCCGACATACTGTTTTATTTGTGGCAAAATTGGACCCTCCGATTCAAATTGTGAAAAACTATACAAAGCTAATAGTGAGGAGTTGGAACGACCATATGGCCCTTTTCTTAGAGCTGCATCTCGGAATGATCATGGTCTTGCCGGCAAGAGGTGGCTGCGGGGATCGTCGGTGGAATCTACAGATTCTAAGTTTGGTAAGAACGCGGTTTATGACGGGGACGAGGTACTTTCCAAAGGTGATGAAAATTATTCCTTATCTAACAAAGGAAAATGCGTGTCTCAAGGGTTAATTTCAATCAATCCAACCCCCATGCATTGCCACCTTTGCTGCCCAATATAAAGGAAAATCCTTTATTGAAGGAAAGTCTAGCTGCCCAGAACAAGGAAAGTGATGAGGATTCGGGCATTATCGTACTGGAGCAAAAAAAACGTAGGAAGAATAACTACACGAAAGTGAACTTGAACAACTCGGCTCTTGATTATGAACCCATGCATGAGGATCCAAAAAATGGGGCTATGGTGGGCTCTGCCTTGCAGGCCCACCAATCTGAACGAGTGTTTTAAGCTGGAACTGTCGTGGGTTGGGCAACCCACGAGCAGTTCAAGTCCTTGCCGACCTCGTTCTTCAGAATAAGCCCAATTTTATTTTTCTTATTGAGACTTTATCTTGTAACCAAAAAATTATATCTATTAAGAATAAATTAAATTTTGATTGTTGTGTTGTTGTTGATTGTATTGGCCATAGTGGTGGCCTTGCTTTACTGTGGCAGAAGCAAAATATGGCTAGCCTCATTAGCCTTTCCCTTAACCATATCGATGTCAAGGTAACTTTAGTTGGACAACCAAAATGGCGTCTTACAGGTTACCATGGCAATCCGGACCATAGCAAACGACGTGAGAGTTGGGATCGATTGAGACTTCTTGCTTCTTCATCCTCACTTCCGTGGGTTTGTCTTGGAGATTTTAATGACATATTATTCCAAAGTGAAAAGATGGGACATCATGAACATCCGAATTGGCTTCTCAGTGGTTTTAAGGAGACTATAGAAGATTGTCGCCTTTGCGACCTCGGAATGGTGGGCTATCAATACACGAGGTTTAAGAGTAGGGGATCGCCAGGTTGGGTGGAGGAAAGACTAGACCGGGCTTTTGCTTCTACAACATGGACTGATATCTTTCCAAGTGCCCGAGTTTATAACTTGGGACAACTTTCATCTGATCATGCCCACATCTTCCTACAACTTGAAGCATTAGAACCACTCTTAACACGGCCAACTTACAGGAAATTCCGATTTGAAAATTTATGGCTCCGAGAAGATGATTGTAAAGATGTTGTTCAGTCAAGTTGGGACCGGACTGTGGGAGAACCAACCCTCAACTGTATCAAATATTGTGGTGATGACCTACTTAGTTGGGGAGGATTCGGATTAAGACAAATCAAATCCAAGATAAAACAATGCAGACTTGCTATGGACAGACTTCACAGGAGAACGGATTCTATCGGCATTCGAGATTTTTGCAAGGCCCAATCTGGTTACTTCAAAGCTCTTTACTAGAAAGAACTCTACTGGAAGCAAAGATCTAGAAAGCTTTAGCTGAAAGAGGGAGACTCAAACACTAAATATTTCCATAAGGCAGCCTATTCTCAGAAAAAATTGAATGAAATTCAGCGCCTCAAGGATCAAATGGAAACTGGGTTTCAGACAAAATTGAGGTCCAAGGAATTATCTCTGAATATTTTTATGATCTCTTTAAATCTTCTACTACTCAAAGTGATGCTCGAGGTCCGGTGGTTGAGGGAATTAATGCTCGCATATCTGACTTCCATTATGAAATGCTAGCAGCCCCGTTTACAGCTCAAGAGATCCAAAAAGCCATTTTCGACATGCACCCTGATAAGGCTCCGGGACCCGGACGGCATGAACCCGGCCTTCTACCAAAACTTTTGGGAAGTTGTTGGTAAGGAAGTAACCTCCTTTTGCTTACATTGCTTGAACACTCACACTTTCCCCGCATGTTTCAACGACACCTCCATTGTTCTCATTCTAAAAAAAGGGAGTCCTGAGGTTGTGCAAGATTTTAGACCAATATCTCTATGCAATGTTTTGTATAAAATAGTGGCTAAGACTCTTGCTAATCGCCTCAAACTCATCTTGCCAGATGTCATTTCGGAGAAGCAATGTGCATTTGTTCCTGGGCTACCCATTGACGACAATATTATGTTAGCATTTGAGGCTTTTCATCATATAAAGAAAAAGATTCGTGGTATACATGGCATGGCTGCTCTTAAGATTGACATTAGTAAGGCATATGATCGGCTCGAATGAGGTTTTTTGAAGTAAGTGATGACTAATATGGGGTTTTCCCAAAATTGGATTACTTTGATCACTTTATGTGTCTCTACCGTTAGGTATCATGTTGTTCATGGGAGGTCCGATATTGGACCTATTATTCCGGAACGGGGATTGGGACAAGGCTGCCCTCTATCACCATATTTATTCATTATTTGCTCGGAAGGATTATCCTCTCTTATTCGTTCTAAAGAGGTGTCGGCGCTATCCATGGTTGTAGAATTGTAAGAAATGCCCCTACTCTTACTCATCTTTTCTTCGCGGATGATAGCTTGTTGTTTTTTTGAGCAAACACAAGGGAATGTGATGAAATTAAGGAGCTCCTTCACAAATATGAAATGGATCAAGCCAATCCATCAATTACATAAATCAAGTTTGTATTTTAGCAACAATGTTGACCTCGAGAGGCAGAGTGCTATTCGGTCTAGTTTGGATATCCAGGCTTTCTAAGGACATGACAAGTATCTCGGTTTGCCATCTATCATTGGAAGGAAGAAAAGAGAGGTGTTCTCTTTCATTAAAGATCGGGGTTGGCAACTAGTTCACGGATGGAAAGAGAAGTGCTTATCTAGAGCGGGAAAAGAAATCCTTATTAAGACCGTCGCCCAAGCTGTTCCTAATTTTGTTATGAGTGTGTTTCTATTACCTATTCAGCTTTGTGAAGAACTCGAGAGAATCATGAATAAATTTTGGTGGCAATCCAATAAAGGGGAAAATAGAGGCATCAATTGGATTGCATGGGACAAACTCAACCTTCCAAAATCAAAAGGTTGTATAGGATTCAAGAAGTTGCATGAAACAAATCTAGCCCTACTCGGTAAGCTCGGTTGGAAACTACTAACTCAGCCTACATCCTTGGTTGCTCGTACCTATAAGGCAGGCTATTATCCTTCTTCAACATTCTTGGAAGCAAACATTGGCTATAGGCCAAGTTATATTTGCCATATATACTTGCTACTAAATCTGTCTAGAAAGATGGGTGTAGAGTCTGAGTGGGAAATGGTTCCTTGATTAGAATCTGGCATGACCCTTGGCTTCCTAACCCCAACCAAGGTTTTGTTACTTCTAAACCAAGCCCAGGAAGAGAAGATGCTACTGTTGATCAACTTATATTAGCAGAGGAAAATAGTTGGGACTACAATCTTTTTGCTGGTCTTTTTAATGAGGAAGGCCGTGGGCAGATCATGAAAATTCCCCTAACAGCACATGTGAGGGAAGATCGAATGTACTGGATTCATGACAAGAAGGGTATTTACTCGGTCAGAAGTGGGTATAAGCTATTGATGGCAGATTCTTTTACTACTATTGAGAGTTTTTGGAACAAAATTTGGAGATATAAAATCCCGACGAAGGTTCGAAATCTAATCTGGAGGGCATCGCTAAATGTTCTCCCAACAACTGACCAATTGAGGGCTAAAAGAGTCGACGTTGATAGCCATTGCCCGGTTTGCTTAATGCACGAAGAATATGCTCTCCATATTTTTGTCTCTTGTGAATTCGTTCAAAAGGTTTGGGAGGCAATGGGAGTAGTCAGTTTACCCCTCTTGGTTACTAATTTCAAAGACTGGCTCACAGCTACCTTAAAGAATCACCAGCAAGATCAAGAAATTATCACTATGCTTTGTTAGGCTATATGGCTGAACCGAAATGAAATTGTTTGGAATGTTAAGTTGTTTACAGTACTTAAGGTGGTGACCATTGCAAAAAAAATTCTCCAACAATGGCGAGTTGCTAACCAGCCACCTTCAAAACCCGCGTCCAACTCCAACAGATTGGAGCTTACTAAGTGGAAACCACCCAATACAGGTTCCCTTAAATTAAATATTGATGCAGTCATCTTTGAAGACCAAGGGAAGGCCAGGTTAGGCCTAGTGATTCGAAATGATTTGGGTTCCTTTGTAGCTGCCAAAGTTGTTATGGTACAAGATATTGTTGATCCACTTCTAGACGAAACCTTGGGGGTTCGTGAGGCTCTATCTTGGATAAAATCTAAATTTCTTGAGGTTCAAACCATTGAGATGGATGCTCTCCTGGTTTATAATGCTCTATAGAGTGATGGTGCTAACAATTCTTATTTTGGTATTCTTGTTGAAGAGTGTTGCCTTCTTGCTAGAGAATT